>CM074857.1:70937500-71562500 GCA_037501455.1 Lantana camara | reverse complement strand
GTGAAGGATTTCAATACTTCGTGACTTTTATCGATGATTGCACCCGTATGTGTTGGATTTATTTTTTGAAGCACAAGTCTGATGTTCTTGATAAATTTACTCACTTTTACAACATGATCCGGACTCAATTTAAGGCGCAGGTTCAGATACTCCGATCTGATAATGGAGGAGAATTCGTTAACCAAAAATTGCAAGCCTTCTTCTCCGAAAATGGGCTCGTTCATCAAACAACCTGCCCATATACACCCCAGCAGAATGGAGTGGCGGAACGGAAAAACCGTTTCCTTTTGGAAATTACTCGGGCATTAATGATTGAATCTCATGTGCCCTCCTCCTTCTGGCCGGAAGCCGTCGCCACAGCTGCTTACTTAGCCAACAGACTACCCACGAAGATACTCAAGTTCCGCACACCCATCCAGTGCTTAAGTGACCTCACTCAAGTTCCGCCTGAACTGGCTCTTACGCCCCGGATATTTGGATGCTCGGTCTTTGTACATATTCCCACTATACACTGGTCTAAACTTGATCCGTGTGCAGAGAAGTGTGTATTTGTGGGGTATGGGATGCACCAAAAGGGGTATCGATGCTTTAACCCCAAGACTCGTCGAATGTTCGTCACGATGGACTGTGACTTTGTGGAAACAGAATATTATTATAGCCAGCTTAGCGGTCAGGGGGAGAGTGAGCAGAACAAGGATCCGCTAAATTGGCTCTGTGCAACTCCGTTGTCTACTAGTAATGATCCGTCCCCCCTAAGTGCTGATATGAGTGCCACGCCCACATCCACGTTATCTTCCTCGAGTGATATCCCTGAGGTTAGTCCCGAAGTTTCAGATTCTATAGATTCAGTTTCCATATCTGTTATACCTAACACTGCAGGTGAGCCAGAAACAGATAGGTATGTTCTCCCTCCCCGGAGTACCCGAGGAGTCCCTCCTAGCCGGTATAGTCCCGAACATCAGTCTAGGGTGCAGAGATACCCAGTGGCTGACCTTGTCAGGGGGAGTCTAACAGAATCAGCCAAAGCCTTCTCAGCCGCCATCTACACTGAAAATGTCCCAAGAAGTGTGGAGGAAGCAATGGGGATTCCTGAGTGGCGTCAAGCAATGGATGATGAAATGAATGCACTCAGGAAGAATAAAACGTGGGATAAATGTCCACAACTGCCTGATAAGAAGCTAGTAGGATGCAGGTGGGTGTATACCATCAAACGGAAAGCTGATGGATCCGTGGAACGGTATAAGGCTCGCTTAGTGGCCAAAGGGTATACCCAAACTTATGGGGTGGACTATGCGGAGACCTTCTCCCCTGTCGCAAAGATTGACTCAATCAGGGTCCTGTTCTCCGTTGCTGTGAATCAGAATTGGTCACTCTATCAGTTTGATGTTAAGAATGCGTTTCTTCACGGTGATCTTGCTGAAGAAGTGTACATGGAAGCTCCTCCTGGTTTCTCACATGAGTTTGGAACCAACGAAGTATGCAGGCTTAGAAAGGCATTGTATGGTCTCAAGCAATCCCCTAGGGCATGGTTTGGGAGATTTACTGCTGCGATGAAGCGGTATGGGTACAAACAGAGCAACTCCGACCATACTCTGTTCCTGAAAAGAAGGGATAGGAAGATCACTTGTTTGATCATATACGTGGATGACATGGTCATTACCGGGGATGATACCGAGGAAATGAGGGATCTTCGAAAAAATCTATTTGGAGAGTTCGAGATGAAGGACTTAGGGAATTTAAAGTATTTCTTGGGGATTGAAGTCATGCGATCGAATCAAGGGATATATCTTTCACAGAGGAAGTATGTCCTGGATCTACTAGCAGAAACAGGTATGGTAGATTGCAAGCCAAGTGATACACCCATGGTGAGCAATCATGGATTGAGGATTGTTGATGGAGCTGAGTCAGCTGACCGAACGAGGTATCAACACCTCGTAGGGAAACTTATATATCTCTCACACACCAGACCTGACATTGCGTATGCCGTGGGAGTAGTGAGTCAGTTTATGCACAACCCTCAGAAAGAGCATATGGAGGCAGCACTGCGAATATTGAGATACTTGAAGGGGTCTCCAGACACGGGAATTATGTACAAAAAAAAATGGCCACCTGAAGATAGAAGACTACACAGATGCAGATTGGGCAGGCAACCCATTTGACAGGAGGTCAACCTCTGGCTACTTTACGTTCGTTGGGGGGAATTTAGTCACATGGAGGAGCAAGAAACAAAAGGTGGTAGCACTCTCAAGTGCCGAGGCGGAGTTCAGGGGCATTGCAAAAGGGGTATCTGAAGTACTCTGGTTAAGAAAGTTGATGGCTGAACTCGGGTTTCCTCCAGATGAAGCGTGTCCTCTCAATTGCGATAACAAGGCAGCTATTCAGATATCCGAAAATCCTGTGCAGCATGACAGGACGAAGCATGTAGAGATCGACCGCCACTTTATCAAAGAAAAACTAGAAAGTGGAGTCATATCTCTTCCCTTTGTACGATCTGGAAACCAGTTGGCTGATATTCTCACGAAGGCTGTTACGGGGAAAGCATTCCATGATGTCTTGAGCAAGTTAGGTGTCAGATATCCCTCGACCTACCTTGAGGGGGAGTGTTGACTCTTGTATTTTAGGAAAGGATCTTTTACCTCTTTTACGAGATTATTTTTCTCCTTTGATTAAGGATCCCTTTACTATTTATGCTTCCCCTCCTGTATTCCTGTTCATAGTGAAATCAATACAATCAATACAATTAAACCTAAGTTTTTCTCTATTCATCTTTCTATACTTCTCAACAACTTACACCACAAATTGAAGTAAAAAGGGGATCGCTTGAAGGAGCTATTAGTCTTTCAATAGTTTTCAATGCACTGTGTTTTCAAAATGAGTAATATAAGATTGAAATATCAACACTGAAAAGTAGATAACCTGACTTGCACAATCATTTCAACAGATGATTGACAACTAAGTGACATTAGAAGAAATAAGAGTACTGAGCAATTTAAAGCTTTCACCTGCCATTGGCAAATCCTATAATAAGAAAATCACCTGGCAGTGAGCAGGCAGGCCTTCTCTGGTGTCATGTACAAAATATCATATGGACCATTTCCAGCGTTGTTATTCATATTATGATCAATCTGAGCACAAGAAAGATACTCAGCTCGTATACCCCTTTGTTTCAATGCCATTACCTAAGCATCACAAATAATATAAAAAACAACTCTCAGAACTGCACAAATTACTCAAAGCACCGAAAACCCCAGGACTTAACAATAAGCTTAAGCACAAACCTGATCCTGCATTAGGGATATAAGTAGACTTATGACAACAGCAATCTGTTTGGCAATCAATGGTGTCACCTGATAGCTTTATCATCACAAAGTTTTATTTTTTCAGAGGGTTTTCCAAATAAAAGATGATTTCAGTTCCAAAAAATGTCCTAAGAACAATATTTGCACAAAATTGGGGTAATTAGAAGACTTACCACAACGACTTGCCACTGCCGGTTGCCATAACAACTAAACAATCTTTTCCCTGCAGAATATTCTCGACTACTTCTTTCTGGTACGGTCGAAGCGTCGAGAACCCAAAATATTGCTGCACCCAAACAATCAAACATAAGTAGCACCCAGAAAACAAAAATACGTAAAATGGAAGCGGAAAAGGGGGGAAAAAAACCCGAAAGTGATGAAGCGACAGACCTTGAGAGTTGACTCCATTGTATTATCTTCCCCTTCTTACCGGTGGAGGAGAAGGGCTATTGGGAATGAATAAAGGTTATGTGAGAGTGTGTAAAAGAGAAGCCGCGGCTGAGTTTCCCGCCCTTATTCAAATTTCAGAGCAATTATCTCATGCGGGCTGCGGCGGTGTGCCAGAAAATAGAGGTCTTTGACTTTAATTGACTTCAAATTTAAATAAAATGATTTTAAAAAATTAAATAAAATAAAATATTTTAAATAAAATAAAATAAAAAATTACACGATCAAATTAATATTCCTTCGATCCTCAAAACAACACCAACAATAATAATAATAATAACAATAATAATATTCCTTCAAAAAAAAATTCAAAATTTTTTGCACGTACATCTTTCAGCATTATGTTAATTTAATAGCCCCATCACCCATTCAAACTCAAATAAATAAGATTTTAATAAAAAACTTTTTCTTGGACAATATTTCTAAAAGTTGTTATCATCATTTAAACGAATATTAATATTCCATCAGAACTTTATTTTAAACAAAAACCACATTTGTTACACTATTTTCATGATAAATTCTTAATTTATATATTTATACTATTAGGACGACTTTACTTTGAGGGTTAGCAAATCACCGAGAATCCGTTAAAAAATATAAAAATTTTGGGTATATTACAAAAAATTCCTATTTATATTAATTGATAAGCTTCAATTTAAATAGTTTTAAATTCCCCATTTTTACTTTTCTATTTTATTATCATTATCTTTTCATGTTTGCCCTTATCTTGTTTCACTAAAATAACGGTTATTAATATTCGTATAGTTTACTTTTTCTTTTATAAATAATATTAATGAATGATACCCAGCAGTTAATAATAAAATTATAGATAATAGTAATCAATGATACTTAACTATTAATAGTAAATTAATTTTTCTATTTTTTAATACTATTAATAATAAATTTTTGTTAATGTTAAATAAACCAAAATATAATAGGTTTTTAATTCCTATTTCGCAGTATAAAAATCAATATACAACCATATTGAAAAATGTAATTCTTTTATTAATATGTTGAAATAAAAACAAAGTTGACATTCAACAATAAAATAAAACATAAAAATCTAACTTATTTAGCTAGAGTACGATCAATTATTTGTCTTGGAGAAAAAAATCCAATATTTTTTTTTACGCTTCGAGATCTTTTATGATATGTTATTAATTTTTTTTTTACTATGTTCTCAATAAAATCTTCTTTATTTTTATTTAAAAAATTATAAATAAAATTCCAACATGATTAGGATAATGATTAATTTGGGATAAGAGAGATTCGATTAAAAAGTGGGAGAAATTATAATTTTAATCTACAAATAATGTTAATTATCAAGAGAGAAAAAAATAGACATAATGCTCAAGAAAAGGTGATATTTGGATATGAGAAAAAAATATGGCATTACAGTAAAAATTCTCCTAGAAAAAGCTGATTATTTAACGGCCACTTTCAACCAAAATTATATACTCACCCCTTATATTAATTGTCAAATATGAGTTTGGTTTGTTGGACTATTCGTCCCCTTTTTTTGTCCCTAATCTATTATTTCTTTTCATTACACTTCCTATGTGTTTTCGTTTTCTAATTTATTAATTTTTCTTCATCATTCTCAGGACATGTCGGTTAATTCACACTTTAAGAATGTGTTAACACTCATTTTCTCTCACTTTCCTTTAATTATTTTTTCTAATAATTATTTTATGCTCTTTTTATTTTTTTTTTCTCTCATATTTTTATAATCGATATTTTAACTATTATTTTACTAATATAATATTATCATATTTATTTATTATAATTTAATGGTTATATTAAAAATAATTATAAAAAATATATTAATTTCAATAAATTTAAATAATAATAGTTATTTCGCTCACATGCATAAAGTGTGCGAAAATTGCTAATTCTAATTGCTTATGATAATTGAATTTGGTTATTTATCACAAGGATAATGATCAAGTAGTTATCAAAATTTCCTAATTGACACTCATGACTCAGTAATATTGTATGCACAATTAAGTTCTTCAAGCTCGAATGGGTTAAACGCAAGCCCAGTTAGCCCACCTAATGTAACACCCCGACTCACAGTCGGTACAGGTAAATTATGTGATTTAATAATATTTGCGTTTTGAATTAATTGTATATGACTTATATGAATTATTTGAACCTATATGAATTTATTTGAATTAGTTTTGCATGTGATTTATTCGTTTTATTTGAGTTGGCCATATTTGAACCCGTATTTGTTAAACCGAACCAACTTGAACCGGAAACCTTGAACCGAACCCGTGAACCGAACCGGCTCAGCCTTAAAAGGCTGAACCCTTCTTCCTTTCTCCTTTCTTACGTGAACAACAGCAACCCCAAGCCAAGAGAGAGCCAAAAACCCTCAAGTGATCATTCAAACTTCCCAAGCCAAGTTCTCTCTCGTTTCTTCGTCTTTTCTCGAACTTAGGTAGGTTTCGGAATCCCCTCGTCGTGCTCGTTGTTTCTATGGTTTAAATTCTGAGTTTGGAGTGAGTTTTGCATGTCTTTGTTTCCCTACGTGAATAGTAAGGGTTTAATGAAAAATGTGAATACTTGCTCTTTGCTTGTTGTGTTTGATTCCTAGCTTTAGATATGAGTTATATAGGTTATATGTGTTGCATTTATTGCATTTAATCCATGGTTGGTTGAGCATTAATTGATGATCATGATTTTTGCTTGAATTTTGCATTTCATTGATCATGCATTTTAATTCCATTTTCTTGAGCTATTTGAGTGACAACATGTTAAGTATGATTTATATGTATTGTGTGTGCATTTTGAGAAGTTGTGGCAAAATTTATGGTTGGTTTTTGGCCATTTTTGGCTCTAAAATGGAGCTTCCCCTGTTTTCTGTAAAAACTCTGCTCCAGCTTTCGAACCAGGCCGGAACGGCCGTTCCCGCCCCAGTTTTAAACTGGGAACGACCGTTCCCAGGCCATACTGTTCATGACCGAGAGTGGGAACGGCCGTTCCCAGTTTGTACTGGGAACGGGAACGGCCGTTCCCATGTCCGGAACCCCTCTCTACTGGAGCAAATCCACGGGGGTGGATTTTTCCTTAAGGAAAAATCCGCGAGGGTGGATTTGAGGCAGTAGCTTGGGAAAAATCCATGGGGGTGGATTTTCCCCTTTGGAAAAATCCATGGGGGTGGATTTTTGCCATTTCTTCTCTTTGCTTTATTTATGCATTTGTATGATTTTAAATGCTTTTCTTTTGCATATTAATTGTTATAATTTGATTGTTTTGCATAATATTAATTGTGAATAAGTATGTTATGCTATGATTTGTGAATTTTGTGACATTTATCTATGAACATGAATCATGCATTTTGCCGAGCGTCTTCTTTGGTTCATATAGAGTCTAAGTCTTGGGCTTTCGTGTTTTCTTTTCAGAGGAGGTTCCAGTTGACGAGCCCGAGGCGTAGGTTGTTCACGTCTGCTCGCTTTTTGATCACGCACAAGGTGAGGTTTAGGATTTTATTTAGTTAAGTGACCTAAAGCCTTATGTGATGTTTTCAAGCCGTGCATGTGACTATATATTATATATATAGATATGTATGTGTTGATTAGAATATGTTTATGATCTTGTGAACAACTTTGTTTTGGAAAAAGATATTAAGTAAGCTTATGTAAGCTATGTTTTGGAAAAGCTTTACAATTCTGTTAGCGAGATCGCCATGAAAGATTTGGCATTTGTTCTGATCTGATTTGTATGTATGGATCCAAGGAGCTACGGGTAAGGAACCCTCGGGACGGTTCGGGCCGTCGAGGTTCGGCCTGTGCGTAGTCTCCACCCGATATATCACACGCGACCCCTGGGAGTTTGGGAAGGTGTGATATTTCGATGCCTTCGGCGTAAAAACCGGGGAGGGCACGATGTGGGTTCGCTACCCCTCGTGAGTCTGTATATGTATGGATGGTTAGGGCCGCCGGTGGCTCTTCCATCATTGGTGTTGAGGAGCATGTATGATTTCTGTGTTGTTTGTTCTGAGGAGTAAAGGTTGGAAGCTCGTTCTCGCCGAGCATTTGTCTGTTGTGTATGTTAGAAAAGTATGAATCGGAATAGTGTTTATGAAATGTTTTAAAGTATATGTATTTGCTTTGGAAAAGTTTTAGTTTGAAAAACCTATTCCGGTTCATACTTTCGCCTTTGCTTTGTGCTCTGCTCTATATATATTTAGGGTGTGGGTGTGCGTTAGCCCCCTCACTCAGTCAGTTGACTGACTCCTCGTTTACTCTTTTAGTTGCAGGTTTTGGGAGCGTGAGCTAGGCGGAGAAGTGTGTCTGCTTTATGCACTTGTCAGTCTAGGTCTCGTTAGGTGCATTTACATACCTGCACTTTATTATTTTGTAGTTATACAGCTTTGATTTGTATATACTTACATACTATTTTGTTCGAGCCGGGATGGCTTTTGTACAGAACGTGTTGGTACATATATGTAAATACGATATGGATAGGTGTGAGTTGGTACCTATATATATATCTGTGATGGTTTTTGCTTGTTGCTTTTATTTATTCGCTTCCGCGCACTCTGTTTCTGGTTAGCTTAGCTCCGCCTAGCCTAGTGTGTGTGTTTGGTCTCCCGTTCGCTATGATTCGGATTCGGGTACGGACATTCCATTTCGTATTCGGGTTCGGATTATGGTGCGGGGGATGTGGCCCTACTTGTGGGTGCTACATCCTGAAGTGGTATCAGAGCGCGGTTGCAAAACCGGGCTCTAGTGTCGTGTGGGTCTGTCTAGGTCGTACGGCTTAGGACAATGTGATTGTGTGATTATGTGCATATGTGCATGTATGATTTGGATATGTGATTACTTAACTAATTGATTAATTGATTACTTGATTACTTGGTTATTTTCTTAAACTGTATACATACTCATACACTGATTTACATGCATCCATATTGCTTGAATTTGTGAGTTTCAGGATGCCTCCGAGAAGAGCTAATAATCGTGAACGAACTCCTGATTTGAATGAACCGGCTCCACAGAATGCACCTCCGCCACCACCTATGAATGCAGAGAATATTGTCCAAGCCCTACTCAATCAACTCCAACAGAATCAAAGGGGTAATGCAAATTTGGGTGAAGGACAAGAGATATCCGCCGTATATCGGGACTTCCGGAACAACAACCCTCCAAAGTGGTATGGAGGTGATGATATCAAAGCGGAAGAATGGTTGTCGGAAATTCGAGGTATTTGGGAGATATGTCCGGGGACTTCTCAAGACAAGGCTATTTGCACCGGGCGTATTATCCAAGGGCCAGCGGCTATTTGGCTAAGGAGTGTGAGATCCAAGTTGGAGAGGACGGGTATGGAATTCAATTGGGAGACGTTTGTGCAGGAATTCCATGAGAAATATATCCCTTACAGTGCACAAGAACGTCGCCTCCAAGAGTTTACTAATCTGAGGCAAGGAAATCGGACGGTGGAGGATTATTTATTGGAATTTGAGAGGCTAGCACCTTATGCTACTCACATCACCGACCATGATGATCATAAGGCCCGAGCTTTTCTTCATGGACTTCGCCGGGATATTCAAGAAGCTCTACAAGCGGCGAATGTGAGTACTTGGGCCAAAGTTACAAAGAGGGCAATTCAAGTTGAGGCCCAAATGGCTCGGTTGAAGCCTCCACCTTTCTCTTCTACACGGGTTGCAGGATCCGGTTCTGGATTGGGTAAGAGGCCCATTTCTTATGCTCCACGAGCTCCTGTCCCACCGGCTTTTCGTCCCCAAGGTTTAGGGAACAAAAAGCCCCGTATTACCGGTCCCGTAGCACCTCCTGTTGCTCCAGTTCGACCGGCTCTAGCTCAGGGACCACCCGTTTGTTCTTATTGTCAGGGGAGACATCCGGTGGAGAGGTGTTGGAAGCTTCAGGGCAAATGCTTTGTGTGCGGGTCCTCTGATCACTTGGTGAATGCTTGCCCGAATAAGAGGCCGGTCGTGCAGGCACGTGTATATGCTTTGGACGGAGAGGAGGAAGCTGCTGATGTCGACCCAAATGCCGTGATAGAAGGTACAATAAACATTCATGGCATATCACTACATGCATTGTTTGATCCCGGGGCTACGCATTCATTTATTTCCCGGGATATTGTTGCTTCTTTGCCTTTACTTGATGAATTATCTGCGCATGTGTATGTGGTGAATACTCCTTTGGGAGGATCTGTGGAAGCTGACAGGGTGTTCAGGGAGTGTCCGGTGGTGTTTGAGGGCCGAGTTTTTCCTGCAGATTTGATAGTGCTACCGTTGAAGAAGTATGGGGTTATCCTTGGTATGGATTTTCTCTTCAGATACCGAGCCCAGTTGGATTGTCGTGAGAAGAAGGTTTCGTTGGGGTCAGTGGTCTTTACGGGTGAGAGGTTGAAGTCCAGCCCGTTTGTGTCTTTTATGGAAGCAAGTAAGCTCCTCCGGGACGGCGCGACAGGTTTTGTGGCCTATCTTTTGAATAAACCGAAGGACCAGGCCAAACTTGAGGAGACAGAGGTCGTGAGCGAGTTTCCCGATGTATTCCCTGAGAATTTGGGTTCTTTACCACCTGATAGGGACATCGAGTTTGTAGTCGACCTTTATCCTGGAGCTGAGCCTTTCTCTAAGACACCGTATCGGATGGCTCCTGCTGAGTTGAAGGAGTTGAAAACTCAGTTGGATGAGCTTTTGGCTTGCGGTTACATCCGTCCGAGTACATCCCCGTGGGGTGCTCCTGTGTTATTTGTGAAGAAGAAGGATGGGACTTTGAGGATGTGTATAGACTACCGCGAGTTGAACCGGATGACAGTGAAGAATAAGTATCCTTTACCTCATATCGAAGAGTTGTTTGACATCTTGCAAGGGTCGCAGGTGTACTCTAAGTTAGATTTGAGGCAGGGATATTACCAACTTCGTATCCGGGAAGAGGATATCTCTAAGACTGCGTTTAATACCCGTTATGGACACTTCGAGTTTGTAGTGATGCCGTTTGGGTTAACTAACGCTCCAGCCGTGTTCATGGATATGATGCACCGAGTGTTTAGACAATATCTTGACAAGTTTGTGGTCATTTTCATAGACGACATCTTGGTGTATTCTAAGTCTGCAGAAGAGCACGCAACGCATCTCAGGATTGTTTTGGAGACCCTTAGAGAGCACAAGCTTTATGCCAAGTTTAGCAAGTGCGAGTTCTGGCTCGACAGAGTGTCTTTTCTGGGTCATATAATTTCAGGTGAGGGGATTGAAGTTGATCCTTCCAAGATTGAGACCGTGGTTCAGTGGGAAAGACCGAAGAATGCCTCAGAGATAAGAAGTTTTCTCGGGTTAGCGGGTTACTATAGGAGATTTGTAAAGGATTTCTCCAAGATTGCTTGCCCGTTGACTCGATTAATCAAAAAGGAGGTGAAGTATGAGTGGGATGATGGGTGCGAGAGAAGTTTCCAAGCTTTGAAGGAAAGATTAACTTCAGCACCAGTTCTTACCCTACCCGAGGGATCCGAGGGCTATTCGGTTTTTGCAGATGCTTCTAAGGAAGGACTCGGATGTGTATTGATGCAAAATGGCCGAGTGGTGGCCTATGCTTCTAGGAAGTTGAAGGAACACGAGAAGAACTACCCCACTCATGATCTTGAGCTTGCAGCGGTTGTGTTTGCTTTGAGGAAGTGGCGTCATTACCTCTATGGGACGACTTTCGAGATATTCACGGATCATAAGAGCCTCAAGTACCTTTTTACTCAGAAGGAGCTTAACAATAGACAGAGGCGTTGGATGGAATTCTTAGAGGATTATGACTGCACGATTCAGTATCATCCGGGCAAGGCGAATGTCGTGGCAGACGCTTTGAGCAGAAAAGCAAGTGTTTCAGGTTTGAGTGCAGAGTCTTCAGGACAGGATTCGACAGTTTTGATTTCAGTGGCTCGGTTAGCTAACATCTCAGTTCAGCCGGATTTGAAACAGAGGTTGTTGGATTCTCAGGCTTCGGATGCAGAGATTCAGAGATTGGTGGTTCGGTCTAGGATAGACCCCGAGACGAAGTTTGGGTTTGATGATTCCGGTTTGTTCAGGTTCAAGACCAGAGTTTGTGTCCCAGAAGACCTCAAGAGGTTGATACTTGAGGAAGGACATCGTTCTGGATATTCCATTCACCCCGGTGGTACGAAGATGTACCGAGATTTGAAGGAATACTTCTGGTGGAATGGCATGAAGAGAGATGTCGCGAACTTTGTGAAGCGGTGTCTCACGTGTCAAGTGGTGAAGGCAGAACACCAGAAACCGGGAGGAACTCTCCAACCACTTCCGATTCCTGAATGGAAGTGGGAGCAAGTGACTATGGACTTCGTGTCCGGCTTGCCAAGATCAAGAGGAGGTTATGATGGAATTTGGGTGATAGTCGACCGATTGACCAAGTCTGCTCATTTTCTCAAGGTGAAGATGTCTTATAAGACTCCGAAGTTGGCAGAATTGTATTGTAATGAGATTGTGAGACTTCATGGTGCGCCTGCTAGCATTGTCTCAGATCGTGATCCGAGGTTCACAGCTAAGTTTTGGCAGGATCTTCAGAGTAGGTTGGGTACGAGGCTTAATTTTAGCACCGCTTTTCACCCTCAGACAGATGGACAATCAGAGAGATTGATTAAGTACTTAGAGGATTTGTTGAGAGCGTGTGCTTTGGATTTCCAGGAGAAGTGGGATAAGCATTTAGCTCTGGTTGAGTTTGCCTATAACAACAGTTTTCAGACTTCCATTGGTATGGCTCCCTACGAGGCACTTTATGGAAGGAAGTGTAGATCGCCTCTATTTTGGGATATGGAAGATTGGCGGTGGACCGAGGAGAATAAGCTTGAAAGAGCAACACCTCGAGAAAGGTTGGATAAGACCACTGCTAAGGTTAAGTTGATTCAGCAAAGAATGAAGGCAGCTCAGGACCGTCAGAAGAGCTATGCGGATAAGAGGAGAAGGCCTCTTGAGTTTGAAGTCGGAGATAAGGTGTTCTTGAAAGCATCTCCGAGGAAGGGATTTTCTCGAATAGGTCGAGGTGGGAAGCTTAACCCGAGATACCTTGGACCTTTTGAAATCCTTGAGAGAGTTGGAGAAGTGGCGTATAGGTTGGACCTACCGCCCAGATTGACCGGGATACATAATGTGTTTCATGTTTCGCAACTCAGGAAGTTTTATCCCGAGGAATCAACTATTCTCCCTGTGGAAGAGGTACGACTTGAGACGGATTTGACGATAGTAAGGCACCCGGTTGAGATTCAAGACCGGAAACTACAGGTGTTGAGGAATAAACAGATTCCCTTGGTCCGAGTTCTTTGGAGAGATCAGAAATCTGAAGAGTCTACTTGGGAGACTGAGGAGAAGATGAGACGGTTGTACCCGGAGTTGTTCTCAGGTCAGACAGTTAACCTGGGGACCAGGTTCTCCGAAGGGGGGGAGGTTGTAACACCCCGACTCACAGTCGGTACAGGTAAATTATGTGATTTAATAATATTTGCGTTTTGAATTAATTGTATATGACTTATATGAATTATTTGAACCTATATGAATTTATTTGAATTAGTTTTGCATGTGATTTATTCGTTTTATTTGAGTTGGCCATATTTGAACCCGTATTTGTTAAACCGAACCAACTTGAACCGGAAACCTTGAACCGAACCCGTGAACCGAACCGGCTCAGCCTTAAAAGGCTGAACCCTTCTTCCTTTCTCCTTTCTTACGTGAACAACAGCAACCCCAAGCCAAGAGAGAGCCAAAAACCCTCAAGTGATCATTCAAACTTCCCAAGCCAAGTTCTCTCTCGTTTCTTCGTCTTTTCTCGAACTTAGGTAGGTTTCGGAATCCCCTCGTCGTGCTCGTTGTTTCTATGGTTTAAATTCTGAGTTTGGAGTGAGTTTTGCATGTCTTTGTTTCCCTACGTGAATAGTAAGGGTTTAATGAAAAATGTGAATACTTGCTCTTTGCTTGTTGTGTTTGATTCCTAGCTTTAGATATGAGTTATATAGGTTATATGTGTTGCATTTATTGCATTTAATCCATGGTTGGTTGAGCATTAATTGATGATCATGATTTTTGCTTGAATTTTGCATTTCATTGATCATGCATTTTAATTCCATTTTCTTGAGCTATTTGAGTGACAACATGTTAAGTATGATTTATATGTATTGTGTGTGCATTTTGAGAAGTTGTGGCAAAATTTATGGTTGGTTTTTGGCCATTTTTGGCTCTAAAATGGAGCTTCCCCTGTTTTCTGTAAAAACTCTGCTCCAGCTTTCGAACCAGGCCGGAACGGCCGTTCCCGCCCCAGTTTTAAACTGGGAACGACCGTTCCCAGGCCATACTGTTCATGACCGAGAGTGGGAACGGCCGTTCCCAGTTTGTACTGGGAACGGGAACGGCCGTTCCCATGTCCGGAACCCCTCTCTACTGGAGCAAATCCACGGGGGTGGATTTTTCCTTAAGGAAAAATCCGCGAGGGTGGATTTGAGGCAGTAGCTTGGGAAAAATCCATGGGGGTGGATTTTCCCCTTTGGAAAAATCCATGGGGGTGGATTTTTGCCATTTCTTCTCTTTGCTTTATTTATGCATTTGTATGATTTTAAATGCTTTTCTTTTGCATATTAATTGTTATAATTTGATTGTTTTGCATAATATTAATTGTGAATAAGTATGTTATGCTATGATTTGTGAATTTTGTGACATTTATCTATGAACATGAATCATGCATTTTGCCGAGCGTCTTCTTTGGTTCATATAGAGTCTAAGTCTTGGGCTTTCGTGTTTTCTTTTCAGAGGAGGTTCCAGTTGACGAGCCCGAGGCGTAGGTTGTTCACGTCTGCTCGCTTTTTGATCACGCACAAGGTGAGGTTTAGGATTTTATTTAGTTAAGTGACCTAAAGCCTTATGTGATGTTTTCAAGCCGTGCATGTGACTATATATTATATATATAGATATGTATGTGTTGATTAGAATATGTTTATGATCTTGTGAACAACTTTGTTTTGGAAAAAGATATTAAGTAAGCTTATGTAAGCTATGTTTTGGAAAAGCTTTACAATTCTGTTAGCGAGATCGCCATGAAAGATTTGGCATTTGTTCTGATCTGATTTGTATGTATGGATCCAAGGAGCTACGGGTAAGGAACCCTCGGGACGGTTCGGGCCGTCGAGGTTCGGCCTGTGCGTAGTCTCCACCCGATATATCACACGCGACCCCTGGGAGTTTGGGAAGGTGTGATATTTCGATGCCTTCGGCGTAAAAACCGGGGAGGGCACGATGTGGGTTCGCTACCCCTCGTGAGTCTGTATATGTATGGATGGTTAGGGCCGCCGGTGGCTCTTCCATCATTGGTGTTGAGGAGCATGTATGATTTCTGTGTTGTTTGTTCTGAGGAGTAAAGGTTGGAAGCTCGTTCTCGCCGAGCATTTGTCTGTTGTGTATGTTAGAAAAGTATGAATCGGAATAGTGTTTATGAAATGTTTTAAAGTATATGTATTTGCTTTGGAAAAGTTTTAGTTTGAAAAACCTATTCCGGTTCATACTTTCGCCTTTGCTTTGTGCTCTGCTCTATATATATTTAGGGTGTGGGTGTGCGTTAGCCCCCTCACTCAGTCAGTTGACTGACTCCTCGTTTACTCTTTTAGTTGCAGGTTTTGGGAGCGTGAGCTAGGCGGAGAAGTGTGTCTGCTTTATGCACTTGTCAGTCTAGGTCTCGTTAGGTGCATTTACATACCTGCACTTTATTATTTTGTAGTTATACAGCTTTGATTTGTATATACTTACATACTATTTTGTTCGAGCCGGGATGGCTTTTGTACAGAACGTGTTGGTACATATATGTAAATACGATATGGATAGGTGTGAGTTGGTACCTATATATATATCTGTGATGGTTTTTGCTTGTTGCTTTTATTTATTCGCTTCCGCGCACTCTGTTTCTGGTTAGCTTAGCTCCGCCTAGCCTAGTGTGTGTGTTTGGTCTCCCGTTCGCTATGATTCGGATTCGGGTACGGACATTCCATTTCGTATTCGGGTTCGGATTATGGTGCGGGGGATGTGGCCCTACTTGTGGGTGCTACACCTAAAGTCCGCCACTATAACAAAAATATGAAATTCAGGCTTGCTTTTCTAAAAAAGAAAATGTATATACAATAACTGTTAAGTTTGTTTTTCATACCCGTTCGAGTTGTAAGTTTGAATATATTATTATTATCTCTGGTCCTAATATCTATACTATATATTAAGTGAAAGATCCAATTAGTAACCGCTTTGGTCTTTTGATGTCAAATTTTTTTTTTTTAAATCTTTTATCCATTTTTTTCGTTTTTCTCTCTTCTTTTCTTTTTATTTATTTATTTTATTATATTTTCTTAACTTATCTTTTCTCTCACTTCATTTTAATTCTTTTTCTTTTCTTTTTGATAATTTTTTTTTTAAGATAATATTGTTTGGTATTTTATTCTTTTATGCTATTTATTTATATTAATTTAATAATTATAAAAAAATAGTGATAAAATATCTATTAATATAAATATTAATTTAAATAAATTTTAATTTACACTCGTAACGAGTGTGCCAAAGTTACTATTTACTATTAATGCTCTATGCAGGTACGAAATACCATGGAGTCCGTGGCGACTCCAAGGTTATCGATCACTGGGGTCGGAAAAATTATTTTTTAGGACATCACTAAACAAACGTTTATAATTTTGTGTTAAATTTTTATACAAATTAAGAATAATTTCAAATTATTGAAATAGATAGGCTACATTTATGATGTAGGGTGTTTACAAACTATACTCTATACTTAGAAGTTAAAACATAAGTTAAAATTATAAAATTTTAATAAAATCATTGAATGTTCGGGAAAAAAAGTGAAAAGTAGAAAAATAATCAATTGTTTGATGAGAAAAATTGAGTATTACTTTTGTTTTTTATGAAGTTACATATTTATCCCTAATCTTTTTTTAAATCATTTTCTATAATTTAATATGATTTATATTAGTATTAAAAATAGTTTCAAATTATTTATAACAATTCTGTATAATAAATGAAATATATATAAAAAATAAATAATAAAGAATAAAATAAAACGACTTAAGAATAAATAAATTCATAAAATTAATAAAAGAGAGAAATAAATTTATAAAAAGAAATTTACCTAATAATTATAGATTTTCTAGTAAACTTTTTATATAAAGCAGAAGAAATAATTATAGGCTAGAGTTCTATTTAAATGTAAAAAATAATTTTAGAATATTAATATCTTAATTTTGGTATTCATATTTCAATGAGGATAATATTATCTAACCAAAATTTCATTTAATTATAGAAAACAATATAATCTAGCTCTTATTATAAATATTTATTTTTAGAGTTTGCAAATACCCTTAAAATTTACAAACACTCTCAAAATTTATCTATTCAGGGTCAATTACAATTTATTTATTTTATTATGGGGTCAAATAATTATAATTTATTATATTAACAAAATATTAAAAATTAAAGAGAGAAATAAATAATTGAAAACAAAATTTCAGTGGGGTCGCTTGACCCCACTTTCCCTCATGTAGCGTCGCCCATGCATGGAGTCAAGATGGACGAAAAATGAGGTAAAACGTGGAAGTAGAGCTGTTGTGCCCAGGATTGCAGCCGTGAGGTATTTTGCGCTTAAAACAGTCGCGGCTGCAAAGCATAACTCGAAAGTTGGCCAAAATCAAGTCCCTGGTGCGATGTCGTTTACAGTGGATGTTGTCGCGGCCGCAATGCACGTCTTGAAACTTGCCTAACAAGATGACGGTGCCGCGAAGCTTTGGTCTTTTTTATGATAACAAGATCAACAAGTCGAAACATGGCCAAAAATTTGTCGCGGACGTGACAGGACTTACATTAATTTTGGCTCGGTAGCGAAGCACCACTCGAAACTTGATTCAAAAGACGTTGTGCCTCAAGCTGTTTTTTGTGGTGGTCACGACGTTAATGAAATCACATTAGCACGACTGCAAACACGACTTTTTTCAGTCTGCAGGGGTATTTTCGAAAAGGGCTTAGTCCAGGTATTTATAGTATTTTGGAAACTTAACCTAGTCATTCTGAATTCATTTCGAAATGTAGCGGTGAAAGAAAGAAAGGAAGTGTTTTGGAAGTTTTTCAATCATTCTGGGTTTTGCTTACATTTGTTTTTCCATATTTCCTTCTAGCTTTATTGTAAATTTCAGAATTCATGTTAGGGTTAGTAAATATTTCTTGAATGTTTGGAGATTTCTTTTGAATAATTTGTCGTACTTCATTGACTATGTTTAGAATGAATTCATTTCCTTTGATTAGCATGAATTTTCTGTGGATATGAGTAGCTAATCTATTATCTATTAGGGCTTGGAGAATGATTAAATGCATGCTAGGTGTTCGAATAAAGTTTGAATGAACTTTTGTTATTCCTAATTTTATGAAAACTTGGTATGAAATGTGCACAACGGTTTAGCCACCCTTTTAGCATAATTATTAGTTGTTTAATTATCGAAAGATTAACAGTAAGTTGTTGTTTTCATAAAAATTGGAATCAAAGAATTAATGAAATTTAGTCTTTTCCAATTGAATTGCACCTTTTAATTAAAGCCAAGCTGCTAATTTAAGAGTTGCACTTGTCTTGAATTTTTTGTTAAACTCAACCCTTGGTTATTTGTGAGAATAATTCCAAATTGGTTTTAACATACACTTAGTTTTGAAAGAATCTAAGTATATTGTGTTGGAAAACACGAAAGAGTGCGCAGTGGAAGTTTAAAAATTTTCCACAAGTTTAATCATTGTCTTGCAATTTTCGTACTGTAACGTTGGGTGTAACAAGAAACTCACTTTAATTGTAGCTTTCTTGTGATGTTGTTACTGCCTAACAAACACCCTTCAAGCGGAAAGTCCCTTGAACGGTCCTTCGAATTAGACTCCAAAGTAGTAGGCCTCCAAAGCGTATCCACACCAGACCTAGAACACGATCAAGCTAGTGAGAATGCTAGTTCTATGGCTTGTGTTAATGGCTAGGATAAATTTTTGCTTTGAAAACTTTTCTTTTAGTTTTTCTCAAAAACTTAACACTTCGTGAGTGTTGGTCTAAGGAATAAGAGAGGCACCACCCTTAGTATATATACTATGGGTTTCATTTCATAAACCTAGTGGACTTTGTTTTCTTACTCACTAATTAACTAATTAATTATTTAATTTAATTGGAGAAAATAAGTTCTCAACTTGTTCTTCAAGTCTTGCAAGAATAACCTTCTCTCTCCTACAATAGGAAGTTAGACTTTTCAACTTTTCCAAAGTTAAAAGTCAATATTCAATAAAACAATTAATTCCCAATTAATTATTTATTGGGTTAAGTTTATTTGAGAATAATCTTAATAATTAATTTAAAATTAATTAAAAGACTAAAATTAATTAATTACAATTTAATTAATTAATTCTAGAAAAGAATTCACGTGTAATATAATTACGTTAGAGCCATGCATAAGCCACGTGTACGTGACATGTGGCAGCCACGCAGGCATGCGTGACATGTGGCAATACCCACGTGTTCCAGCCCATTTTCATTCAACAATTTGATCCTTCGTTAATCATATTAACATCCTACCATAACCCTCGTGTTCTGGCATTTGTGTGTGACCCTTTAGGTTCATTATTCGATTAGCAGTGACATCAATTAATTAATTCCCTAATTAATTAATCACTTCACAGATCACACTACCGTAATCTAGCAATGGGTGTGTGACCCCTAGCCGAATAACAAAATAAATCGAAGAACCTTTCAGTCAATGACAATCAGTGAAATACGATCCTCCTACAACTCCATCTCTCAATCAAGAACTAAGGCATGAGAATATTCTCAAAGCCCAAATATTCTTGACCTTTAAAGTTAAGTTCGTTTCATATCCATTTCGATCTCAATCCTAGAAAACCTTATTTTCTAGATGTCTTGATCTTTTATCCAACTTGGCCAAGGGTTTAAGTTTAATGGACTACGAATAACTCAATCAGGAAGAGATCATTCTTGTTCTTAACAAGTGTAGGTCCTTTATCGATTCTAGTAATTCTACATATGCCACTTGTATAATCCCAATATAGGTCGTGGTTCAGGTGTCAGTATGTCGACACCCTTTTGAGCCTATATCAAAGATTACAGAGTTAGCTCATGTGAGACATTACAGAATCTCAAGTCTAAGGATTAATTAATCATATCATTGACCTATGAGATATTTCCTAATCTGGAAGTTTCAGGAAACTTCCTTTCCCATTTAGGAATGTTCTCACGCGGGACATCTCAGTGATGAAGTTCTTGTACCAATCACCCTTATGTATTATGAATGCATCAACGTATGCACTTATCACTCCATGAAACTAAGTGATCCTTCAAAATGACATAATCACACAAGCAAGTCTCAGCAGAGTCAAGGTCGACACTCCCACTGTCTGTCGGACTCATCGACTTGGAGAAGTTTCTAATCCTCGCCTATGGAGTTAAAAACTTATTTCATGTGCCGTTCCCATAACGACAAAGTTCTTAACGGCCTCATCGGATTATGGGAGTTCAATACATACAAAACACAGTCAACCCAAACAGACATAAATAAGCACATAAAGAAGTGATTGCCTATGAACAAAATTATCTCGTTTATTAGTCAAAGACTGTTTGTGATTTCACAAGGAAATAGTAAAGCAAACATCTGTTGTAAGGGCACTATTCCTAACATATTGTTGTGACAAGAGTAAAGGAATACATAGCTCATTTAAATGTTATGAAAATTCATCTAAAAGTTATGAAAATCCTAACTGCATATTGTCATTTCCTAGCCTAATTTCCTCATTGAATTTTTACCTTGTCTTTGTGAAGTTTATGCAGTTGTTTCTTGTCAATTTTTATTCCTTGTTAGTAGTTAACTACCAGCTTGATTTTATTCCGGTCTATCGATTAGAAAACGGTATTAAGTGGTGATTCCCCTTTCTTTTGGGTTCGATATCTTTGTGCTACACATATTCTTAATTCGGTGTACAGTTTCACAATAGAATTTTATTAGATTTGATACAATTTAAAGTTATTTTTGAGTTTGAGACCTACCCAAATCTTGTTAAGCCTAGATGAGGTGTAACGATGTGACGCCCCGAGTTTTTGTCATTTAGGTCTATTTGAGATTCTTAACCCCCGTTATTTGGGTCTATTTGAGATTCTTGAGAAGATTGCTGAAGTTGCTTATCGTTTGGACCTACCACCGAGTCTGACCGAGATTCATAATGTCTTCCATTTTTCTCAGTTAAGGAAGTACTATCCGATGAGTCCGAGATTCTCCCCGTTGAAGAGGTTGAAGAAGCAGAACTGCAACCGGATTTAACTTTTATCCAGAAGCCGGTAAGGATTTTGGATCATAAATTTCAAGTCTTGAGGAACCGGCAAATCCCATTGGTAAAGGTTTTGTGGCGAAGTGATAAAATCGAGGAAGCCACGTGGGAAACCGAGGATAAGATGAAGAAGTTTCATCCAGAGTTATTTCCGTCCGAGTGAATCTGGGGACCAGATTCTTTTAAGGGGGAGAGGTTGTGATGCCCCGAATTTTCGTCGTTCAGGTACGCGCTGTTGGGAATAGTGCCCTGAAAATTCAATTTGTTGAATTAATTAAACTGAATTTACAGAGAGTTGTGAGTATTTCACATATTAATAATTAATGACGTGTGGTGGTATTCTTATATGAAATGTGTTTCATAGGAAAAGACTTTGAATACCGAAATCACGTGTCATTAAAGTTCTAGTCGGTAAAATAAGAATATGTTCTTATCAAGACTATAACGTGGTTATATAAGATGATTAGTCTTTCGTCATAGGGAATAGTGATTTCAATTATAACACGTTGATGATTTTCAATAGGATTGGAAACATCGAACTGGACCACTGAGATTATTCATTTTATACTGCTATCTAAAATGAATAAAATCTCAGGAAGCATTGTACTCTTAATCCTGATAATATTTCGGCTTTGGGCATGTAGTGTTAGTCACTGTAACATACTCGAAGTGAGGTCTCGGTAACGGGTGGCCAAAATACTTTGTATGATTCGGTGACAGCATGAAATGTGCTAAAGAGTTATATTGATCGAGGAATCTGTGGCCTTGCTGGAAGGTAAGAGATATCCTTGAAATAGATTTTCAAAAGTTCGAATTAAGACTTTGGCCAAAGCATTTCGCGTGATAACGTCACCGAAGTTGTATGTTGAATGTGTTTCACATACAGAGAATTTGAAGTTAAGGTGAATCAATAAATTTCAAATTAGAGATGAAAAATAAATGATAGTAGTTGCAATTTATTTTTCATGGATATCTACACGGAGGAGTAAAAGGCGAAATTATTCTAGATCGAGAATTTCGTGAATAATTTAATTAATTTTAGAATGCAACAATATTTATTTAGTGGAATTAAATATTGTTAAACGGTAATTAATTATTGTCATGAGATGATAATATATTAATCCGTTTGGAGCTAAAATTAATTAGTCCTGCAGGTCCCCCTGCAAGCCCCAATTGGAAACCCAAAGACAAAATATTAAAAGGAGAAAGAGAAATGAATTTTCAAAGTGTTTGAAAATAAGCCAAGGGATTTATTTTAAGAAAATAAATCAAGTTCCAAAGAGTTGGAAATGCCCGGAATTTTATATTGGAGAAAATAAAACTTTAATTTAAAAAAAAAAAAAAATCGATGCTGACGTGGCATGTGGCGCTGATTGGGCGACCGCGTGGCACACCACGTGGACGGCCCAGATCGCGCCACATCATCACGTGTGTACGACCCAGATGAAATCGGACCGGGTCGGTCAACGGGTCGGATGACCCGATCAAACGGGTTAGGGTGCCGGGTCAAAGGGGCGGGTCTCGGGTAGGGCTGGACCGGGTCCAGTTCGGGCCGGACCGACCAGGACACGTGGCCGCTTCAGAAGAGGCCACGTCACCCTCAAGCCCTAGCCGCGTGTGTAACACACGCGCCACCTTCAGGTGGCGCGTGACGGCTCCAATGGGCGCGTGGTCGGCGGCGCTGGATTCATGGCGACGAGACCTTGAACGTGGTCACCTCGGTTTTCGTGTCCAAGTTGTACACGCAAGTGGGAATGTGAAATGACCATTTTGCCCTTGCTTTTGTGGCTGATCCCCTTGACATTTTTCTTATTCAGTTTTGGGATGGTTTTGGCCAAATCTTGGCTTTGAAATCAAGTCCCATTTTCTCCTAGTTAATTCCGATTTATTTTGGAATTAATTTTAATTAGGTGTTTGTATAAAACGCCTAATTTCGGGAGAATAAACCCTGAAAAGGGTTTTCTAGTTTAAAGTTTTTTCTCTAAGTATTTAGAGAAATACTTTCGTAGCCTACACTCCGAGGGTTTATCTGGGGTTATTGCAGGGAAGCTTTGCCGGTCTCACGAGTGGGAAAGGAGTTGGAAAAATGCCGTTAGATAGCCACGACTGCAGTACGGTAATAGTTTTCAGTTATTTTATTTTAAGCATGATAAATTATGTGCTCTTAAGTGTTAATTGCATGTTAGATATTTATCTGCTTAAGTAATTTAAAATTTATTATCAATTGCATGTATATACTTGAGTAGATCCGGCTAAGTCTTCCGCTTTGTATTAAAATGTTTTAGAAATATTTTAATACTTGTATTATAATAAAAATTTTAAAATGTGGTCACGGACCGCTACTGTTCTGGGCCCACCTGCCAGCACGCGCGCCATACGTGTGAGTTTGAGAGTTAAAATTAGTTTTGCATGCTTATTTGATCAATTTCCCTATGTGAATAATGAATTATTTGATTATTTGCTATGTGAGAATTTTAATTAAATTTCTTTCATTTCCTATCATAGCATATACATACTTCATAATTCATACATTTCCTAAATATATCATATTCTATATAGATATATACATACACACTTATACAATAAAAGCATATGCATTTATATATGTATATATATATATATATATTTCAGCCATGCATCCATAAAACATGCATTTTCATATATTATACACTAGCATACTCACACAAACACAACATATATATATATATATATATATATATATATATATAGCATATGAACTTATATGTACATATCATATATATAATATCTTGAATTTTACTTTATACATATAAATCATATATCTATATATATATTACATACATATATCTTATATACACAAGAACTCACACAAACACACACAAAATCTCTACAACACACACAGACCCCTTTTTCTCTTTTCTTCCCACACAACAACATCTTTGATCAAGTAAGAAGAGAAGGAGAGCATCATCATCCCATTATCAAGATTTCATCAACTTCATCATCTCTACCATATCATCATCTCCATTTCTTCCCTTTTATTTCAAGGTTGCTGTATATATTTGTGTGTGGATGTGTTGAATAGTAAGGGTTTAGAGAATTGAATGTGTGTTCTTATTCTTAAGCATGAATATATGAATATATATATATGTGCATCTTTGAATTTAATGCTTGAATACTTTGGTTGTTGGTTTAATAAATGGTATGGCATGAATGGGATTTTATATGTTGAATTTTGATTGATCTAATTGCCTATATGAGTGAATTTTGATGCCTAATTGATATATAAGATGTGTATATATATTATAGACTTGTAACTTGTTTTAGTTGGTTTTATTGCATGATCCGAAAGTCCCCTGCCATGCCCTGTTTTTCGAGCTTTGGTTCCCGGCCGGGAACCTTTTCAGTTCATTTTTTATCCCGGCAGGGACCCCTTACAGATTTTAAATTCAACCTAGGATCCCGACCTGGTGAATTTTGTCCCGGCCGAGATTGTATTAAAATTTTATAAACTTTGCTCTCATTAAAAATGTCCAGGCCGGGACACTTTTCAGTTCAAATTCAGTCCCGAATGGAAGGGTGTGGCAGGAGGGTTACGGGACAGGGTGTCCCGACCGGGACCATTTTTGAGCTAAATTTCATCCCGGCCGAGATGGAGCCCTGGGAGTTCATTTTGTGCATTTTATTCAATTCATGTCTTTCATTCATTTACTTTCGATCCATGTCTTCTTGTGAATTAATTACGAATTATCCATAATTGTCTCATTGTATTTAACATCTCATGACATGCATTCATATGCCGTTCGTCCAATAATTGGTTCATATGTTTCTTGCACAGAGATCGAACCGGTTGTGGAGGAGCAAGGTCTTTAGGCTTCTCTTTTCCGTTCTTTTGACAAGGTGAGGTTTTAATTTTAGTTAATTAGAACCCTAATATCTTGTGTGACTAATTAAGCCAAAACGTAATAAGTATATGTATACTTTGGAAAATGATTTAAGTATGAAAGGTTTTCAAATGCTTTCATGAAAATGTTTTGGCGAGAATCATGCATATGTTATTGGGCCCTGGGGAATTGTGTGAATGGAGACCGGTACGGCATCGGGCCATCGGATAAGCCATTGCATATAGTACCCTTTGAGAATTTCTCATGCGATCGTGTAGTGTGGAATGTGAGATATTCTTGAGCCGGTGGTTAAACCATCGAAGGAGCGGGTAGGAGTCATGATTCCCATCTCGATATTGTATTATGAGATGGTTTGGGCCTTGCAAACCCTTCCACCGCCCCGAAGGAAGAAGGATGGGAAACTATGATTATTTCTCATGAATATGATTATGATTATGGTATAATTGTTATGATCATGCTTGCATGAACGCTTAATCAAGTTTTACGCACACACTATGGGAGTAAGGTTGGAGAATTGCCCACTCGTTGGGCCACCAAATGTTATGATTTGACAAGAAATAATATGATATCCATAATTCCGAGCAATGATTCGTTTAAACTTTCTATTTAGGTTATTCTAAAACCTTATTCAGAGTTATGGATTGCATGTGCATGGAATATATTTATTATGCCCCTCACTCAGTCCTTGGACTTACACCCCATGTTGTTTTCTTAGTCTTTTGCAAGCTGTACTACGCGGGGAATAAGGTCTACGTGGAGTCTTTATTTTGGTCCTAGCATGCTTTTTTTTTTCCTAGCATCTCATACTTGGGTACTTTAATTATGTATTAATCTATTTTGGAGATTTCTTGTAAATATTTGGTGGCCGTGTTGGCCTTTGATGGTATCACTTGATTATCATGCTATATAAAGTATTTATGCTTCCCCTTTATTTATTGCATCGTTATAATTGGTTTGCAGGGTTAACCCCGCTTAGCCAGGTTTATGTTATCTTGTCACCCGTTCGCCACGTGTTTGGTTCATGTATGAACTCCTATTTCATGCGTGGATCGGACTAATGGTGCGGGGCATGTGGTGCCTATCAATGCGGGTGCCACAAACGAAAACTCGAGGCCTCACAAGCCAAACTTAAAATTGTGTTGAAGTTAAATAAAACTAACAATAAATAAGAAGAAAACGAAATTAGTTAAAACTTAAATTAGATAAATTTTTTTCTTATCATAAAATCAAAAGGTGAGAGGAAAATTAGATTTCGCCATCATAAATTTTAAAAATGTACGTACAAAGTGGAATAAAAAATAAAATGTTAGTTCATGAATTCAATTACTCTTATAAAGAAATAAGTAATTTATAGAGCATAAAATGAATCTTGAATTGGGATTTTGAATTTTTCTGACTACGTCGTCAATTGAGTACCAACCAACCACGTAAACCCCTTTGAAATTGAAAATATGGAAGAATTTGGGCAAATGAATCTCATTTTATTCCAAGTTAAATCAATGAAAGAAATAGAAAATTAAGAAATCAATTATTGAATATAGTAGGTAAGTTGTAGTTCTCTTTCTCTATGAATATCTTTAATCTTGTTGTGTTTATAGTAGTTGGCATAAGTTATGTACCAATGACGTTAAATTTGAAAATATATTAGTCGATATTCAATATTCTTGTTTATTTTCTCGACTTATATTTAGTGTTTTGATGTACATACGGAAAGTTAACTCGTATTTTATGCCACTGATGATGTATGGAAAGACATTTTTGTGCTAATTTTCTCAACTCATATTGGTGCTTAGATATTGGTGCTTATTTTTCCTACTCATATTTGGTGTTGTGGTACTCATATGTAGAATTATATATTTATATGGATTATTATGAGTTTGAAGACAAATTAAATGTCATTGGATATTCGTACTTATTTTTCAACTCATATTTGGTGATCGTGAATCGTGATACCCATATTAAAAGAATATAAATATTTTATGAGTTTTCGAAAGCAATATCCATAAATCTCACATATATAAATAAAAGCAAATAAAAACACATATGATCCTGATAAAATCAAATTCTCTTATTCTTACTGCACTGCTATCCTATACACTTTCATCTCACTAGCTTCAAAAGTGAGATTGTATCGGCATGTTTTTTTAACATCATCAAACACACAAACATTAAAAAGTTCTACTCTACCTCGATTTCTAGCATACACAAGAGCAGCCAGAGAACCCTTCCACTCCACTCGTGGAATCTGTATACCTTCCTCTCTATTAAGAGTCGATAGAAGAACAATTTTGAACTCCAATTTTTTCACATCAAAGTACACCAAAATCTCATAAAGATGGTTAAAAAAATTCTCATTAATTTGTGCTGCCAATACGGATTTCCATTCACAATATTATCATTTTTAGTTCACAACAAACCCAGAATTAAAACTCTACGTGGATTGTTTTCTAAGAATCAGACTTAGTGTTCGGGGTTTTTTCCGAAAATTTTAATTAAAATCCTATATAATGCAAGTGTACACATGACATTTGTAGCACATAGGTGTCGATCCCATAGGAACGGAGTAACCAATTAATTGCATCGTATTTTCATCAAACGATAGACCGAATCAATCATTCAAGTGGAGTTTCTATACTATCATGCAAGAACTAAACAAATTAACTAAACTTAATCAACAATAATGAGAAGTAAGGAATAATAATTTCATGGAATTCGATAGTAATGCACTGTTCAGTGAATGTTCGATTTTCACAATTATCACCACTTATGTAAATGCTAGTCTTTCTCAAGATCAAGCACATCTACACAATTAGTTCTCATTGCCTATTCTCATAATCCAATGTCTCTCTAATCAAACCGTTAGCACAAGATGAATGTAATTAATTAGCAGCGGCTTTGTCATACACTAACAAATTATCAATTGCCTAGAGTCAAGTTAAATATCTTTATACTTAATGCATCTTTCGGTTACCACTAAACTCTAAACCATATCAAAGGTGATCAAGCTCTAACATAAGGCTGTCAACGGGTCGGATTCGGAGCAGATTCAAGCTTTCCGGATCCGAATCTGACAACAAATCCGAGCAACCGAATCCGAATCCGAGTCCTATAGGATTCGGATTCTTTCGGCCTAAATTCGAATGCTTTCGGACCGGATTATCCGATTGATAAATCCGACCCGACAGAGTACTTCCTCATGAAAAAATGGAAGAAATGCAAATAGGATGAAGAGGAAATTTATTGAAGAAGAAATTGGAAAAGTGCGTACATTTGCCAGCTGAGTTCTGAGTTCCATGAATATAAGGGTTTTCACACTAACCCACCATTATCATGGCTCAAGCGAACTGCTCGCAACTTTGCCAGATCTGAAAATCTTTCTCAAAAATTCCAAATGCAAGGGCTTCATCAGATCTCAAAAATCTTTCTACCTTAAAATTTCAAACCGGAAAAAGAAAAACTGCTCAGAACTTTGCCAGATCTGAAAATCTTTCTCAAAAATTCCAAACGCAAGAGCTTCCTCAGATCTCAAAAATCTTTCTACTTTAAAATTTCAAACGGGAAAAAGACAAAAAAGGAAAACTTGAACAACGACGTAAAATCGCCGTTCTTCTCTCTTTCTCCTTCCCAAACGGAGTAAGCAGAAAAGAGAAGGTGCAGCGTAGTGGTGGGCGAAACGGCGGCGGTGTAGCGAGTGGTGGTATTGGTGGTGAGAACTGATGGCGGCGAAATGGCAAGCTGCTGCTAGGGTTTCTTTTAACAAAATTAGATTAGTTTTAAAAGAGAAAGGGCATCTTTTATCTTTCACTGAATAAGAGAATATGTATGTATGTATATATATATATATATATAGTATTAATTATTAGTAATTATTACCTTTATAATCAACATATAATAATATTCATAATAAAATTAGTATTGTTATTTTTAAATTGAAAATATATACAGACTAATTAAGTCTTATATTATGTATTTTAAAACACCTATATGATATATTTTATATTATGTATTATTATTATCTATAAAATAAATATTACATCATGTAAAAATCTATAAAATAATCATTTTGGTTATTATAATTCACTAAAAGAGTAATACAGATAAAGTTATTGCTAATTAGATATAATTCTTTAGATAAAGAAATAGATATAATTTAATTTATTACTCTCTCTTATATTTATTTACCAATTATGAGAATAAAATGACATGGAAAAAGAGGATTCCATTCCTTATAAATAAGTAAATAATTATATAAAAATTATTCCATTACCACATTCATTTTATTTTAATGTTATTCTATTTCAAGGTAATTTCGTTTCATCATACTTATCATGTTCTAACCTCTAATTTGACCAAAAAAAATGTTCTAACCTCTAACAGCATGATTGGTATACATGAATGGCATGAAGCAGGAAAGGAATGAACTTTGTAATAGAATGAACAAAGGAATGGAATGAGTAAGGATTTTATTATGACATTGCTATGATTGGTACGCCAAGTAATAATATTATTACAGAAATCTCTTCTCAATCAGATTTGTGAGGGCGGGTGAGAAATGGAAAATTGGAAGATAAAATTAGGGTTGTTGCAGCTGTTACACGTTTTAGAGCATTTAATTTAGGTATTATCCGGTAGTTGTTTTTTGTTTTTTAAATTAGAAATTAGTTTTTAAAGAATATAATATGTTACAAAAATAAGTTTGTATTATATATAATTGGGTATAATAGAATCTGTATATATATAAAAAAAAATATTGATAGATAGGTATAAAATACTTATTTTATATTAGAAATATGCAAATATATATAACCATATATAATATTAAAACATATATTATTAAGGTAAATAATTCCTATGTATGTATGTTGTAACTTAAACCATATATTATTAAGACATAGATGTTGCGTAATTATTATTAAGTTATTATTATTATAATTTATATTATAATATAATAATATTATACAAATGCTACATTTTCACATAATGTAGTTTTAAATTAAAAAAAAATCACAATATTCTTATTATATTACTTAATTATATACATATTTGAGATTGCCAAATGTTATTATATATAATTATTTATGATTTATATATATATATATATATATATATATATATATATATATAATCGGATTCGGATCTCTAACGGATCGAATTGCATGATTCCATACCCGGTCCACTTAATTCGGATTTCGAACATTTATAATCGGATATGATCCATCGAATCTTTTTATCGAACGAATATGTCAAAAATCGGATCGGATTCGAATTAAAATCCAACCCATTGACAACCCTACTCTAATATGTCATATCAATTCAATTTCATAACTTAAAAATCATTCATCAACAACATATCACATATCTATTTCCAATCCATCATTATTCCCCCTACGAGGGAATAATGATAATAATAATAATAAATAATGATAATATTAATTTCCAAATCCATTCGTAAAACAAAGTATAAAACCAAACTAAGAGACATTAGTTGGTATACTCATGAAATACGGATGAATTAAACTAGTACAAAATAGAAAAACCGATTGTTACAATGAGGTTGAAGAAGACTTGAGGTTCTTCTTCTCTCTTCCTCCGTATCATAACTGCTGCACTTCCCTTCTGGCCTCCCTCTCTTTAGGGTGTAGGGTTTTCACCTTTAAATACCCGTTCAATAATCACAAAGCCCAAAAGTTCATGCCTGAGCTAGTTCGCGGCCGCTAACGATCCAAGGCAAAGTTATTCGTGACCTGTTCGTGAGAAAAGCTTTAATTAAACCTCACGTACGTGCAAGCGTACACTTGTCAGGTGTAGCACATAAGGTGCCGAACCCACATGGAATGGAAACCAATCGATCACTCAGTACATTCTCCAATCGATAGGTCAAAACAAGAACGGAGGGTTAACTGACTCTACTACTAACAACTAAGACCGATTCAACTCAAAATAAATAACTAAAACAGTAAATAAAGCATAGCCAGGGAAATAATAATAATAATGCAATTCAGTGTCTGAATCCATACTCGATAAATTCTCTAATTCTCACAATTCTAATCACAATAGAATATGTCAGTTTCTCTCGAAATCAAGCACATTTGTTTAAGTATTTGTGCAAGCCACTCTCGTGATCGAACATACAAAAACAAAATAAACCATCAGAACATGATTAGTGCAATTAAATAACAACGAATTATCATGCATTTCTTAATCACCAATTTCTTAGAACAAGACCGAATTTCTTTCTCTCTTTAATTCTAAGTGTTTAGGAATTAATTATCCAAATTTACTAACAATCCTTAAATTAGAAAGTAAATTATCCAATTTACGTCAAAGGTGTATGGGCTTCAACATGTCATATAAAATCATAATTCCATAACATCAGAACCATAAGAATTCATACGAGCATATCATCATCACCGTATCTACACTATCATATTTCCTTGGCTAGAAACAATTGACTAAACATAATCCACGGAATAATAAAGCAATAAATAATGAGTAATCCCATTGAATTCACAAACTAATAATCCAACAATTAACTCATAAGAACATGAATGAAAAACTGTAGATAAACTGAGATTAATTCTAAAGAAAATCTTATGAGTTCATTGGCGGAATTCATGGCTCATGGTAGTATCTCCTCAAGCATGATCGGACGTCTCCATCCTCACAGCCTTCGTCGACCTCCAAGAACTCAGAACTCAAACACTAACTTCTCTTTACTGCTGCTGCGCATCTCGTTAAAAATGAGAGATGAAAAAGTGAGTAAAATCCAGGTTAAGGCAAAACTTATATGCGCCATTTTGTTACGCATTGCAGGAGCGATGACTTCAGCGTATTCTGAATTGCGAGCGCGATGGATGAGGGTCTTCAGATTCTGGGACTGCAGTGCGTCGCAGCTGCGAAGGTTTCTTTCGTGACTTTGTCGCGGTTGCGATGCGGATCTTCATCGCGGGCCTAACCTTCTTTTCTCCATGGGCACGATGGAATGGCCCCGGAACGTAATCGTCGCGATCCTGGTTGTTCCTTGATCCATTTTGTGTCTTCGTGCCTTGTTTATGCTACAATATCGCAATTTTCCATCTTTTATGACTCCAGAATGAAAAGTACCTGAAAACGGACGATTTTACCAATATAAGACGCAAAAATAGCATAAAATGGTACAAAATATATACTAAAAATATTAAACATTTTATGTTCAATACGTCCGCGACCCTTAAAGTATCGCCAATATCTAAACCCTTTTAGATATTTTCACATGATATTTATTTATTCATAATAAGTAGATTATTGCAAGAATTATCCATTGAACTTTTATTTTTAAATTTGGGCTCAATTAATAATTTATAATTAAATTAAAACCCATTAAAGAATTAATCAATATTAATCCTTTAAGAAAGCGTTTGGTAGGAATTATTAGGATATATTACAGAAATTAATGCAACTTAATTTTGTGTTTGCTCGGAGAGATTAACATTTTCGGGTTAAGGCGATGTAATCTCTGGTCCGCCGCCAACCCGCCATTTTTCACAGATTAGCTCGCAAAATGAATCGCGCTTGGGGGAGGGGGGTGCGATTAGCTCGCATATTCTCATTTGGTTGCACAGATCAATTTTCTCTACCATCATTTCCCTTTCCTTTCACGAAACATAATCACATATAAAACTTTTTTCTTCCCCACATTCTCCACTCTGGGGTTTGCAACTTTTATGCGCCATTCGTTCATATCATTGCAGGTGAGTTCTACATCTTCTACTTGGTACTTAATAGTAAAGACGAGTAATTCTCATAATTTCTCTGTGTTGTTGTACAGATCTCTGCTACTAAACAGTGAGTATTTCACTCCTACTCAAGGTTTACCATTTTTTTTCTTATCCTAACATCTCTCCCTTAATTTATTCGTTATCTTGATCATCGGTCTTGAACCTGTCAAATATATGCTCAAATACCTGTGTATTTATTCAGTGCCTACTGTAGATTGCTTTTTAAAAAAACTAAATTGGTGTACAATATGATTTTACATACCCTGTACGATTGTGACTTGTATTCAATAGCTCAACTCAAATCCTTCTTTAATACCTGTGTATTTATGTTGTCCCTCAAGTTTGTGCATTGTTTAACTAATGAATTTATTTTAAGTTGTTGAGTTATCATTCCCTTTGCTCATTTTAATTTGGTTGTCTTTTGTTGATTTTCAACCATCATTTGCAGATTATTTCTTTCATACAGTATGGACCAAAATATGAAATTAAGGTTTTTAATTTGGCTGGAGACCGTATTGCTCCGTACTACATCTACTCTTGCAATTATGTATTTGTACTATCTTCTCATCTGTAAGAGTGTTGAGCTTGGTCAACATAGGCGTAAACGTAGATATTCTATCATCGCAAAACAACCTGATCAATTGAAACACCTTAGACACTTTACACAGATTAGTGATAAAAATTGCAGAGACAACCTTAGGATGGATAGAAATGACTTTTGTCGTTTATGTTATTTACTTGAGAATTTTAGAGGTTTAACGAACGAGCATTACATGAGCATCCTCGAAAAGTGGCAATGTTCTTAAAAATTTTAGCCAATCACGATAAAAATCGGACTGTAAATGGGGATTTCTATTGCTCCGGCTATATTGACGGCAAATACTTCAAGCAAACACTGATGGGCTACCAAACACGTCCTAACATTACTTAAGCAGCCCGAATAAGATTAGCCTCTAATAAAATAATGTGGGCTACCAAACACGTCCTAATATTATACACTCAGAATCGATCCCTCCCTCGCTTGGCCCCAAACTGAACAAAGTTGAAGGGCGCATTCGGTTAAAAGGGACCCCCAAGTCTTTTTTTAGTTATGTAACCCCTAGTTTCAAAAGAATTGGGTATATAACCCTTTGCTTGATTAGCTCTTAATTAATTACTCTGCTTAATTAAATAGTTGCCACGTCAGGATTTTGCAGACTCTTTTTGGCCCCAAAATTTATACAAAATTAGAATCGGGCCCCAAATCACATTCAACCAATTCTCTCAATTTCTCTCTCCTTCCTGTGCGACGAAAACCGCCGAACCCTATTTTTCTGATATTTCTTCTCCGATCGCAGTGTTGTGCAGTGTTCGTTTGATTCTTCAAAAACCCTAAGTATCACCCACCTCTCTCTGATTACACGTACAATGGCAAACAACAACAATCAAAGGTATTGAAAGGTTTCGGTTCGTTTGAAATTTTTCTGAACCCTATTTTTTGAACTGCGTTTTCACTGAATGATTGAACTGAGTTTTTTCTGAACCCCATCTATCTGGGTTTAATGCAGTACATTCCCTAACCTGTTTTGGACACCAATATAACGCCAATACAAAGTGATCGCGCACTTGATTTTATTAATCTCTTGCGTGATTTCTCAAAATCGCTCAGGCGATTAGGGAATCGCTCACGCGATTCATTTGAATTTTTTCTCAAACCTATTTGTTGAACTGCGTTTTCACTTAATGATTTAACTGAGTTTTTTCTTAACACTATCTATCTGGGTTTAATGCAGTACATTCTTTAACCTATTTTGGACGCCAATATAACGATAATACAATGTGATCGCGCTCTCGATTTTATTAATCGCTTGCCCGATTTCTCAAAATCGCTCACGCGATTATTTAATCGCGTACGCGATTTTGAGGAATCGCGCACGCAATCAAATTTTTTGTTTCTCAATTTTGTAGTGCATGTATGGTTAATTTTTTTTTTTAAATGTTGTAAAGGAACGGCAACTGGGTTATGTTAAAATTTGTTATTGGATTTGAATTTGGAGTGTGAGAAGAAGAAACCACGTGTTTGAATTGGGTTGCGGGGCAGCAAGCAAACTTCTGCTATTCGTGTGAGCAATCAGACTACATTCCAAATGCTGATAAGTGATATTATAGAACAATCAGGACTTACTTGCTCCCATGATGATGTGCACGTGAAATATTTTCTTATAAGTGCACCTCCAGCCAGTTATCCAACTGAAATAAAGTCTGATCACGACCTACAAGTTTATTCTGTCGATATCTCTCCTCAAGGTTGGAGGCCCGTTTTGAAGGTTTCCTTGGATAGGAAGGAGAGTCAAACAGAATCCGAACATGTTGGTACAACCGGGTTTACTTCTCAGGATGAAGATCATTACCAGCATCAGTATGAAGACTTCAGTCTCCCTGATATCAACGATCAAGACTTCAATCTTCCCGGTAACACCCTTGCTATAAACGAAGAAATGGTAGATCGTTGTAATGAAGATCTTCAAAATTCTTCTGAAAATGTAATCGAGGAAGAAGTGCCCAATCAATGTATTAATGAGGAGGAAGCCATTATATGTTATGATAATCCAGAGGCCAGGATTGAAAGTCATACATAGGATGATGGCTCAGATTTTAATGATGATGAAGAGTTTATAAACAAAGAAGATGCCATCATGAAGATCAACCTTGTTGCATGTAAAGGAAGCTTCCAATTACGAACGATAAAATCTACAAAGTTCCTTCTTGTTCTGGGATGTTATTCCCAAGATTGCAAGTGGTGGTTTCGGTGTGTTAAATATATTAATTTTGATAGATTTATCCTCAAAAAGTATAACCGGATTCACACTTGTGGGTTGGAAGAAGCAACTACCACTCATCAACAGGCAACGCAAAATTGATTGGGGACTTAGTGAAGCCAATGTTTTTTGACAAGAAAGGTCCCACACCAGGCGAAATTAAAAAGTACGTCGAAGCTTAATTGGGGGCCAAGGTTAGTTACTGGAAATGTTGGATGGGCAGAATACATGCAAAAAATATTGTCAGGGGATCACCTGAGCATGGATATGCAATTATAGATGCATATCGTTATATGCTAACTGTTAGGAATCAAGGAAGCATCACTGAATTGGTTCTTGACAACGAAAACAGGTTTCTTCATTTTTTTGTTGCCTTCGGCCCATGCATACGGGGTTTTACATACATGCGCAAGGTGTTAGCCGTTGATGGTTGTTTCTTAACCGGTAAATATGATGGTACTCTCCTATTGGCTACTGCACAAGATAGTGAGAACCATACCTATCCTATTGCATGGGCAGTGGTTGATTCCGAAAATAATGCATCATGGGAGTGGTTTTTTATAAATTTAAAAAGGATAGCACCGGATAGTGATGATCTCTGTATAATATCGGATAGACATGTCTCCATTAAAAATGCGGTTGCTAAGATTTATCTGAAGGCTCATCATAGATTTTCTTCGAAGCACTTATCAGAGAACTTGAGACAACGTTTTAAAAAAAGTGCAATCCTTGAGCCATTTTTTAGGGCAGTTAAAGCATACACCGTCGAAGATTTCATGGAGCACTACAAAGAGATCGAACGTATTCACAAACGTGCTGCAAAGTACTTGAAGGATGAGGTTGGTTTTGAGTTATGGAGCAGGGTGCATTCTAAAACAAACAGGTATGGTGTTCTGACTAGCAACATCGCCGAGTCTGTTAATTCTAGGATTCGATTTGAAAGGGAGTATCCTACCCATGCTCTGTTTGAGTCTATCATAAGAATATTGGCTGATTGGTTCCATACCCGGAGAACGGACATGATCAATTGCAGTACAGTCCTGGTGCCATCAAAAGAGAAACTTCTGCGGAGTACTCTGGAGAAATCTAAAGGATGCATTGCACAACAGTTCAATGCTCATGAATTTTCTGTTCGTGGAATTAGAGCAGAGGTTATGGTTGACTTGAATAATATGACGTGCACATGTGGTGTCTTCCAGATGGATAAGATCCCCTGCTCCCATGCATTATCGGCGTTGAGGGAGCAAAACCCAATAGGGTTTGGACAAAGAATATATTCCCTATGCTCCCAATTTTACACTGTTGAGTACTACATAATTGCATATTCTGAGACAATTTTTGCTACACCTCCAGAGTTACAGTGGGAATTGCCTGAAGATATAGGTATAAAACAAGTACTGCCACCTCCACTGAAGGTGCGTGTTGGAAGAAAAAGGATGACTAGATTCTGGGCACCTTCTGAGGGAAGAAAAAGGTACAATACCTGTTCAAAGTGTGGAGGAAAAGGTCACAAAAAGACTACATGTGATCAGAATGTTATGCAGATAAACAAATTGTATAATACATCTTTATTTTTTAATTAATCGCGCAGACGATTTAATGAATCGCGTACTCGACTTAATTAATCACGCAAGCCATTCTTCAACCAAGTGGCATATTTCTTTCTTTAATTAATCGAGCACAAGATTTATTGAATCGCACACTCGATTTAATGAGTCGCTTACGCGACCTAATTAATCGCGCAAGCGATTCTTCAGCCAAGTGGCAAATTTCTTTTTTTAGTTAATCGCGTACAAGATTTAATGAATCGCTCACTCGACTTAATTAATCGCGCAAGCGATTCTTCGGCCAAGTGGGCATATTTATTTTTTAAATTAATCGCGCCCAATATTTATACACTGGTACCCTTACAAACTTGAATAAAGACACAAAACCACTCAATCGCGTACACGATTTATGGATTCGATCAAGCGATTCTTCCTATAAATCTAAATTTTTTTTAATTTGAATAATTTTATTAATCCCCTTACTTGTTTTTTGTATAATATGATCCCAGAATGTTAGTTTGAATAATTTTATTAATTCCATTAATATATTATATTATAATTACATTTGGAATTTAATTCGATTTAAGATAATATAAACCACTCAGCTTGATCCATTAATTTATTTTTTAATTAATATCGCTCACTGAATTTAATTAATCGCGCAATCGACTTAATGAATCGCTCAAGCGATTCTTCAGCCAAGTGGGTTTATTAAAATATTAAAAGATCTGTCTTCCTCCTTAATCACAAAATCTGTCGTATTTGATTGAAATGTTCATTAAAATCGTCATTTCCGTAGGACTTGTTGCCAAACAGTAAGAATCAATAGATTTCTTTGTTTGGCCTTGCAATAGATCGTTAGACATTGTAGAAGAACTATGCAACGTGCAATACAGGAGAGAGCTTTGAGAGCTTTGTGCAGCCTGTTCATAACAATGGAAAGAAACCGTGGAAAATGCAATTGAAGATTTATTACAGATTTTAAATCTATAATAAATCTTCCATTGCACTTTCCAGGGTTTCTTTCAATTGTTATGCACAGGACGCACAAAGCATCTCAAAACTCTCTCCTGTACTGCCCATCGTATAGTTCATCTACAACGAGTAAACACTACATGGACCAAACAAAGAAACATCTATTGATTCCTACTGTATGACATAAATCATACAGCAAACATGATAATTTTCAAGAGCAATTCAAACTAATAGGGTAGACTCTTACAGATCTGCGAAGGATTGTTCCTTTGGATTGGAGACGGCGGCGGAAATATTCAAGATAAGAGGGGAAGAGAAAAAAGTGAATTAGGGTTTGGCAAAGGAAAAAATTTATACTCGAGTAGGAGCGTAAATTTGTGAGTTTACAAAAGAGCCCCTGGAAGATGATAATATTACAAAATATTATAGCCGTTATATTATGGCAGTTATACATTGTTTATCCGAATTATAGCCGTTGGTGGGGATCACTATATAATTCTTCTGATTATCATTAAGGAATTTAAAGATCATGACAAGTTCAAATAGCTTAACTTTTACACGCAGAAGTTCTCTTAGATATAGAAAGGAGAAATGCAGGGATTGCGATCAGTGGACTACAATCAAGGTGGTTGATAGAGCAGATAATTCCAACAGGGGAAGATTATTTTATTGTTGCAATTTGCATGACTTTTCTCAATGGTGTAATCCAAAAGATGAGCCACAAAACGATGAAGGTGAAGTCTCAAGCAGGAGGACACCACTCATTCCAGAAGGAAGAGAACAAAATATTGTGAACAAGTTGATAATAGTCAATTTGTTGTTTTTAGCAGTATTTTTATTGATTTGTATATGGAAATCCATAATGTAACTTGTCTTAATGATTTGTATTTGGAAATTTATATTGTAATCATTTAAGTTACTAAATCGCTCAACTGATTTAAGGAATCGACCAAGCGATTCTTCAGTTAAATTTGATTTTGGCCACAAAATTTATTAAATTGATTAAACAATGATCCCATTACAAATTTGATTCAAGTCTCGTAAGGTTAATGGCCATTACACACATCATGGAACTTGAATTTGGCCACAAAAATTACTAAATCGCTCAATCGATTCTTAATCTAGATCGAATAAGTATTATTTTAAATTATTTTGTTAGTCCCCTAGCATGTTTTTTTTTGCGTATGATATGAGCCCCATCGTGATTTTTCTCCGTGGGGTATGATATATTGCAAACCTAAGTCATAATCCCAAACAAATCTTAACATCATCTTTGTTACCATGTACAAAACTTTGTGTTTAATACATTCACATCAAGCTTGGGCATAACCAATTATACAATGATCCCATTACAAATTTGATTCAAGTCTCCTAAGGTTATTGGCCATTTCACACATCATGGAACTTGAATTTGGCCACAAAAATTACTAAATCGCGCACTCGATTTAATTATTTGCTCAAGCGATTCTTAATCTAGATCAAATAAGTATTATTTTAAATTATTTTGTTAGTCCCCTAACATGTTTTTTTTTTTGCGTATGATATAAGCCCCATCGTGATTTTTCTCCGTGGGGTATGATGTATTGCAAACCTAAGTCATAATCCCAAACAAATCTTAACATCATCTTTGTTACCATGTACAAAACTTTGTGTTTGATACATTCACATCAAGCTTGGGCATAACCAATTATACAATGATCCCATTACAAATTTGATTCAAGTCTCCTAAGGTTATTGACCATTACACACATCATGGAACTTGAATTTGGCCACAAAAATTACTAAATCGCACACGCGATTTAATGATTCGCTCAAGCGATTCTTAATCTAGATCGAATAAGTATTATTTTAAATTATTTTGTTAGTCCCCTAGCATGTTTTTTTTTTTTGCGTATGATATGAGCCCCATCGTGATTTTTCTCCGTGGGATATGATGTATTGCAAACCTAAGTCATAATCCCAAACAAATCTTAACATCATCTTTGTTACCATGTACAAAACTTTGTGTTTGATACATTCACATCAAGCTTGGGCATAACCAATTATACCATGATCCCATTACAAATTTAATTCAAGTCTCCTAAGGTTATTGGTCATTACACACATCATGGAACTTGAATTTGGCCACAAAAATTACTAAATCGCGCACGCGATTTAATGAATAGCTCAAGCGATTCTTAATCTATATCAAATAAGTATTATTTTAAATTATTTTGTTAGCCCCCTAGCATACGTTATTTAAAGAATCAAATACTCGAAAATAATAATTAAAAAAAAAAAAAAAGCTCTTGTAATATACATGTCCGAAAAGGCGGCAAACATTATGTATAATATATTATAATTTTTCCTTTTTGTCTGACAGTTATGTTTATTTAATATATATATCACCACATTAGTCAAACCAATCACATCATTAATTAATTTGATCACAGTTATAAGCAACACAAAAGAGCGAGAAAGAGGAAAAAGGTAAAAAGGACTGTTCTTCTTCTTCATCTTCCTCACGAAGCAAAAGAACTAGGGGTTTCCTCCATTTTCTCTCCCGTATTCAGAGTATTATCACATTTTTCGATCAACTAAACAAGATGTCATCAGCGGGTGCAAACCAAAGCCCCGTAAGGGAAGGATTAAGCTTAAGGATGTAGCACCCCGCACGTGAGGCCCCACATCCCCCGCACTAAGGCTCAACACGAGTAACGAAATGGTAGATCCGCACCCGTATTAAACCCTAGCGAACGGGAGACAAACATAAAACCTTCCTAAGCCAGGCGGAGCTAGACCCTGCAACGAGTACTAATCCACAATATATAATGCATTGCAAAGCCAAAACTCAATCATAACAATCCTAAACGGAATTTGGGCTCTTCAGGCCTCTTTTAACTCAAAAGCACAACTCAGTAACAGCGATTCAATAACAATTACAAATTGTTCGAGTTCATGGTATAAAAGAACGAATCATACATAATTCCAATTCATGAATGAGTGAAAAGACTCCCCTAATCTAACTCGACTCACTCAAAGACTTCAAACACCTCCGCCTAGCCAAACTCCAAGGATCAAACCTGCACACTAAAAGAGTGGGGAGGGAGAGGGGTCAGTCTCTAGAAGACTGAGTGAGCAGGAGCGATACATATATATAAAATATGCACATGCAAGTCATAAATCCCGAGCAAGGTTTTATTTGAAATTAGTTCCCACTAAGGGTAAGAAAATAGATAAACAATGCTCGAACTTTACGACTAAGTCATATTAAATTCATTATATACATAAATCATACATAAATATAAGGCTCGGCGAGTGAGCGTGCACAATCTCCAACCAAACTCCGACCGTGTACGACAAATATCATTAATATATATTGATTAGGCGATCATGCGATATATCATAATACACACAGACTATAAATCATATCATAAACATATTCGTTTGGGCGATCCGGATCCCGGCATTCCCGCACGGTGCATAATCATATCAATACCAACCTTCTTCCTCCGGGTGGTGGACAAGTTAGCTAGACCTGACCACCGGTAAATACATAGGCCAATGGGGGTACATGAATCCCCCAAGGGCACGCAGCTCCCATTCCCCGCTAAATCTCCTAGCGAGGGCCGGTATCACCGTAGTTTGGTTGGGACTAGTATATGGGATCCCCGTCAGCCCTTGCTTCCTCGGTTAGCCACATATACTAAGTCCCTGGGCCCGTGAACATATCATCCATACAATCTCGCCAAAACATATTAATACATACATATGATACATACCATAAGAAATCATACCTTACCGTGTAACTCGGCATATGTTATACACGTACCTCTCCGTGTCATCCTAATCCATAGCTAGCATGAGAGCACACGGTTTGGAGCATAGCCTCATTACAAAACCATTTTTAAGCTTATATACGCTCATACGTATAATTCAAAAGAATTTACTCGATAGCTCATTTGAAAACCATATATATATAATCATAAGGTTTTGGCCAAAGCTTTTCACATAAGGGTTGTAGGGTTTAATACGTAGCTAAAACGAAAACCACCCTCACCTTAACCGTGAAGTTACAAGGATCGAGCACCAAGTGCCTGAACGATCAAAAGCTCTCCACCCTGGAGACAAACTGTACAAAAGACCAAAAGACGTGTTCGTGAGACTCAAGACCCTAAATGAACCATATATGACGCACGGCAATGCTCACACATGATATGAGAACATAAAGATCATGAAAATCATATAACCAATTTATTCACTTGTTCGATCATAGATCATTCAATTCATATCTCCATTCAATTTATTCAAGAACTCAAATAGAAGCATAGAACATGTTCAAACTCTCCCAACATGCTACTATATATTTCATATTACATAACATAGCATATATCCAAGGTTTGACAACAAGAAGAAGTCATATGATACAGAAAATAAGTGAGGCGATTCATAAACGACATATAAACACACATAAACGGCATCAAGTAAAAGCATGCCTATAACACATCCAAATGCCACGAAATTGAACCACAATACTCCTAACACAAGGCAAAACAAGTTCATAGTTTAACACAAAAGGAGATAAAGTCATTAAGGAGGGGAAATAAATCAAAAACCGAAGAGGAAGTAACGAAGACTGCGCATGGGAAGTGACACGGGGGTGTCACCAACCCTTGCCCAACTGAGCCACGGGCGTGGCTCAGTACAGAGCTGCCCAGAGAGTGTGACACGCCCGTGTCTCCCTCTTATGAGTAAATGAGACACGGGGGTGTCACGGTACAGAACTTAATCCCCTTTGAAATTTTTCCGACAAAACTGAACTCAAACAAACTCAATCCAAAGGCATACCAAATGAACTCCAAATGCTCTGAAACTTCATATACAACATATTTGGCATGTTATGAACATTTTTCATTTAGAGTGAAAAAGCTAAATCACACGTTAAGATCATCGAAACCGTGAAACAAAACTGGGTCGCTACAATCGGACATATGAGCCCTAATGATTCTATTATGCCTTGATCGAGTACTTAGGGCTTGAATTTGGATCTGAAACTTTGGGGAATGCATGCTAACATACCAAACAACTAATATACATCATATATATGCAAAATGGTACAATTTAAAGCACATTAGGATGACCAACAACTTACCAAACACAACAGCAACAAATCTGTCATGGTGCATGCATAGAAACAGGCCATGTATTTCGGTTTTGAGGCTTCAAATGGATCCAAATACTTGAAACATGAATGCTAACATATATAAAAATAAGTGTACATCAACTCCATGCATTTTCACACGAAATGGAGGCCATATGATCATGCAACAACACCAAGTTTCACACAGCAGTTCGAAAACAGGGGAAAATAGTTTGATCACCAAGTTTGGAGCTCCATAACTCAAAATTTTATAAAAGGAGCAAGAGAAGAAATCCTCCTAACATCATATACTATCAGTTAGGAAAGAAATAAGCCAAGAACCAAGTTCATATGATCATGTTTAAGCAAGGAATTCAGCCACACAAGTAAATAGGTCACTAGGACAAAAATCCCTAAAAGTTCATACTAATCTCATAATTCAAACCCTAATCAAATCTGATCCAAATCATGTTTTAAATAGATGAAATCAAGCATAATTGAGTAGAGAAGACATAAATATTCATACCTTGAAGTTTTGGTGAAGGAAGATGGTGATTTGAGCTCAAAATCACAAAGGATGGCCAAGGGTTTCTCTCCTTCTTCTCTTCTCCCTTCTCTCGATCAGTTGCAGAATGAGAGGAGATATTTTGGCTCGGTTTTTGCAGCTAAAAGGGTAGGAGAAAGGGTTAACCCATGGTAGATAAGTCATGGTTAAGGTGTGGTTAAGTTAAGAGGGGTTATGGGGTCCCACCATGAAGACTAGTCAACATAAGGGCTCTTCTTGCACGAGTTGTCCGTTACGGTTGGATTTTGGAGGTCTTAATGATCTCAAAAAGGTATGAGGCTTCTTCCATTGTCTCCGAATCGTCGATACGAAGGCAACGGAGTTGACGGAATTCGAATCCGAATTCCCGAGCTCAAGATATCACGCACGGAACCAAGGGTGCGCTAATTGCTCGTTAGCCCCCGACTTGGTTCCAAAAATCAAAATAAATTCATAAACACGTCAATTGAATCCGAAAACATAAACCGAGCACATAGGCACGTTCATAACACACATATTTACGACATATTAAATTTTCACGCCAATCCAGTATCATTTCATATAAGAACGAAGTAGAAATAAAACACTCAAGCGCATGAACGAATTCATATTGTTATAAATAAATTACTAAACTTAAATTCCATATTAATTAAATTAAATAACAAAAGTTTACGGTTTTAAATCAAATAAAAAACACTTATAAACAATTAATCATATAATTAAATACTTAATTTGCGCAATTTTTAAACAAATACGTCACATTACTTAAACTGAAAAACGGGGGCGTTACAATCTCTCCCCCTTAAAAGAATCCGTCCTCGGATTCAAAACACGCTTGAAATCAAATAATGAGAGATTCCCCGTCTCTCACAAACAACAAGGAGAGAGCCCCGTCTCTCGAGCAACAATGAGAGAACCCCGTCTCTCGCAAGCAAAGAGAGTACCCCGTCTCTCAAACAGAAATAAGAGAATCCCCGTCTCTTAACCGAAAATAAAGCAAGGAAGTCTCCAATACTCCCAAGCAACTCACGCAAAAACCAAATTTAAAATCACGTAAGGCACCCAAAGCAAGTAATAAATATCGCCCACATTAATATCCAATTATTCCAAGCAATTTAACACAATACAAGATTACAGCACCTAACATAAAAGTTATATAAGTTAAAATTGCATGGATGCATGTATCATGAATGCTATAAGTACCGTTCACCGTAGTAGTAAAATTCAGATTGGTGAGTTGTCATGGTCCACGGTATGATCTGTCCCAAATGTAACTCGGTGCCCCACTTGTCTTGAACCTCGTCTTTGTACCCTATGGGATTACTCGTGATCGCCATCATTCCATCATATGCCAACTTGATTCGACACTCTCTCTTGTCAATTCTGACTTAGGAGTTTCCAGACGCTCCTTTATAATTCTATTATCCCTAGATCCATGTTCCATACATAGGAATATTCTCCAAGACATTTCCCTTATACCTAATGAGGGACTCTAACCCGAATTGAGTAACTTAACTCTCCTCTTCACGGTTTAACCATTCACGTCGTCTTATTTATTTCTGATCATCACTAATAGGACTTCCAGGTCTTCCTAAATTTGTAATTTCGTCATTCCCACTAAAGCATTTCTTCGAGCACCTTTTCAATCGTCCAATTTGTTCTTCGGTTGTGCTCTCCCCCTTAAATTTCTGTTGTCCCGGGTTGAACTCCATTGATTCTTCTTTTATCGAACTCTTGATGGGTAAATCCCATGAGGTGGAATTTAACTGATGTAGAAATCAAAAATGTGGCCCTTCAACTCCTTCCCTAGTTCTCTTGATGTCCGAACTCCTTTCTTAATCTTATCCAGAACTCTAGTCTCACTTCTCCTCCTCATAACTCAGATGCGGCTCGGTTGAACTGATACTTGATAGTTGAGGCAAAAGGCTTCCTATCAAGTAAACACTAAAATGCATGGTGGGTTAAATTGACAATGCATGGGTCACGTTTACATCAAGCAATTATACCATACATTAGCGCAACGAAACTAATTAGAAATGCACGGATAAACATAAAGTCAAAAGAATAAGTAATTAATGCAAAATATGATGCAAGTGCTATGAATGTTTTGGAACCTGTCACCAAGGTGGTAAGCTATTAGCTCTGTAGCTTTTCCTCGTTCCTCCAATCCCAAGGTTACTTTGACTTGGTGATGATCCCTTGCCTTTCCCACGGTCTTCGAGATTCCCATGCATCTTTGTAAATCAACGTGTATCCTCCACTGTCCGAGATTGCAATTTCTTGATCCCTAATTCTTTCACGTCCACTGAGTTAGCATCCAACTTCTCTTTGAAATTCGACCTTTACTTCTAATCGTCACCTTAATCAAAAATCCCGTGCCTATCCTTTGTGAATTCAATTCACCTCCAATTGCTTACATTTGAGCGCATGATTTCCTTTCTTTACCATTTCCATTTGTTGCTCCATATTTTCCAATTTAACCTCACAACATGACAATTCAGCTTGGATTTGGAAAATTGAACTCAAGTCCTGTCCTTAGCATTATCACCCTCCATGAATTGTAGTTATCCTATTACTTATCTTTCTCTAACCCCTTCTGGACTTGTTTCCGATCTTACCTCGCCTCCTCTTAATTATTAGTACCTCTTCCATGATCCAAATCCGGGACCAAAATGTCTTCAAGGTTTTGTTCCCTTCATTCCTTAGGTTGCACGATCCTGTTGAATCCAATTGATGCACTTCAAGTAGTGGATTCACATAAGTTGTTCTTCTGAGTCACAACCATCCCTTGATTAACTCCTATTCCATTTCCCCCAAATGTTCCTCTGCTATCGCTTCGCCAAGGTCGAACCTCCCATTCTGAATCCCAACCGTTAATTGCAACTCAGTCTACAAAGCCACACAACTAGCATTCTTCACATTCCTCCCCAGGCATCTTTCCTATCTTCCGTGCTTCCGAAGGAATTGTAATAGATTGTTGGGATCATAGAACTTGGCCGTGGTTTGATATCATCTTTATAACCTGGAAATCATAACTTACTTCAAGAGTAGATGCATGCGATTAGTGCATGCTCATGACACATATTCAATACGAAAGACAAGAATCCATAGAAAAATGCAACAAGTAATTCAACGAAATTCTTAAGGAAACCAAATTCCAAATTCAAGATCGATGCAATGCACATAATATCACATAGTCCCTATGCCGTTCGACTTAAACTGACTCCGACACGACTCAAGAACACCGGTTTTGCAACCGGGCTCTGATACCACTTAAGGATGTAGCACCCCGCACGTGAGGCCCCACATCCCCCGCACTAAGGCTCAACACGAGTAACGAAATGGTAGATCCGCACCCGTATTAAACCCTAGCGAACGGGAGACAAACATAAAACCTTCCTAAGCCAGGCGGAGCTAGACCCTGCAACGAGTACTAATCCACAATATATAATGCATTGCAAAGCCAAAACTCAATCATAACAATCCTAAACGGAATTTGGGCTCTTCAGGCCTCTTTTAACTCAAAAGCACAACTCAGTAACAGCGATTCAATAACAATTACAAATTGTTCGAGTTCATGGTATAAAAGAACGAATCATACATAATTCCAATTCATGAATGAGTGAAAAGACTCCCCTAATCTAACTCGACTCACTCAAAGACTTCAAACACCTCCGCCTAGCCAAACTCCAAGGATCAAACCTGCACACTAAAAGAGTGGGGAGGGAGAGGGGTCAGTCTCTAGAAGACTGAGTGAGCAGGAGCGATACATATATATAAAATATGCACATGCAAGTCATAAATCCCGAGCAAGGTTTTATTTGAAATTAGTTCCCACTAAGGGTAAGAAAATAGATAAACAATGCTCGAACTTTACGACTAAGTCATATTAAATTCATTATATACATAAATCATACATAAATATAAGGCTCGGCGAGTGAGCGTGCACAATCTCCAACCAAACTCCGACCGTGTACGACAAATATCATTAATATATATTGATTAGGCGATCATGCGATATATCATAATACACACAGACTATAAATCATATCATAAACATATTCGTTTGGGCGATCCGGATCCCGGCATTCCCGCACGGTGCATAATCATATCAATACCAACCTTCTTCCTCCGGGTGGTGGACAAGTTAGCTAGACCTGACCACCGGTAAATACATAGGCCAATGGGGGTACATGAATCCCCCAAGGGCACGCAGCTCCCATTCCCCGCTAAATCTCCTAGCGAGGGCCGGTATCACCGTAGTTTGGTTGGGACTAGTATATGGGATCCCCGTCAGCCCTTGCTTCCTCGGTTAGCCACATATACTAAGTCCCTGGGCCCGTGAACATATCATCCATACAATCTCGCCAAAACATATTAATACATACATATGATACATACCATAAGAAATCATACCTTACCGTGTAACTCGGCATATGTTATACACGTACCTCTCCGTGTCATCCTAATCCATAGCTAGCATGAGAGCACACGGTTTGGAGCATAGCCTCATTACAAAACCATTTTTAAGCTTATATACGCTCATACGTATAATTCAAAAGAATTTACTCGATAGCTCATTTGAAAACCATATATATATAATCATAAGGTTTTGGCCAAAGCTTTTCACATAAGGGTTGTAGGGTTTAATACGTAGCTAAAACGAAAACCACCCTCACCTTAACCGTGAAGTTACAAGGATCGAGCACAAAGTGCCTGAACGATCAAAAGCTCTCCACCCTGGAGACAAACTGTACAAAAGACCAAAAGACGTGTTCGTGAGACTCAAGACCCTAAATGAACCATATATGACGCACGGCAATGCTCACACATGATATGAGAACATAAAGATCATGAAAATCATATAACCAATTTATTCACTTGTTCGATCATAGATCATTCAATTCATATCTCCATTCAATTTATTCAAGAACTCAAATAGAAGCATAGAACATGTTCAAACTCTCCCAACATGCTACTATATATTTCATATTACATAACATAGCATATATCCAAGGTTTGACAACAAGAAGAAGTCATATGATACAGAAAATAAGTGAGGCGATTCATAAACGACATATAAACACACATAAACGGCATCAAGTAAAAGCATGCCTATAACACATCCAAATGCCACGAAATTGAACCACAATACTCCTAACACAAGGCAAAACAAGTTCATAGTTTAACACAAAAGGAGATAAAGTCATTAAGGAGGGGAAATAAATCAAAAACCGAAGAGGAAGTAACGAAGACTGCGCATGGGAAGTGACACGGGGGGTGTCACCAACCCTTGCCCAACTGAGCCACGGGCGTGGCTCAGTACAGAGCTGCCCAGAGAGTGTGACACGCCCGTGTCTCCCTCTTATGAGTAAATGAGACACGGGGGTGTCACGGTACAGAACTTAATCCCCTTTGAAATTTTTCCGACAAAACTGAACTCAAACAAACTCAATCCAAAGGCATACCAAATGAACTCCAAATGCTCTGAAACTTCATATACAACATATTTGGCATGTTATGAACATTTTTCATTTAGAGTGAAAAAGCTAAATCACACGTTAAGATCATCGAAACCGTGAAACAAAACTGGGTCGCTACAATCGGACATATGAGCCCTAATGATTCTATTATGCCTTGATCGAGTACTTAGGGCTTGAATTTGGATCTGAAACTTTGGGGAATGCATGCTAACATACCAAACAACTAATATACATCATATATATGCAAAATGGTACAATTTAAAGCACATTAGGATGACCAACAACTTACCAAACACAACAGCAACAAATCTGTCATGGTGCATGCATAGAAACAGGCCATGTATTTCGGTTTTGAGGCTTCAAATGGATCCAAATACTTGAAACATGAATGCTAACATATATAAAAATAAGTGTACATCAACTCCATGCATTTTCACACGAAATGGAGGCCATATGATCATGCAACAACACCAAGTTTCACACAGCAGTTCGAAAACAGGGGAAAATAGTTTGATCACCAAGTTTGGAGCTCCATAACTCAAAATTTTATAAAAGGAGCAAGAGAAGAAATCCTCCTAACATCATATACTATCAGTTAGGAAAGAAATAAGCCAAGAACCAAGTTCATATGATCATGTTTAAGCAAGGAATTCAGCCACACAAGTAAATAGGTCACTAGGACAAAAATCCCTAAAAGTTCATACTAATCTCATAATTCAAACCCTAATCAAATCTGATCCAAATCATGTTTTAAATAGATGAAATCAAGCATAATTGAGTAGAGAAGACATAAATATTCATACCTTGAAGTTTTGGTGAAGGAAGATGGTGATTTGAGCTCAAAATCACAAAGGATGGCCAAGGGTTTCTCTCCTTCTTCTCTTCTCCCTTCTCTCGATCAGTTGCAGAATGAGAGGAGATATTTTGGCTCGGTTTTTGCAGCTAAAAGGGTAGGAGAAAGGGTTAACCCATGGTAGATAAGTCATGGTTAAGGTGTGGTTAAGTTAAGAGGGGTTATGGGGTCCCACCATGAAGACTAGTCAACATAAGGGCTCTTCTTGCACGAGTTGTCCGTTACGGTTGGATTTTGGAGGTCTTAATGATCTCAAAAAGGTATGAGGCTTCTTCCATTGTCTCCGAATCGTCGATACGAAGGCAACGGAGTTGACGGAATTCGAATCCGAATTCCCGAGCTCAAGATATCACGCACGGAACCAAGGGTGCGCTAATTGCTCGTTAGCCCCCGACTTGGTTCCAAAAATCAAAATAAATTCATAAACACGTCAATTGAATCCGAAAACATAAACCGAGCACATAGGCACGTTCATAACACACATATTTACGACATATTAAATTTTCACGCCAATCCAGTATCATTTCATATAAGAACGAAGTAGAAATAAAACACTCAAGCGCATGAACGAATTCATATTGTTATAAATAAATTACTAAACTTAAATTCCATATTAATTAAATTAAATAACAAAAGTTTACGGTTTTAAATCAAATAAAAAACACTTATAAACAATTAATCATATAATTAAATACTTAATTTGCGCAATTTTTAAACAAATACGTCACATTACTTAAACTGAAAAACGGGGGCGTTACACTATTGATCCCATGCAAATATCGCAAGAGGCCGAGTACAACGTAATGGTTAGTTGTTTTTTGTTTTCCATTTTTTTTCTGGTCTTGATACTATATTCTCTTGTTTATATACTGTATTTTTGGTTTTTTATTTTGAAAGAATCTCTTAGTCGCTTAATCGATTGATTGAGTCGCGTACGCGATCAAAATGGCGCCTTTTATATATTTCAAATATTTTCTATTTACAAACGGTATTTTGATACATTTAAGGAGTTTAGAGATGATGAACAAACCGGAGATGAAGAATATGCAGAAGGGACCTTCTACATACGGGAAAATAGGAGTAAGCGAAGACATTCGAACAATATGGGTATGACGGGGTTATTTGATGATGCGGAGGATGATGACGAGGAGTTAGAGGTAGAATATGAAGAAGAGGTCACCCGGAGCATTGATTTTGCAAAATTCAACATGCACCCTTTCTGGGAACGAAACTTCTTCTCTGCAACTGTGAGGATCACAGTCCGGTCATCATGGGAGCGCCTTTCCCCAGTAAAAGAATTCCTTGAAGAGAACAAAATAAATTTCGAAGGAGTATTTAGAAAATATACCCAAGAGCTGCCTTCCGGTTGGAAGCGGTTTTCAGGCAGCCTCCTTCATTATCGTATGATGTACTCCTTCCCCACCAAGAAAAAGCATGAACTGTGGGTCTTGATAGGACAAAAGCCAGTTAGGTTTGGCTTAAGGGAGTTTGCTCTTGTTACTGGGCTTTATTGTGGTGCTGGTAAGATGCCCGATAGAGCTGATGAGTTGAGGGTTATAAATAATGCCGAGGATTTTCTTAAGAGGATCCTCCATAAGAAATGGAAATCCAAAGTGAAGGATTCTGATTTGGAAAAGTTATTATTCAATAACAAGCTTGCCGTGGAAGATCGTTTGAAGATAGCCCATGTGCTTTTTGTACAAAATATTTTGCTTAGTATTGAAAAGGGAAGAGTTGTAAATAGGGATTATATTTGTTTTGCAAGTGATTTGGATTTTTTTTATTCATATCCTTGGGGACTATTGTCATTCAATGTGACAATGGAATCAATAAAAAAAAGGGAAAAGGATATTGCACAATGACTGCCTCCTACAAAAGATGACTCTAAAGCGAAGACCTATCATGTTTCAGGTTTTCCATGGGCCTTGCAGGTGATTATGATCATCATATTTCTCTGCATTTCAATTTTCTTATTCAGCTAAATCGCTCAAGCGATTTGATGAATCGCTCAGGGGATTTGTTGAATCGCTCACGCGATTTTAATGAAACAAAATCTATAATATATCTTTTTTGCTGTTTGTTCCTTTCAGGCGTGGGCTTACGAAATGTGCCCAACGATAGCAAGTTATGGGGACGGCCTAGTACCTGAAGATTCCCACATGTCCAAACTGCCACTCCCCAGGATGTTCAGATGGCTGCACACTAGAGGGAACCCATTGATATTAAAGAACTGCGACAAAAGCTAAATAACTATGGACCTGAGGTTTGAACAAAATTTATATTATTTTCTTTGGCATGGATCACTGAATATCTTTAACATCTATTATATTTTGATGTAACAGGATAAGGTACGTCCATTTTTGTTTCCCTCCAGCAGTGAAAAGAATATGAGTTATATCAGGGACCTTTATGAACAAACAAGTTTAGAAGAAGAGGATGCACCCATTGATTATCTACAACAATGTTTAAAAGGGTGCACCCGTTTGATCATTGGGGATGAATTGCCCCTGAGAACAAATGCCCCTCCAGTCCAAGAAGATGATAATCTCATGAATTCTAACATGGATTGGATCCCCTCACCATCACATCCAACTACAGCACCACCTGCCACAGAAATTGATTGGGGAACCGCACCCCCAACTGCCACAGCACCTGACACCCTACCCCCACCTGCCACATCACCTGCCACATCACCATCACCTGCACCAACTGCTGCATTGCAAATACCTTTTGAAATTCAATAGTTTATCCAGAAAGCGGAAGCTAATTCTGAATCTTTGAATGCAACTGTTGAGAAAATATGGCTGCATTTGGAGAAGGAAAAACAAGACCAAGCTGAAGCTAATTCTGAATCTTTGAAGGCAACTGTTGAGAAAATATGGCTGCAATTGGAGAAGGAAAAACAAGACCAAGCAGGCCGTAGTGTAATGGTACAGGAGGTTGAAGGGTCTAAACGTCAAAGACCAAAGAGAAATAAAAGAAGGCCCACATACCTCCTGTCGCCGTATACATAGCAACTTAAGAGGATTTGCACAGCTAGAGCCAGAGCTAGAGTCAAGGCTAAAGAAGCAACACCGGCTTTAATGGCTCAGCCCCAACTGCCTTGTCCGCAAACCTCAGAAACCATCTCTCAATCTCACAACAGATGGGTATCCAAAAATACGGACAAATCTGGTTCTAGCTACTTATACAACTGGGTTTTCAGTGCAGGGCCGGGAGACCGAATTCCTGGACAAAGTCAGGATTTCGGCCCGGAATTCTTCCTAACCATCCTAAAAAATGGGAAATGGTTGATATCCGAGGTAAACTTGTTATTTAGTTTATGTTAGTCAATGCATGTATGATCCTTGTTTTTATTGTTTTTATTTTAGTTCACTCGTTGCAGCATTTGGAAGAGTGTTTGGCCAATATAAGGCTTAAACAAAAAAGGCGCCCAGATCAATATGATTAGGATTGTTTGGTCCTTGATGAGACTTTCTTCCAACATCTTAAAACGAAATATTATCTCGGAAGGGCGCTCATTACAGAGGCAGATTCAATTGCTATTGGTGAAGATGGCAATATCAGAATTACAAATAGGCCAAATACTGTTGCCAATGCTCCGAGGGGTGCCAAAGCCGGCGTTAGGGTGGGTGCCAAGAGTGGCAAGGGTTCGAAGACTGTGAATGAACCCAAAGAAGACCTCGAGACTGCCTCGCATTCATTTGATGTGATGCGAAGGATCTGGAATAATCCCATCAAGTGGAAGGAGGACACTGTTCTGCTGTATACAACTGGTGATCTACCATTTTTGCATGGCCGTGCATGGGAAGGAGCTAATAAATTTTATGGCATAGTTAACGTAGGAAATTCCCATTGGGTGGTCGTTGAGATTTTGCCCCAAGAGGGAGTCATCTAAGTTTACGACAGCGGTGGTGGTTCCCTTGACCACAGAAATTACCAAATTGCTTTGAACCATCTGTGTGTTTACTTTCCCAAATTGTTGGCCCATACAGGCAAATTCAGGCATTTAGGTGACAGCCTCAAGAACATGTGGAAGTTGCAACTTGCTCCGTGTCCAAAAAATAAACGAAGGTACATATAAAATTTACTAACTTAAAATTTTTTATTATATTTTTATTTAATTTCTATTTTTTTTTTCAGTGGCGATTGTGGACTCTATTCCTTATATTACATTGAGCTTCTCATGCGTGGGGAACAGATGGAAATTCTGGATGACGATAATACCTCTTTTTTAATGTTACGTTTAGTATCCGAAATATTTTTTGGAGTTGATAAATACAATATTTAAGTTCCACAGTATGTATTCATAATATTTATGTCAAATTCTTTAATAAATCGCTCGCGCGATTCTTCATATACATCTAGTTATTTATTTGATTTAAATATTTATTTAATTTATTTTTACCCTAAGCCCTAAAAATTTGATATAGTCGAATGCATCTGCAAACTACGAACCGAATAATATTGAATGCATGTAGACCTAATTTTTTTCCTATAAAATGTACAATTCCCTAATAAATCGCGCGCGCGATTCTTCATCTACATCTAGTTATTTATTTTATTTAAATATTATTTATTTATTTTCTTTATTTAATCGCGCAAGCGATTTAATGAATCGCACGAGCGATTCATTAATTAATCTCGCGCGCGATTCATTATTGTTCTAAATTGAAATATTTATTTTAATTATTTAATCGAAATAATTAAATCGCTTGAGCGATTAAATGTATCACGCGAGAGATTTAATGAATGAATGTAGCCCTAAATTTTTTTATAAATACTCCAATTACCATCAAGCTCATCCTCACACCTTCCTTCAAGCAAAACCCTAGCCGCTTTCTCTCTCCCCTTCTTTTTTCTTCTTCTTCAACAGAGGCAGACGAAGGCGAAAGTAAACCACCAGGTTCGGAGTGGAGCTTGGAGATGAAATGTCGAGGATTGGGCTTCATGAATGATCTTATTACAATACTCGACATTCATCTTCAAGCTACACTCATGTTCTGGCTCAATGCTATTTCAATCAAATACGACCGATTAAAAAGGTGCAGACGACGAAAACAAATCACCGTTTTGGAGCTTGGAGTTAGCGTTTAAGGATTGGGGTTCATGAAGCTCAATAAGTACCTTACTGTTGTTAATAGTTGTGCATTGCTCATGAAGCCCAATCCTTAGATGCTCGACTTCAAGCCTCACTCCTGTGGTCAACTTCAAATACGTGATGGTGATGCTGATATGATTACTATCTAATAATCTATAGCAGAAAAAAGAAAAAAAATGTTGAAATTTGTATTTACATGTTTATTATTTTATTTAATTTATAGAAAAAAATTAAAATGTTGAAATTTGTATTTATGTGTTTATGATTTGGATTAATTTAGAAATAATTGAATGCATATATCCCTAATTGTTTATACAAATAATCCAGTTCCCAAATAAATCGAGCACTCGATTTAATGAATCGCTCCTTTGATTTTGTGCCTATATCCAATTATTTATTTTTTAAATGAATCGCTCACTCGATTTATAGAATCGCTCCCTCGATTTTTGAGTTAAATGAGATTACTTATTTTTTTAAGTGAATCGCGGACTCGATTTAATGAATCGCTCATTTGATTTTGTGCCTACATCCAATTATTTATTTTACCCTACACCCTAAATTTGATATAATCGAATGCATCTTCCACTTACGAACCGAAAAATACTGAATGCATGTATCCCTAGTTTTTCTTGTAAAAAACCCAATTCCAAATAAATCGCGCAAACGATTTAATGAATTCATCATCGCGCAAGCGATTTAATGAATCCCGCAAACGATTCTTCATCTATATCGAGTTATTTATTTTTTTTAATTTTACCCTACACCCTAAATTTGACATAGATGACGAATCGCTAGCGCGATTCTTCAATTATGTCGAGTTATTTATTTGATTTATTTTTTTACTAATCGCGCAATCGATTTGACGAATCGCTAGATTGATTGCATTGCCAAACCAATCGTCATAGTATTGAATGCATTGCCAACCAATCGTCATAATAATTAATGCATTGTCAACTAATTGAATGGATGAAACCGTAATTCTTCCTTTAAATAGTCCAATTACCAAGCTCATCCTCACAACATATCTCGTATGGTAGATTGTTTTTATTGATTTATATGTGTTTTAGCTCTCACAGATCTGTGCATTCCCAATATGTCCGTTCAATGGGCAGACTTGAGACAGTCTATGCACAAGTCGGTGAGAGCTATAGCACACTTAAATGAATCTAATCACAGTACACGATTCATTGATCTAGTGCGCAGTTCCATCAATCCAGCACGCGATTCATTGAATTTAGTGCTAAAAAGATTTTATCAATAACTTGAATCGCGTGCTCGATTGATGGAATCGCGCACTCGAATTTACTCAAGAAGCTGATCTATATTGTAAGTTCTATTAAATAATAGATTGCAACCTGATTTTGTCGGTTCAATTTCAATTTCTGTAACTTCCTCTATGTGTTATTGCTGTCTTCAAACTCGAATAAATAATACAGTTGATATTGATGATTCTGTGTTATGATACAAACACAGAACCATCAATACCACCATTATTATTTAAAGTTTGGAAAGATCAATCAAAATGCTTTCCAAAGCAGCGGCGACGGCGACAAGAAGAGAAAGGAAATATATTCAGATGAGGCCAACAAAGATACAGATCTGGGGATGTCGGCGAAGAAAATCGATGGGATAAGAGAGGAAATGAAGGAAAAATGTTAGATTTAGGGTTATTGTTTTTGCTATAACTTATAAATTTATTTTATTTGTAAAAGGACCCCTAAAGTTTCTTTCTTTTACAAAACGAATTAATTGCAACTTGATTAAGTACAGATTAATATGTAAAGATGTCACGTCAAAAAATATTGGGGAAAGAAAAAGGGAAAAGAAATTGAGGGTTATATCCTAAAAAAAGACTTGGGCGTCCCTTGGGGCCCAATTCTCTCAAGTTGAAGAGATCAAATAAGTTTTGTTGAAATTAGATCAAATTAGATCAGTTTTATCATGCTTTATATAATGCACATGTAAGACAATAGTAATAGCTGAAATATGAGTAAAGAACGGCCGGCCTGTAAGGAGTCACGCCACTTGACGCTGTCCTAAGATCGTGATGGCCTCCCCTCCTTGCGGGTATTGTCGGCTCACCACCACCCCAAGATAAAACCCAAAGGCCACGACCGGTGTCTCCTATTGTGAGCACGATCACAAGGAAACTAACGAACGAAACCTTATCACGTTGCCCAAAACTATAGTATATGAGAATAGATGTATAGTGAATTATAGGATGCTTGTGTATATTCTAATCTAGACCCCTAGGACCTTATTTATAGTGTTAGGATGCATGTGTAACTTAAGAAAATCAAAACCAAATAAATGACCTTGTGGGAGTTACACAAATTAATTTGTAGGTTATGATTTTAAGTTTTAAAACTTTTCAAATCCAACAATCCCCCACAAGGTTTAAAACTTAAAATATAAATATAAGTATACGAAAATATTAGGGCAACTAAATACCATGCAATGGGTATAGGAGCCTTCCGGGCTTGAGCCTATACTTAGTGTAGATGATTTCCATTTGAGGGAGCCATAATGGACTACGCCTTGAATTAGGTCCCTTGGCCAAACTTCAATGCATCACACACACGGTATTGACATCAGTTTCTGTTCAAGCGGGTTAGCGCTATTAATGGCCATGCGCTCTTATCTTGCTTTTCATGAGAGTCTCTAGGATCAGCCCATATCCATAGCCACGCCTCATGGCAACTCTCACTTAGGTGAAACCTCCAAGGACACGTGTGAATTATATCCCGCGGAATTCCCACCTTGGTTTCATTAAGGATCAAAGTCCAACCTAACATCACACTTGCTTGCACTGTCACCATAGGGATGGGAAGGAGACGCTCTCCTTATAAGTAGTGCAAAATGAGTCACGCGGTACAGGCTGTTCCTACCCATTGAACCTTCTTCATGGGGTCTCCAATCACAAAGGTTGGGTTACTCTCGGAGGTGACTCCCTTGTGGGCTAATGCCCATCCCCCTCGATGATTCATAAACTCCCTTATTGGGTAGTCCTTTGGTGAAATTATCTGCCAAGTTTTTCTCTGATTTCACAAAATCTAGAGATACCACATTTCTCTTTAGTAAAGATTTTACGGATTTGTTCCTCGCTTGTAAGTGTCTACCCATTTTCTTATTAGAGTGTTTTTGTTTCACAAGATCTATCACAGCCTTACAATCACAATGTATAGAAATAGCTGGTAAAGGTTTATCTCCCAATGGAATATCAAGTAATAAGTCTCTTAGCCACTCAGCAGTTGTACAAGTTGTATCTAAGGCTATTAACTCAGCTTCCATAGTACTTCTAGATATAACAGTTTGTTTTTTCGAACCCCAAGTTATTGCAGCTCCTCCTAGCATGAATACAAATCCACTAGTAGATTTAATATCAGAACTATCAGTGATCCAGTTAGCATCATTATATCCTTCGATCACGTTAGGAAAACCTTTATAACATAAAGAATAGTTTATTGTACCTCTAAGATACTTGAGAACTCTTTCTAAGGCATTCAAATGATCTTTGCTAGGATTATGAGTGTATCTACTAAGTCTACCAACTGCATAGGCGATGTCAGGTCTAGTCCTATTGGTAAAGTATAGAAGTGACCCAATTATTTAAGAGTATTTTAATTGAGAAACAGGCTCGTTTGGATTTTTATTCAAATGCACATTCGGATCTTAGGGAGTAGACACACTCTTACAATCATAATAATTGAACTTCTTTAAGAATTTTTCGATAGCACTAGATTGATTTAGTAAAATCCCTTCTTGAGTTCTACAAACTTTCATCCCCAAAATAATATGTGTTTCTCCTAAATCCTTCATTTCAAATTTATTGGACAGATAATTTTTCACATTATTCACAAAATCCAAATTAGAGCCAAAATTAGTATGTCATCAACATATAGGCACAATATCACACATTCACCATTTTCCATTTTACAATAAACACATTTGTCATGATCATTTGACTTAAAGTCATAACTTAGGATAACTTCATTAAAATTTTCATGCCATTGCTTGGGAGCTTGCTTCAAACCATACAAAGATTTAACTAGTTTACACACCTTATGTTCTTGTCCTTTAACCTTAAAACCCTCCGGTTGTTCCATATAGATCTCTTCGTCTAAATCTCCATTTAAAAATACTGTTTTAACATCCATTTGATGAATCACTAACTTATGTATAGATGCTAAAGCTAAAAGAGTTCTAATGGTTGAAATTCTAGCAACAGGAGAATAAGTGTCAAAGTAATCTATTCCTTGTTGTTGTGTAAATCCTTTTGCTACTAATCTAGCTTTGTATTTGTCTATAGATCCATCCGGTTTTAATTTCTTTTTGGAAACCCATTTACAACCTATTGGTTTGCTACCACGAGGTAAATCAGTTAAAACCCAAGTATTGTTTTGAACAATCGAACTATACTCATCATTAATGGCTTCTTTCCAAAAAGGTGCATCTATTGAAGATATAGCTTCGTTGTAGTTCTGAGGATCACCTTCTATCAAGAAAGTAATAAAATCATCTCCAAAGTTTTTAGCTACCTTAGTCCTTTTACTTCTTCTTGGTTCAACGATTTCTTCACCCTCATTTCCTAATGTTATGTTACTAGATGATTCTCTTTTACCCATTTCATAGTTTGACAGATTTGATCTACTAGAAACCTTAGTTTTGAAAGGGAAAACTTCCTCAAAACATGTAGCATCTCTAGCCTCAATAATTGTATTATTTGAAATTCCACTTACACTGGAATTAACAACTAAAAATCTATTCGCACTACTATTTTGAGCATAACCAGTAAAAATAGCATCTATAGTTTTAGGTCCTATTTTCTTTCTTTTCAAATCTGGTATAGCCACTTTAGCTAAACACCCCCACACTTTAAGAAAACTCAGCCGTGGAGCTCTGTTTTTCCATAACTCATAAGGCGTTTTCTCATTGTCTTTCGTAAACACACGGTTTAATATAAAGCATGATGATAAAATAGCTTCACCCCAAAAATTTTCAGGTGCTCCAGAATTTAATAAAATTGCATTTACCATGTCCATTAAAGCCCTATTTTTTCTCTCGGCTACACCGTTTGATTGTGGTGAATAAGGTGGAGTGAACTCATGAATTATACCATTCTCCTCACAAAATTTTGATAATTCCCCAGAGGAGTATTCTCCTCCTCGATCTGATCTAAGAATTTTGATCTTTTTCTCGATTTGATTTTCAACCTCGGCTTTATAAATTTTAAACTTATCAAAGACTTCGTCTTTCGCCTTCATTAGATAGATGTAGCAATACTTAGAGAAATCGTCTATGAAAGTCACAAAATATTTGTTTCCACCTCTAGTTGGAGTTCTATTTGAATCACATACATCACTATGAACTAATTCTAGTATAGTGGAATTCCTATGAACTGATTGATAAGGCCTTTTTGTTTGTTTTGCTTGTACACATATTTCACACTTATTGTCAAGTTTCACATCCGATTTTGGGATCAAACTCAAGTCCATAAGTTTTTTAATCTTTTTATGGCTAACATGTCCTAGTCTCTCATGCCACAAAATACTACACTCGACGTTTAAAATCACATCAGGACTTTTATTGCTAAAATTCTCAATGTTCAACTTAAATAAACCATCAGATACAAATCCCTTTCCAATAAACATATTATTTCTAGTTATTATAACTTTATTCGATTCCATAACTAGTTTGTAGCCATTTTGAACTAAACAAGATCCACTAACTAAATTTCTTCTAACTTGAGGCACATGCCGCACTTCTTCAAGAGTTAATGTTTTCCCCGATGTCATTTTTAGATCAATACGTCCAATTCCAAGTATTGGTGCGGCTGTATTATTCCCTAAAGTCACGCTTCCTCCACTTGAGTTCTGGTAGGATTTAAACATTGTTTTATCAAAACAAACATGTATATTAGCTCCTGAATCTAACCACCAATCATTATTATGATATGTAAAATTTACTAATGGATTTATGGGTTCTAACCTGATAGAAGGTTCTCCTTCAACTAACATGTTCACTTCACCATGTTGGTTTTTAGCTCTAAAGTTATATTGAGGAGCAGTTTTCTCAGTCTTGCGGTAGTAGCACTCCCTCGCCACATGACTTGTCCTTCCACACACGAAGCATGCTCTCTCTGTTTCTGCTTTGCCTTTATCATTCCTAGAGTTTTGACCTTTAGGTTGTTTACTATGGCGATAGTCCTTTTTCCAATTTTTCTTAAACTTATTCCATCTTGGCCTAAATTTATTAACCCTTTTCTCTTCTACAACGTTGACTTTGGCTTTCATCTCTTCTTGTTTAATATTCACTCTATATTGTTCTTCTATCCTCAAAGATCTAAAAGCTTGCGCTAGAGTTAAGGTTCCTTGTTGATGTCTTAAACTCCTCGCAAAATTAGACCAAGACGGTGGGAGTTTATCTATTAGGCAAGATACTTTATACTCTTCACTAAATTTTGACCCACTATTTTCTAGAGGTCTTAGTAAATATTGGAACTCATGAATTTGGTCACCAATAGATTTTCCATCAATCATAGTGTATTTTGTAAATGTAGAAGCATTAAACCGTTCTATTCCCGCATCATCTATCCCATATTCAGCTTCTAAAGAATCCCACAATTCCTTAGCACTAGTAATGGTGTGGTAAACATCATAAAGCCTTTCAGATAAAGCACTCAAAAATTCGATTACGACAATGATAGTATATTTGTTCAGGGGTATGCCAAGAAGTTGATTCTATGGTTCCATCAATGGCGGACACAAATCCAAGAACCGTTAGCCAATACCTCATTTGATTTTGCCACCTTTTAAAGTTTAGTCCGTTAAAATTTTCAGGCTTAACACTACTAGCTTCTTCTTGGGATGCCATGTTTTCCTCAACCTTAGACTAGCAATTAATAAAGGCAAAGTAAGACAGAATACGCAAACTGTAAGAGATAACAATAACAACGATATCAAATATTTGATTTTATCAACAACAATAGCAATCGAATAAACAATGTTGCTCAAGCACACAAATAAACTGTAAATGAGAAATCCATCTATATAAGCAAAATTTGATTAACGCTTACTGAAAGTGGTCTGACTTTTATTTAATTTGTTTATATGTAACGGAATATTAATCCTTAATATTATGCCTAATAAAGTTTAACGTTATGGATAATCTTAATGTTACAAATAATCTACTAGTTGGCTGTTAAACTTTGAAATCAGATCAAACAGTCTCTGTCTAGATTATGCCCAAGTAGATTCAGAATATTGTTTTATTCAATAATTAAAACCGATTATGTGGTACAGAATTTGCCTACTAAGTGTTTTGTAGATCAGAAATCTCTATCTATAACAGAATAAATTTTTATCTGGAGCAGATTTCTAGATTTTATAATTAGAGAAACTACACATAAATTGGAGTTTGCTTAAAATATACCAGAATAATGAAACGTGCTTAGAAGGACAACTAATTTGTTGTAAGTCAAATCTGACGGACGGTAATCAACTAATAAAGGTGAGGAAATCCTAATTCCAATACGTCAAATTAAATTAATTAAGTAATTTAAAAGATTAAGCAATTAATCATATCACCATGAATAATCATATAATCAGACAGTTTAGCAAGCCAAGATGATTAAGCACAAACTAAATCAAACTATTTAGCAAATCAAGATAATTGTTTAACAAGATTTATCACGATCTTAGATTTTGTTGAAATTAGATCAAATTAGATCAGTTTTATCATGCTTTATATAATGCACATGTAAGACAATAGTAATAGCTGAAATATGAGTAAAGAACGGCTGGCCTGTAAGGAGTCACGCCACTTGACGCTGTCCTAAGATCGTGATAGCCTCCCCTCCTTGCGGGTATTATCGGCTCACCACCACCCCAAGATAAAACCCAAAGGCCACGACCGGCGTCTCCTATTGTGAGTACGATCACAAGTAAACTAACGAACGAAACCTTATCACGTTGCCCAAAACTATAGTATATGAGAATAGATGTATAGTGAATTGTAGGATGCTTGTGTATATTCTAATCCAGACCCCTAGGACCCTATTTATAGAGTTAGGATGCATGTGTAACTTAAGAAAATCAAAACCAAATAAATGACCTTGTGGGAGTTACACAAATTAATTTGTAGGTTATGATTTTAAGTTTTAAAACTTTTCAAATCCAACAATAAGAGCTTGAGAGATTGCGGCGTCAGAGAGAACACGAGAAGACCTCAGCACATATCCCTGCTTCAATTTTGGCAAATTTGTCTCTCCCTGATTTTATAGATGGTGATGGCATTCTGAGAGGGTACGCCCCTTGTCTTCCCCAAATCCTTTGATTCTCCAAAATTGATTTAACAAGATGTTTTGTGGTAGATCTTTAGCAATATAAATAACAAGGGTACTTGCTGAAGCCACTAAGCAGAGCTTCTCATCATATTATTTTATTCTGTCCTTGTAGCTGAATCTGTAAATTTTGCAATGCATGAGAGTTTGATTTCTAGTGCTTCTCAGTAGCCTCAGATTTCAATGTCATGATCTGAGTTTGCCTTTCTGTTTTTTGAAAATTAATAATTTTTTCTTATTGGGTCTTGATGTCATGCTGGATCCAATTGGAAAATAGAAGAGCACAACATTAGGCTGAAAGCAGAGTCTTTACAACTATTTGCTTACTGCCCCCGACCTTTTTGCTAAGACGGTGGTGCTGAATTTCAGGATGGGTATGGCCAGTGAAGTTCAGTCTCGAATATCAAAGCGCACTTCTCTTGCTATTGGTGGGAATTTGGCTGTTAATGCAAATTCTGGGGGAGGTGCAGCAACTGCAATTCTTAGGCATCATGTATCTCAAGTTTCTTCTGTAGAATTTAATGGCTCTATGGGTTTGCAATCACTAATCGGTATACCGACATCTCGGTGGGATTCTGGTCTTTGCCAAATTAAATGATTTTCTTACTTCAATGCCTTCATCCACTTGTTTATTCTCTTTTTTTAGCCAATTGTCTGTTCACTCTACTGCAATTACGGGCCTTTCCATGTCTGTGAGAGATGGCTCTATTAACATATCAAACACTTGAGCCGTAAGCTGTCGGAGACAACAAATGGAAACGTAAGCTTCCTCTGCTTTGAATTTGTTCTTTACTGCAATGATAATGGCCATTATATAGAACCTGTTGTATTTATATCCTTTCCTGAACTTAACTCTCTTTGGATGTGTTGGAATATCTGAGACTTTTATATATAGTACAAAATTGTTGGAATATCAGTTTGGATATTTTTTTTTTGTTTTTTTTTTTGGTACGATAGGAACATCAGTTTGGATATTGTTTCAGCTTATCTCTAGACTTCTGGGCAGGGCCTGGCCCCAACATGAAATGATGGGCAAATATCGACTCTAGGCCTGGGCCTGGATAATGCCTAACCATTTAAAGGCCTACAACCGACCAATCCACATATCAATCAGCGACCTATTACAATTAGGGCTGTCAACGGGTCGGATTCGGAGCGGATCTGAGCCTTCCGAATCCGAATCCGACAGCAATATTAGCAAACCGAATCCGGGTCCGGATCCTATAGGATTCGGTTGTATTCATACCAAATCCGCGTGGCATCGGATCGGATAACCCGACAGAAAAATCCGATCATATGTAACTTCAACTTTAAAAAAAAAAAGAAAAAGAAAAAAAGTAGAGCAGCAAAGAGTTGGTGACGGCGTCGGCGCAAGGTGTTGAACGGCGCTGCACAGGAACGGCGTTGGACGGCGACAAAGAAGAAAAGGAGAAATCTTGCGTCGAGGAGAAGTCTTGGACGAAGCTCCCACAAGGAGATAAGGAGAAGAAAGGAAAAAAAAATAGAAGAACTGGGACAAATCTTGAAGCAGTGTAAGAGGAGATAGAGAAGAACACACAATCTGAACGACGGAACGCAGAGGTGCAAAGGCGGAGCAAGAACCCAGGAAGCAAAGAATTTGACGGCGCAGAATTTGGGATAATTAACCCTAGATTTAGTTTCTTTATCTGTATATATATTATTAGAAATAATGTTAAAAAGAATATATAAAAACATATAATTTAACTTTTAAAAAACGTATTTTCATCACATATGATAATATTATTAAATTATGATCATTATTTCTAAATAATGATCATAATTTAATAATATTATCATATGTGATGAAAACACGTTTTAAATTTAAATGACTCTCTATCAATTAGAAATAATTTAATTTACTTTAAACTTGAATACCTTAATTTTTACGAATAATACTTTATTTTTAAATTTAAATATTTTAATTTTTATATACGTTAATTATAAATTTAGGTACTTTAACTTTTGCAAATAATACTCTACTTTTAAATCTAGATATTTTGTTTTATAAATTTGAATAATTTATAGTTTCTAAATAATACACCAAAATATAAATTAACAATTGATTTTTATCTGATCACCATCCACCTATACAAAAAAATATATATATTAATTTTTATATATGAAATATGAAATTTATATTTTGAAAAATTAACATATGAAATAAAAGTTTAAAATCTTACATATTAGGTATTATGTTAATTAACAAATTGGTTTGTGTGGGAGGGGAGAGTGATCTGTTATATTATTTCATGTTTCTTCAATGCTATTTTGGTATTTTTGCCAAAAATGGTCAATAAAATCTAATTATAAATTTGAATTGAGAAGTCAGTATTAATATTGATAATTTTTTCATGGGAAAGTGATATATAATTTGTCTTGTCTTGTGCGCTGGGGAATTTTGCCTCATTCCCCCATTCTAAATACTTGTAAGTTATATTTAATATCACATATTATCTATAAAGTAAAAATTATATCTTATAAACATCTAAAAAATTATCATTTTTATTATTATAATTTATTTTATTCTCAATATTGTTCCATTCGTACCTAATTTCTTTATATCACTCAAATCATGTCCTAAGTAATTAGGTATTCAAATTACTTATAAGTTATATTTTATATCATATATTATCAATAATTTGATTATTAATTCATGTTATACTATATCAACATTTTATATATAAGTTTATTATATTAATAATGAAATGAGTTGAAAGTTATATGTAACTTTTAAACTATGGTACATTTTCAAAATGTTCATTAATATTTAATACGCATACACACACATAATCCATTTGAAATAATTTATTTAAAGTTGTTGATATATATCTATATATATATATATATATATATATAAATAAAATAAGTAATTTAATAAAATTCGGATTCGGATCTTTATCGGATCGGATACATTAAATCCATATTTGCTCCATTTAATTCGGATAATGGATATATATAATCGGATATGATCCATCGAAATTTTTAATCGGACGAATATGTCAAAAATCGGATCGGGTTCGGATCGGATTCGGATTAAAATCCGATCCATTGACAGCCCTAATTACAATGGTGCCCATAAGCAGAAAACTTAGACATGTAAAAACTAGGGCTCTTATTAACACGAAAGACGGCCTTAGTCCCATTCGAGGACCACTAAAGATCACACACGGCTACGAAAAATCAAGCTAGCAACTAAGTCCCAAACCACGACAATCGAATCAACTGTCAGAACAATTACTTGTTACTTAAAACCCGATTCGGACTGATTTGAATAACTTACTACTTAAAACCCGATTCGGATTAACCGTGTATGACTGGACACAATTACAACAAGGCTTCTGATAAATAAGAATCCTAAACGGATCGCACTTGCTGAAATTACAATCCTTATTTGAAAGTCTATGAATATTGTCCATAACCTGTTTGTATTCAAGATCTTTCCCATCCTTATTAATGCTTTGTCCCCAGGCTTGACAAATGCCCTCTCTGTTATCCAACCAATCAATAGTACTCTTCCAAAATAAATAATTCCCATGCAATATACAGACCATGTGACGACCATGACAATACAATAATTTCCCCTCTGGAACATCATGGCCCGGGCTAATAGTTCCCTTACAATCCATTACCTGCACCAAGATATCAACCTCTCGTGACCAAAGACCCAAGTGACGCCAATCATAAACAAAGTTGATATAATGAAAAGAATACAACAATTTATTCAAAGAATCTAAAACAACACTGACCTTCATTTTTAATTTTTGATTCGGATCGAAGGGAGCTCCCACTTATCAACTCGAACTAAACCCCCAAGTTCCCCGATAATTGGGCTCTCCGGGAATCTACAATTATCAAAATTTATATTTACCAAATTAAATAAATGATTGAAGTCGAGACATCTTCAATTCATGCATGTATATATATTATTAATGGAGATATTTAAAATTAATAGCAAAGTTATTCAATTTATTACATAAATCGAGTGTAATTATAAAAACACGTCAAGTTCATAAACGATAAAATGAAAAATCAAAGAAATTAATCGACTATGAAAATGAAATCAACTAGAATGAATAATGGCTCAAAAAGATCAAGTCATGCTCCATATATTCACCAAACATAGCTCAAAGTGTGGAATTAATGGCTCAAAATGATCACATACTCATGTATATATCAAATATTAGCTTACCCCTTGAAGATGATGGAAGAAAATGGAGATTAGAGCTCAGTCTCTCCTTGGGGTGAATAGTACTGACGGGATGAAACTTGAATGTCCAATTTGGCTGAAATTTCCTTCTCTTTCATGTGGGAATCGAGAATGAGAGAGGGAGGGATGAATATGCTGAGTTTTGGTGAGGTGTGGGACCAAGTCTCAAGTGAAAAGGTTGAGAAATGAAGGACTAAAGTGCAATTTAGTGAAAGGTAATCATATAGGCGCGAGGTGAGTTTTCGGTCGAATTTTGGAGTATCAAATGGGCTTAAAAGGTTATGAGGCTTGGTCCATTGAACCCGAATCGTCGAAACGAGTTCAACGGTAGTGACAGAATTCAAATCCAAATTCCCGAGCAAGTTACACACTCCGCAACCCAAATTCCCGAGCAAGTGACGGTAGTGTCACATTTTCGGTGCATATTTAAAAAAACACAAGGTCTTTTGAAGTACTTTTTCTTTGTCAAGGTTTTTTTTGCTACATTCGAATTACACGAGGTACCTGGATGAAATTTTCTCATTAATTAATAAGACATCTTTTCGATTATTACCAAAACAATGCAATGTTACATGACACCTTTTCAAATAAAATAAAAACTATTCATCACAATTATTCATTCGAAAGGGTATGTCTTTAAAGAACATTGCATATATTAGATATAAATATATTTTTATTAATTATTAAATCTAAATCTGATTTTCTCATTTAATAATTATTAAATTTTAATAAATAAAATTATCAAAATTCCAACCGAATAATTCAAATCCGATTATCAGATCTTTTTTTTTAAATTCAAATGCACAAAATCGAATCTCTATATTTCCACCAGAAATTTGTTGGTTAGTTATTTATTTATTTTATACGCATTAAATTAAGAGGAAAAGAAATCATGCAATTGGAAAATCATTTTGTTAGGTGAATCAAGTGGTTCTCGTTGCATGGATTCGTAAAAGAGCATGTCAACATCTGCTTTTATCCAGAAATGGACATCTGCTTTTATCCAGAAATGGTTTTATATGTTTTATGGTTGACCCCACAAAAAAAAAATGGTTTTATTTTATTCATCACTGACAGGAGTTGTTGGATGTTCATTATTTCTCCTTCTTATAAAATTTTTATCTATCACAAAATTTTGTCGAATTATTTTTAATTTTTATGCCTCGAATTATTGAATTATTATTTTTTAAAACTTAGGTCCTTTTGTAATTAATAATGAGTTTCAAATTACAAAATGAAAAAATTATTAATTTTGTTCCGTAAAATAATCCACTTGCAATTTTGGTCCTAACAGTTGTCACTGTCTCACTTTAGGTCCCTTAAAGTCACTTTTTTCTTAAATTTGATTCTACTGACCAATTTCCATAAAAAACAAATGTTTGACCATCCAAAAAATTACTTTTCAGCCCTCGCTGTTTATTTATATTTTCAAACATACCCCAAATTATTTAAATTCTATATTTTAACCCTAAATTATTTAAATTATATACTTAATTAGTATATATATACACACACGTGTATTATATGATATACATATATATATACTTTATATTATTTATAATACGTATATATTATATATACTTATTATATATATATACATATATAATATATATACATATTATATATATTATAGACAAGTGTATATATATTGATGGGGTCTGATCCGAGTTGTCAAACTCCAGTACTTTAGAATTTGTATGATAGAGTAATAGGGATCAAATGTTCAACCGAGGGTCGCCAGAATATGTGGGTTCAACCTGCTAGGAACAAACACAGCAAAACGTCAGAAGGCCAAGCTGGGGAAACGGTGGGTGAAACTGAGTTTGGTTCTCCGATTCTCAAGTCAGTGAAACAGTTTCAGGTAGAGTGTGGAAGAGAAACAGGAAGATAAAACAGAGCTCAACTAAGGGAAGCTTGCTTACAGAGTGTGAGAGATTCTGAGTATTTATAGTTGAGGTTTAGTGCCCTTTGATAATTGTCACCAAGTGGTCTTGGATCGGTGTTGCCCTAGACACGTGACGTAATGAGGAGCCTCCAAGAAGGGTCTCCTGCAAAAGCCTGCAAAAAGGTTGATGGAAAGCAACAGTGGTAGGTGTTCGTTTGTATTCTAATATTTGTCAGAGAGCGTTACATGGTTGTTCCCTAGGACAAAACATGCTCGGGTTGGTATGGACTTTGGGGCTCGCAGGTCCGAGGGGATATCTAGGCCCAGAGAAGTGGCGTGGAGGGAATGACTTCGTCTTTACAGCCATAAAATGATCTCGAGGGCCTTGTCGTAATTGTATTGCTAGCCTTGCTCCGTTCGGGGAAAGGTTAGGATTCCCTTTAATGAGGGAGCGGATATTCCCTCGGGGGGAACAGTCAATCCCGAGGGGGGGACTTGATATGTTGGCCCTGAGATGCCACGGTGTCATGTTTTGATTAGACCACATGTCGTATTCGTGGCTTGACCGTATTCTGACCTCATCATATATATTATAATAAGTTATATGTGTGTATAATACGTGTATATATACATATATGTAATAGTTTGGGGTATGTTGAAAAATATAAATAAATAAAAAGGGCTTAAAAGTAATTTTTTGAACAGTCAAACGTTTATTTTAACGATCAAATGTTTATTTTGGACGAAAATTGATCAATGGGACCTAATTTACGAAAAAAGTGATTTTATGGGACCTAAAGTGAAACAGTGGCAACTGTTGGGACCAAAATTGAAAATGGGTTACTTTATGGGACGAAATCAATAATTTTCTCGTACAAAATTTACTATTTTTAATTAAAGCTTTCGTGTTTGAATTTTTATTTATTTATTTATTTTTTTGAAGGAAAAAGGCCAACAAGGCCAAATTTATTGCAATTCCTCCAAAACAATGTCAACAACAAAATCGGGAATATCACCCCGAACCAACGCAGGCCGAGGCCGTATTACAAGCTAACTTGTGAGCTAATCTATTGGCATCACGTCTAACATAAGAGAAAACATAACCCTCAAAATGTGAACAAATAGAATGAATATCGTTAAAGATGTTGCCAAGTTCCGATAGATCCTACTCGGCAGACCGAAGTTTATTGATCACATTAACATTATCTCCCTCCAAAATGACGTGGCTCCACCCAAAATCTCTGGCTAGACAACTATTACCAAATACTCAACTATTATGCAGGCTTAGCAGTTGTGGTCACAATCTTATGATGCACAGACACTTCTCAAAATATTGTTTTATCTTATCGTGTCGTCTCGTGTCCGACATCTTGTCCGACACTCATCACATGAAAAAAAAAAAAGAAAAAAAAAACAATTCTTATCACCGTATCCGTATCGTATCGTGTCCGTATCAGTGCATCATAGACACAATCTAATAAAGTTGGGGAAAATTCATATTCATCCTTATATTTTGAATTCAAATTCGAAATAGTCCTTAAGTTTTTAATTTACTTAAAAAAAAGTTTTTAATTTACTTTAAATTCATCCTTTAAATTATTTTCTTTACCATAATTTTAGGCTAAAATTTATTAATAGACTAAAATACCCTTAAACTAAATTTGATCTATTTAAGTATAAAGATAATTAAATCATCTTGCCTTTTTTTTAAACCATAAAAAAAATAAGAAACTATAAATTATTTAGTTTAATTGTTATTAACTCTATTGAACACCAAAAATATAAAAATACTAATATATAAATTTATTTATTTATTTTTTAAAATAAAAACAGATCAACCGACAATGGGGAATTTACGGAGATATTAATCAAGTCGTCGACATAGTACAACTGACCAATCCACCTATCAATCAGCGACCTATTACAATGGTGCCCATAAGCAGAAAACTTAGACATGTAAAAACTAGGGCCCTTATTAACACGAAAGACGGCCTTAGTCCCATTCGAGGACCACTAAAGATCACACATGGCTACGACAAATCAAGGTAGCAACTAAGTCCCAAATCACGACAATCGAATCAATTAAGTCCCAAGCTAGCAGAAATCACGATTCGGATTGACTTGAATAACTTACTACTTAAAACACGATTCGGATTAACCGTGTATGACTGGACACAATTACAACAAGGCTTCTGATAAAGAAGAATCCTAAACGGATCGCACTTGCTGAAATTACAATCCTTATTTGAAAGTCTATGAATATTGTCCATAACCTGTTTGTATTCAAGATCTTTAACATCATTATTAATGCTTTGTCCCCAGGCTTGACAAATGCCCTCTCTGTTATCCAACCAATCAATAGTACTCTTCCAAAATAAATAATTCCCATGCAATATACAGACCATGTGACGACCATGACAATACAATAATTTCCCCTCTGGAACATCATGGCCAGGGCTAATAGTTCCCTTATAATCCATTACCTGCACCAAGATATCAACCTCTCGCGACCAAAGACTCAAGTGACGCCAATCATAAACAAAGTTGATATAATGAAAAGAACACAACAATTTATTCAAAGAATCTAAAACAACACTGACCTTCATTTTTAATTTTTGATTCGGATCGAAGGGAGCTCCCACTTATCAACTTGAACTAAACCCCTAAGTTCCCCGATAATTGGGCTCTCCGGGAATCTACAATTATCAAAATTTATATTTACCAAATTAAAATAAATGATTAAAGTCGAGACATCTTCAATTCATGCATGTATATATATTATTAATGGAGATATTTAAAATTAATAGCAAAGTTATTCAATTTATTACATAAATTGAGTGTAATTATAAAAACACATCAAGTTCATAAACGATAAAAAGAAAATCAAAGAAATTAATCGACTCTTAAAATGAAATCAACTAGAATGAATAAAACGAAATTGATCTATAATTGCAATTTACGACCACATATTTATTTCAATGAAATAGATTAGGAAATTTTCAACAAGAGATAAACTCATGTACGTAATCTTCTTTTGCAAGACCCACAATCTACTAACTATATTTCATGCCTTAAATTGCTAGGAAAACTTTTGAATTTAAACGTCACATATCCAATATGTCTACTTAAAAACTTATAGATAACGAGTGGTCAAGTAATTCATTGAACTAAGTATGTGGCCACACATTCCATTTAGAAATCAATTTCGTTTTATTCATTTTAGTAGATTTTATTTTAATAGTTAATTAATTTTTTTATTTTATTTTTATTAGTTATAAACTTGACGTGCATTTGTAATTATGCTAAATTTATTTAATATATTGAATTATTTTTGCTATTAATTTAAATATCTGTATTAAATAATATATACATACATGAATTAAATACGTCAAAAAATTAATAATTTATTGTAGTTTGGTGAATATACGTCTTGATAACGGTGGATAACTTTAATTTAGATATTAGTATTTTTATAATTTCAGAATTTAATGGAGATAATAACAATTAAATTAAATAATTTATAGTTTCTTATTTCTTTCATGATTTCAGAAAAATGAAAAATGAATTGATTATTTTATACTTAAATAAAATTAGTTTAAGGGTATTTTAGTCTATTTATAATTTTTTGCCTAAAATTGTGATAAAAAAATAACATAAAGGATGAATTTAAAATAAATTAAAAATATGAGGGCTATTTTAAATTTGAATTAAAAACATAGGGATGAATATGAATTTCGGCCAATAAAGTTGAGAAGCTTTATACTTTTGATTTGTTTCCATTCCTAGTGTCTTTTCTGTGCATTTTCCCATTTTGTTTTGTTACAACACATTAATCAAAATTATACTGTTGCACATTAATTAATCATGCTGCAACAAACTACTCAATTTATATAGAATATGTGATCGAGCTAAATTTCTGTCGATGGGTCGATCGAGATATTCGGTCTAGCACTTCAATTTGTAGAAAAGGAAACCGCCTCTATTAGCTCGAAATCTGTAATGGATGAAAGGAAACGTGAGCTCGAGGCCCACTCGAGGAAGATGGGGGTGATACTCGGGTTGGCACTCCAACGCTCAAGTCAGAATCGAGTGATGAGGGTCGAGTATATGTGCAGTAAATATGGTAGGTGAAAGAACTTACTGTTGCAATAAATGTGGAAGCTTTATATAGGGTGAGGAGAGAGAATTCACCGCCTCGATGTGCTAATGCTACAAGCTGACGGGTACGCCATTATCCTCTATGCATTAAATGCGTGGTCGGCCACGGACTATGGAGGAAGGTTGTCGAGTGGTATATCGGGGGCTCTGGGTTAAGTTGAAGGGCGATCCTTAGGATCGAGGCTTGGAGCTGTAAAAATTGGAGGCGGTTAATGAAAGATCGACCTGGCGGTTGAGATTACGTTTCGTCAAGCGAACAGATGGCGTACGAAGATTGGTCTATGACGAAGGGTAAGTCCAACCCACGTCATAAGCCCCCCCAAAACATCGTCTGTTAGGGCTGACGTGGCAGGCGCGTTTCAAATCTCGAAGTGGGACCCACTGTAATCATGGTGACGTTTCACCTTCTCGATTCCCGCCAATTTCACTCCTATAAATAGTGCTTCTCTGTAAATTCATTTTACCATTTGCGAAAGAATTTTGAAGAGAAGCTCCGAGCCATTTCGAGTGATTTCAGTGTTTTTGTGTGTTGATTTCGACCGCTCGTTCCAAAAGGAGGAGACTTTTGATCACTCTCTTTTACACAAAGGTACTATTTTTTACTCGATCCCGGTTTAATTCCGCTCTTTTTATTTTTTGATTGCTTCGAGGGAAAGGTTAACCACTTCCCTCTTCCAAAAGCTTTCTCTCCCTTGATTTGCTCAAATCCTTTCAACAAAGTGCATGTTTCAGAGCTATTCCTTTGACAAATGTAGGATGTCGACAAATCTAGGTGAAAACGAGCCTGTGGGGATGGAAGTGGGGGCCATATCTGTGGGGTTGAGCTCCAGTTCCGATTCGAGCTCAGACTCGTTCGATTCTGGGTTGTCTATGGAGATGAGGTCGACGAATCATATGGAGGTCGACGAGGACGTTGATGTAATGGGGGTGTCTGATCCCACCCCCGAGGCAGAATTGGAAGAGGTTGTCATGCCTTGGACAGAAGGCGAGGAGGCATCGACATCCGGTCAAGATGGGGAAGAGGATGATGATGAAGAGGAGAAGGAAGAGGAGAATGTCGAACCAGAGGGTCGGTTGGTGAAGGATCCTCGAGCTATTACTCCCAACATCTCTTGGGATAAGGTGAGAGAGATTCAGTATTTATTTGGAAGGGGATCAGAGTTTGGGGGCTATCAAGTTATAAAGCCCGAGGCAGGAGATAGAATGATAGACCCGCCTGAGAACTGCACTGCGATCAACTACAAAACGGTAAAAAATGGGTTCAGGATACCCATTCTCGAGGAAATGCTTGAGTTTTTTAATGCTGATTAGTCCTCTTCAGTTGATGCCCAACTCCTACACCATGGTGAATGGGTTGAGAGCTTTGTTGAGGTGCCTTGGGATGAGCACCAATATCTTTTGTCTATCGGAGGTTTTCCAAGCTTCCGTAATGACCAAAACCTCAGCGCCTGGGCCGGGGTATGTACAATTGCAATCAAAAAACAATTTTCGACTGGTGAGATCTCTGACCTCCTCAAATGGCAAGGGTTGGAACACAGAGGTTTGTGTACATCCAGTGCGAGAAAGGTCGGCCCGGATTGAAGTATCTGGGGAGGAGTTAGATCCCTTGAGCTAATCTTCTGAGAGGGCATCCGGGATAGCCCAACACTCTGATTCGACTAGGATCATCTCGGCAGGATATTGGTGAGTCAAGTTGGTATGCTTCTGACATCGATCATACTTCTTTACGAATTCTAACACATCCTCACGTAAGTTGAGCCAGAAGAATCTAGCTCGAGAGGTCTTCTGAGCTAGAGATCGACCGCCGACGTGATTTTCGCACGTTCCTTCATGAATCTCGATAAATACTTGGCCCTGGGAAGGTCGGAGACATCGTTTGGTGGGGCCAATGAAGGACCATTTGTACAATTGATCATCCTGGTCGAGAAAGTAGTTTAGAGCTCGGTGTTTGATCCTCCTTGCTTCTGCTGGTTCTTCTGGTAGAGTGCCATCACAAAAATAAAGTACAAGGTTATCAAGCCAACAGGGATCAACGGCATTTATCGAGTTGACCTCTGGTGCGGGTGCATCAATCGACCATTTGGCGGATGTCATGAAAGTTATGGATGGGTTGGTTGTTCCTTGTGATCCGCTAGCGAATTTCGAGAGGATGTCTGCTCGAATGTTCTCCTCTCAAGGTACCTGATACAGCTCAAATTCCTTGAATTCTGATATTGCCCTCTTTGCTAGGGCGAGACATCTTATCGTTGATTCTTATCGAGCCTTAATAATCACCATTGATTTGTCCAGCGATTAGTTGAGAGCCGGTGATGGCTGTGAGTTTCCTGATGTTTTGCATTTTCGCAATCTTTAACCCATCTAGAAGAGCTTCGTACTCTGCTTCATTGTTTGTCGTTGGAAACTCGAGTACGATGGCATATTCGATCTGTTGTCCATTAGTGTTAGATAGGGATATATCGGCTCCCCCCCCAGAAGAGGTCGAAGAGCCATCGATGGCAAGGGTCCAAACCGAATCATCATGTTTGACATCGATGGGCATAGTTTTCTGGACAAGAAAATGTGCTAGAATTTGAGCTTGGTAAGACACTCAGGGACAGTAAAAGATCTCGAATGTTTGAGCTCAATGGCTCATTTTGTAAGCCTTCTCGACACTTCAGGTTTTTCCATAACTGATCTGAGTGGTTGATCTGTTAAAACAATTATTGGGTAAGCCTGGAAGGACGGTCGAAACTTTCGAGAGGTGTGGACCACAACAAGTGCAAATTTCTCAATCTTGAGCTATCGAGTTTCTGGACTGTGGAGAATCTTGCTAACGTAGTAGACAGGGATGTATTTTTCATCTCGAATTATGACAAATACTGAGTTGATTATCTTAGTCAAAACTGCTAGATACAGGTATAAGGATTCACTGTTGATCGGCTTTGTAAGCAAAGGTGGGAAGTAAGGTATGTATTGAGATCCTCGAGGGCTTGGTCGCATTCAGACGTCCACTCGAAAGCTTTGATGTTACGGAGGATTTTGAAGAATCGGAGGTTCTTTTCAGAGGATCGAGAAATGAAGCGATTGAGTGAGATGATTCGACCGACCAACCGTTGTACGTCCCAGATCGAATTGGGCTTTGGGAAGAGCTGAATGGCTTGAATCTTGGCAGGGTTAGCTTCGATCCCTCGTTAACTGACCATGTATCTGAGAAACTTTCCTCCGTCAACCCGAAAGTACACTTTGTAGGGTTAAGGTTGAGGTTGTACTTTCTAAAGAGGTTAAAGGTTCGCTTCAGGTGATCGAGATGGTAGGTGGTTTTCTCACTCTTGACGAGCATATCGTCGACATACACTTCGACGTATCTCCGATCTCGGACTTGAAAACTTTGTTCATCATTCTCTGATATGCTGCTCCCGCATTTTTGAGTCCGAACGACATAACTTTGAAACAGTAGTTGCCGATGAAAACCACAAAACCTATTTTTGATTGGTCTTCGAGTGCCATGAACATTGGTGGTATCCTTGAAAGGCGTCCATCATGCTCAATCGTTCGCATCCGGCTGTAGAGTCGACCAATTGGTCGATCCTGGGCAACGGGTACGGATCCATTGGGCAAGCTTTGTTCAGATCGGTGAAATCATTACAAATCCGCCACTTTCCACCTGGCTTTGGAACAAACACAATGTTACAAAGCCATTCGACATATTAAATCGGTATAATGTAGCTGGAATCAAGGAGTTTGTTAATTTCTTTCTCGATTATCGCATTTCGAGAGTCACTATGGGGATGAAGTTTTTGCTTGGCAGGTTTGTAGGATGGATCGACGTTTAGATGATGTTCAATCACCTTCCTGTCGACTCCTACGAGTTCTGAGGCACTCCAAGCAAAGACATCGATGTTGTCTCGGAGAAACTGGATCAGCATGCATTGTTCTTTACCTTTTCGACAAGCTCCAATGCATGTAATTTTCTCGGTTTGACTAGGTATGAGCTGAATTTCTTCGAGCTCTTCAATTGATTTGAGCTTCTTGTCTTCCTGTTTTTTCCTTTTTGCAGCATATGATGAGTACATCTTTTTCGAGTTTTCTGGATCGACTGCCTCAAGGTCCTGGAGTTCATCTTCGATCATAGGCTATGAGCAGGGAAACTTGTTTTTCGGTAGGTTATTTGACCTTTTCCATTGGATGGAGTAGTAGGATCAAGATGTCGGGATATCACATCGTAATTTTCTGTCCCTAGCTGCGGTGGGCAACTTCACCATTTGATGGTACATGGAGATGATAGCTTGAGATTCGATCAACCCTGGTCGACCAAAAACGATGTTGTAAGCGGAAGACATGTCGACCACAAGGTACTCGATCTCGCAAGTGGCCCATCGAGGGAGTGTACCCATCGAGGTCACGAGCCGAATACTGCCTTGCGTGTAAACTTCCGCTCCACCAAAACTGTAAGAGGAGTTCGAATAGGATCAAGCAATAATTTATCATGTAAATTCATTCGCACAAGAGTCGGGTAAACGATAATATTGCTAGAGCTTCCATTATCGATCAAAGTTCGAGATACAACAAAGTTAGCAACATCGAGCGTAACGACCATAGGATATCTAGGTGTTCGCTCGAATGTTGAGGTACATCGATTACATCATTCTCACTAAATACAACTTCTTCCACATGCCAAGACTCTACGGGTCGGACATGCATCACTTCTCTAGGGCCGAAGAAACTCCGTGACGCTTCCCTTCACATCTAATTCCGGGCAGTCTTTGAGTCATCACGTGAGGGCCCTCCTGCAATCATGTCGATACGACCGAGGCAGGGTCGATTGTGTGGATCACGCTCGGTTGGGGGTTTGGCCTATCTCTGTCTAGGGGGTGATCTGTCATTATTGTCCCTATTTCGAGCGTTATCGTCGTTCTTCTTGACCAACTCGAGCAGTTGTCCGCCCTTGATGAGCCGTTCGATCTCTTCACGTAAGACGTTGTATTCAGAGGTGTTGTGTCCTTTCTGCTGATGGAAGTTGCAGAACTTGTGGCTCTCTCGAGTCTTTGGAGTTTCCCTCATCGGCTTAGGCTTCTTAAGGAGCTTCGGATCGATGACGTTGTAGATCTCATCAATCGGTCGTGTTAGCTGTGTGTAATGCTTCCTTGGAGTCGGGACGAGTGAAGCGTCACCTTTAGGATGGGAGTCCAGTTTAGTGAATCGGCTTGGTTCGTTCCTCCTGCCCTTTATGGGACTGACTCGGAGTTCTTCAGTTCTTCAAGTTGCATCCAGTTACAAGTTGCCGCTTGTATGTCGGCCAAGTTCCTAGGTGTTTACAGGAATATGTATCGAGCACAGTCATTGCTAATCAGTGCTGATGGATTATGGGCACCAAGATGTCGATGATTGGCTCATTGGTTTTGATTACAGCCTGAGAAAACCAAATAAAGAAATCTCAAAGGGATTCATTCGGCCCTTCTTGATGGTGTAAAGATAGATCGGGGGGAGCTTGTCTCCTTTCATCAAAGAAAAATGAGCAACGAAACGTTCAACCAGAGCTTTGTAAGTGGGGATGGATCGAGGCGGAAGCCCCGAGAACAAATCTTGAGTAGGCCCATCTAGTGTAGTGACAAAGATCTTGACCCAGATGTTGGGGGAGTGTCCAAACATGCTGAGTTGCATCTCGAGTCTGGACACATGCTTTTCAGGATCAGTTGACCCATTATATGTCGGTAATCCCATAGGGATCTTTTCCTCGGTGGTTATTTTGATGATTTCATCACAAAAGGGAGATTGAGCTTCTCTATCACTGTGATATCTCCATGGTCGATCGTGATGCTGCCCCGAGCGAGCATGTCGGGTGATCGTGATCGACTCCGGGAGCGACTATGGGATCCTTGGCCTTCTTCATAACGTCTAGAGTTTTGTCTGCTGTCGCGAGGAGGGATTTGATTCCTAAGGTCATCCGGCCTTACGATGTGTCCCCGATTGGATCTTCGGATCTGATTAGGTCGACCGTTGGGTCCAAGTCGATCAAAGAGTCCGCTTGAACCACGCCGCGATACATCACTGCGATGACTATCTTGCTCTCTCCTTGTCCCGGATGGCAGAGGACCGTTGATCCTCCTTCGCGAATCAGTACATTGACTCCTTTGCTTAGATTCTTCTCGATTGTTAGGATTATCTTCTCGGCGCCTAGCGTTATTGGTAGGAGACCGAGAATCAACTTCGTCGTCAGTCCGGATTGAGAGTCGCTCTCGGACCGGTCGTTGTACATTTCCTTGAGTAGAAGGTGGCTGGTATTGGGCGGGATGATATGAGGGGTGATTGACCCCAGGCCAATATCCGACTAGATGATGATAGGGCATCTGCGGCACGTAACCGGGATAATTGGCCACAGGCTGGATTATTTATATGGGTCGAGTTTGGGGACACTCGGGCATCCGAGGTTCTCTTCCTTTAGCGGCTGCTGCTATAGCCTCATCTCTGCAAGCTTTTAGGTACTTGTCTAGCTCAAGCGTCGAGTACACAAGTTGAGGCGTAACAACGGTAGGAGCAGATACACGTACGGGAATCTTAGGGAGAATTTCTAGACCATTTTCATCGAAGATACGAGTGCTGGTCAGATTTCAAGCAGTCATGATTGATGGCTTTTTGTTGCGATTTCCCACAAACAGCGCCAAAATCATCAAGCCAAATTTCGGCCGAAGGGTCGACCGAGATATTCGGTCGAGCACTTCAATTTGTAAAAAGGGAAACCGCCTCTATTAGCTCGAAATCTGTATTGGATGAAAGGAAACGTGAGCACGAGGCCAACTCGGGGAAGATGGGGGTGATACCCGAGTTGACACTCCGACGCTCAAGCTAGAATCGAGTGATGAGGGTCGAGTATATGTGCAGTAAATGCGGTAGGTGAAAGAACTTACTGTTGCAATAAATGTGGAAGCTTTATACAGGGTGAGGAGAGAGAATTCACCGCCTAGACGTGCCAATGCCACAAGCTGACAGGTGCCCCATTAACATCTAGGCATTAAATGCGTGGTCGGCCACTGACTGTGGAGGAAGGTGGTCGAGCCGTGGATCAGGGGCTCTGGATCGAGCTGAGGGGCGATCCTTAGGATCGAGGCTTGGAGCGGTAAAAATTAGAGGCGGTTAATGAAAGATCGACCTGACGGTCGAGATTACGTCTCATCGAGCGGACAAATGGCGTACGACGATTGGTATATATATTATGTAATAAGTATATATAATATATACGTATTATTTATTTATATATATATATATATATATATATATATATATATATATATATATATATATATATGATATAATACACGTGTGTGTATAAATATACTAATTAAATATATAATTTAAATAATTTAGAGTTAAAATATAGAATTTAAATAGTTTGGGGTAGGTTTGAAAACATAAATAAAGAACAAGGTCTGAAAAGTAATTTTTTGGACGGTCAAACGTTTATTTTAACGGTCAAACGTTTATTTTTTATAGAAATTGATCAGTGGGATCAAATTTAAGAAAAAAGTGACTTTAAGGGACCTAAAGTGAGACAGTGACAACTGTTGGGACCAAAATTGGATTATTTTATGGAACGAAATTAATAATTTTCACATTTTGTAATTTGAAACTCATTATAATTACTCCTAAGTTTCAAATAATAATAATAATTCAAAAATTCGAGGCATAAAAATAATTCGACAAAATTTGGTGATAGATAAAATTTTATAAGAAGGAGAAATAATGAACATCCCATTACTCCTGTCGGTGATACATAAAATAAAACCATTTTTGAAAAAAAGCAGATGTTGACATGCTCTTTTACGAATTGGTGCAACGAGAACCGCTTGTTTCAACTAACAAAATCATTTTCCAATTGCATGATTTCTTTTCCTCTTAATTTAATGCGACTAAAATAAATAAATAATCAACCAACAAATTTCTGGTGGAAATATAGAGATTCGATTTTGTGCATTTGAATTTGAAAAGAAGATTTGATAATCGGATTTGAAGTATTCGATTGGAATTTTGATAATTTTATTTATTAAAATCTAATAATTATTAAATGAAAAAATTAAATTTAGATTTAAAACACATTTATATATAATATATGCAATGTTCTTTAAAAACATAACCTTTCGCATTAATAATTATGATGAATAGTTATCACTTTATTTGAAAATGTGTCATGTAACATTACATTGTTTTGATAATAATCAAGAAGATGTCTTATTAATTAATAATTAAAAGTGAATAGGTAAGTACCTCTTTGAAAATGTACATCATAATTTATAAATAGACCCCACTATTATACATTTTAATTATCCAATTTAATTCTAGAATTATATACAAATACATATAGAACATTTAAGTCCTAAAAGAGTTCTAAAACTTAGAGTTCGTTGATTTTGTAATTTGTGGTGGTACTATTACAAGAAGTGATCGTTGTATCTTGAGAGACGATTGTTATTAATCCGTAAGCACCTGAGCGGAACAATCTCGTCTTAAAGAGAGTTGAACTCTCGCCTCGACCTTTGCAATTTTCATAGTAATATCACGTCCTTATTTGCTCAAAATATCCAACATATTCAACTTAATTAACATTGAGTTCATTTATAATCGGTTCCGATTAGATCCAATAATAGATCGAACCTGATTTATAATAAAATATAATTCTTTTATAAAGAAATAAATACGAAAAAATAAATATAAAATACATATATTTGACAAATAATTATTATTTAATGAATTATTTAATAGTTTTTTCTATATTCATTTATAATAGGCGAATTTAAGATTATTAATAAAGGAAAATAATATTTTTTTAGAATAAATAATTTAAATTTTATAATTATATATAATGATACGTATGTAAAAATTTTAATTTCAATTATTTTATCATAAAAAGTAGTGTTAGGATTTTTATGAGATCAAATTCTTTAATTTCATATTTGACTCATTTTTTTCGAAAATAAGTATTTATAACTGAATATGGTGAATCGAACTTTTTGTTGGTCAAACATATTAAAATTCGAATCGAATTCAAATTAAAATTCGACTGGTTGACGACCCTAATTAATTTCGACACATCATTTCTAATTTGATCGGCTATACATACAATTGATTTTTATTTTTTTTAGATAAGAAATTCCATTGATGAAATCTAGCAAGTTTTTCATTTTTAAATATTTTCTTAAACCTATCCATGTGAATTAAAATACCACACTATTTATTGTTTTATAGTGTTTACAAATTTTTTATCTAGTCACATTGCTTAATTACTGGTTACTACATTAATATTTGAATAATTTGGATAACTCTTACCTATTCAGTTAGTTCTTGGAATGAATTTGACATATATATTAGATGTATGAGTAGATACTTTGTAATTCCACTACTTATCGAGATATAGCCAATTTTGAATTATTGCAAAATGAGAACAAATTAAACTTAGTAAATAGTTTCTATTATTAACCCAATTTTTCATTGTTTTGTGAAAAAAATAAAATTTTAATTCCATTTTCATTAAAAAAATTATATGATAGAAATTCTTTTGTTTATTTATTGGGCGCCAGGATTGTTAAAGCCTTTCCAAAGAACTGCATCTCTGTTAGGATGACAACAAGGGTGTAGGGTAGTATGGTGAGTGGAATGACCATAACTAAATATGACTGAAATTCTTTTGTTTATTTGTTGGGCGGTGAGTGGAATGATCATTACTATATATGACTGAAATTCTTTTGTTTATTTGTAGGGCGCCATATATATGTTTTATGATCAAATTAAAGTTGTTTGTTTCTAATGTAAATGAAGGAAACATGAGACAATTGGTTGATTGTGAGGAAGAAGATGACTTGTTTTGATTTGATTTTAAAGTATCTTAGAATTGTTATAATTAATAATAAATAGAACATTTGCCAATTTGCTGTTACTACTTTGATAGAGTTATTTATATTTGTAATTTTAGGATCATACCAAAATTTGTTTTTGGATTATTGGATTTGAATATGAAGATGATGTTATTGAGTTAATTTATGTTAAATGTGTATAACGATCTGAAATTATTTTTTTGTTGAATATTGATATTAGTAATGAACTAGATTTTTTTTTTCGTTTTCAATAAAAAATAAATATTGACACATTTTGATAATATTAAAATAAATAAATATTTTTATAATAATGAATACTATTTGCACTGTAGCTAAAGTATTAAATTTTCAAAAACAGTTATTGTATTTTTTCGATGGAATAATCAAAATGTAGGCAAAATCTTGAGTTATTAATGAACGTCAATCGTAATCGTAGGGAATAATTTATAATATTGACTACAATTGGTTAAACGTAGCCAATAACTTTATTAGTTATGAGTTTATAAGTGTAGGTATTATTTGTAAAATATCCGCCACATTTTAAAATACCGTCGCTAATATTAATTAAGTTCAAATGTAGGGAAAGCTTTGCTACGGTACCAAACCGTAGCTAAATATTGACCACAGCTACAATTGCTAAGGGTGCCAAAGCGTAGCAAAATCGTGCTCAACAATATATTGCCTACGGTTTGCACTTTTTCACTACGGTTTGAGTCCCGTAGCTAAAAACCATTTTGTTTTTAGTGCAATAATAATAAAAATTTATCTTTATAATTAATTTATTTAACCTATTCTTTTGAGTTATTTAATTATTTATACAGGGATTGTGCTATAAAGTATAATACAAGATGTACCATGTAAGTTGTAGCCAGTTGAATTTCTCTTTTCGTAATTGTAACCCAATGATTTATGGAATGATTGGTACGATGAAATGAGGTGGGAATGGAATGAGCATTCCCACATCCATTTTCAAACTCCTGATTGGTACAAAATGTGATTTGGAATGCTTATTATTGGGGTAACACCCATTCCTACAAACATGAATTTATCCATCCCTTAGATATCTCATGGCATGAGTCATTCCCTATTTACTTTTTATATAATCGTCACATATTTATTAAATATATATTATATTATTATTTTTTATTATTACGAATATATATTCTCATCAAATAATAAATTGTATTTAATATAAGTAAAATATAAATATAAATACAAATATACTTAAATTATATATTAAAAAGTACGTGTTTAATTTATTATTTTACTCACTTATAAATTTATAGATATGCATAATAGATTAAAATATTCATTAAAAACAAATTTGACCCTTATATTAAATTTACTTTTAAATATCATGTATCATATTAAATATAACAAAATTACATAACGTATGTATGAATATCAAATATTAACATATTTTATAATATTGATAGGTATATATAAATCACTCTCTCTCATTTATATAACATAAAAAATATAATTTTAAAATTTTATTGTAAATTTCATAAACTCGATAATAGTTAGTTAGAATTATAGCAAATAGAAATTAGAAGTGTTTAGTATAAAATAAAATAAAGGGAGAACTAGTATATAATTACTACCTGAAATGGCACGGGCCCACCCTTCGGCACAACCAACCACCACACGCCACCTGTCTGGTCGAATGGTCCATTCGACAATCAGGTCGGTCTTCCGGTAACCGCCCCAATTTTACCGTCCCTCACTTCGACCCGTCGACCAATGCCCTAGTAATATTCGGTCGATTCATATCTATCGACCGTAATCGAGCCAACCCACTAACCCTCTCCAGGATGAGTGGCCGACCATGTATTTAATGCAGGACGATAATGGGGCACCTGTCAGCTTCCTGCACCGACACGTCGAGGCGGTCACTCCTCTCTCTTCACCCTATATAAAGGCTCCGCATTTATTACAACAGTAAGTCTTCTCACCTACCACTTTTACCGCTCAATCATTCGATCTCTTTCACTCGACCCTGACTTGAGCGTAAGAGTGCCAACCCAGGTATCACCCCCACTTTCCTCTAGTTGGTCTCGAGCTCACGATTTCTTTCCTCATCACAGATTTCAAGTTGGTTGCGGCAGTTTCCCTCTTTACAAATTCAAGTGATCGACCAGATATTCAGTTTGACCAGACAGCCGAATTTTAGCTCGATCATTTTGGCATCGTCTATGGGAAACTGCAACTAAAAGTCATCAAATATGGCAACTCGTAATCTGAGCAGCGCTCGCATCTTCGATGAGAATGGCCAGGAAATCTTTCCCCAAATTCCTATACATGTTGTCGCCTCGGCTGTTGTCCCATCTCTACTTGTGTACTCGACGCCTGAGTTGGACAAGTACCTAAAAGCTTGCAGGGACAAGGCAATAGCCACCGCAGTAGAGGGAAGAGAACCTCAGATGCCAGAGTGTCCTCAAACTCGACCTATTGAAGTGATTCAACCCGCGACGAACTATCCAGGGTATGTTCAGTATGTACCCTATCATCAGCCTATTAGATACTGGGCCGGGGTCGGACATCCCACCCATCAGCCCTCCCAGTATCGACCGCCACCCCCTGCCCAAGGGAACGTGCGGAGACCTGTCCAGGAGCGACTTTCCTTCCGAGCGGATCATGAAGCTGACTCTCGAACCCCCACGGATACCCGCTTATATAGAACCGTTGATCCTAGGGGTCGAGAGGATTCTCGACAAAGGTCTCGTCAGTCCCAATCCCGAAGAAGAAATGATGGTTCCCGATGGTCGGAATCGAGGAGAGAATGTGAAGCCATTGAAGCACTGTCTCACGCCACGACTCAAGCGGAGTTTTCGACCGCCTTGGGCCCAATGGTCGACCCAATCAGGTCCGAAGATCCAACAAGGCTCAAATTGTAAGATTAGATGACCTGAGTAATCAAATCCCTCCTCGGAGTAGCCAACAGAATCCCAGGCTATATGGAGAGGGTCAAGGCTCTCACAGTCGTTCTCGAAGTCGATCTCGATCACCTTGACACATGCGCTCAGGGCAACATCATGATCGACCTTGGAGATACCATAGTGACTGGGAGGCTCAGTCCCCATTTTGTGATGAGATCATAGAAACAACCACTGAGGAGAAGATTCCTACCGGACTTCCGACCGACAATGGGTCAACCGATCCTGAAAAGCACGTGTCTAGGCTCAAAATGCAGCTCAGCATGTTCGGGTATTCTCCTAACATTTGGGCCAAGATCTTTGTCACCACTTTGGACTGGCCTGCTCAAGATTGGTTCTCGAGACTCCCTCCTCGATCCATCCCTACTTACAAAAAATTAGTCGAAAAGTTTGTCGCTCACTTCTCCTCAATGAAAGGGGACAAGTTACCATCGACATATCTCTATACCATCAAACGAGGACCGAACGAATCTCTTCGAGACTTCTTCACCTGGTTTTCTCAGGCTGTTATCAAAACCGACGAGCCGAGCATCGACCTTCTAGTGCCTATAATGATTGTGCTCGATATATCTTTTTGCAAAAGCCCAAGAACTTGGCCGACATACAAGCAGCAACTTGTAACTGGATGTAACTCGAAGAACTTGAGAATTCTCGAGCCAGTCCCATGCGCAATAGGAAGATCGAACTAAGTCACTTTGCCAAGCACGATCCCTGACAAAAGGTCGATGGTCTCACCGGGCTGACTCCCAAAAAGTACTACACGCAGTTAACTTGCCCGATCGACGAGATTTACAACTTCATCGATCCTAAACTTCTCAAAAAACCCAAGCCAATGACAGAGACTTCCAAGACTCGAGAAAGCAACAAGTTCTATAACTTCCATCAGCAGAAAGGACATAACACCTCCGAGTGCAATGCTTTACGGGAAGAAATTGAGCGACTTATCAAAGGTGGGCAATTGCTTGAGTTCGTCAAGAAAATTGATGATAATGCTCGAAACAGAGACAACAATGACAAGTCGCCCCCAAGACAGCGTCAGGCTAAACCACCAACCGAGCGCGACCCCCACAACCAACCATGCCTTGGTCGAATCAATATGATTGTTGGGCGACCCTCAGGTGGAGACTCAAAGTCAGCTCGAAAGAAGACCCGACGAGAGGCATCAAGGAGTTTCTACGGCCCTCAAGAAGTGATGGAAGTTCGACTTGTAGATTCCTGGATAGATGAAGAAGTAGCGTTTAGTGAAAATGATGTAATCAATGTACTATCGCACTCGAGCGAGACACCTAGTTATCCTATGGTCATCACACTCGATGTTGTTAACTTTGTTGAATCCTGTACTTTGATTGATAATGGAAGCTCAAGCAATATTATCGTTTACTCGACTCTTGTTTGAATGAATTTACATGATAAATTGCTGTTAGATCCTATTCGAACTCCTCTTACAGGTTTCGATGGAGCAGAAGTCTATACAAAAGGCCGAATTTGACTCGTGACCTCGATGGGTACACTCCCTTGATGCGCCACTGGCGAGATCGAACACCTCGTGGTCAAAATGCCATCAGCCTATAACATCATTTTTGGTCAACCAGGTCTAATCGAATTCCGAATGGTAAAATTGCCCACCCCCGCTGTGGTAGGAGAATTGTGATGTGACATCCCAAGAGTGTGGACTTGCTATTCGATATCAATCGAAAAGCCTAAAGCACCTAGCGGTAAACAAGTCCCACTCATCATCAATGATCCAATGATCGAAGACGAGTTCGAGGACCCCGACGCAATCGGCCCAAAAAACTCAAAGAAAATGAGCTCGTCCCATGCCCCGAAAAGGAAAAAACAAGAGGACAAGAAACTCAAATCCATTGAGGAACTCGAGGAAAGTCAGTTAATTCCTAGGCAAATCGAGAAAATCACTCGCATCGGTACAGGTCAGAAAGGCAAAGAGCAATGTATGCTGATACAATTCCTCCGAGACAATATTGACGTATTCGCGTGGAGTGCCTCCGATCTTGTAGGAGTCGACAGGAAGGTGATCGAGCATCACTTAAATGTCATCCCATCATACAAACCGGTCAAACTAAAACTCCGCCCCCAGAGCAAATCTTGAAACGCCATCATCGAACAGGAGGTGAACAAACTGCTCGACGCTAGATACATTATGCCGATCTAGTACGTTGAATGGTTATACAACATTGTGCTTGTACCAAAACCAGGTGAAAAATGGCGTATGTGCAACGATCTCACCGACTTAAACAACGTATACCTAATGGATCCATATCGCTACCTAGGATCGATCAACTGGTCGACTCCACGACAGGATGCGAGTGACTAAGCATGATGGATGCCTTTCAGGGTTACTACCAAATTTTAATGGCCTTCGAGGATCAACCAAAAACAGCGTTCGTAGTCTTTAATGGAATATACTGCTTTAAGGTTATGCTATTCGGGCTAAACAATACAGGAGTAACATACCAAAGAATGATGAGCTAGGTTTTCAAGTTCGAGATCGGCGACACTGTCGAAGTATATGTCGATGACATACTCATCAAGAGTGAAAAGCTATTGACCATATCGATCACCTGAAACGGACTTTCAACCTTCTCAGGAAGTACAACCTTAAGCTTAATGTTGCAAAATGCACTTTCAGGGTCGATGGAGGAAAATTCCCCGGTTACATGGTAAGTCAAAGAGGGATCAAAGCTAACCCTACAAAGATACAGGCTATATAACTCTTGCCGAAACCCAACTTGATCCGTGATGTACAACGCTTGGTTGGTCAGATCATCTCCCTGAATCGATTTATATCACAATCGTCCAAGAAGAACTTACCTTTCTTTAAGATCCTCCGTAATATCAAAAGCTTCGAGTGGACCCCTGAATGCGATCTAGCGCTCGAAGACCTCAAGGATTACTTAACCTCTCCACCTTTGCTAGCAAAACCGGTCGATGGAGAAACTCTGTACCTGTACCTAGCTGACTCACCCAAAACGATCAGCTCGGTGCTTGTCACAATAAGGGATCGAAAACATCTTCCCATATACTACGTCAACAAGATTCTCCATGGACCGGAAATCCGATACCTCGAGATCGAGAAGTTCTCCCTTGCAGTGGTTCACACTTCCCTGAAGCTTCGACCGTACTTCCAGGCTCACCCCATTGTAGTCCTAACCGATCAGCCATTCAGAACGGTTATGGAGAAACCAGAAGTATCAGGAAGACTCACCAAGTGGGCGCTTGAACTCGGGCAATTTGAAGTCTCTTACCGCCCTCGGATATCATATCAAGCTCAGATCTTAGCTGATTTCTTGGTTGAGAAAAGCCTCCCTCTTGCACTCGAACATGATGATACAGTATGGGCCTTAGCAGTCGATGGCTCTTCGACCTCTTCTGGGGGGGAGCCGACGTATCCGTCTCTAGCACCAACGGAAAAGAGATCGAATACGCCATCGCACTCGAATACCCGGCCACAAATAATGAAGCGGAATATGAGGCCCTCCTGGCAGGATTGAAGATTGGAAAAATGTAAAACATCAAGAAACTCACTGTTACAATCGACTCACAGTTGGTCGCCGGGCATATCGGCGGAGACTATGAAGCTCGAGAAGAATCAATGATCAAGTATCTTACCCTTGTAAAGAAAGCCACTGCGGAGTTCGAAGAATTCAGGCTTTGTCAAGTCCCTCGGGAGGAAAACCTTCGAGCAGACTCCCTCTCAAAATACGTCAGTGGATCACTTAGAACAAAGGATCAATCCATCACCTTTATGACATCCCCCAGGAGATCGATTGACAAGATCGACCCAAAAGTCAATTCTATCGATGTCACGGAACCCTGCTGGCTCGATGTGTTAGTCCTCTATCTCCGAGATGGTACCCTACCTGAAGATCCTATCGAGGCAAGAAAGATCAAACATCGCGCCTTGAGCTATTCCCTCGATCAAGAAGACCGATTATACAAACATTCCATCCTCGGCCCAACAAAGCAATGTCTTCGACCTTCCCAAGGCCAAGAAGTGCTGGCTGAAATCCATGAGGGAACATGCGAAAATCATGCTGGTGGTCGGTCATTAGCTCAAAAGACACCCAAGCCGGTTTCTTTTGGCCAACCTTACGCATAGACCCGTTCGAATTTGTCAAGAAATGTGATCGATGTAACGCCCCGGTTTCGGACGAGCAGGTAAGCACGCCACGTGTGAGAGTTGAGCCTTAGGACTTAATTATTTAATTCTTTCATTATTAATTTTCTTACGTGTAATCGTAATTTTTATAAATTGCATTTCAACATATTTACGTGAAATTTTATGAATTCATATCATATTGGAAATTATTGCATGATTTGAAGATACTTGTTACGTGAAATAATAGCCGAACATGGTTTAAATTCTTGAATTGTCCTTGATTGATCATTTATCAAAATTAGTGGACCAAACTGCATAAATATTTCATGGACCTAATTGATCAATTAGCTAGGAATAAACCTTAATTGCATGACTTAATAAGTGGGAGGATCAAATTGCAATTTCAATATTTCACCAAAATCAAAATATGATGATTCACGTACAAAACATCTCCATGCTTCCATTTCCATTCTCATTCAAAAATATCATCCAATTTGCTTCCTTGTTGATCTCGGTCCATTCAAGAACAAAAGGGAGAAGAGATTTCTTTGATTTCATCCAAAATTTCCAAGGAATTTGCAAGTTTTGAAGCTCTATCATCTCTCCATCCATTTCTTATCATTCAAGGTATATGAAGCTTGAGTATTTGATCTCTTGATGATTTATATGGAAGCTAGGGTTATGATTTCATGAAATAAATGGAGTAATTATTGTTTAATGCATGAGTACATGAATTTTCCATGGATTGAGGCTTGAATTCTTGAAGGAATTGAGTTTATATCATGACTTGGTATATGAACTTGAAGCTTATGATTCTTGATGATTTTGCTTGATTTATGTGTTTATATGAAGCTTTATTGTGTTACCAACATGTATACTTGATAATTACCAGAAATTACATGTTTTGGAGCTTGAAAATTTATGTTTTGGTTGATTTTGGTTTTGCCCGAGCGTTCCCCTGTTTTCCCGACACCCCTCCCCTGCTCCAATTCCTCTGATTTTTCTACTGTATCAAGTATTTGAAGTTTAGAGCACTCTTCTTTTTAGGGTTCGCCAATATCTATTTTAGTTTGTGAGTTATGGCTGTTTTAATTTGGTGCCGCCAAACTGTCTCGAATCTGCGTTAACCCAATTTGAAATCGAATTGTGGCTTGTTGAATTGGTTTTTTTCAAAACTGTTTTATATGAATATTCTTGATATATTATAGTTGTTCTCTGCAAAAATTGGTGCCAATCCGATTTGATTTGAACCCCGAGAAAAATAGCAACATCCCCTGCTGTCCCTTGTTTTCACATTTCGGTTTTGGCTTGATCAGAGAGACTAAATGGTGGAAGTTTTTAAAACTGTTTTACTAGTGTATTTCTGGGTATGTTATAAGTATCTCCACCAAATTTCAGATCGTTTCGACTTCGTTTGATAAGGGAATGAAGATCATCTTTCACTAATAGCGCTGCAGAAAATTTTCTGCTTTGTGTCATATTCAAACAAAAACTGATATTTACTCGGGATGAACTAGAATTTGAGCCTCACATCGTTGTAAAGATATGTTTGTCTAGTTTTCTAGAAATTTTGCGATTTGTTAAAATTCATTCCGATGAAGGAGTTATGCTTATTTGAATACAACGTGCGCATGCTGAAAATTTTCTGCATTAGTACCTACAAATTTCACATTTTGCCCCAATACCTTAATTGACCCCAAATTGCTATTATATGATACATTTCATGCAAAAACAAGATTATTTTGTGCCGCATTCATGATTCCACGTCGTCTCGTTGCATTTTTCTGTTCGTCATAATTGGTACATTTTGAGTCATGTCTCATGTATACTCATCTTGATTGAACAGATCACAAGGTTGTAGACGAGGAGCAGGCTCCTTAGAGTATATCCTTGTCGTATTTTGGTTGTACAGGTGAGGTTTTGTTCTAGTTACATGGAACCCTTATAACCTTTATGTGTGTTTTTGGCCAAAACTTATTATATCTATAAACGTTTTCTAAAATATAAACGATTTTAAGCAAGCAAGCCATAATTGTTCATGATTCATGCATGTTTTGGCGAGTACCATGATTATACTTGGGCCTGAGGGTAGTAGCTTGAGCCAACCGGGAAAGTAAGGGCTGAGGGGTAACTCTTACGCTATCCTCACCACTTTGGGATCACCCCCGAAGCCACCAGGAGGTTGGTGGTGGAAGAAGTTCCATGCGTGGGAGTCATGTTCCCGACATACACCATGTCATGGATAGTTGGGCCTTGCAAACCCACTATCACCCGGAGGAAGAAGGAGACCGGGGATGGGTCCGGCACCACGGATTATCCTCGGGTCATTGTATGTTTTCACTCATGAATTATATTACTAATTGAGCACTAAATGAATTGCATGATCATGTATTACATTTTTCAAGCAAGCACGTATCGTTCACGTTTGGTGTAAAGGTTGGAGAATTGCCCTCACTCGCCGGGCCATTTATTTTATGAAATTGACAAGTTAACATTTTAAACTTGATAGTTATAATCTCGGGTGAAGAGTAATCTATTCTTGAAACTTATATTTATTTTGTTTCCAAATCTTCACCCGAGGTTATGACTTGCAGTGATGTGTGCTATATATATCTATGCCCTCACTCAGTCTTCGGTAGATTGATACTTCACTTTTCAGGTACTTTTTGTAACGCCCAGAATTTCATTAATTACATTCTTATGTTTAAAATAATTTTATAAATTATATTTTATAATACTTTCATGAAATTTTATGAAGTTATGGCAAAGTGAGAATTTCTTTCATGACTTGAAAGTATTCATTGCGTAAAATATTTATCGAGTATGATTTAATTACGAAATTACCCTAAGTGTTTATTTCTTTAAATTAAGGGACTAAATTGCATAGCTTTCTCATGGATTCAATTGTTCAATTACCAAACAAAGCATACTTGATTGCATGAATTATACTCTTGAGGGACTAAATTGCAAATTGAACATTTCATCAAAATCAAGGATGGTGAATCACGGTATAATATTTCTTCAAGCTTCCTTGCTCATTTTCATCAAAATCCATCGATCATTTGCTCCTTTTCCTCCACCGAACCATAAACTCCAAGAAGAAGAAGAGATTTCATCAAATCATTCAAGTTTTTCAAGAGGAATTCCAAGTGTTGAAGTTTATCATCCATCATCATCTTCTTCATCCATTCTTTAACTTCAAGGTGGGTGTGTGTATGATTATGTGATTCTTGATGATTATGTGTGGAAGCTAGGGTTTGTGATTTATGAGATATATGAATTATAGGTTAGTAGATTCATGAATATATGATTACAACTTGGATTGAGATATGAATTCTTGAAGAATTTGGGCTTATGTGATGATATGGGATATGAGCTTGAAGGTGGAAAAATTGTAATGATCAAGCATGATTTAAGTGTTTTAATTACATTTTATTGTATATTGAACATGTATGTATGATTCTTTCCAGAATTCTTGCATTTTAAAGTGAATTGAATGATGCTTTGGAGTTGTTGATTTTGTCCCGAGAGCCATCCCCTGTTCTGCTCTGTTTCTGCATTTACAGAGGAACGGGAACGGCCCTTCCCGTCCCCAGTTCATTCTGGGAACGGCCGTTCCCACTCCTTTGAATGCTTAGACGACGCGCGCATGGGAACGACCGTTCCCATTTTGGCCTACGAGCCGGAAGGGCCGTTCCGAGCATAAGTCGCCATTTTAAATTAAAAGCGCAGGGGCGTTTTTGGTGAAGCATGGGAACGACCCTTCCCATTTTACACTAAGGACTGGAACGGCCGTTCCCATGCCTCTGACAGAACAAATATAACTGCATAAAATGACGATTTCGGGATTTTTATCCAATCACTTCTTTGACCCCAAATTGCATTTATATGATTGATTACATGCCAAAACATGATATTTGCATGCCACATTGTATATTGCACGTCATCTCGTTGTATATTCGCCGTTCGTCATATTTGGTCCATTTTGAGTCATGTCTCATGTGTACACGTCTATCTTGCACAGACCAACTTCACCAGGACGAGGAGCAAGCTCCGTAGACCCTATTCTACTCGTCTTTTGTTGGTAAAGATGAGGTTTAATTATTAGTTAAATAGAACCCGTATAACCATTATGTGGATTTCAAGCCAAAAAGGTATATATATACTTATTTATAATGATTTCCAAACTTATGGACAATTGCAAGCAAGCCTTGTTCATGAAAAGCAAGTCATGTATCGTGATTGATTGATTGATCGTATTTTGGCGAGTAAAGCATGTCACGTTGGGCCCGAGGGTAGTGGTTTGAGCCAACCCGGAAAGCATGGGCTGACGGGTAACTCGAACGCTATCCTCACCACATTGGGATGACCCCTGAATCCGCTAGGAGATTAGTGGAGGAAGGAGTTCCGGGCTTAGAGATTCATGCACCCTCTGCTCAATGAGATTGGATGGTGGGGCCTTGCAATCCTACCATCACCGGAGGAAGAAGGAAACTTGGGATGGGTCCGGCACCACGGATTGTCCTCGGGTTATTGTCATGATTGCATTTATTAATTGTCTTGCCCGAATTCACATGCACGATTGCACGATTGCATGATCACCTATTGAATAATAAAGCAAGCATGTATTGTACACTGTCGGAGTAAGGTCGGAGAATTTCCCTCACTCGCCGGGCCACGTATTGCACGTATTGAATGCATGAAATTGATCAAAGTATTTAATATTGGTAGTTGTAATCTCGGGCGAGTTCTATGTTCTTTTAAACTTATATTACTTTTAATTACTACACCTTACCCTAGGTTATAACTTGCATGTTTATTGCGCTAATTTATATTTATTGCCCCTCACTCAGTCTTCCATGGACTGACACGCCACCTTTGTAACGCCCCGGTTCCGGATAAATAGGTAAGCACGCCACGTGTGAGATTTTGAGCGTGGGGTTTATTTTAATTCTTTAAATTTCTATTTTTCCAACGTGACATTCCATATTTTTATAAAAATTCATGATACATCAATTATGTGAATTATGTGAAAACATATCATTGGAAAATTATTTCAAGTCGTGGAAAAATATTTATTACGTGAAATAATTACCGAGAGTACTTCAAATTACGAAATTATCCCTACTTGAGCATTTTTCTAAACTTTAGGGACCTAATTGCATAGTCTTTAAGGGTCTAATTGATCATATTTCAAAACCACATACACTTGATGGCATAACTTAAACCTTTCAAGGATTAGATAACAAATGTTGGCATTTCACTCATTTCAAAAATTGAATATATCGGTATATTGCTTCCATGATTTTCCTTGATCATTTCTCATCAAATTCAACAACGTATTTCCCCTTTCATGCTCTCGGTATCAAGAAGGAAAAAGGGAGAAGAGATTTCATCCAAATTCATCAAAATTTTCAAGAAATATTTGAGGGTTTGGAGTATAATCATCATCATCATCTACCTTCTTCATTTCTTTTCATTTCAAGGTGGGTTTTGCATGAATTGATGCTTCTTAATCATATATGTGTGAGCTAGGGTTTGTAAATCATGAAGTTATGGATTATTTGTTGTTCAAAGTATGATTATATGAGTATATTCTAAATTATAGCATGATTTGTTCCTTGAATTCTTGAGAAATTTAGCTTGAATGATGAAAATGAGTTTGAACTTGAAACTTGGAGTTCTTAATGATTTTCATGAATTAAGTGTTTAAATGGTATGTTATCAGGTCTTGAACATATATGCTTGTATATTACCAGAAATTCATGCCCTTTTATTGATCCAAACATGAGTTTGTTGCTTGGTTGTTGTTGCCGTAGCTGTTGCTCTGTTTATGCTCTGTTTTTCAGTTGCAGAAACGGGGAACGGCCATTCCCGCCTCAAGGCATTATGGGAACGGTCGTTCCCACTCTTTCAAATGAAAATAGGCGGCCGAGCTTGGGAACGGCCGTTCCCATTTTGGCCTGCGTGCCGAAGGGCCGTTCCCAGCTTCAGCGTATTTTAAAAATAAAAAACGTTGGCGCATTTTAAAAGGGCCACGGGAACGGCCCTTCCCATTTTCAAAGGGAAGACGGAACGGCCGTTCCCGCACGTCTGGCAGAACAAAACATTCTGCATAAAATTAATTTTTTAGCACCATGATCCAATGATTTCTTTCACCCCAAATTGCTATTGTATGATTGAATATGTACCAAAATACGATATTTTCATGCCGCATTGTTCATTGCTCGTCATCTCGTTGCATTTTCGCCGTTCGTCATATTTGGTCCATTTTGAGTCATGTCTCACGTATACACGTCGTGTTTGCACTGGTCACGAGGTCATAGACGAGGAGCAGGCTCCCTACAGCATATCCTTGTTTCATTTTGTAAGAAAAGGTGAGGTTTTGTTCTAGGTACATAGAACCTTATAACCCTTATGTGGTGATTTCGGCCAAAATCTTTTATAATTATAAATGTTTTCCAACTATAAACATTTCAAGCAAGCAAGCCATGAATGTTCATGATTTCAAGCATATTTTGGCGAGTCATGATTGCACTTGGACCCGAGGGTAATTCTTGAGCCAACCGGGAAAGCAAGGGTTGACGGGTAACTCCTGAATTATCCTCACCTCATTGGGATCACCCCCGAAGCCACTAGGAGATTAGTGGTGGAAGGAGTTCCGTGCGTAGGCAGTCATGTTCCCTAAACACACCATGTCGTGGATAGTTGGGCCTTGCAAACCCGTTATCACCCGGAGGAAAAAGGAGACTGGGGACGGATCCAGCACCACGGGTTGTCATCGGGGTTATTGCATGTTTCAAGCATGAATATGTCTAAATGAGCACTAAATGAAATGTATGATCACGTATTGAATTAAGCATGCAAGCACGTATTGATCACGATTGATGTAAAGGTTGGAGAATAGCCCTACTCGCCGGGGCCACATGTTTCATGAAATGATCTTAACATGTTAAAATGATTAGTTGTAATCTCGGGCAAAGAACAAGTTTTCTTGAACTATATATGTATATTCCATTTTCAAGTCATCACCCGAGGATACAACTTGCATGTGATGTGTGCTATATATATATTTATTGCCCCTCACTCAGTCTTCAGTAGACTGATACATCACATTTCAGGTACTTTTGATCGGGTCGTGCTAGGCGGGAGTTAAGTCAGGTCTTGCATTTCATCGAGTCTAGCATCGTACCTTTCATGTATAGAACTTTTGATAACATCATGTTATGATCGTTGTTATCCACTTTTGAACACTCGAGCATGTATATAATATAAGAGATGATAATGTATTGATAGTTAATGTGGTACCTATTATGTATATACTTTGGTAAATATGGTGCCTATATGTATTTATTGAATTGCTTCTGCTTTTAACTTCATGTTTTGGTTGTTTGTGTTGGGAAGTGTCCCGCCTAGCTCGTTTATTTTGATTGTCACCCGTTCGCTATAGTTTTGGTTTATGTACGGATTGTCCATTTCGTATATGGATCGAGGCTATAGTGCTGGGGATGTAGTGCCTTGGGGGTTAGGGTGCTACATCTACAGGTGGTATCAGAGCCCGGTTGCAAAACCGAGGTTCTTAAGTCATGTCAAGTCAGTCTACGTCGCACGACATAGGATTAATTGTTATTTGAGAGTATGAATTTAACTGACTTACTTGATTTGCTTGAATTCTTGCATTACTTGAGCTATTTGATCTCCTTTGAACGTGTGCTTATTGATATTATGAAATTATATGCACACATTTGCAGTTATTAATCAAACCACGCATGTGTAGTGATCTGATTTCAGGATGGATTGTGATAGACACCACCGTGATCGATCCCCGAGACGTCGGCATCATCATCATCGCCGTGAGAGATCACCTCCTCCTCCACCTGCTCAGGCACAACCTCAGGATTTTATGAACGCAGTAGTGGGGTTGATTGATCAAAGATTGCAAGAAAGGGTTCCTCCAGCACCACCAGCACCCCATAGCACCCCAGGAGAACCCTATTTCTACCATTTTACGGGAGTTTCAGAATCAGCGTCCCCCGAAGTTCTATAAGGGTGATGATTTATAGGCAGAAATGTGGCTGAAGGAGATTGAAAGGATTTGGCAGCTCATTCCTTGTGATACTCAGGAGAAAGCCCACTGCACTCTTACTTTGATCCAGGGTGAGGCTTATTTCTGGTGGGAGAGCACACAGATAGTTTTTGAGGCTGCTGGTACCGATATTACCTGGGAGGTCTTTGTACGAGAGTTCAGAAACAAGTTCATTCCTCCAGCTTCCCGTACCCGCAGGTTGAGGGAGTTTACAGAGTTGAAGCAAGGAGGGAGATTAGTGGGTCAGTATATCGCCAAGTTCGAGAGACTATCTCCCTATGCACCTAACATAGCGAATGATGACTTTCACAAGGCGATGCAGTTCGTACAGGGACTCAGTCCAGATATTCTGGATGCTTTAAAGGCAGCTAACACGAGCACCTGGAACAAAGCTACCGCCAAGGCTTTGAAGGTCGAGGATTCTAACATTGCCAGGAGGTCTATTCCCCGTACAGGACAAGCTTCGGGCTCAAGATCGGGACAGGGGTCGAGTGCAGGAAAGAGGCCTATGGTTTATTCTGCACCTCCAGCACAGAAGGATTCCGGGAAGAAGTTTAAAGCCACAGGACCATCACAGAAGGCTCCACGAGCTCCAGCACCACCACAGCCACCTTAGAAATCGGGTTGCAGATTTTGTGGGCTTACTACACATACCTATGATAACTGTAGGCGACGGTTGGGTTTATGTTTGATCTGTGGGAGTGCGAGCACAGAGTTGATGGTTGTCCGGATCGTCAGGATCCGCCACCTGCAGGTCCGAGGCCACTTGTGAGAGCTCGAGCCTATACATTAGCTGGAGAGGAGTAGGATGCTGAGATCGACCTGCAGCGGTAGTTGAAGGTACTATTTGCATCCATGGCACGAACATCCATACATTATTTGATCCAGGAGCTACACACTCATTTCTTGCGCATTCTATTGCTATTACATTATCTTTGCCTGCTATGTGCTCTACTGTGCGCTATTTAGTTAGTACTCCTTTTGGTAGTAGGCGAGAGACAGATCAGGTTTACAGGGATGTTCCCGTGGTGATTGAAGGCCGAGAGTTCTTGACAGATTTCATTGTTATGCCGATGGAAAGATACGGGTCTATTCTGGGGATGGATTGGTTGTACAGGCACTGTGCTACAATAGATTGCCGAGCAAAGAAAGTGCAGTTGGGTTCAGAGGTTATTACGGTTTGGACTTCGAAGACAGTACCCCTACTTTCATTCTCAGAGGCTCAGAAATTGGTCAGAGACGGGGCTACAGGGTTCATTGCTTACATTCTGAACAAGCCTAAAGATCAGGTGAAATTGGAAGATATAGAAGTGGTAAAGGAATTTCCCGAGGTCTTTCTAGATATATTGGATTCCTTGCCTCCTGAGTGAGAGATCGAGTTTGTGATTGATCTTTACCCGAATGCCAAGCCATATTTGAAGACTCCATATCGGATGGCTCTAGCAGAATTGAAAGAATTAAAGGTTCAGCTTGAGGCATTGTTGGAAGTTGGGTACATCAGGCCGAGTTCTTCTCCCTGGGGAGCACCGGTTTTATTTGTAAAGAAAAAGGACGGAACTTTGAGGATGTGTATCGATTACCGGGAGCTAAACCGGATGACTATTAAGAACAAGTATCCCCTTCCACACATCGAGGAGCTATTTGACATTCTTCAGGGTTCTAAGGTTTATTCGAAATTGGATTTAAGATAGGGTACTACCAGGTGCGGATCCGAGTAGAGGATATTCCAAAGACGGGATTCAATACTCGGTAAGGGCACTACGAGTTCGTGGTTATGCCATTTAGATTAACTAACGCCCCTGCCACTTTCATGGATATGATGCACCGGATTTTCAAGCCTTTCCTCGACAAGTTTGTGGTCATTTTCATCGATGATATTCTTGTATTCTCAAAATCAGCCGAGGAGCACGCGAGGCATCTTAAGCTCATTCTACAAACTTTGAAAGAGCACCAGTTATTTGCTAAATTCAGTAAGTGCGAATTTTGGATTGATCGGGTTGCTTTCTTAGGATATGTGATTTCAGGCAAAGGTTTGGAAGTCGATCCCTCGAAAATTGAGGCCGTGCTTAAATGGGAGAAACCAAAGAATGCCTCGGAAGTTAGGAGTTTCTTGGGATTGGCTAGATATTATAGAAGGTTCGTTCAGGATTTCTCTAAGATCGCTGCACCGTTGACCTGATTGACAAAGAAAGATGTTAAGTTTGTCTGGGACGAGAAATGGGATCAAAGCTTTAACTTTTTGAAAGAAAAGTTAGTCTCAGCTCCGGTGTTAGCACTTCCCGAGGGTTCAGAGGAATATGCCGTATATACAGATGCTTCCAAGGAAGCTTTGGGTTGTGTGTTGACTCAGAAAGGAAAAGTGATCGCATATGCTTCCCGAAAGCTAAAGGAATATGAAAAGAATTATCCTATACACGACCTGGAGCTTGCAGCCGTGATCTTTGCTCTCGAGAAATGGAGACATTATCTTTATGGGACTTCCTTTGATATTTTCACCGACCATAAGAGCCTCCAATATTTATTCACGCAGAAGGATTTGAATATGAGGCAACGGCGCTGGATGGAAAAGTTAGAAGATTATGATTGTACGATCAAGTATCATCCAGGAAAAGCAAACGTGGTGGCCGATGTACTTAGCAGGAAGGCGAGTGTATCAAGTTTGGAAGTAAAGGAAAGTGATGAAGTTGCTCCAATTGTGTTAAAGGCTCGGGTTTCCAATATCACAATTTAGCCTTAATTGAAGTATCAGTTATTTGAGGCTCAGAATAATGATCCGGAGGTACAGAAGTTGGTAAGTAAGGCTAGGGCTGATCCGGAGAGTCCTTTTGGGTTTGATGAGACTGGTTTGCTTAGATTTAAAAACAGAGTAGTAGTGCCTGAAGAGTTGAAACGGGTTCTACTTGAAGAAGCTCACAAGTCAGCTTATTCAATCCACCCGGGAGGGAACAAAATGTATAAGGACATGAAATAATATTATTCGTGGAATGGAATGAAAAGAGACGTGGCTGAATATGTGAAGCATTGTCTGACTTGTTAGAAAGTGAAAGCTGAACACCAGAAACCCGCGGGACTTCTACAACCGTTACCTATTCCCAAATGGAAGTGGGAACAAGTAACAATGGACTTTGTTTCTGGATTACCGAAGTTAAAAGGTGGATTTGATGGTATTTGGGTAATCGTGGATAGATTTATGAAGTCTGCTCACTTTCTACCGGTCCGGATGTCTTATAAGATTCCAAAACTAGCCGAGATCTACAACAGAGAGATTATCCGACTTCATGGGATTCCGGTGAGCATAGTTTCAGACCGAGACCCGAGGTTCACATCTAAATTGTGGCAAGAGTTACAAGCCATCTTGGGAACGAGACTCAAGTTCAGTATGACATTTCACCCGCAAATAGACGGTCAAACAAAAAGGTTAATCAGATATTTGGAAGATCTACTTCGGGCGTGAGCAATGGATTTTCAGAATTCATGGCAAGAACAGCTTCCTTTGATTCAATTTGCATATAATAACAACTTTCAGGCTTCGATCGGGATGGCTCCTTATGAACTTTTGTATGGAAGAAAGTGCCGATCTCTGTTATTTTTCGACTTGGAAGAGTGGAAATGGTCGAAACAAGAAGGGGTAAAGAAAGGTGAAAGATTTGAGAAGCCTTCCAAGGTCGTTCAGGCTATGGTTGAGAAAGTTCAAATAGTTCAACAACGGATGAAAGCCGCGCAAGATAGGCAAAAGAGCTATGCCGATACGCGCCGAAGAGATCTTGAATTCGAAGTTGGTGACCAGGTATTTTTGAAGGTGTCAAGAAGGAAAGGTTTCACCCGGATCGGGAAAGGAGGGAAGCTTAATCCTCGCTACTTGGGTCCTTTCGAGATTCTTGAAAGAATAGGCGAAGTAGCCTATCGGCTGGACCTACCATCGAGTCTTATGGGGATTCACAACGTGTTTCACGTATCCCAGTTAAGAAAATATCACCCCGATGAGACCACGATTCTCCCTGTGGAAGAAGTTGAATTGGAACCGAATTTGACATTTGTTCATAGGCCGGTTAGAATCTTGGATCGAAAACTTTAGAAATTGAGAAACCGAAGGATTCCCATGGTTAAAGTTTTGTGGAGAAGCGATAAAACCGAGGAAGCTACGTGGGAAACCGAAGATAAAATGAAACGGTTCCACCCGGAGTTGTTCTCTCAGGACTAGAGAATCTGGGGGCCAGATTCTTTTAAGGGGGGGAGAGTTGTAACGCCCCGGTTTCGGATAAACAGGTAAGCACGCCACGTGTGAGATTTTGAGCGTAGGGTTTATTTTAATTCTTTAAATTTCTATTTTTCCTACGTGACATTCCATATTTTTATAAAAATTCATGATACATTAACTATGTGAATTATGTGAAAACATATCATTGGAAAATTATTTCAAGTCGTGGAAAAATATTTATTACGTGAAATAATTACCGAGAGTGCTTCAAATTACGAAATTGTCCCTACTTGAGCATTTTTCTACACTTTAGGGACCTAATTGTATAGTCTTTAAGGGTCTAATTGATCACATTTCAAAACCACATACGCTTGATGGCATAACTTAAACCTTTCAAGGATTAGATAGCAAATGTTGGCATTTCACTCATTTCAAAAATTGAATGTATCGGTATATTGCTTCCATGATCTTCCTTGATCATTTCTCATCAAATTCAACAACATATTTCCCCTTTCATGCTCTCGGTATCAAGAAGGAAAAAGGGAGAAGAGATTTCATCCAAATTCATCAAGTTTTTCAAGAAATATTTGAGGCTTTGGAGCATAATCATCATCATCATCTACCTTCTTCATTTCTTTTCATTTCAAGGTGGGTTTTGCATGAATTGATGCTTCTTGATCATATATGCGTGAGCTAGGGTTTGTAAATCATGGAGTTATGGATTATTTGTTGTTCAAAGTATGATTATATGAGTATATTCTAAATTATAGCATGATTTATTCCTTGAATTCTTGAGAAATTTAGCTTGACTGATCAAAATGTGTTTGAACTTGAAACTTGGAGTTCTTGATGATTTTCATGAATTAAGTGTTTAAATGGTATGTTATCAGGTCTTGAACATATATGCTTGTATATTACCAGAAATTCATGCCCTTTTATTGATCCAAACTTGAGTTTGTTGCTTGGTTGTTGTTGCCGTAGCTGCTGCTCTGTTTCTGCTCTGTTTTTTAGTTGCAGAAATGGGGAACGACCATTCCCGTCTCAAGGTATTATGGGAACGGTCGTTCCCACTCTTTCAAATGAAAATAGGTGGCCGAACTTGGGAACGGCCGTTCCCATTTTGGCCTGCGTGCCGAAGGGCCGTTCCCAGCTTCAGCGTATTTTAAAAATAAAAAACGTTGACGCATTTTAAAAGGGCCATGGGAATGGCCCTTCCCATTTTCAAAGGGAAGCCGGAACGGCCGTTCCCGCACGTCTGACAGAACAAAACATTCTGCATAAAATTAATTTTTTAGCACCATGATCCAATGATTTCTTTCACCCCAAATTGCTATTGTATGATTGAATATTTACCAAAACAAGATATTTTCATGCCGCATGGTTCATTGCTCGTCATCTCGTTGCATTTCCGCCGTTCGTCATATTTGATCCATTTTGAGTCATGTCTCACGTATACACGTCGTGTTTGCACTGGTCACGAGGTCGTGGACGAGGAGCAGGCTCCCTAGAGCATATCCTTGTTTCATTTTGTAAGAAAAGGTGAGGTTTTGTTCTAGGTACATAGAACCTTATAACCCTTATGTGTTGATTTCGGCCAAAATCTATTATAATTATAAATGTTTTCCAACTATAAACATTTCATGCCAGCAAGCCATGAATGTTCATGATTTCAAGCATGTTTTGGCGAGTCATGATTGCACTTGGGCACGAGGGTAATTCTTGAGCCAACCGGGAAAGCAAGGGTTGACGGGTAACTCCTGAATTATCCTCACCTCATTGGGATCACCGCCGAAGCCACTAGGAGATTAGTGGTGGAAGGAGTTCCGTGCGTAGGGAGTCATGTTCCCTAAACACACCATCTCGTGGATAGTTGGGCCTTGCAAAACCACTATCACCCGGAGAAAGAAGGAGACTGGGGACGGATCTAGCACCACGAGGTTGTCCTCGGGTTATTGCATGTTTCAAGCATGAATATGTCTAAATGAGCACTAAATGAAATGTATGATCACGTATTGAATTAAGCATGCAAGCACGTATTGATCACGATTGGTGTAAAGGTTGGAGAATAGCCATACTCGCCGGGGCCACATGTTTCATGAAATGATCAAATTAATATGTTAAAATGATTAGTTGTAATCTCGGGAAAAGAACAAGTTTTCTTAAACTATATATATATATATATATATATATATATATATATATATATTCCATTTTCAAGTCTTCACCCGAGGATACAACTTGCATGTGATGTGTGTTATATATATATTTATTGCCCCTCACTCAGTCTTCAGTAGACTGATACTTCACTTTTCAGGTACTTTTGATCGGGTCGTGCTAGGCGGGAGTTGAGTTAGGTCTTGCATTTCATCGAGTCTAGCATCGTACCTTTCATGTATAGAACTTTTGATAACATCATGTTATGATCGTTGTTATCCACTTTTGAACACTCGAGCATGTATATAATATAAGAGATGATAATGTATTGATAGTTAATGTGGTACCTATTATGTATATACTTTGGTAAATATGGTGCCTATATGTATTTATTGAATTGCTTCCGCTTTTAACTTCATGTTTTGGTTGTTTGTGTTGGGAAGTGTCCCGCCTAGCTCGTTTATTTTGATTGTCACCCGTTCGCTATAGTTTTGGTTTATGTACGGATTGTCTATTTCGTATGTAGATCGAGGCTATAGTGCGGGGGATGTAGTGCCTTGGGGGTTAGGGTGCTACAACCTTTCAGGTTGTTACGGTCGTGTGCTAGGCGGGAGTCAGAGTCGTGTCTTGTCGTCCAACTGAGTCTAGCACTTCATACACTTTCATGCTATTGTTCTTAGTATTTCAGAGTTAGTATCTGGAGACTTTTATTTGTATAATATATTGGAGATGATAATGTATTGATACATGTTGGTACCTATTAGTATTTATAGTTTTGATGTAAATATGGTACCTATAAGTGTTGTTGATATTATGCTTCCGCTTTCAACTTTTATGTCTTGGATTTGTATTACTTTGGGGTTTAGTCCCGCCTAGCTAGCTTGTCGCTTTATTTGTCACCCGCTCGCTATAGGTTAGTTCATGTACGGATTGTCCATTTCGTATGTGGATCGGCCTATAGTGCGGGGGTGTGGTATCTCTACGTATAGGGGTGCTACATCTTAAGTGGTATCAGAGGCCAGTTGCAAAACCGAGGTTCTAGTGTCGTGTCGTGTCAAGTCTAGGTCGAACGGTATAGGAATTAATTGGTAATTGAGAGTCTTGCACATTATTTGAATCCATTTGAATTCCTTGTATTAATTAAATTACCTGATAACCTGTGACTTGCATTGATTTATGTTATTAATTGTTAATTAGTTGATCTTGAATTATTTGAAATTATGTGTTCAACGTGTTTTATTTTAAACATTGATAAATTACTTGTTGCATTTTGAATCAAATTCTTATTGTTGGCATTAATTACTTGACAATTGTGTGACATGAGCACGCCTTACCCACATGCATTTATTTTCAAAGTAAGTTGTGAGTTACAGGTTATGGAAATGATATCAACCCCACGGCTAATTTGTATGATAGCCTCAGCATACTACAAGTACTACTTCTTTAGTCTGGAAAGGTTAGAGATGAGTCAAGGAAATTCATACACGGATTTGAGGGCTATTAATTTCTACTGTCGGGTTGTGATTTAAACAATAAGGTCCGGAATAAAAGAATCAACCGTGGAAATTTATATTTCATTCGAGAGCTAGGTGAAGGGAGAATCGGGGTACTAATTATTCAAGATTCGGGCGTGTTGTCAAATTAATACTCAGTTAATTGGGAAGACAATCATGCTAAAGGTTTTATTTAGTTGGGGCATTTTCTAGATCCAAGCTGAATTGTCGTGTTGTGAGGTCATGTTAAAAGATGTGAAGCAACAAATGGAAATAATAAAGAAAGGCACAGAGTTACTGGGTAGATTTCGGGTAATCAAGTATAAACCATTGGAAGGGGGTCCTTTAACTATTCGAACTCCTAAAGAGTGAATCAAGGAAGTTTTGATCAAAGTAACAATCATGAAGAAGACCCGGACAATAATTGGGAAGTGGTTATTAAAGAACAAGTAAGACACTAACTCCAAGAGTGTAGAGGATTTCGGGTTCAAAGTAAGCGTAGTCTCAAGCCGTAGGAATGACCAAGTGATATTAGAAAATTCTGAAGATTAGAAGACCGTGGGAAAAACAAGAAATGATCAACGGTTCAAGACAAGCTTATAATTCAACAAACAAGGAATTACGTGCCGAGATAAAATTTTCCATTACTACGGTGACAGGTTCAATGCATCCATAAGCACGTGTATCATACGCTACTTTAAATTTTTAAAATTTTAAATTTCTATAATTATGTGTGTTTTCCCGATTGAGCTTAAGTGTTCCAATATGTTGATTTTATTATTTCCAAGTGTGTTACTTGCATTTGCATTTTAATTCAACATGCATATCTAGTGTCTTGATTATAGGATGTCTCAAGGTCGTCCTCATCATGAACAAGTGTCTAGGATTTCCCCGCAACTACCCCCTCCGGTTCAACCTCAGGAGTTTTTCGATTCCTTAGTTTGTTTGGTCGACCAGAAGATAAAAGAGTATGTTTCATCAGTACCAGTAGCTTTATCACCACAGTCAGGCCAAATTTCGATAGCATTTAGAGAATTTCAGAACCAACCATCCTCAAGATCCTTTAAAGGAAATAAGGATTTCGCCGAGTCACAACTTAGGAAAATCAAAAAAGTGTGGGAGTTGGTTCCAGGTGACTTCCAAAAGAAAGTTCGAGACACCACCTCGTTGGAGGCAAGAAGGTCTAATCCTCAATCCAGGTAAGCTTCAGGTCCAAAAGTAGGACAGACTTCCAACAAAGGAAATCGGCCTATCTCTCATCGTGCCCCAGCACCTCAAGAAAGATCACTCAAGAAAAAGAGTCGATCATTCGGGTCAGGTTTGGGAACTTCACATATCCCAGCCTCAACATCATCTTCACGGGAACTTCTTTATAACTATTGTGGGCGTGACAACCACATTTATGCGGGTTGTAGAAGACGGTTGGGATTGTGTCTATATTGTGGGAGCGATGAACATCAAATAGATACATGCTCCAAGCGACGAAGGAAATCTACCAGGGATAAAAGATTACTCGTTCGGGCCCGGGAAGGTGTTCGTGAGAGGGGGGTACAAAATGCAACTGTGAATCCGGTTAGGGAGAAGAAGGTACCAATTATATACATGACACAACCAACGGTGAACGGTATACCTAACCATGCATACCACATGTATCATGGATCATATTGTTATTGTATTTAATTTATTATTCATTGCAAATTAGTTAATTATGAATAATATTATGTGATTAAAATGGTTTTACTTGCCTATATGACATTTATGCAATTATTCCTACCATTTGTTTCCTTGAATTATCTTCGTGTATCTTGAGAGACGGGGTTCTCTCCTTTCTTGTTGAGAGACTGGGTTCTCTCATTTCTTGCTGAGAAATGGGGTTTTCTCATTTCTTGTTGAAAGAAGGGGTTCTTTCATTTCTTGTTTAAGAGACGGGGTTCTCTTATGGCTTATGTATCATTTGAAACGTGACAATGGACCTGGGGACTAGGTCCTTTTAAGGGGGGAGAATTGTAACGCCCAAAATTTCATTAATTACATTCTTATGTTTAAAATAATTTTATAAATTATATTTTATAATAGTTTCATGAAATTTTATGAAGTTATGGCAAAGTGAGAATTTCTTTCATGACTTGAAAATATTCATTGCGTAAAATATTTATCGAGTATGATTTAATTACGAAATTGCCTTAAATGTTTATTTCTTTAAATTAAGGGACTAAATTGCATAGCTTTCTCATGGATTCAATAGTTCAATTACCAATCAAAGCATACTTGATTGCATGAATTAAACTTTTGAGGGACTAAATTGAAAATTGAACATTTCATCAAAATCAAGGATGGTGAATCACGGTATAATATTTCTTAAAGCTTCCTTGCTCATTTTCATCAAAATCCATCGATCATTTGCTCCCTTTCCTCCACCGAACCATAAACTCCAAGAAGAAGAAGAGATTTCATCAAATCATTCAAGTTTTTCAAGAGGAATTCCAAGTGTTGAAGTTTATCATCCATCATCATCTTCTTCATCCATTCTTTAATTTCAAGGTGTGTGTTGTGTGCATGATTATGTGATTCTTGATGATTATATGTGGAAGCTAGGGTTTGTGATTTATGAGATATATGAATTATAGGTTAGTAGATTCATGAATATATGATTACAACTTAGATTGAGACATGAATTCTTGAAGAATTTGGGCTTATGTGATGATATGGGATATGAGCTTGAAGGTGGAAAAATTGTAATGATCAAGCATGATTTAAGTGTTTTAATTATATTTTACTGTATATTGAACATGTATGTATGATTCTTTCCAGAATTCTTGCATTTTAAAGTGAATTGAATGATGTTTTGGAGTTGTTGATTTTGTCCAGAGAGCCATCCCCTGTTTTGCTCTGTTTCTGCATTTATAGAGGAACGAGAACGGCCCTTCCCGTCCTCAGTTCATTCTGGGAATGGCCGTTCCCACTCCTTTGAATGCTTAGGCAGCGCGAGCATGGGAACGACCGTTCCCATTTTGGCCTGCGAGCCGGAAGGGTCGTTCCCAGCATAAGTCGCCATTTTAAATTAAAAGCGCAGGGGCGTTTTCGGTGAAGCATGGGAACGTCCCTTCCCATTTTACACTAAGGGCCAGAATGGCCGTTCCCATACCTCTGACAGAACAAATGTGACTGCATAAAATGATGATTTCGGGATTTTTATCCAATCACTTCTTTGACCCCAAATTGCTATTATATATGATTGATTACATGCGAAAACATGATATTTGCATGCCACATTGTATATTGCACGTCATCTCGTTGCATATTCGCCATTCGTCATATTTGGTCCATTTTGAGTCATGTCTCATATGTACACGTCTATCTAGCACAAACCAGCTTCACCGGGATGAGGAGCAAGCTCCGTAGACCGTATCCTACTCGTCTTTTGTCGGTAAAGGTAAGGTTTAAGTATTAGTTAAATAGAACCCGTATAACCATTATGTGGATTTCAAGCCAAAAAGGTATATATATACTTATTTATAGTGATTTCCAAACTTATGTACAATTGCAAGCAAGCCGTGTTCATGAAAAGCAAGTCATGTATCGTGATTGATTGATTGATCGTGTTTTGGCGAGTAAAGCATGTCACATTGGGCCCGAGGGTAGTGGTTTGAGCCAACCGGGAAAGCATGGGCTGACGGGTAACTCAAACGCTATCCTCACCATGTTGGGATGACCCTTGAATCCGCTAGGAGATTAGTGGAGAAAGGAGTTCCGGGCTTAGGGATTCATGTACCCTCTGCTCAATGAGATTGGATGGTAGGGCCTTGCAATCCCACCATCACCGGAGGAAGAAGGACTGGTGACGGGTCCGGCACCACGGATTATCCTCGAGTTATTGTCATGATTGCATTTATTAATTGTCTTGCCTGAATTCATATGCACGATTGCACGATAGCTGAATTGCATGATCACCTATTGAATAATAAAGCAAGCATGTATTGTACACTGTCGAAGTAAGGTTGGAGAATTACCCTCACTCGCTGGGCCACGTATTGCACATATTGAATGCATGAAATTGATCTAAGTATTTAATATTGGTAGTTGTAATCTCGGGCGAGTTCTATGTTCTTTTAAACTTATATTACTTTTAATTACAACACCTTACCCGAGGTTATAACTTGCATGTTTATTGCGCCAATATATATTTATTGCCCCTCACTCAGTCTTTTATGGACTGACGCCCCACCTTTCAGGTTGTCGCGATCGTGTGCTAGGCGGGAGTCAGAGTCGTGTCTTGTTGTCCAGCTGAGTCTAGCACTTCATACACTTTCATGGTATTGTTCTTGGTATTTCAGAGTTAGTATCTGGAGACTTTTATTTGTATAATATATTGGAGATGATAATGTATTGATACATGTTGGTACCTATTAGTATTTATAATTTTGATGTGAATATGGTACCTATAAGTATTGTTGATATTATGCTTCCGCTTTCAACTTTTATGTCTTGGATTTGTATTACTTTGGGGTTTAGTCCCGCCTAGTTAGCTTATCTCGTTCGCTATAGGTTAGTTCATGTACGGATTGTCCATTTCGTATGTGGATCGGCTTATAGTGCGGGGGTGTGGTATCTCTACGTATAGGGGTGCTACACTTTTGATCGTGGTCGTAGTAGGCGGGAGTCTGAGTCAGGTTTCATTCTGGCTAGTCTAGCATCTCATTTCCTTGTATTGTCCTTTTGGAGTATCATGTTATGGTTATCACCATCTTTTGGAGATTTATACATGTATGATATATAGGAGATGATAATGTATTGATAAATGTCGGTACCTATTACTATGTATACTTTTGATGTAAATATGGTACCTATATGTATTGATGATATAATGCTTCCGTTTTTGATTTCATGTCTTGGTTTTATTGTGTTGGGGAGTTGTCCCGCCTAGCTCATTTATTTCTTGATTGTCACCCGTTCGCTATATGTTCGGTTTATATACGGATTATCCATTTCGTATGTGGATCGGGCTATAGTGCGGGGGATGTGGTTCCTTGGGGATTAGGGTGCTACAATCGATGTCAGATGCGCGCCAAGTTAACCCATCAACACCCTGCTGAGATGATTCCAATCGAGTCAACATGGCCATTCGAGCAGTGGGGAATCGACATCATTAGGCCTTTTCCACTTGCTACTGGACAAAGGCAATTTGTTATTATCGCGATCGATTATTTTTCCAAATGGGTCGAAGCCCTTGTAGTCCCAAAGATCACATTCCATGTCATTCAGGATTTCATTTGGAAGCACATCATTACTCGATTTGGAATTCCTCGAATTCTTGTGTGTGATAATGGTCCCCAGTTTCGATGCTCAAAACTACAAGCCTACTGTTCAGACTTCAAGATCAGCCAAAGATTTACATCAATCGGACATCCTCAAGCAAACGGACAGGTCGAGGTTACAAATCGAACCATCATTCAAAACCTTAGTATTCGACTTGAAGCCTAGAAAGAACTCTGGGTCGATGAACTGGAAGGAGTCCTTTGGGTCTATCGAATCACCCCAAGAGTTCCAACAGGTCTAACTCCGTTCGCCATGGTATATGGCTCGGAAGCCATGATACCAGCCGAGATTCTCCATCAATCTCCTTGAGTTGCCCAATTTCAACTAGAAGGGAACAATGAGCAAAGAGCTTTCGACCTTGACACCATAGAGGAAACCAGGGAAAAAGTATATCAGAGAATGCAGCAATATCAAGCTATGATAGCTCACGCATACAACAAGAACATTCGACCTCTCCACTTCCAGGTCGGAGATTTGGTGCTCAACAAGAACATGTTGGCAAACTCGATGCAAACTGGGAAGGACCCTACCGAGTATACAAAATAGGTAAGAACCGGTCTTATCATCTCGAAGACCTTGATCGAAAGCCTCTACTTCGATCTTGGAACGCGCATAACTTGAAAAAATATTACATGTAAACCTCTCGAGTGTATACCTTTTGATCAATGAATAAACTAGTTTTTTTCCCTCTTTTTGATATAAATGTCTTATTCGATCTGACACTTGTACATTTTACTTTACGACGTTCGTATTTATTAAAACTTCATATACTTGAAAGATTAGAGTTCTTATCTCGACATCTACTCGACCATCTACATTGAATTAATACGAGAACATTTATCTAAAACCATCAAAAGAAAAACTTAAAATAAACTTCATTGATTCGAAAACTGAGAAATTACATAATGAGAATTCAAAACAAAAGTACACCGATCACATTGGTTTCGATCGTATACTATTAAAACTTGGATTTTCATAATGGGAGCTACCAATGCTCAGATCCCTATCTATTTACAATGGACTCCGAGACAACAACTAAATGAACTCACCCTAATAGTCAAGTTCTAAAAGTTACAAAGGTTCGACCCCAACAGTCGAAACCTTGAAAGATTGGGTTTACAATCATCTAAAATCCTCGAGCGTAGAGATAGGGCTGGCACATTCTCTCTGGCTCACTTCTCGGTCGGAATAGGGCCTGTTCCCTCCCTGATGGGTACCTTCGCCGCGTCACCAAAGTATTTCGGGCAGATGTCTTTAGGGTCGAAGGAGGCATCTAGATCGAGCTCAGATATTGTTACCTCTTCGGGCTCCCCTGCATACCTAGATCGAGCCAGGTTCATAGCGAACCCGAACTCATCCTTGGTCCAATCCTGCTCTGGGGCAGGGGGTCGGGTAACAGGGTCGACCGGGCGAGGGCCATCTTGGTACAAGCTGACCTTTTCCTGGTCATAATCCATAGGGAGTTACTTGGCCGCTTGCATCTGAGCCAGGCACAAATTGAAGCCCTCCTCGAGGTCCTTGAAGCTTATGATCGAGTAGGCCTTAGCGTAGGATTTCGAGTTCATAAAGCGATACACGCCTCTTCTCTCAGGTCGAAAATTGACTCCTGGAGGCCCTGGTTACACCTCTTGATTGCTAAGGCTGCCATTTTTCTCTCCCCCTCGCCCTGCCCCCGCCTCTTTGCATCAAGCTCTTCCTGGTTCGCCCTAGCAACTCGATCCTCAGCGGTTTTAAGCTTCTTCTTGGTGTCGGATAATTTTTCAATTGCCTCGAGAAGATTCTTGTCGAGCTCTTCCTTGTCATTATTGGTCGCCGCCAGTTTCTTATACTTCTCGGCGAGCTCTGCCCGCACCCTTTCGACCACCTGCTCGACCAGCATCCTTTGCTGCCAATGCACCCATCCCCATCGAGCAACATGGAAGAAGTCCTGACCCACCTGAAAGGAATGGACCGATTATCAAAGTCGACCTACAACTTGGTAAATGCAAGAGTAAAGTCAAAAACAATTTCTGGATCGAAAACACTTACCGCCATGTATTTTTGGACCTATGAGGCCTCGATCTCATCATCCGAGAGGACCCATCGCTTCTTGTGGTCGACCACCGTGTGGATCGAGCTATAAAATGCTCCAATCGCTGGGTAGTCTCAGGGGGCTGTCCCTATCCGTCGAGGCTCACCTTAGTCATTTAAGCTCTAAATTTTGCTCGGGAAGTGGGGTTCTTGGACGGTCGGATAGTCAAAGAAGATCCTCATATCCTCTTCGTTGGGCTTCCAGGGGACTGCAGTGGCCGGTCGGACACCTTGAATGGGCTTTCGGACCCCAGCTAGAACGCTTGCAACGTTCCGGGGGACGATCGCCCCTCGACCTTGATTTGGGGGCTCAGAGAATTCACCAGCCTGTACCTCGACAATGGGTCCCATCGAAGGAGGCATCCGAAGCATCAGAGTCTTCTCTCTACCCTTACCCTTGGCTTTGTGCGCCTGGACCTTAGACTTTGAAGACTGGGAAGAATGGTGGCTTGATTGGGTCTTTTTCTACTTGGGGTGGGGGATTTCCAGGTCATCGCCCCCGCTCGGGGCCACCCACCGCTTTTCTGGGGCATCTATTGTCCTCTTCTCGAGGACTTTTGGCAATAACTCAACCGTGGCGTTGTTCGCGGCAGTAATTTTCACCGCGGTCGGAGGAGGATGATTCTTCTTCTCCGCCGCCTTCTTCAACTCGGCCATCTCCTTCCTCCGAGCGGAGAAAGCAGTCGACATGATGTATCTCTCTGCAAGAAGAAAATAGCATCGATCAAACACTTATAAAAAAAAAAAAACAAGAAATCAAAAAATTGAGAAACTGCTTCAAAGGGTTCACTCGATATCACGGGGTCAAAATATTTACAGACCCCTAGCGCCATCCCCAACTCGATAAGCATCTGGGGGTCGATCATGTCCTTCGACTCGATACTCTCCAAATCTCTCAAGGTGGCCATCAACGTATTCGACCAACCCGGATTCCCTCTCGGAAGATTTGATCAAGGAACCCAACTCCTCCCCGGATACTTCAAATCGGGCCACCCCTTCTCGCACTTGATGAACATGAATCTTTGTTTCCAACCCACACCCTGGTTGGAGACCTTACCAGTCGACAGTTATTTTTTGATTGAAGCTGAATATACCTCGGACCAGGCACCGAGGTCTCGATCGTCAAAGAAGCCTAGAAAACCTCTGAGAGACAGAAAACATTGGTCTTCATTCCTAGACACCTCAGTAAATCCCTCAGCCCATTCACCATCGCATAAGAGTTGGGCATCAATTGAAGCGGGCTGATCCTGAGGGTATTAAAAAACTTGAGCATCTCCTCGGGTATAGGCACCCGGAACCCGTTCTCGACTACCTTATAATTGACCGCAATGCAGTTCTTAGGTGGGTTTGTCATCTTATCTTCTGGCTTGGGCTTTATGACTTGATAACCCCCAAACTCCGGCACCCCACTAAATAACTAATCCTGAATCTCCCCGACCTTATCGCAGGAGATCTCAGGAGTAATTGCTCGAGGATCCTCCACTAATAGACCCTCCAGCTCGATATTCTCCTCCTCTTCTTATTTTTCCCGACCTGAAGTCTAGGCCTCCTCACCCCTCGCTCGAGGTATTTCCACCTCTTTCCTCTCGACCTCGGGAACGGGGTCGAAATTTCCCTTAATGTCGACGTCCTTATCCTTTCCTTGGGGATTCATCGATCTAGTTTCTATAGAGACCCCTGAATCGGACGAGCCTGAACTTGAACTTGAGATGGAACTTGATCCCACACTTATGGCTCCCACGTCCATCCCTACATGCTCACCTTCCTCTCGATTTGTCGACATCCTATAGTTGATGAAAAATGGCTAAGACTTACGCTTTGTTGATTCGATCAAATCGAGAGAGGGGGAGCTTTCGAAGAAGGAAGTGGCGAACCTTTCCCTCGAAGCATCGAAAAACAAAAGAAAGAAAATAAAATTGAGTCGAGATAGAGTAAAAATAGTACCATTGTGTGTAAAGGAAAGTTGGGGTTTGCTTCCTCTAGAAGAAACGATTGAAAATTGACGTAAAAGAATGCTAGAATGGCTCGGAGCAGCTCGGACCTCTCTTCAAATTTTTTCTCAAAATGGTAAAATGAATTTACAGAGGAAAATATTTATAGAGGTGAAATTGGTGGGAATCGAGAAGGTGAAACCTCGTCATGATTACGGCGGACCCACGCCTTGGGATCTGAAATGCCGTAGCCACGTCAAACCTAGCAGATGACATTCCTGGGGGCTTATGAAGTGGCATGGGCCCACCCTCCGGCACAACCAACCACCACACGCCACCTGTCCGGTCGAATGGTCCATTCGATAATCAGGTCGGTCTTCCGGTAACCGCCCCAATTTTACCGTCCCTCACTTCGACCCCGTCGACCAACGCCCTAGTACTACTCAGTCAATTCATATCTATCAACCGTTATCGAGCCAGCCTACTAACCCTCTCCAGGCTGAATGGCCGACCACGCATTTAATGCAGGACGATAATGGGGTACCTGTCAGCTTCTTGTACACACACGTCGAGGCGGTCACTCCTATCTCTTCACCCTATATAAAGGCTCCGCATTTATTACAACAGTAAGTCTTCTCACCTACCACTTTTACCGCTCAATCATTCAATCTCTTTCACTCGACCCTGACTTGAGCGTCGGAGTTCCAACCCGGGTATCACCTCCACATTCCCCGAGTTGGTCTCGAGCTCACGATTTCTTTCCTCATCACAGATTTCGAGTTGGTTGTGACAATTTTCCTCTTTACAAATTCAAGTGATCGGCCAGATATTGAGTTTGACCAGTCAGCGGATTTTAGCTCGATCACTACCCATTCTCCAATACATATTTTATTTAACTTTTATTACTAATTGCCTAATTTAAAAATAAAATTTTCTTTGCACCCCATTTTGCAAAAAAACACTCAATCACCCTTGATTAAAAAAAAAACAAAAAACAAAAAAAACATACAAACCATTTTTTAACATAATACTCCACATACATATCCACATACATAAACTTCATACTTTTATTTTGTATATTAATATACTTCATATGGAAAAGTTTAAACTTTTATCTTTTTTGTACAGGTGGATTTGGGGGGAAAATAATTGATTATGTACATTTTGGTTTGTGGTGATGAATAATTTGTTTGTTAAGGTTGATTTGCTATGAATTTGTTATATATGGATTTGTTGTTTGTGAATTTTTTATGAATAAAATTTAAAGTAACTAAGTTTAAAATTGGAGTATTATTTGTCAAAGTTAAAGTATTTATCTTTTAAATAAGAGTGTTATTCATAAAAGTTAAAGTACTTAATTTAAAATTGAGAATTTCAAATTTGTTCAGAAATGCTAAAATATCCAAATTCCAAATTCGAGTATTGTATGTAAAAGTTAAAGTACTTACATTCTAAATTAAAGTATTATTTAAAAAAGCGAAAGTACCTAGGTTTAAAATTGGACTATTGTTTAGAGACGCTAAACTATTCAAATTTAAAATTATAATATTATTTGTAAAATTTAAAGTTCCCAAATTTAAAATTAAAGTATAATAAGAAAAAACAAAGAGAAAAAAAAAGGATATCAAAATTTTTTTTTTTTGGAAACGCAAACCCCATAGGGAAAATCTACTAAATCAGATTTAAAACTTACAAAGGAACAATAAAAAAAAGTAACGCAATCTCGAGGCCACAATTCTAACAAATTTGTGGGCAATCATACTTGCTCTACGTCTAATAGAGTAAAAGCTATTAGAACTGATACTTATAAAGACCGTGAGAATATAACTAACAAAGGAGACTTTTTTACTCAAACCTAATACCAACTTCACCACCAGATTTTCAGCGCTTGTAGATTCTTTAATTGTTAAAGATTCAGATCGACTCGCGATCAGGTGTGTCTCCGTTTGATTTGATCTTGAAGTAAAGACAGTCATCCATAAGTAACAAAAGAGGCGGATGCTTGTACAACGGGAGGATCACTTTGCAATAAAAAAGAAGAAGAAAGTAGAAAAACCCTCATTCGAGAGAATAATAGCTCTCATTCGAGAGAAAAAACTACTCTTATACGAGAGAGACAACTAAAAAAGAGAGAAATAAACGAAAAAATACAGATCAAAAGATTAAGATTTCAAAAGAGATCTGAATCTCGTTGGAATTCAAAACAAAGATCTAGATTTGAAGGATATTTAAGAAGAAGAGACGACTCCTAGAGAGGAAGGAGAAAAAAAGAAAACAACCCTAAAATCCATATCACAATAAACTTAGAAGTTTAAAAAGTTAACAAAAACTAAAATTTGAAATTAGAAAATCAATAGTGATAGGGTCAAAATACGCTCCTCCCACGTTTGGACACGTGGCAACTCGAAATAGCAACACATGTCCTCTTGTGTGTAGGGCAGTCATTCACGAGCGCCCAAACCCCCCTAGCGTCAAAGTCCCTCAAGGACACGTGCCGTCTCTGCTACGCAAACTCGTGGTCAACGTTGCCGCTCTCTAACGAGCGCACCCCGCAATACCAGACTAAACTCCAATCTACAAGGAAGCTCTCTTCGAGTGTTACTCTCCCTCAGGGAAGCTTCCACTCCCCCTCAGTGCATGAGCCTTGGCCTTCATCCCCTAGTAGGTTCGCTGGCCTCCAAGGCTCTTGGATGATACGAGCGTGCTCTTAGCCCTCGTTACCAACCCCATAAAATGGCTCTCTGACATCCCGTACATGCCCGTGCACCTACCACTGTTGCCAACACTAACTTTCACCAGCTTTTGCAGAAGATTCCTCCTAGGTTTCTCTCATAGAGCCACGTGTTAGGGCAACACTTGGTCAGGACCACACGGTGCAAATGACTAAAGGGTCCCTGACCCTCAACTATAAATAGACAAGTTCATCTTCTTCACTGTAAGCAAGCTTCCATACTTGAACTCTGCAATTACTTTTCTTCTCTTTTAGTTCCTTAACTGACTTGAGCGTCAGAGAGCCAAACTGGGAATCACTCCCAGTTTTCCCAGCTTGGCCTTCTGACTTTGTTGGTGTTTGTCCTAGCAGGTAGAGCCCAGAATCTTTCCCGGCGATCCCTTTTGAGCTTAACCACTGTTTCCCCTCTCTTCAACAAAATAGAGAGTGATCAGAGTTGGGCACTTCACGTTCTTACCCCATCATTTTTGGCACCGTCTGTGGGAAACTCATTTCCAGCTCATCATTTTCTCTTTTGCTAGTTGAAAAACAAACACCCAACACCCATCAAACCATGGTTACTACTAGTGGGGGGAGGAGATGACCTTCCCCGTGATTCCAATATTCCTACTATCCCATCGACAACGGCTGACGGAGCACCGCCTGTTGGAGGTACACTTTCACCAACCGAATCGATAGTACCACCGCCGGTACTCCCCGGACCGCCCAACCCCACCGCCGGTGGAAACGCTCAGCCTCTATCCTCTTCCCTTCATCCCTAGAGCACATGGCTTAATGCCCACACCGTTCCAGGAGGATACCCTTTCTTGATGCCTCTTCCTGGGTACACTCTCACTCCTAACATCATGATGCCGGCGATTCAACCATACCATGCCGGGCAAATCCAGCCCCCTGTGGTGATTCCAAGGGAGATTGAAGGGGTGGAATTGCCCCCTTTGACCCCTCAACAACTGAGGGCTCTTTACGCCCAGTGTGAGGTTCAGGCGGCCCAGGGTGCACGGGAGAGATTTCATTCCATGTAATTTTCCTCTGGGCAGGCCACTTTGGCTGCCTCTCCTTTAGGGGGGATGTAGACATATCCGCTTAGGGAGGCTCAGGCCATCCTGAGAGCTCAGCCGCCGCTTCCGCCCGCCAAAAAGATGCCCAACCAAAGCAAAAACAAGCGTCCCTATGCGGACAGGGACAGAGAGCCCACGGAAAGAATCAACGATGATGAGGAGGCCCATTCTCGAGCCTCAAAACGGGGGCCACAAGCCTCCCAACGAGGAAGCCAGGCGAAGAAGGAAAATCCCTCCGGTTATTCTTCGCTCCCGTTACCGCACCCACTGCCTTGTACAACTTGATTCAAGGTGAGCATGAATCCCTCCGGTCATTCTTCGCTCATTTTAACAAAGAGGTGCTGCTGGTGGAGAGGCCCTCCATGGATTTTTTTGATCCACATTCTCTTCAAAGCCTGCAATCACAAGCAATATGTGAGTAACAAATTCGCTGATTCCATTGTGAAGAAGCGCCCCACTTCCATGAGGGAGATAGTCGAGCTCTACTTCACGCTCGAAGATATGTACGGATCCAATGCTCCATAGTATTCCGGGCCCTCTAAAAGCGAACGAGGGCGGGAGGAGCCACCCCATAAGGAAGCCGCAAGTCGCCGCCTCCCCACGGAGATTCGAGCGCGTCCCCCTCAACCGGCCTATCTCAGAGGTGTATGCCTTATCTGATAAAAAGCTCTTCAAAAGGCCCACCAAGATGAAGGATACAGAGGCCCTGAGATGCTCGAATAAATACTGTGCCTTTCACAAGCAAAAGGGACATGACACGGATGAATGCCGACAGTTGGAAGTTGAAATTCAGAGGCTCATCGCGGGGGACCATTTGAAGAAATTTGTAAAAATGTTGGAGCGCTATGATGAGCGATGTAATGATCGTCCAAGAGAGAGGAGGAGGAGCCCATCGCGTTCAAAGAGCCCGCGAGGGAGAGGCCCTCCTGAGAGCAGCCATCGCAACAAAGGAAAGGCTCCTGAGCAAGAAAATGCCCAGTTTGCGGTCATCAACATAATAGCAGGAGGTTCCTCTGGAGGAGATTCTAACGCTTCCCAGCGACGATATATCCGGAGTTATGATCAACGTCCCTCGGTGCCCAAATCAGTCTATACCATCCGGGAATCCAAAGATGTACGCTCGAAGGAACATAATGTAATAGGATTTACAGACAAGGACTTGGAACACATTGTAACACCCCATGGGGTCAGCGAAACCTCTGACTGTCCTATGGTGGTTAGCTTAGATGTCCACAATCACATTGTAAAAAGGGTGTTAGTGGATAGTGGAAGCTCCGTTAACGTTTTGCCCTACACTACATTCCAAAAGATGAATGTCACTAATACTCTGGTCGAACCACTCAAGACAGCCCTCATTGGCTTTGGGGGTTCTGAGGTTATCCCACGAGGGCAAATTCACTTGGCCACCTCATTTGGCCGAGCCCTACAAGGGAAGACACTCATGGTCACCTACGCTGTGGTGGAAATTGAGATCCCTTATAACATCATAATCGGGCGACCGACCCTCATGGATTTCAAAGCAATTATCTCCACGTATCATCAGAAAATCAAATTTCCCACCCCCGAGGGTGTCGGAGATGTTTTGTGCAACGTCCGTGAGGCCTGGGAATGTTATATGATATCCCTTAAAAACCCAAAGTGGAGAAAGCGTTCCAAATGGGATCCACCAAGAAATCTGTGGATTTTCCTAATCTGGACGAAGATGGTCCCGTGCGTAAGAGGGCCAAGATGAATAAGAAGAATAACAAAAAGAAAGATCCCCACAACAAAGATCCCTGCGAGCCTGCCCCGCGAGGAACAGTTGGAGAATCTTCCTCTGAGGAAAACGAGCGTGGTCAAGGGGAGCCTATGGATGATGGCCATCTGACAGGAAAGAAGAGGGTGCTCGAGCTCCCTCACCCAGAAATACGGATCTAGCCTACAGAGAAGTTTCTCACTATAGAGTTGGAACTAGGAAATAAAGACAAAACCACTCAGATTGGATCCAACCTTTAAGGACCCTCGCAGGTCATAATGATCGACTTCCTCCGGGAAAATATTGATGTCTTTGCATGGAAAGCCTCGGACCTTACCAGGATTGACCCAGGCATCATAGTCCACAGGCTCAATGTAAACCCATCCTTTAAGCCAATTAAGAAGAAGAAACAGGATGTACACGGTTTTCAGAAGAAAGTTATTGAGGAGGAAGTCAACAAGCTTCTTGAGGCCCAATACATCGAGCCAATACTGTATCCCGAATGGTTGTGTAACGTGGTATTAGTACCCAAGAGCGCCAATAAGTGGCGCATGTACAATGACTTCACTGATCTTAACAAGGCTTGCCCTAAGGATCCTTACCCATTTCCCCGTATAGACCAGCTGGTGGACTCAACTGCGGGCTGCGAACTCATGAGTATGATGGATGCCTTTCAAGGGTACTATCAAATCTTTATGGCCCCAGAGGACCGTCCCAAAACCTCATTTGTCGTCCACTTGGGTATATATTGCTTCTTGGTCATGCCCTTTGGGCTCAAGAACGCTGGGGCCACTTACCAGAGCCTCGTTAACAAAATGTTTGAGAAAGAAATTGGTGGATCCATGGAAGTATACGTCGATGATATGATTGTTAAGAGCGAGCGTCAGGGCTCGCACTTGGAAGATCTCAAGCGCACCTTTGCCATTCTACGCCAATACGGGATGAAGTTGAATACCTCGAAATGTACTTTTGGAGTACGAGGGGGAAAATTCCTGGGGTACATGGTCAGCCAACGGGGGATTGAAGCAAACCCAGAGAAAATCAAGGCTATCCTGGACATCCCTTCCCCTCGTAACCTCAGAGAAGTACAAGTGCTGGTAGGGAAAATCATTTCTCTAAACAGATTCATCTCACGATCAGCAGACAAAAATCTCCCCTTCTTCAAAATTCTGCGTAATACTCGAAATTTTACTTGGACTGGGGAGTGTGAGAAGGCGTTACAAGATATGAAGGCTTACCTTTCTAGCGCTCCGCTCCTGACGAAACCAATTAAGGGAGAAAGGATGTTCATGTACCTCTCCGTTTCAACCGAGGCGACGAGCGCAGTACTGATAGCCGTACGGGAGCGTAAGCATTTGCCTGTTTACTATTTGAGTAAAACATTATATGGGGCTGAGAGGAAGTATTTGAAAATTGAAAAATTCGCATTCGCCCTCATCAATGTATCACGACGACTGAGACCCTATTTCCAGGCGCATTCGATAACCGTCCTCATGGATCAGCCATTAAAGCAGGTGTTGTCCAAGCCGGATGTGTCTGGAAGACTGATAAAGTGGGCTATTGAGTTGAGCCAATTCGACTTGAGCTTTGAGCCCAGAACAACCATACAAGCGCAAGTTGTGGCGGATTTATTGGTTGAACGCTTTGAATTAGAGCCGACAGTTCCAGGAAACGACGGCCTGTGGGTCCTGCACACTGATGGCTCCTCGACCTCTCAGGGAAGAGGAGTAGGGGTGACCATTAGAGACCCCAATGGAATTGAAATAGACTTCGCAATCAGATTAGATTTTTAAGTCACCAATAATGAGGCAGAATACGAAGCTCTCGTGCAAGGATTGAGAATTACTGTTCAAAATGGAACTTCTAGAATTACCGCCTATGTTGATTCTCAATTGATTGTAAGTCAGATTGATGGAACTTATGAGGCTCGAGAAACCACCATGGTGCAGTATTTGAGCAAAGCCAAAGAAGTCATCAGGAAATTCAAGGAATTCCATCTACTTCAGGTCCCGCGGGCAGAAAACGAGCGTGCAAACGCTCTTTCTAAGTTCGCCTCAGCGTTGGAAGGTACCTCCCAGCGCTCTGTCACGTTCCTTAGAACAGAGGAGCCTTTGATCAAGGAGAGAATCATCAAACAAATCATCGCTATGATTGACCCTCATGAGCCCTGTTGGCTCGACGACATAGTGAGATTCATCAAGGATGGCGTTTGTCCCGCTGACAAGGTGGAAGCACGAAAAATCAGGAGCAAGGCCCCTCGGTTTTCTTTGGATTCTGAGGGAAGATTACTAAAGAAATCTTTCCAAGGCCCACTAATGAGATGTCTAAGGCCCTCGCAAGCCAAAGAGACGCTCGAACATATTCACAATGGAAACTGCGGAAACCATTCGGGAGGGCGTATCCTTGCTAAGAAAATTCTGAGGAGGTGGTTTTATTGGCCCACGGTTCTCCAAGATGCCATTGAATACGCCAAAAAATGTCCCAAGTGCCAGTTTCACTCTAACCTCCTTCAGTTGCCAGCCGCTTAGATGATCCCTATAGACGTCTCCTGGCCCTTTGACCAATGGGGGATAGACATCGTAGGCCCGTTGCCCATGGCGGTAGGACAGAAGAAGTTCGTCATCTTGGCTATCGATTATTTCACCAAGTGGGCTGAGGCCGAGGCTGTGGCGAAGATCACTTTCAGGGTCGTAAGGGATTTCATATGGAAAAACATAATCTGCAGATATGATATTCCAAGAGTGCTTATTTCAGACAACGGGTCCCAATTCATAGCGGCTGACACATGAGACTGGTGTTCAGAATTGGGAATTGAGCAACGTTTTACTTCCGTGGGTCATCCCCAAGCCAATGGCCAGGCAAAAGCCACTAACAGAGTTATATTGCAACATCTGAAACCATGCTTGAAAGCAAGAAGAGTGAAGGAGCCTTGTGGGCTTATCGCAACACTCCACGGATGGCTACAGGCAAGACGCTGTTCGCACTCGTGTATGGGTCAGAAGCGATGATACCGGCAGAGATTGCACAAGAATCAGCCCGGATAGCATACTTTGAACCTAAAATCAATGAGGAAAGTAGAGCGCTAGAATTGGATCTCCTGGAGGAAAAAAGAGATAAGGCTTGGGCACTCGTCCATCAATACAAGGCATCTGTCGCTCGGCAATACAACAAGCAAGTAAAAGAAAGAACTTTTCAGTTGGGGGACTTAGTCCTAAAGAAGGTGGAGGTCTCAAGGCATGTAGGCAAACTAGACCCCAACTGGGAGGGTCCATTCAAAGTTATACAAATGCGAGCAAACAATACATACACGCTCGAATCGTTGCAGGGCGAGCGTCTCTCACGCCCCTGGAACGCATGCAACCTCAGGCGTTTTTATGTCTGAACTAATTTTTTAAAGCCTCTGGAAAGGCTTAACTTGTTCGAGGAGTTTCAGCAAAATTTCTACAAGTCTTGAACGAGGGCAGTCTGCCAATAAGACCCTCATGATCACTCAAGACTTACTAAAAAATTTCCGTGTCTTTCAAGTAAATTTACACAAGTCATGAACGAGAGCTGTCTCTAAACAAGACCCTCGTAATTACTCAAGTCTTAGCTAAACCTTATATGTTTTACCTAACATGTCACTCAGAATCTTGGCATTATAAGATTTTGTTACAACAAGCGTAGAGTAAAATTTTGTAATCAAATAATGCAAGGCATAAAAGGAGACACTATTGTGAAAAGAAAGATATTCATGAATTAAGCTTCCATCAAGCTACAAAATTGGGGGCACGTGCACAAAGTTAGCCAGACTCCTAAAATGGGATCTCGCCAACAACGGGCGTAAGCAAGAAAACAAGGACAAGTCATGAAAAAGAAATATTTCATTTAAGACAAAGAAGGGATTACAATAATTCAAAACAAGGGCATCATGGCCCTCGGAAAATACTGAAAGGAAAAACAAATGAAGGCTAAGCTACAGGCGCCACATCCTCTTCCAAAGTTACAATCGCTTGCTGTGCCGGAGCTGTAGGCTCTTAAGGAGGAGGAGCGGGGTCGTTATTTCCTGGCGCTTAGGGGGCATTGGGCTCATTTACCTCATTTGCTGGAGCAAGTGCATTTTTAGCGATTGGAGCAGGAGCGCTAACAACGGGCGCTGAAGGCTCATTTGCAGGAAGAACCTCGGAGGAGATAGTGGCAACATCAACACCCTCATTTTGTTCTGCTCGAGGGGCTTCTACCTGAGGGTGAGCCTCCATATATTCATCCTGAATGAGCGTGTCCAGAAAGTTATACTTCGGCTCAGAGAGATTTGATTCGGGGTCCTCACGATCATCATCTTCCTCGACACAACGCTCGTTGTACATAAGCCCCATTCTGGCATCCCACGAGCGGATGGATCTCTCAAGCCCTTGAAGATGCTTTGCTCAATCGCCAAATTGAAGGCCTTTTGGGCCTCATCAAGACAGTGCAATGAAGCCACAAAGTTGAACGCCTTTGAATGGCAAAATTTGATGAGCACCTCTTTGACTGATTGCTCGATGCGATGAGGAAGCTGGTTCATGGTATCCGCAAATTTTTGCTCCGTCTCAGCAGCCCTCGTCTTCCATGCGTTACGATCGTCCGTAAGCTTTTGATGGCTCTCTTGGAGGTTATTGTATTACGTGCGCCAACTCCTACGAGCGGTCTCGGCGTTCGTAAAATCCTCCTGCAACTTCTGCATCTCAGCCTCCATCTTCTTATGCTCCGTGTCAGGAGAAAGGAACTTGGCCTTCTCTACATCCAATTCTTCTTAGATTTGAGCGGGGTCATTCGAGCGTGCCATCTTCTTATATTTTGCTTTCCGGTCAGCGTAAATCGTGACACGCATTTGGAGGTTTTTCGCCCTCGGGAGTACTTGCTGCACGGGCTCGAAAGGGCAGGAGTGTTAATAAAAATCTTGAAGAATACCATGTCGCTGGTCACCTTCTCCACGGACTCGGAGTACAAGGCCCTATGGTCTGCTGTGAATTGGACCCTCTCATATAAGCCCTCGCTGATGGTTTGCGCGACCGTTCCGTGCCTTAATAAAACGGGGCCTCCATCTGCGGAACCCTTATAGCTCCTATCCCCTCCGCGGTCAAAGTCCCACAAATGCTCTTCCTCTGAAGAGGAAGTGTCTCCATCGCCCTTAGGGCCCTCCACAACCTGTTTGCCCTTACTGGAAATGGAGAAAGAATCTGGCATTCTTTTCCTCTTCCGAGAGGCTGAAGCATCTCCACCTTGAGCCCTAGTCTCGTACGCGGCCTTGGTGGCTGAACAACAGTAGGGGGGATGGCTCCGCCCGATTGGGGAGCAACCGGAGCCCTCAGAATCACCCTCGTGTCAGGGTTTGGTGCTTGACCTTTTCCGTGGCCTTGGGTTTGCTGGTTGTTGCTTGAACTAGACCTCTGGTGGCTGCCTCGACCATCACCCCGTCCGGCCCCTCGGCCTCATGGGTTTTGCTGATCTTCTTGATTGGCTTGGCGCCTGTTGGCATTGGCAAATCTTGCAGCGTTTCTAATCCCTCCACCGGCCATTATAATACCTGGTCCTGGAAAACAAAACAAGGAAAAGCACAAGGGTTGGAAACGCTCGTTCAAATAGGGTAAATCATGAAAAAACATGAAAGTCAGTATCCCTATCTAAGTGTTAGTGCCCTAAAATCTAACCATCTCTTTCCAAGTCTCGACCGGGAGGGTTGTTGAGATAATGGGGGTCATTGGTAAGTTCACAAAGGAACATGAGTTCAATGTCATCTATCAAGTCTTTGGCTTGTATCAGCCGGCCCTCGTCCCTCTACGCCCCAACTAATTCTTTACCCCAGTTCTCAGGGAAAGTGGGGTCCAGGCGATTCTCCATAAGGGAGCCTTTCCCATGCGAGATCCACTCTCGTGATACCCTGAAATCATCATCCGCTGGGGCTTTGACAAAAGTTAACTTCTCCTTCCAATAGGGGCCATAAGTGGAGCAAGGAGAATTAACCAATTTCAGGTTGGCCTTTGCTTGGACATAGTAGAAGAAACCTGCCTCGGGGGATGAGCACGGTGAGCTAACGACTTGGAGTAGAGCGTTGAAATTCTGTATTGAGGGCTCGTATCCAGTGCACTTCATGAGGATCACGAAGCAGGTCATGAGGGCGAGTCCGTTGGGCATAATCGGTGAGGGACTCAGGTTCAAGATATTAGCCACCGGGACCGGGATCGGGAACCTGAATCCCCCAGAACTGACTGCATCTTTGTAGACAGCCATCTCACCAGGGGGTGGGCGGTTGGCACGCTCGTGCTTAGCAGGGATTCGCCAGGTGAAACGCTCGTCCCAGTATATCGACGCCAGCATTGTCTTTATCTCTCCCAGGGTGATTGTACTGGGAGTCTCGTCAGGAGTGCGTTCAGTCGCTTGTATACCTGAGCCCTCACCCTCGTTTGACCCTTTGGCCTTCTTAGCTTTCTTGGGCCTCTGGGGCTTCTTTCCTTTGCCCTTGGCATGGGCTGTCTCTGAGAGCCCGCTTCTCCCTCGAATTCGGGGGTTGGGGCAGCGACGACCACTGTTACGGTATGGCGGTAAGGATGGGTGACACTTTCCGCCAACGGTAATACGCTCCCTTGCCTCTCCGCCTCAAGTACCATGTTCATTTCTTCAAAAAGGGGCTCAACACCATCTGGGTTTCTTTCATCTATGGCCATGACCGCAGCATCTAGTTTCTCGTCCCTAGGGGAACCCGGTGGAGATGAACTTTGGGTGGTCATCTTCTCAACCTCACGGGTAAATTCTTCTACATGATCTCTGGCCATGGCTGTTAGGAGATTTGGAAGGAATACGGGAATCTTGAAGATGGGGATGATTGGAAAAATCTGGGATTTCTGAAGAAGGTGGATCTGGAGGAATTACTCAATCCTAGGCGGTTACTAGGGTTAGAAAGCAAAGTTAGTGAGGATACAGGAGTGTTACCTTAAGAACTTCTGGAAAAGCCTGTGATTGTTTGGGAGAATGCTGTGTTTGCTCTGAAGAATTTGTGCACAGGAGTGTTCTGAGTTTTGATTGCATAAAAAGTATAAGAGATACGGGATCCCTTATTTATAGGAATGGAGGTTGGTACGTTTCTGGAAAAAAATTCGAAATTGCAATCATTTCCCACCTAGGAAACCGTTCACTTTATTGAACCATCACACACATCCCAAAGGCCACGTGCCCCACGCGCATCAGCATTAAATGCGTAAGTACTTCAAGCAGTCAGATGAAAGGACCGCATTTATGACGCGGTCAGAAGGATAATTGCGCAAAACGCTACTCCTTCCCTAAGCGCAACGCTCGAAGGTCTACTTTGTCAGAATTCTACAGTCCTTATCATTGAGGACTATAGAATTGGGGGGCAAAAATGATAGGGTCAAAATACGCTCGTCCCGCGTTTGGACATGTGGCAACTCGAAATAGCAACACATGTCCTCTTGTGTTTAGGGCAGTCATTCACTGTTGGAAAACACGAATCAGAAAGCAGCGGAATTTAAAAAATTTTCCCAACAAAAGGACCTTGAACTCGCAATCGTGTAACCAAATTCGTAAAGATAGAAAACTTACTTTTCTTTTATTCTTTCTTGAAGCGTTTCAAGCCACCCAAGAACGCTCTTCTCGCGGCTTGATCCCCTCTCCTTGGTAAAGCTCGAATCTTCAAACTTCTAACTTGAAGTCTCAAGAGAAAGTCCACCAACTTGATCACAATCTAACTAGTAAGGATGCTAGTTCTCTAGTTAGTGTTTAGGCTTAAGCTAGGGTTTAATTTAATCTTGGAGAAAGGAAGGTGTTCAACACATGAACCAAGAATTGTCAATTAGCTCCATAAGGAGCTCGAGCTCCCCTATTTATAGGGAGGGGGGTGCCGAAATTCCTAGTCCTTTATGGGCTAGGATTTTGGTCCCTCTCTCCTATTACTTGATCATCAAGTATTTTCCAACTTTGACTTTGAATTCTAATTCAAGTCAACTTTTAAGAGAGCTAAAAATATCCAAACTATTTTTGGATGATTTTATACTTTATTTATTATAAAATAAATAACTTATTTTTATCTAATTAATTAATTCATAATTAATTAACTAGATTATTTTCTCCAAAATTAGACTTTCCTTTTAATTCAAAATTAAACCAAAGTCTATTAAATAATTAACACATTAATTATTTAACATCACATAATCACGTGTGGCACACGTGTCTTAATGACACGTGTCAAATCACGTGAGCCACACGTGTGATTTCACACGTGTGGAACCCCTTAGGCTCGATTAACTCGTTTAATCATTTTTAAGCCTCAACTCATGTAACCAAGTTGTTGTGTGTGACCCTCTAGGTTCTCAATTCAATTAGCAGTGACCCCAATTAATTAATTCACTAATTAATTAATCAGTCCACAGATTAAACGACCATAGTCTAGCAACAGGTGTTTAACCCCTAGCTGAATTGGAATGTTCGGATTCGATAGAACCTTTAAGTCATTGATTCATGTGAGATACAATCCTCCTACTTACTATCTCTCAACCAAGATCTAGGGCAAGGGAATAATCAGAACCCTAATAATCCGGTCTTAAAGCTAAGTGCATTTCATATCCATTTGATCTCAATCCAAGAAACCCTTTTCTTGATGTCTTGATCTACTGCCTTGGCCAAGGACTCCATATGGCATATGAATGACTTACATAATAAGAGATCACCTTGCAAATGCAAGTGTAGGTCCTTTCTTGATTCTCATTTACTTTCATGAATCACTTGTGCAGCCCCAGCATAAGCCTTGAATCAGTTGTCTAAGGCGACACCCTTTAAAGCTTATACCAAAGACTACAGAGTTAACTCATAAAGTAACATGGAACCTCAAGTCTAAGGATCAATTAATCACATCAATGACTCGTGAGATATTTCCTAATCTGGAAGTTTCCATTTCCTGAAATAGAAACTTCCTTTCCCGTTTAGGAATGTTCTCACACGGGGCACCTCAGTGAACTTACTTATTAAAGTAAGCACCCTCATGTATCACGCACGTATCAACTATACACTTTCCACCTCCATGAAACAAGGTGGTCCTTCTTAAGGGCGTGATCCCACAAGCAAGCCTTAGAGGAGTCAAGTTGACACTCCCACTGTCTGTAGGACTCATCGGCTTGGAGTATTTTACTAATCATGACTTATGTGATATAGGGCTCGTTTCATGAACCATTTCACCTAAATGGTAGAGTCCTAAAGTCATCAGGATTAGGGGAGTTCTCATACATGCACAACTAAAGTAAACGCATACCAAACAAGAGTATATAAAGAAGTGTTGCCTCAATTCATTATTTCATTCAAAGATTGTCTGTGATTACAATAAGGAAAAGCACAAAGCGGATATACAATCGGCTTTCTAGGGTACTATTCCTAACAATCTCCCACTTGCCCGTCAAAGCCATTCTAAAGCTACTCTAAGTCCCATCTTCTGAAGATGACCTTGGAAAGCTTCTCGACTAAGGGGTTTAGTAAATGGATCTGCCACGTTCTCTGTTGATGTGACCCTCTCAATTAGCACATCTCTTCTTTTGATAATATCACGGATTAGGTGATACTTCCTCATAATGTGCTTGGTCCGTTGGTGAGATCATGGTTCTCTTGCTTGAGCAACCGCCCCAGTGTTGTCACAAAACACAGTAATGGGGTCTTTCATGCTAGGAACAACATTCAACTCTTGAATGAAGTTTCTAATCCAAACACCTTCCTTAGCTGCATCATTTGCAGCTAAGTATTCGGCCTCAGTGGTCGAATCTGCAGTGGTTGTTTGCTTGGAACTCTTCCAACTCACTGCTCCACCGTTTAGGCAGAGTATGTATCCTGACATTGACTTAAAATCATCTAAGTCAGATGCAAAGCTTGCATCGCAGTATCCTTCGACAGTAAGATCTTTCCGACCTCCGTAAACTAAGAATAAATCTTTAGTACTTTTCAAGTACTTAAGAATATTCTTCACGGCAGCCCAGTGACCATCTCCAGGGTCAGTTTGGAAACGACTTGTTACACTAAGTGCATAAGCCACATCCGGTCGAGTACATAACATTGCATACATTATGCTACCTATTGCTGATGCATAAGGTGTATGAGTCATTCTTTCCTTCTCAAGGTTAGTCTTAGGACACATCTTCTTTGAAAGACATGTTCCTACACTCATAGGAAGGTTCTTAACCTTTGCCGACTCCATATTGAATCTCTTCAATACTTTGTCAATGTACATCGACTGTGATAGTCCTATTAACCTTCTAGATCTATCTCTATAGATTTTAATTCCGAGGATATAGGACGCATCACCAAGATCTTTCATCTCGAATTGGTTCGATAACCATAACTTAGTCACTTTCATGTTATCCTTCGAATTCCCAATAAGAAGGATATCATCAACATAAAGTACTAAGAATTGTACTGAGGTCTCCAATTCCTTTCTATACACACATGATTCATTCGAAATTTGGATGAAGCCAAACTCTTTGACCGATTCATCAAATCGAATGTTCCAATTCCTAGAAGCCTGTTTCAATCCATAGATTGATCTTTGGAGTTTGCAAACCTTTTGCTCACTCCCACTGAATGTGAAACCTATGGGTTGCTCCATATAAATGTCTTTATCAATGTCACCATTGAGAAAGGCAGTTTTCACATCCATTTGCCATATCTCATAGTCATAATATGCAGCAATGGCAAGCATGATTCGAATGGACTTTTGCATTGCAACTGGTGAAAAGGTTTCGTCAAAGTCCACGCCGGGTCTTTGAGTGAATCCTTTTGCAACCAGTCTTGCTTTATAGGCTGCAATGCTTCCATCAACTCCAAGCTTTCTCTTAAAGATTCATTTGCAACCTATGGGTTTGACCTCATCAGGCAAATCTACCAAGGTCCAAACTTGGTTGGAGTTCATGGAATCCATCTCGGATTTCATGGCTTCCATCCACTGTTCAGAGTCAGAATCTGAAAGTGCCTCCTCATATGTTGAAGGATCATTATCCTTTTGAGAGATTTCATGGAAGAATCCATACCATCTCTCCGGCTGTCTAGGATTGCGTTCAGAACGCCTTAGAGGAGGATTTACATGTGTATCGAAATTCGTGATTGGTTGTGGTTGATCAGAGTGGGACGTTTCTTCAGTGGGTGATGTGGGGTCATTTTGTACTTCTTCTAATTCTATGATCTTGCCTTGCTTTCCTTTAAGGAACGGTTCCTCCAGAAAAGTAGCATTTCTGGAAACAAACACCTTTTGTTCAGATTGATCATAGAAGTAGTATCCTATGGATTCCTTAGGATAACCTACAAAGTAGCATAAGTTAGAACGGGATTCTAACTTATCTCCCACTGTCCTCTTCACGTAAGCAGGACAACCCCAAATTCTTAAGTAAGAATAACTAGGGATTTTACCATGCCACATTTCATAGGGCGTCTTGGGGACTGACTTAGAGGGAACTAGATTCAGAATCTTTGCTGCACTTTCTAGGGCATAACCCCAGAAAGAAGGTGGTAAGTCAGTGAAACTCATCATGGAACGAACTATATCAAGTAGGGTTCGATTCCTTCTCTCAGAAACTCCATTAAGCTGAGGAGTTCCCGGAGGAGTCCACTGAGAGATAATCCCATTATCTTTGAGATGATTAAGGAATTCTTCACTAAGATACTCGCCTCCTCGATCAGATCGAAGTGCTTTGATCTTGTGACCAGTTTGGTTCTCAACCTCCTTTTGAAATTCTAAGAATTTCTCAAAAGCTTCAGATTTATACTTCATTAAGTATACATAACCATACCGACTAAAGTCATCAGTAAAGGTTATGAAATACTGATGATTGCTTCTAGTGCTTACACTAAGCGGTCCACAAACATCAGTATGGATCAAATCCAAAACCTTAGTGGCACGTTCCACAGTTCCTTTAAAAGGAACTTTGGACATTTTTCCTTTGAGACAGGATTCGCAAGAAGTTAACTCTTTGAGATCATTTTCAGAGAATGATCCTAAAGTGTTTATCTTGCTAATTCTGTTCTTGGAAATGTGTCCTAATCTAGCGTGCCATATGGGAGCTGAAACTTTGTCATCTCTCTTACGCTTCGTTTCTCGTTGTATATTCATAATATTGATATTTTGAGTTAGGTAAAGTCCATTACTTAGAGTACCGATGTGAACGGAAGAGTTGTTCCGTTTGATAAAATATTTACCATTCTTAATATAAGTTTCATAACCTTCACAATCTAATATTGGAACTGAAATTATATTACGAATAATATTCGGTACATAAAGGACTTTATTTAATACTAACTCAAAACTACCTAAATCTAATCTAATTGTGCCTAAAGCTCGAGCTTCAACGTTTGAGCCATCGCCGATCTTCAAGACACATTCTCCTTCTTTGAGTTGTTGGACCTCACTTAGCATCTGTACATCATTACAGATATGAGTTCCACAACCGGTATCAAGTACCCAAGAACTAGAATTAATAGAAAGATTTACTTCAACGAGAAAGATACCTTTCTTTAGAGTAGCCTTGTACTCTGGGCAGTTTCTCCTCCAATGTCCCGCTTTGCCACAATGGAAGCAAACATCCTCTTTCTGATCACGCTTCTTCTTTTGGGCCTTCCCCTTCGAAATGCCACCAGTGGGCCTAAGGGGTTTCTTCTTCTTCTTTTGGGCTTTCTTGCCCTTACCTTTAGAAGGCCCAGAAGAGGAAGATGGAGCATTCACCGTCAAAACCTTATTGTCCTTCTTGATCGTGCTTTCAGCAGTCACAAGCTGACTAATCAGCTCAGCTACGGTAGCACCAGCATGATTCATGTTGAAGTTAAGGACAAATGGGTTGAATGATGGTGGGAGCGAAGCTAGCAACAAATCCACTAAAAGCTCATCTTTCAGTGGCATGTCCATGGAAGCAAGTTTCTCAGTAAGGGCAAGAAACTTGAGTCCATATTCATGGGCACTTGAACCTTCCCTCATTCTTAAGTGGAACAATTCCTTTGAAGTGTTATACCTTGTAACACGTTCATGAGGGCGGTAAAGTTGCTCTAAGTGGTCGTAAATCTCCCAAGCAAATTCCATGGCCTCATGTTGCCTTTGCAAGTCTGGAGACATGTTAGCCAACATAAGGCAACGGGCTTGGAGATTATCATCCTTCCACTTCTGAATCGCATCCCGCTCGGCCCGAGTGGGAGCCTCCCCTTCGGGACTAGGCTCCCCTTCGAAGAGAACATAAGTTCTCTTCTCAGAATCTAAAATGATTTTTAGATTCCTCAGCCAATCAGAATAGTTGGGACCAGCCAACTTGTTTGACTCGAGGATCGATACAAGAGGGTTTTTGGTTGCCATTTCAAAACACGTAGAGAATCACAGAATCTACGACCTAAATGGTAAATCAGAGAACTAGTGAGCATTCTGAATTATAACGATATACAAAAGATAAGGTCTTTAATCTATTGTAGCTCCCACTGTTTTTCAAAGATCTATAATTCCCAAAGATCTAAGAGGAACACGTTTCCCAATGGGTACTAAGATCCTAGGCATTTTACCTCGAACCCACGACTCGCGGACATTCTAAGTAAGAACCCTAGGTAGGTACAACTTACAAATTCTAACACCTTTAGAACTCTTAGTAATTGTTTTTGCATCACCTATCTTTCAATATGGACCCACGACTCGTGCGACATCCATATTTACTTAGGCGTTAAGCTAGACCCATCAATCATAAGATCATGATCAAAACTTAGTTCGAACGACCCACGACTCGCGGACATCGCCCTTGCTAAAATTGACCATGAAATATTGATCATTTTAAAATGATCAATTAGGTAACTAAGAACTAATAAGCTCCACTAGCTATCCCACGACTCGCGGACAATAACTAGCTTTACTTACTAAACTTAAAACCTATTGATGGAATGCTAGGAATTTAATTCAAAATTTGCATCTCGAATTAAACACCTATTTGTTCGAAATTAGCTTAATATTTAATGGGAATTTTCGAATCAACCGGAGAGTTGTCCGGTTCGACCTCACCAACATATATGTTATCCAATTTTATTAGTCTTGATTAATGCAAGTACACTTAAATGCATTTCAAACAAGCACATAAACAGATAACATGTCCTAGCATGATACTAACATGTAATGATCATGGGTTCTACCTATCTTATGCGTGATATGTGGGAGCCACTCCACAATCACAAGTTCTAACATACATGCCACATAAACAGTTCAAATCACATAAGGGAAAGCGGTAACAAAATACGAGCCCTATCTCTATTACATTTAACAATTGAGATTCCCCTCCCTAACATTTTGAGGGGTCTTCACTTATGGCCTCCTTGTTACTTGAATGTGGTTCATCTTACTCCATGGGTGCATTGTCTCCAAAATGAAAATAAAACCTCACCACCTATCTCTACTCTCAAATTACAATAAAAAGAAAAAGACATAAAGTAATAAGGCTCAATCTTCATATTGGCCTTAGACAATTACACGGGGCATACCCCGGCCTCAAAAACAGTAATATGGAAAGCCACATAATAAATCACATAACAGTACGCACATAAGTGAGGCTCCAACCTCAATTGAAAAACGCAACTATAGGGCTCCAACCCCAATTTAAACCATCCATGTGCGTAAATTAAAACCATACATAGATCTAAACCCATGATCACCTAACATGCTTTTGCGAGAATTTAAATTTAGACAATAAATTAAAATTCTCGTTTCAAGTCCTAATGACCTAAAACACGACTTGATGCGAGTCTTATTTATAAAAGTTTTTAATAAATCCCAAATTACCAAAACAAATAAAATTCCAATTAATTTCTGAAAATTAATAATTTTATCAAGATGTATTTTCCCAAAATATAAACCGTTTCAATTTCTCAAAAATCCCAATTTTAAGTTTTATTCAAAATTAAAATAAATATTCAAAAAATAAAATTTTAAAATTAAAATAAAATTGGGACTGGATTGCACGAAACACGAAAAGGCCGGATCGCGAAAACGGGACCCGTACGCGGAGAAGACCGCACGCACGCGGCGCGCGCGACAGGCGCGCACAGCGCGCGGCCAAGGCCGCGCGAGTGCGCGCGGCTTTCCCGCAAGCATGCGGGTGGGGTGGGCGGCCAGTCTCGGCCGCCCTGGGCGGGCGCGCCTAGGCGCGCCCGGAAGGCTCCCGCACAGGCGTGCAGGAGGAGCTGGGCGGCTGGCCGGTCTGTCCCGGCTAGGCCTGGGCGGATGCCCTGCGCACGCCTAGGTCAGGCGGGCGGTGCGCGCGAAGCCCGCGCGCGCGACACCTTCGCGCGGGGGGTTTCGCGTGTTCGTCGCGATCCGGGTTTTCGTTTCGTGTTTTCGTTCAAAAGCAAAACCAATCCAAGAAATCCAAAAACAGTTTATACAGTTTCAAATCTAAAATTGTTTTCCAAAATTAAATTTTATAAAAACCAATTTTCAGAAACTTTCAGGAAAAAAATACAGTTTCGTAATTCAGGCTTTCTAAAATAATTACAAATACTCAATCGCATCAAGCCTAAGAATTTCTACCAAATTCAGTATAATTGAGACGAATCAGAAACACGATTAACGAGGTGGCTCTGATACCACTTGTTGGAAAACACGAATCAGAAAGCAGCGGAATTTAAAAAATTTTCCCAACAAAAGGACCTTGAACTCGCAATCGTGTAACCAAATTCGTAAAGATAGAAAACTTACTTTTCTTTTATTCTTTCTTGAAGCGTTTCAAGCCACCCAAGAACGCTCTTCTCGCGGCTTGATCCCCTCTCCTTGGTAAAGCTCGAATCTTCAAACTTCTAACTTGAAGTCTCAAGAGAAAGTCCACCAACTTGATCACAATCTAACTAGTAAGGATGCTAGTTCTCTAGTTAGTGTTTAGGCTTAACCTAGGGTTTAATTTAATCTTGGAGAAAGGAAGGTGTTCAACACATGAAGCAAGAATTGTCAATTAGCTCCATAAGGAGCTCGAGCTCCCCTATTTATAGGGAGGGGGGTGCCGAAATTCCTAGTCCTTTATGGGCTAGGATTTTGGTCCCTCTCTCCTATTACTTGATCATCAAGTATTTTCCAACTTTGACTTTGAATTCTAATTCAAGTCAACTTTTAAGAGAGCTAAAAATATCCAAACTATTTTTGGATGATTTTATACTTTATTTATTATAAAATAAATAACTTATTTTTATCTAATTAATTAATTCATAATTAATTAACTAGATTATTTTCTCCAAAATTAGACTTTCCTTTTAATTCAAAATTAAACCAAAGTCTATTAAATAATTAACACATTAATTATTTAACATCACATAATCACGTGTGGCACACGTGTCTTAATGACACGTGTCCAATCACGTGAGCCACACGTGTGATTTCACACGTGTGGAACCCCTTAGGCTCGATTAACTCGTTTAATCATTTTTAAGCCTCAACTCATGTAACCAAGTTGTTGTGTGTGACCCTCTAGGTTCTCAATTCAATTAGCAGTGACCCCAATTAATTAATTCACTAATTAATTAATCAGTCCACAGATTAAACGACCATAGTCTAGCAACAGGTGTTTAACCCCTAGCTGAATTGGAATGTTCGGATTCGACAGAACCTTTAAGTCATTGATTCATGTGAGATACAATCCTCCTACTTAATATCTCTCAACCAAGATCTAGGGCAAGGGAATAATCAGAACCCTAATAATCCGGTCTTAAAGCTAAGTGCATTTCATATCCATTTGATCTCAATCCAAGAAACCCTTTTCTTGATGTCTTGATCTACTGCCTTGGCCAAGGACTCCATATGGCATATGAATGACTTACACAATAAGAGATCACCTTGCAAATGCAAGTGTAGGTCCTTTCTTGATTCTCATTTACTTTCATGAATCACTTATGCAGCCCCAGCATAAGCCTTGAATCAGTTGTCTAAGGCGACACCCTTTAAAGCTTATACCAAAGACTACAGAGTTAACTCATAAAGTAACATGGAACCTCAAGTCTAAGGATCAATTAATCACATCAATGACTCGTGAGATATTTCCTAATCTGGAAGTTTCCATTTCCTGAAATAGAAACTTCCTTTCCCATTTAGGAATGTTCTCACACGGGGCACCTCAGTGAACTTACTTATTAAAGTAAGCACCCTCATGTATCACGCACGTATCAACTATACACTTTCCACCTCCATGAAACAAGGTGGTCCTTCTTAAGGGCGTGATCCCACAAGCAAGCCTTAGAGGAGTCAAGTTGACACTCCCACTGTCTGTAGGACTCATCGGCTTGGAGTATTTTACTAATCATGACTTATGTGATATAGGGCTCGTTTCATGAACCATTTCACCTAAATGGTAGAGTCCTAAAGTCATCAGGATTAGGGGAGTTCTCATACATGCACAGCTAAAGTAAACGCATACCAAACAAGAGCATATAAAGAAGTGTTGCCTCAATTCGTTATTTCATTCAAAGATTGTCTGTGATTACAATAAGGAAAAGCACAAAGCGGATATACAATCGGCTTTCTAGGGCACTATTCCTAACATTCACGAGCGCCCAAACCCCCCGAGCATCAAAGTCCCGTAAGGACACATGCCGTTTCTGCCACGCACACGCGTGGTCAACGTTGCCGCTCTCTAACGAGCGCACCCCGCAATACCAGACTAAACTCCAATCTATGAAGGAAGCTCTCTTCGAGCGTTACTCTCCCTCAGGGAAGCTTCCACTCCCCCTCATTGCATGAGCCTTGACCTTCATCCCCTAGTAGGTTCGCTGGCCTCCAAGGCTCTTGGATGACACGAGCGTGCTCTTAGCCCTCGTTACCAACCCCATAAAACGGTTCTCGGATACCCCGTACATGCCCGCGCACCTACCACTGTTGCCAACACTAACTTTCACCAGCTTTTGCAGAAGATTCCTCCTAGGTTTCTCACATAGCGCCATGTGTTAGGGCAACACTTGGTCAGGACCACACGGTGCAAATGACCAAAGGGTCCCTGACCCTCAACTATAAATTGACAAGTTCATCTTCTTCACTGTAAGCAAACTTCCATACTTGAACTCTGTAATTACTTTTCTTCTCTTTCAGTTCCTTAACTGACTTGAGCGTCGGAGAGCCAAACTGGGAATCACCCCCAGTTTCCCCAGCTTGGCCTTTTGACTTCGTTGGTGCTTGTCCTAGCAGGTAGAGCCCAGAATCTTTCCCGACGATCCCTTTTGAGCTTAACCACTATTTCCCCTCACTTCAACAAAATAGAGAGTGATCGGAGTTTGGCACTTCACGTTCTTACCTCTTCAAAAAGTAAAACTAATTATTTTAGAGAGTAAAGTAAAATTTTCTACACTAATAATTACTTAACACTAACTCCCCTAAAATAAAAGGTGACTTTAAAAACTTATTTTCAATGTGAAATACCTAATTAAACTAGACACTACAAGAAAACAGCCGAAAACCGACAGGAAAAACCGATGGAAAATTCCGTCGGTTTTCCATTGGAATTTTCGACGGAAAACCGACGGAATTCCCACGGCCAAGCGAAATTGCCTTACAACAGAAAAGCCGCCGGAATTCCGTCGGAAAAATTGGCAGAATTTTAAAAAACATTGTGCCAAAAATTCCAACGAAAGTCCGTCGGTTTTTCGTTGGAATTCCATCGGAAATTTTGGCGCAATTCTAAAAAAAATTGCGCCAAAAATACCGACGGGATTTTCCGTCGGTTTTCTGTTGGAATTTCAATGAAATAAAAATTCCGTTGGTTTTTCGTTGGATTTTTTTTTTATCAAATTTAATTAGAAAAATACGATTATAGTTAATAAAAATAATTATATATTTAAAAATCATATAATATACACATTATTAATTATTAATATTTAATTAGAAAAATACGATTATAGTTAATATAAATAATTATATATTTAAAAATCATATAATATACAAATTATAAATTATTAATCTAATTGTTCGCACTAATAATTCGCATTTATTGATTTTGCCTAAACATCGGATAAATAGTACAAATAATTTGTAAATTTTGATATCAAAGTGAATCTTCAATTTTCGATCTTCTTCAACTTGTTTAACTTTTATTAATTGGTTTGATTTTCTTCAACTTCAAATTTAGCTTTTAATAACGTTAATCCGCAGGTCCTTCGACTTATTTACGAATCAAAAGCTAGATTTTAGAGAATTTTGCCAAGAACGCATTTGAACTCGTCGGTAACTCCGAAGATTTAGCTTGAATATAACGTCGATTCATCGGTATAATGTCTTAATAATGGATCAAACGCCTTGATTTGATAACTTTGGGGAAGAACGCCTTTATATAGGTTTAGGATTGAAGAGTTATAGTTCAACTCAAACTTATTTAATAATTATCTCTTGTATTTTTTTTAAAGAGATAATATCAAATAAAATCACTTGAATATTGTTTTTTTTAAGGAGATATTATCACATGAATATTTATCTCTTTATATTTTTATTTTGAAAGAGATAATATCATACAATATGCCACGTGTTGCCATATGATTTGTTGAAAAAAGAAACATTATAATATTAATTAATTTAACTATTTAACTTTGAAATTAAATTTATGATATTTTCAAAATAGTAAATTAAATTAATAATATAAAGTTTATTTGTTCATCTACAATAATATTTGATATAATTTTAAGTATATACATTATAATTAAAACACAAAAGTATATAAGCTAGCAATTTTTATATAATATCTCAATAAATATGATTATATTTAATTAAAATAATCATATGTTTCAAATTTTATATTTTAAATTAATAACAAAAAATATTTAAATAATTAATTGAAATAAGTGTATAAATACATTTAAAGACATGATTTTAAAAAGAAGTAAGTTGTCCAAGTTGGTAAGCGAGTCACCATTCTTCCTTGGAGACCCGAGTTCGAATCCCTACGTGCGCAATTATCGCGAGAATTGGTTGGCTCGACGAGCTCAAGCTCGCCTCGTGGCTCTTTTCTGGGGTGGTTCGGGTCTCACAAATGAGTTTTTTTATTTTTTTAATTTATTTATTTTTATTCAATTTCCGACAGCATACCGACGGAAAATTCCATCGGAATTCCGTCGGTTAACTGGAATTCCGTTGGTTAACTTAAAAATTAAATTATTTTTGCTCCGTTGGTTTTCCGTTGGAAAAAAAATTCCGATGGAAAACTGACGGAAGTTGGTCGTTTGTTTTCCGTTGGAAATTATTTTGTTGGAAAAAATTATTTGCCCTTCTGAATCCCGTCATTTCCAACGGAAAACCGACGGAACGGACCCATCGGGACCCAATTCCGACTATGTATTTTCCAACTGGCGCCATCCCCTCGTTTTTCCGTCGGAAATCAGCTTTTCCAACGGAAAACCGAGGGGATTTTCGAAAATCCCGTCGGAATTTGCCCGTCGGAATTCGACAGTTTTTTTTGTAGTGAGAAGTCTAGAAAACACCCTTTAAAATACAAGGTCTCATATAGAACCTTTAATTTGGCATTACGGTGATAAAAGTCGAGAGATAGTATTGTTAGATAAGGGTAAGGTCGAAATGAAATAAATATAGTACTCTTAGGCCGCGTTTACTTTTACAAAAAACTCATGTTTAGTGGGCTTGACCCACGTTTTCTTTTGTTTACTTTTAATGGAGTGCAGCCCGTGTCAACTGGGCTGGCCCGTGTATTTGGCGTGAAAATGCATGATGCTGAAACACGCCAAATTGCCGTGTTTATTTGTGGCCCGATTTAACATGGGAGCCAAAGTTACTTTTTTATCCAAGAATACCATTTAATTACAGAGATTGCCATTGCATTTGTTGAGGTTCCCTTTCTTGTGCGGCATTCATTTGCAGATAAAGCGGTGAAAAATGAAATTGGTTGGGGCACCACCACCGCCATCTCTCCGACCTCCACCACCGCCGCCCGCCACCCGCCACCACCAGATATGATCCGCCGTTGCCGCCAAGATCCGTACCACCACAACCAGATCCGTACTCCACCTCCAAGAAAAATCAGATCCACACTCTCCACCACCGATGTCCACAATTAGGGATGATTAGGGGAAGCCGGATTGATGATTCCTCCTATATAATTCGATATCTATTGTGGCTGTAAATGTAATTCTTTGAACATTCATACTGCTTTTGTGAGGTTAATTAATTAGGAAAATTGTTCTTCACCTATGAGTGAGGGGGAAAGGAAGGATGAAACGGTGGTGGTTTGTCCGGAGATGCGGCGGCAGCAGACGCATGTGGTGGTGAGTGGTTGATGACAGTGAGAAACGGAGGGAGAAAGGAGTCCAGCCGCCTGGGTAGGGGTGGTGCGGCGGAAGTGGCTCAAAGGAGAGGGGTTGCTGGTGATCGCCGCCGCTGCTAAGGTTGGAATTGGGAATTGGGGAAGACGCTTTCTTGGCTCAAGTTATGGGAGGGGTACATTTGTATTTTCCCATAAACATGGGAAAGACTCAACAAAAGTAAACAAAAAAAATAATTCAAACTGCGCTTATAAATAATTGCCAACATGGACCATAAACACATGTTAGATTGTTTGTCCAACCCATGAAATCATGACATGCATTATCATTCCTTGGAAAGTAAACGCGGCCTTAGGGGATAATACAAATACGACAAAAAATTATTTAATTCTATACTGTTTTTTTAAGGACCACTGTATTAATTAGATCATGATGAAATCGTTTGTTTGAGCAATTAGAAATTTTCTGTGAGGAGCTCCGTGTAAAAACCATTATTTAATTCTCAACTACCTCCAACAACCATTATTTAATTCTCAACTACCTCCAACATTTTTCACTATAAATATTCAGCCTTTCCAGTTACAGTTTACCGGTTGTAGCTTTAAGAAGCTAGTAGATCCATCATGGATTCGAAAAGCAAAACAATCTGTAATTATTCTATGGGTGACGATCAATCCAACAAAGAAGAAGAGGCTTGCATATTAGCGTTGCAGCTAGCTTCTGGACCAGTGCTTCCGTTGGTAATGAAAGCCGCCATAGAGCTTGAGCTTCTCGAACTCATCAAGAAAGCAGGTGGGTCATCATCCGCTTCTGAGCTTGCTGCTCAGCTTCCGACGAACAATCCTGATGCAGCTAACATGATCGATAGAATGCTTCGCCTCCTGGCCGCAAACTCTGTTCTGAATTGCAGCCTGAAAAGGCTGAGCAACGGCGATGTTGAGCGGCGCTACTCCCTTGCGGCGGTCGGTAAGTTTTTTACAAGAAATGAAGATGATGTTTCTGTAGCACCTCTTTCAGTCCTGGGTGGCGACAAGGTCTACATTGAGCCCTGGTAATAATTAAAGTGATTATCACGCACATGTGTTATTTCATAATTTACGGAAAACGATCTTGATTTTTCCTCCTGGTCTAAACTAGTGGAGTCGATTTTATATTTGACTCTTCTAGTAAATGCAAATCGAGGATCTTTAAAGAAAAAGATCTCTTGAAACATTACACTTACGTTGCTCATGCCTATAGGAGTTGAACTCAAGGTACATTAATGCATTTCAAATGTGTGCTTCATGCACGTATAAAAATCCATCATCATAAATACCTCTAGTGAGTAGTGTAAACGGAAAATAAACAGAGCGAGTGTATAATATTCTAATATGAATTCATTTAGCATATGTTTTATCCAAATTCGTATTTATTATTCAATGGATAACAAAAATATTATTTGATCCGTATTTTTATTCGTTGGATCTTATCTAGAAAATCGAATAACAGATACATCTAACTAATATATAAACAAATTATATATTATACGGATGAAATGTCTTATTACCATATCATTATCCATTCATAATTCGAATGTGAATAATCGAATACGGATAATATCCTATTTGACAAATATAGATAATATCCTCTTTAAATGGATTTGAATACGGACGCATATCAAATTTTAGGATATGTATTTACAACCTTATCTCTAGCCTTCATTACACCTATTAAGCACGTTTAATATACTCAATTCTTTTCCACTACTTTCAATCCAATCTCAAGTACTTTGTCGACTTACGCATGAAAGATTATAAACCGAGATTACCCGTTGTAATTAACCGTTTCCTTTTCCTTGTCCATTTTCAGGTCATGAGAAGTCCTTTTATACAAATTTTTAAATGGTTAATTCAATCAATTGGACGTCACATCCGCGTCAAATTCCAACACGATCAATTATTATTATTATTATTACTCGGCTAACAAAAAACAGTCTCTAGTTTTTTCTTTTTTCTTTTTTTACCTTATTTTATATACTTTTATTTGGTCAAATATATACGGTGTGTAAAATATCGAAAAATACATACTTGTTAACATATTATTAAGGACAACCGACACCATCTTCCAAAAGTAATATTAATATAAGGATAACTATTCGGTGTTATCGCGATTTTTGAAGTTTCCATTCTAAACTATAAAAAGTTGACGTTTGCATTCTCAACTATTATTTTAATAAATTACAACTTGATCCCAATGGATGTACACGTACACGAAATTTCTTTCACGTATCGCACAATTAGTGGAATAAGGTTGCAATTTGTTAAAAAAAAGAATGCAAACGTCAACTTTTTATAGTTAAAAGATGAAAACTCCAAAAATCGCGATAGTAAATGATCAAAATATTTATGCCATTATTATATAAAATCAATTAACTTTAAATTCTTTTATAATTGACTCAAGTTAAAATTCGTAGGTATCACTTAAAAGATGGGGTTCTCGAAGGGGGGAGTTTATTCGACAAAGCATATGGTATGAACATCTTTGGTTATTTGGCTACTGATTCAAGAGCGAACGAAATTTTCAACCAAGCCATGTTCAATCAAACCAGTATCTTCACGAAAAGAATTCTGGAAAATTACAAAGGATTCGAGGGCCTCACATCTCTCGTGGATGTTGCCGGTGGAACCGGGGCATCACTCAAAATGATTATTTCTAAGTACCCTTCAATTAAAGGCATTAATTTTGACTTGCCCCATGTCATCCAAAATGCCCAACCTTATCTAGGTACGTCTTCATTGTCTACTTTTTTCTTCATGAAGTTAAAGTTTTGAAGCAGACACCATCCCGGAAAATAACTAACAAGCAAAACTTACACTCGTGCAGGGGTGGAGCACGTCGCCGGTGACATGTTCGTTAGCGTGCCGAAAGCCGAAGCCATTTTTATGAAGGTGTAAACATTTACAACTACAAATGTTATATATACATGATAGTTATATTTATAGGTTTCATTGAAATTACACTTTCGTCCTATATATTGCAGTGGATTTGTCACAACTGGAGCGATGCACACTGCGAGAAAGTGTTGAAAAACTGCTATGAAGCACTTCCTGAAAACGGAAAAGTGATTGTTGCAGAAGCTGTTCTCCCAGAGGACCCCAATAGTGGGCTGAGTTCCAGGGATGCAACTCGTGCTGATGTGATTATGATGGCCATCAATCCAGGCGGGAAAGAGAGAACAGAAATGGAACTTCAAGTCTTGGCTAAGAAAGCTGGCTTCAAAAAATTCATCAAAGTGTGTGCTGCTTATAATACCTGGATTATGGAATTTCAGAAGTAACCAAGACATGTAATAAATGAATGTTTGTTTGGATTTAGCCAAATAAGTTCTAAGAAACTTTAGAAAACTTGGGATGTTTTCTTTGCCTTCATGAATAATCATTTCCATTTGTTAAAACTTCTTTGTTTTCTTAAGTCATCTTTTACATCTTGTATGTTTTATGAGTTTCTATTCATATATATTTTTGAATGAATTATTCCACATGAGGTTATAAGCTAAAATTTCACGAATATGTATTTGTTTGAAGTTGCCAGATTCGTATATAAAATATGAGTTTCACTAGAGCGTTCGAAATTTCTTTTTTAAAAAAAACAACAACGGTATATATCGGATTCTATTACACAAGAACCTCGTATTTTTATGAAGAGATCATCAATACATTATCCCTCATGATCTTATAGTTTTATTTAGATATTTTGTTTGTTTGTCTTGCGAGTTGAATAAATGCAGATTAGACCACTTAATTGAGTATCTATGCATAATATATCAAATCCGATGACTAGTAATAAAATAAGAATTATGAATTCTCGGGGCAGAAAATTAAAAGCAATAAGAGTTCGTGCGTGGTTGGCAAATGGCAACAATTCTAATGAGGCAGCCTTATTGGTTCGCGAGATTTTGGGCTTTAGGAGAGAATGTTTACCCATCAAGTACCTCAGAGCCCCTTTACACCAAGGCAGGTGCCGGAATGTGCTCTTTGACGATCTCATGACAAAATTGAGGTCGCGGCTACAAGGGTGGTGTAGAAGGTTAAAATTTATGGCCAATAAGAATATGACATATGTAAATTAAATATATGTTAAATATTAAAATAATATTTCCTATTTAATTTAAGGGATTTAATCAAACAAAATTCCTATAATTAAATAGTCAATTAACTGATGTTTTTAATATATATTTAAATGTGTCAAAATTCAAATTTGACAATGAAATCATATCTTGTCAAATAAAGGAAAAGTCAAATGTAATATTCTCATAATCAAATCATATCTTGTGATTATAGAAAAATATTATAGAATTAATGAAGGACCAATCAAATTGAAGTATACCTTCGTTAATTAGGGTAAGGATTCACCTCCTATACCTATAAATAGAGGCCTTCTACAAACTCAAGGACACAACAACACAGCTTGGAGATACGAAGGAGCAAGCCACAAAGCAAGGAAAAAGAATTTTTTTAGCGTTCTTCAGCATCCTCGGCGTTCTTCGGGGAAGTCAGTGTCTTCGGCATTCAATCCGGAATAGAAGCATCGAAGTAGTGTTTCGGCGTTGCTCTCCTCAACGAACTCAAGTCAAATTCAAGTTGATTGAAGCGAGATTCAAGGCGTTCTTCGCATTCTTCGTGGAAGTCAACAAAATCAAAGTGTCTGATCCGTAACAAGACGTCAAGTCCGCGAATCCGACATTCTTCTAAAATCAACTTCGAAGGTGCTCCAAGCGTGTTCTTCGGCGTTCTTCGATAAAGTCAACAACAAATCAAGGTGTTCAAGCTGCAATCGAAGAATCAAATCCATATTTCTGCAATCGAAGCTGCAATCGAAGAATGCAATTCAAACTCAAATCGATCAAGGCGAGATTCAAGGCGTTCTTCGCCGAGATCAACAAATTGAGCCGTTCAATCCGCAACAAGGCATCAAGACAGCGATTTCTGCGTTTTCTTCAAGTCAACCTCAACGGTGTTCATCGGTGTTCCTCGACGTTCACAAAATCAAGACGTTTAATTCACGATTAAGTCGAAAGACCTGCAATTAACATTTTCAAAGAGACAAATCGAAGTCAAGGAAGATCGAAGCTCCAAAGTCAACGAAGGTTTTTCAAACCTTCTAAACTTCAACAAATTTTGTAGGGAGAATCAAAGGATCGAAAATAGAGATTATACCCACAAATTTGAATAAATCAATAAAATTTATTTATGATCATTTATCGTGTTTAATTGTTTAATTAACACGAAAATTGAGTTACAAATTGGGCCTAATTGAAGGGGTGCAAAAAGACTCTCGGGAAAAAATCATGGATTTTTGGACAAATGGCCTTTGGGATGTGGGAAAACTCATAGTGGTCGTAGGGACCGAAGCTGTAACAAAGATTGCTAGTATTCCTTTTGATAACACGACAGATGATAGGCCGCTGTGGACAACATATATAGATGGATTTTTCTCTTTTAGGTCGACTTGGCAGAAACTTAGAAAACGAAGAGAACTATCTCTATTTTTCCGTAGAATGTTGGGGGCGGATTTAACCCCGACGATTATGGTATTCCTTTGGCGCCTTTTTAACGATTGGATTCCGGTTGATGAGAGAATACATCAGAAGAGCATCATATTCCCGTCGAAGTGCAAATGTTGCTCACAATTAGAAACCCGTGAGCATTTATTCGCGACGAGCAATAAAGGGAAAGAAATCTGACGAGATTACGGTGCTGCCTTTGGAATTGAAACTGAGGGGATTAATTTCGTAAATGGCTTGATGCAAAGTTGGATAGCGTCCTCTGTGCTTATCGGCAAGAATCATACTAGAATTGTACTTCCCTGCGTCATTCTTTGGTATATCTGGGTGGAAAGGAACCGGGTGAAGCATGTGGGAGGTATTTTTACCGTTCACAATATCATAAGGCAGGTTAATATACATATTATCAGATGGAGCTTGACTAATAGGATGAAGCGGTGGTCGTGGAAAGGAGATATTCCGATAGCCAAGGTATTCGGGATCCGTATGAGAAAACCAAAACAAAGTCAAAGCATCATGGTGAAATGGATTCGACCCCAACTACGGTGGCTCAAACTTAACACGGATGGAACGTCACGAGGGAATCCCGGATGGCAAGTATCGAAGGAGTCATTAGAAACAGTGAGGGTATTATTGTGTACGCCTTTAGCGGAGGTCTGGGGACTGTGACAAATACCAAAGCGGAGCTAAAGGCCTTGGTGCATGGAGTGACTGCAGTAGTTGAGTTAGGTTGTTCCCATCTTTGGATCGAGCTCGATGCTCTGGCCATTTTAGCAATCATTCGCCAGGGATAATCTGGAGACATAGAACTAACCATGATGATCCAAAATTTCCACCTACTTGTTAGGAATATGACAGTGACCATGTCCCATATCTTCCGGGAAGAAAATGGGTTGGCAGATTGTCCGGCATCTAAAGGAGCAAAAGAACAAGGGAATTGGTCGTTTCCGGATTCACCTTTGCCAAAAGAAGCCAGAGGTTCACGAAAGTGGAAAGTGGGGAATGTCGAGTTTCAGAATATAATAATTATGATGTTGATCAGCTACTACTATTCCATGCAAGCAAAGAGTAACAACATTGAATTTTTTGCTCTTCGGGAGGAATTTAATGATTGAAAGGGGACAAAACTTGGTCATACACATGGTAAGCAGCTTTTTAGCATTTATTTTATTAATCGTTTAAACAAGTGGTTAAATTTCATGTTGAATGGTTATGATCACTTCTTAACTATTGGCTTTGAGAAGGGTTGTGTGTTGTTCATTACTATGTAGGCCGCCTTTTCTTGGAGATGGGTGAATTCTAAGTTACACAACAACGTCATGAGATGAAGAGTTTTCGGACCTGATTTGGGGAATATTTTTAAAGATAATGGTAGGCACATGGAGAGAAGAAGCAATTTGATTATTTAGTTTAGCGGTAATTTTTTGTTTGTTTCCGTTAATAAGAGGAAGTGCACTTTTAATTGGCGGTTAGGTATCTCAGTTCCTACTAGTTTAATTAATTGGCTCGAGAAGGGTATTTTAGTAGCATCCCGAGTGAAGGGCACCACATCCCACGCACTAGAGTCAAACACGTGTAATGAAATGGAGAGTTTACACACGCATCAAATAATAGCGAATGGGTGATAACCAAAACACTTACCCTATCTAAGCGGTGTAGACCCTCAATCACAGTGCGTATTAAAACAAAATATTTAGATATAGCGGAAGAGATAAAACAAATCATGTCATACATCCCAAGATCAACAAACTAGATTAAAGAGCATATATACAAGATATATACATAGCCATGCCCATCTCGGGCTAAAAGATCAAGTACTAAAGTATAACAAGTACATAATACAAATCTCACAAAATAGATCATAAGTATCAAAGATAGAACCACTATAATGCAAAATGAAGACTCGAGCTATGCCAAGTAAGACACTACGACAGACTTACCGCCTAGCTCAATCTCCAACTGTACTTGCAACTCAAGGAAAAAGAGGAAAAGAGAAACAACAGCGAGGGTCAGTCCTAATGATTGGTGAGGGGGCTAACTCATGCACCCGTAGTACATATAGAGCAAAGCACTCAATAAAATCAAAAGGATCCACGAACCGGGGATGGTTTTTGCAAGCTAAAGTATTTCCTGTGATAATAGATATTTATAACTAAAAGAGGTTAAGGGTCGAAGGCTAAAGCAACCAATCTTAAGTATTTAAGAATCCATTCCCGTTTCATAGATTATACAAAGTTACACAACTCGGCGAACACGAGTTTTCCTCCCAACTTCTTCTTATTCAAAGGCATAATCATTAACAAAACAGAATTCATAAACCATCATTTCTCCGAGTGATAGAAGGGTTGACGACCCTAAATATCAGCAAATGCACACGTGATAAGGCTTCAATTATGTCCTTGAAACCTTCGACGGTTACTTCCGTTGGCTCAAGAGAAACACCCTTCCCTAATCCTCCTAAGGTTGGGTGAGACTCTCAAATGGAAAGTGTTGATGGGAGAGCTCGGCAACCCTACGGCCATCCCGAGATACCACACCACTCTTCGGGGCCCAAAGCAAAGTTCAAAGTTCACATACACCACAAAGCTTATTCCGAAGTTCAAAGTTCGCTTACACACATACTCTAATCAAAGGGTTTCAAATCAATCGTAAAATAGCTTATGTACATATACAAATCATTTTCAAGGTCTTATAACAAATGGGACAAGCCCTTAAAGTACATATCATGCAATATCTACATATAATATACGTATTTCGCATGCGAGGCTTCAAAGCACATAAGGTTGTATGTCATTTATCTAAAAGAACAATACCTTACCTTGTAAACGTGTAGTGGTGACAAAAGAGTGTGAATCAGACGCCTAAGGAGCAGGCTCGTCGTCAACGGGAAGGTCCTTTGTGCAAAACAAAAAGAAAGGATACCCTTAGACTCAAAACGAACCAAATAAATGCTCCGCAAATGCATATGAATGCGAATGATAAGTATGAAATGCAATAAGGTGACAAGTAGGGCATAAGTGATCAAATCTTGCACGTTTCATATCAAAATGATCCATAAATTTAATGCAACGATCATAACACATATTACAACATGTTTATAACACATATAAGTCATAAATGATTTCTTAGGGTCATTAAACATGCTTCATATCCAAAGATTTCACAAAAGATCATGCTAGATTCAACAAATTGCTCCAAACCCTCACTATTCATCACATAAGCCAAATCTTGCAAAGTTAAAGTTAAAATGATCACAAAGCCATAGAGATAACGAATATCAACTTACCTTTTGAATTGAGGGTGATTAGAACTCAAAATCACAAGAAAATGAATAGTAGCTCTTTCTTCCTTCTTTTCTTCTCTTGTTCAGACTTTGGCAGCTATTTTCTCTTCATTTTTTATGGGATTTCGAAGTGGGATTGAGGGAGAGAGATAGAGAGTTGAGTTGGCGGATGGTGGGTCCAAGAATTAGTCAAAAAGGTGCTCATATTAAAGAGTTATGGCTTTTATAGTCAAAGTTGGCATTTTTGGTACAAAGTGCTCGTTTCGGTTGAATTTTGGAGGTCTAAATGGGCCTATAAAAATACAAGGCTAAGCTTCTAAGATCCCAAATCTCATTATGAGTCCAACGCCTCTTTCGGAATTCAAATCCGAATTCCCTAGCCCAAGATATGCCGCCCGGAACCCAAGGTACGCCTAATACTCTTTAGCCCCCTTTCCGGTTCCGTTAAACAAAAATGAGCCAAAACCAAACCAAATAAATTAAAAATCATATAAAGAGCATATAATCATGTTCATAACTTATGTATTTCATGCATATCAAAATTTCACGAAAATCAGAATTGAATTCGGACACATATAGCTCAAGTTCAAAGGCACGTATTCAAAAACGTTCAAAACTCATATACAAAGATCAAAATCTAATTCATATAAGTTCATATATCATCAAAACATCACTAATAGCAAGTAAGTGCATAATTAAATAATTAAATTACGCATGTATCACACCCGTGACGTCATACTTGAAAGTCCGAACAGTCAGGATGTTACAAACTCCCCTCCTTCAAAATGACCTATCCTCATGTCCGAAGCAAGGTCTTAAACAGCTTCGGATACAACTGTTTCATCTTCTCTTCGGTCTCCTAAGTGGCTTCTTCGGACTTCTGATCACGCCACAAGACTTTCACAATAGGAATCTGCCAATTTCTCAACTCCTGCATTTTTCGGTCCAAGATCTTAACTGGGTGCTTCTTGATTGTCAAATCCGACTTAAGTTGTACCTCCTCAACAGGTAGAATAGAAGACTCATCAGGATAAACTTCCTTAGTTGGGAGATGTGGAAGACATTATGAATCCCGTTCAAACTTGGTGGTAGGTCAAGTCGGTAGGCTACATCCCCAACTCGTTCAAGAATCTAGAAGGGGCCTGAGTAGCGCGGGTTAAGCTTCCCGCCCTTAGCAATCCGAGTAAACCCCTTTCTAGAGATGCCTTTGGAAAGACCTTATCTCCCACTTCGAACTCTAGGGGTCATCTTCTCTTGTCCGCATACCTTTTCTGTCGGTCCTGAGCCGCCTTCAACCTTTGTTGAATCACTTTCACTTTCTCAATGGTATTTTGGATCTTCGCTGGTTTCTTAGCTCTATCAAGCTTACCATCCTTGGTCCACCTCAACTCATCAATTTCCCAAAACAGAGGTGACCGACACTTTCTCCCATATAGTGCTTTATATGGAGCCATACCAATAGATGATTGAAAGTTGTTGTTATAGGCAAACTCGACCAAGTCCAAATGCTCATCCCACGTGTCTTGATAATCCAAGGCACAAGCACAGAGCATGTCCTTGAGATACTTTATTAACCTCTCGGATTGACCATCCGTTAGTGGGTGAGATACGGTGCTAAACTAGAGCTTCGTACCCATACACTTTTGTAACTTTTGCCAAAAGCTCATTGTAAACTGAGGATCTCTGTCTGAAACAATGTTGATCGGTGCACCATGCAACCTCACGATCTCCTTGCGATACAACTTGGCTAACTTAGGCACCTTGTCAGACATCCGGACCTTGAGAAAATGGGCCGACTTCGAGAACCGATCAATAATGACCCAAATCCCATCGAAACCTCCTTTGGTCCTTGGTAAGCCGGACACGAAGTTCATTGTCATTTACTCCCACTTCCATTAGGGAATCGAAAGTGGTTGGAGAGTTCCTCCCGATTTCTGATGCTCAGCCTTCACAAGTTAGCATGTTTGACATCTTCTTACAAAGTTAGCGATGTCTCTCTTCATGCCGTTCCACCAGTACAGGGTTTTCAAATCCTTGCACATCTTCGTGGTACCGGGACGTACCATGTAAGACGACCTTTGTACCTCATCAAGAATCAACCTCTTAAGCTCTTCCGGAACATAAACCCTCGTCTTGAATCGAAATAGACCTGAATCATCGAACCCAAACTTAGTCTCCGGATCAATCCTTGCTTTTGTCACCAATCTCTGAATTTTTGGATCATTAGATTGAGCTTCAATCAATCTTTGCTTCAACTTCGGCTGAACAGAGATATTCGCCAAGCGGGGGCTTCTGAAACTAAAACCACTGAACTTTGCTTGCTCGAACTCATTGCTAAACTCCAAGCACTAGCTTTGCGGCTCAAACTATCTGGAACCATGTTAGCTTTGCCCTGGTGGTATTGAATCTTGCAATCATAGTCCTCGAGGAACTCCACCCATCGCCTCTACCTCACGTTCAAATCCTTCTGAGTGAATAGATACTTGAGGCTTTGGTGGTCGGTAAACCACATCGAAAGTAGCTCCGTAGAGGTAATGGCGCCACTTCAATAAAACAAACACCACTGCAGCAAACACCAAATCATGAGTAGGATAGATCTTCTAGTGATCCTTTAACTTTCTAGAGGCGTAGGCTACAACCTTGTTGTGACACCCCGAGTTTTCGTTGTTCAGGTACGCGCGCCACACTTATGAGTTTGAGAGTTAAAATTTATTTTGCATGCTTACTTGATCAATATGCCTATGTGAATAAGTGAATATGTGATTTAATTATTTATGTGAGAATTTTGATCTAATTCTATTCATTTCATATCATAGCATATACATAATTCATAATTCATACATTTCATAAACATATCATATTTCTATATATATAAATATATACTTAAACTAATTTCATGGAGTGAGAGGTAATATATATATATGCATTCATGCATACCTTCGTGAGATATGCATATATATATATCTCATACACACTCATATAATAAAGCATATGCATTTATATATATATAATATGATATACATAATATCTACTTTTTCACTTTATACATATATATCATATAACTATACATATATTACATACATTATATCTTATATACATTAGTACAAAAGAACACACACACACACTAAATCTCTATACACACAAACCCTTTCTTTCTCATACTCTTCACACACACACCCCCTCATCTTTGATCAAGTAAGAAGAAGGAGTAGGAGAATCAAGGAATTATTATCATCATATCCATCATTTCATCATCTCCTTTCACTCTTCTTTATCTCATAATGTTGGTATATATATATATATATATATATATATATAGGTGTGTGCATATATGTGAGGGTTTGTTAGAGATTTGGAATTTGGAGTTTAGTCTTGTTGTCAAACATGATTTCTTAAGAAAACCTATGTGAATTCATGAATTCCTAGACTTGTTTCCTTGTTACTTGGATGATATGCATTTACATGAATTTTGGAGAGTTTATATGATTGTTTTGGTTGATCTTTTGGCTCAAACTTGCGTATTATGTGTTGTAATTGAAGTATATGATTTGTTTAAGTGTTGGTATTTGTTTTTTTTTTTCACTTTGGGTTGGTTTTGGTGTTGTTTTGAGTTGAATCCGAAGCCCCTCCCCTGTTTTTGCAGCCAGGGGTGTCCCAAACAGTCATTTGGGGTCCCAGTTGGTTCTGGAAACGGTCGTTTGGGAAGCTACTGACTAGTCTTTCTACGAGGCTCAAAACGGTCGTTCCGGCTTCCAGTTCAAATTGAAAATGACCGTTCTGAGTGGTTTAGCTTGTTACATCGAGGGTCCAAATGGCCGTTTGGAAACCTTTTTGAAACTTGGAACGGCCGTTTTGGATCCTTTTGTCCATTTTTCGTGTTTTGTTCATTTTACGTGTTTTTTTCGTGCTTTGACTTTTATCCCCTTTTCCCAACTCTTCTAAGTGATGTAAGTTAACGGCATGCCCTATTTTAATGTATGCATGAGTAATTATTTGGGCTCTAATTTCTGAATTTCGCTTGACATTCGTTTATGCAATACGTGGATATTATCATAGCATGTTATCACTTAAATCTCATATCATAACGTCTCATAAGCATGCCGTTCATCGATTATTTTGTTCATAAGTCTTGAGTCTCACATACACTTGTAGTTCTTGTACAGAGTTCGAGCCCTTGTTGAGGAGCAAGGTCTTTAGGCTTCTCTTCTTCATTCTCTTGTCAAGGTGAGGTTTTATTCTAGCTATCTAGAACTCGTAATATGTCGTGTGATAATTTTAGCCAAAATGTACTATTTATACTTATAATTTGGAAAATGATTCATGGTTTCAAATATTTTCAAATGCTTTCATGAAAAGAATATTTTGGCGAGATTATGCACATGTTATTTGGGCCCTGCGGAAATGTGTGAATGGAGATCGGTACGACATCGAGCCGCCGGATAAGCCATTGCATATAGTACCCTTTGAGAATATCCTCACGCAACTAGGAGATCCGGGAGACGGGATATTCTTGAGCCGGTGGTTAAACCCATCGAAGGAGCGGGTAGGAGTCATGGTCCCCCGTCTCAATATTGTATCATGAGGAGGTTTGGGCCTTGCAAACCCTTCCACCGCCTCGGAGGAAAAAGGATGGAAGTTATGATTTTCTTATGATTATGGTTATGGAATTATGATTATGTTATCCATGAACGCTTTAACTATGTTTTATGCACCCACACTTTGGGAGTAAGGTTGGAGAATTGCCCTCTCGCCGGGCCATTTAATGATTATGAATTATCAAGTAATAAATTGATATCCATAATTCCGAGTGATGCTTTCTCTAAACTCTTCATTTGGGTTATTCTAAAACATTACTCGGAGTTATAGATTGCATGTGCATGAGATATATTTATTATGCCCCTCACTCAGTCTTTCAACTGACTCCCATGTTGTTTTAGTCTTTTGCAGGTTTGCTAGGTGTGGGATAAAGTCTTCTCGGACTCTTTATTTCGGTTCTAGCATGCTTTATGTTCAGTTTTCACACTCTTGATTATGTATTATACTGTTTTGGAGAATTATTGTAAATATTTCGGTTCTAGGTTTACTGTTTTGCCAGGTTTATTTTATCTTGTCACCCGTTCGCCACGCGTTTGATTCATGTATGAACTTCTATTTCATGTGTGGATTGGACTAATAGTGTGGGGGATGTGGTGCCTATCGATGCGGGTGCCACATCCGAAAGTGGTATCAGAGCCTAGGTTACAATACCGGGCTCTTGAGTCGTGTCTTGTCAGTTTAGGTCGTACAGCTTAGGAACTAATTGTCAATTTGGAAGCCTTGCATTGTTATTTGATTACTTCTTGAATATTACTTGGATTTTCTTGCACTTCATGGATAATTATTTAACCCCGACATGCATTTTTCAATGTTTAAATTGTAGATGCCTCTTGGATGACCCACACATCGAGATAGAAGATCCCTATCACCTCCTCGACACCATCAACAACAAAACCGTCTCCTATAAATATGGAGGGCTTTACGGTGGCCGTTTATAATTACGTGGAACAGAGAAGGGCTCAAGCTCCCCCACCTCAACCACAACCGGTTTAACCACCACCACCACCACCGGTTAGAGACTCTCATGGGATTTTTCTCAGTTACAATCCCCCCGAGATTCGCAGGTACCACGGATGATGCCATGGCGGAAGATTGGTTATCCCATCTAGAGAGGGTCTATACTATTTGCCCATTCACTACACTTGAATGGGCTCAATTTGCTATCTTCCAACTGGACGGGGAAGCCTTTGATTAGTGGGAGAGAATCAAGAGAAGCTAGACGTTGCCAGGGAAGAGGTTACTTGTGATGTTTTCAAAAGAGAGTTTCGGGAGGCCTTTGATCCCGAGGTGGTCCGAGGAAGAAAGGAACAAGAATTCATGGATCTCAAGCAGGGAGGCCGAACGGTAGCACAATACTTGGCAGTTTTTAATAGGCTTGGGAAGTATGCCCTACAAGTCACAAGAGATGAGAAGAAGAAGGCAAGAAAGTTCTTTGCCGGGCTAAGGGAGGACCTAAGGCATGGATAAGTCGGGTACAACTTCGAGTCATTCACCGATACGGTTCAACATGCCCTTGTCCAAGAAGAGGAGTACAAGAAGAAAGATCCCGTTCCTCGATCACATCAATCGGGACAAGGTTCGGGGTCCGGTTCGAAGAGGCCTACTTATCCGATAGCACCACCGACTGAGGTTCCATTTAGTAAGGGTCCGGGGAAGAAACCACAAATGGCGGGGCCGATAGTACCATAACCTGAAGCACCTTTACAACCGCATCAATCCAAGCCGTGCACCCATTGTGGAGGCCTACACACACTTGGGAAACTTATCGCCGCCGACTTGGGGCTTGCTTGATATGTGGGTTGATGGATCATCAGATGGGCGGTTGTGCTCAATTTAGGGGAGGACTGAATGAAGGACAAAGACAGTTGGTCCGTGCCTGAGCTTATGCCCTTGATGGCGAGGAGCAGGATGCCGAGATTGATCCCATTGCCATGGTGAAAGGTACAATATACATTCATGGCACGAGCATTCATGCATTATTTGATCCTGGGGCCACGTATTCTTTTCTTTCATATGGTATAACTACTTTTATGTGCTTGCCTGTTGTGTGTACTTCTGCTTGCTATGTGACCCATTTGGGGGGGGAGCCTTATTTCTTATTGGGTGTTTAAGGGAGTACCGGTGAGCATTGAGGGTCGTGACTTTCCAACGGACTTCATTAAGATGCCTATGAGTCAGTATGGTACAACTCTGGGTATGGATTGGCTCTATAAGTTCTCTACAGTGGTTGATTATCGAGCTAAGAAAGTCCAGTTGGGTTCAGAGGTATTCGTGGGTTTTGGTTCGAAAACTCTATCTTTGTTATCTTGCACCGAGGCTTACAAGATGATTCGCGATGGTGCTTCGGGTTTTACAGTCTATCTCCTTAACAAGCCAAAAGATCTGGCTAAACTTGAGGAGATAGAAGTGGTAAAGGATTTTTTCAATTTTTCCAGGAGAGCTTGGGGTCTTTACCTCCTGAACAGGAAGTCGAGTTTGTGATCGGTTTGTATCCGGACGCTGAGCCATTTTCTAAAACTCCTTATAGAATGGCTTCTACCTAGTTGAAAGAATTGAAGAAACAACTCGAAGAGTTAATGTCTAGTGGGTACATTCGTCCAAGTTCATCTCCTTGGGGTGCACTGGTCCGATTTGTTAAGAAGAAAGATGGGACTTTGAGGATGTGTATCAATTACAGAGAATTGAATCGGATGATGGTCAAGAACAAATATCCCCTCCCACATATCGAGGAGTTATTCGATATACTTCGGGGCACAAAGGTCTATTCTAAGCTTGACTTACATCAGGGATATTATCAATTACATGTATATGCTTGAGTAGTTCGGGCTAGTCTTCCGCTGTTTTTAGTTAAATATTTTAGAAATATTTTGATACATGTATATTAGAGAAATTTTTTTAAAGTACGGTCCCAAAACAGTAACATTTCGGGTCCCTGTACCAACAGTTGATTGAGAGATAGAGTTGTAGGAGGATCGTATTTCACCGATTGTCATTGACTAAAAGGTTCTTCGATTCATTTCGTTATTGGGCTAGGGGTCACACACCCATTACTAGATTACGGTAGTGTGATCTGTGAAGTGATTAATTAATTAGGGAATTAATTAGTTACTGTCACTGCTAATCGAATAATGAACATAAAGGGTCACATACAAATGCCAGAATACGAGGGTTATGGTAGGATGTTAATATGATTAACGAAGGATCAAATTGTTGATCGAAATGGAGCATGGATCGTGTGTATAGCTGCCATGTGTCGAGCACACGTGGCTGCCATGTGTCACGTAGCCCACGTGGCTGCCACGTGTCACGCACACGTGGCTCGTACATGGCTCCATGCGTGTGGTTATTCCACATGTGAATTCTTTTTTAGAAATTAATTGATTAAATTGTAATTAATTAATTTTCGTCTTTTAATTAATTTTGAATTAATTGTTAAGACTATTCTCAAATAAACTTAACCCAATAAATAATTAATTGGGAATTAAATTATTTATTGAATCTTGACTTTTAACTTTAGGAAAGTTGAAAAGTCAAACTTCCTATTATAGGATGGAGAAGGTTATTCTTGCGAGACTTGGAAAACGAATCTGAGAAGAAGATATGCTTGAGTTCGTAGTGATGCCTTTTGGTCTAACAAATGCCCCTGCAGCTTTTTATGGACATGATACACAGGATATTCAGGCCTTTTCTCGACAAGTTCATGGTAATCTTCATTGACGATATTCTAGTGTATTCGAGGTCCGCCGAGGAGCATGCGAGACACCTTAAGCTTGTCTTGCAAACGCTCAAGGATAATCACTTATTTGCAAAGTTCAGCAAATGTGATTTCTGGATCGATAGGGTTTCATTCTTGGGTCACATTATCTCCGAGAAGGGAGTTGAAGTTGATCCTGCAAAGATCGAGACCGTGTCCAAGTGGGAGAAGCCGAAAAATACCTCGGAAGTTGGAAGTTTCTTGGGTTTAGAGGGATATTATAGAAGATTCATGAAGGACTTCTCGAAGATCTCCGCTCCTTTAACCCAATTGACTAGGAAAGAGGTGTTATTTGTGTGGGATGAGGCATGCGACGAGAGTTTCAATCTATTGAAGAAGAAATTGACTACTGCCCCGGTCTTAACACTTCCTGAAGGCTTCGAGGGTTATTCCGTGTATACGGATGCATCAAAGGAGGGATTGAGAGGTGTATTGATGCAAAACAGAAAGGTTGTTTCATATGCCTCTAGAAAGTTAAAGGACCACAAAAAAGAACTATCCTACACGTGATTTGGAACTCGCCGCCATGATCTTTGCTCTTGGTAAGTGGAGGTATTACTTGTATGGGATTTCTTTCAAGATTTTCTCCGACCATAAGAGCTTTCAATATTTGTTCATTGAGAAGGAGTTGAATGTCAGACAAAGACGTTGGATGGAGCTTCTAGAGGATTATGATTGCGTGCTCAAGTATTATCCGGGCAAAGCCAATGTGGTCACCGATGCACTTAGTAGGAAGACTAGTGTATCGAATTGGGAAGTGGGAGAAGGAACTGGAAGTGAACCTATTATTGTGAGGGCTCGTGTGGCTAATATGACCAATCAACCGGAGTTGAAGCACCGACTGTTTGAGGCTCAGACTAAGGATCCGGAAGTTCAGAAATTGGTTGCTAAGGCGAGAGCCGATCCGGAGTGTCCCTTTGGTTTTGATGAGACAGGATTACTCAGATTCAAGAACAAAGTCGTTGTACCCGAAGAGTTAAAATGGGTGTTGCTCGAAGAGGGTCACAAATCAACGTACTCTATCCACCCGGGAGGTAATAAGATGTATAAGGATTTGAAACAGTATTATTGGTGGTATGGATTGAAGAAGGACGTCGCCGAGCATATGAAATATTACAAGACTTATCAGATGGTGAAAGCCGAGCATCAAAAGCCCAGAGGTCTTCTACAACTATTACTTATCCCTGAGTGGAAATAGGAGCAAGTAATGATGGATTTTGTATCCGGGTTGCCAAAAGTAAAGGGTGGTTACGATGGAATTTGGGTAATCGTTGACAGCCTGACTAAGTCGGCTCATTTTCTTCCAGTTCTGATGTCCGATAAGATCAATAAGCTAGCTGAGCTTTATTGCAGAGAGATTGTTCGACTTCACGGGATTCCGGTTAGCATTGTGTCGGATAGGGATCCAAGGTTTACATCGAGGTTATGGCAAGAATTGCAAGATATTTTGGGTATGAGGCTCAAGTTCAGCACCTCTCCACACCCATAAACAGATGGTCAGTCTGAGAGGTTGATTAAGTACCTCGAGGATCTACTACGGACTTATGCTTTGGATAATCAGACTTCATGGGAGAAAAAGTTACACTTGATTGAGTTCGCCTACAACAATAGCTACCAAGCTTCTATTGGTATGACTCCATATGAGGTACTCTTTGGACGAAAATGTCGATCCCCGTTGTTCTTTGACTTTGAAGAGTGGAAATGGACTAGCAACAAGGCGTTAAGAAGGGTAAGAAGTTGGAGAAATCTCCTAAGGCTGTGTGTGATATGATTGAGAAAGTCCAACTAGTGCAACAACGGATGAAAGCTACCCAATATCAATAAAAGAGCCATGCCGATAACCGGAGAAGAGATCTCAAACTTGAGGTAGGAGACTGGGTTTTACTGGAGGCGTCTCCTCGGAAGGGATTTGCTCGGATTGGTAGAGGAGGGAAGCTTAACCCTCGTTATTTGGGTCCGTTTGAGATTCTTGAGAAGATTGGTGGAGTAGCTTATCGTTTGAACCTACCACCGAGTTTAATCGGGATTGATAATATCTTCCATGTTTCTCAGTTAAGGAAGTACTATCCCGATGAGTCCAAGATTCTCCACGTTGAAGAGGTTGAAGAATCAAATTTGCAACCAGATTTAACTTTAGTTCAGAAGCCGGTAAGGATTTTGGATCGTAACTTTCAAGTGTTGAGAAATCGGCAAATCCCATTGGTAAAGGTTTTGTGGCGGAGTGATAAAACCGAGGAAGCCATGTGGGAAACCGAGGATAAGATGAAGAAATTTCATCTAGAGTTGTTCCCGACTGAGCAGTGAATCTGGGAACCAGATTCTTTTAAGGGGGGAGAGGTTGTGACTCCCCGAGTTTTCATCGTTCCGGTACACACGCCATACTTGTGAGTTTGAGAGTTAGAATTTGTTTTGCATGCTTATTTGATTAGTATGCCTATGTGAATAAGTGAATATATGATTTATTTGTTTATGTGAGAATTTTGATCTAATTCTATTCATTTCATATCATAACATAATTCATAATTCATACATTTCATAAACATATCATATTTCTATATATATAAATACATACTTAAAGTAATTTCATGGAGTGAGTGGTAATATATATATATATATGCATTCATGCATACCTTCATGAGATATGCATATTATATACATATTTATATATATCATACACACTCATATAATAAAGCATATGCATTTATCTATATAATATAATATACATAATATCTACTTTTTCACTTTACACATATATATCATATATCTATATATATACTACATACATTATATCTTATATACATTAATACAAAAGAAAACACACACACACACACTAAATCTCTACACGCACAAACCCTTTCTTTCTCATTCTCTTTTCACACACACACCCACATCTTTGATCAAGCAAGAAGAAGGAGTAGGAGAATCAAGGAATTATTATCATCATATCCATCATTTCATCATCTCCATTCACTCTTCTTTATCTCATAAGGTTGGTGTATATATATATATATATATATATATATATATATAGGTGTGTGCATATATGTGAGGGTTTGTTAGAGATTTGGAATTTAGAGTTGAATCTTGTTGTCCAACATGATTTCTTAAGAAAACCTATGTGAATTCATGAATTCGTAGCTTTGTTTCCTTGTTACTTGGATGATATGCTTATACATGAATTTTGGAGAGTTTATATGATTGTTTGGATTGATCTTTTGGCTCAAACTTGTGTATTATGTGTTGTAATTGAAGTATATGATGTGTTTAAGTGTTGGTATTTGTTTCATTTCACTTTGGGTTAGTTTTGATGTTGTTTTGAGGTGAATCCCAAGCCCTTCCCCTGTTTTTGCCCTGTTTTCACGACCAGGGGTGTCCCAAATGGCCGTTTGGGGTCCCAGCTGGTTCTGGAAACGGCCGTTTGGGAAGCTACTAACTTGTCCTTCTGCTAGGCTCAAAACGGCCATTCCAGCTTCCAGTTCAAATTGGAAACGACCATTCCCAGATGGTTTAGCTTGTTACAGCGCGGGTCCAAACGACCATTTTGAAACCCTTTTCGAACTTTGAACGACCGTTTCAGATGCTTCTGTCCCTTTTTCGTGTTTTGTTTGTTTTACGTGTTTTCTTCGTGCTTTCACTTTTATCCCCTTTTCCTGACTCTTCTAAGTGATTTAAGTCTTATTTTCACGTATGTATGAGTAATTATTTGGGCTCTAATTTTCGAATTTCACTTCAAATTTGTTTATGCAATACGTAGATTTTACCATAGCATATTATCATTCAAATCTCATATCATAACATCTCATAAGCATGCCGTCCGTCAATTATTTGGTTCATAAGTCTTGAGTCTCACGTACACTTGTAATTCTTGCACAGAGTTTAAGCCCTTTGTTGAGGAGCAAGGTCTTTAGGCTTCTCTTCTTCATTCTCTTGTGAAGGTGAGGTTTTATTCTAGCTATCTAGAACCCGTAATATCTCGTGTGACAATTTGAACTAAAATGTACTATTTATACTTATAATTTGAAAAATGATTCATGGTTTCAAATATTTTCAAATGCTTTCATGAAAAGAATGTTTTGGGGAGATTATGCACATGTTATTTGGGCCCCGGGAAAATGTGTGAATGGAGACTGGTATGGTATCGGGCCGTCGAATAAGCCATTGCATATAGTACCCTTTTAGAATATCCTCGTGCGACTAGGAGACCCGGGAGACGGGATATCCTTGAGCAGGTGGTTAACCTATCGAAGGAGCGGGTAGGAGTCATAATCCCCCGTCTCAATATTGTATCTTGAGGTGGTTCGGGCCTTGCAAACCCTTCTACCGCACCGGAGGAAGAAGGATGAAAATTATGATTTTCTTATGATTATGGTTATGGAAGTATGATTAGGTTATGCATGAACGCCTTAACTATGTTTTATGCACCCACAGTTTGGAGTAAGGTTGGAGAATTGCCCTCTCGCTGGGCCACTTAATGATTATGAATTGTCAAGTAATAAATTGATATCCGTAATTCTAAGCGATGCTTTCTCTAAACTTCCCACTTGGTTTATTCTAAAACATTACTCGGAGTTATAGATTGCATGTGCATGAGATATATTTATTATGCCCCTCACTTAGTCTTTCGACTGACCTCCACGTTGTTTTAGTCTTTTGAAGGTTTGCTAGGCGAGGGATAAAGTCTTCTAGGACTCTTTATTTCGGTTCTAGCATGCTTCATGTTCAGTTTTCATACTCTTGATTATGTATTATACTATTTTGGAGAATTATTGTAAATATTTGGTGGCCGTGTAGGCTTCGGGATGGATTACTTAAATTATGTGTTTTGTTGGAGACTATTATGTAAATTAAATTAATTATGCTTTCGTTTTCAATTTATTGCATTGTTATATTTAGTTTAATGGTTAGCCCCGCTTAGCCAGGTTTATTTTATCTTGTCACCCGTTCGCCACACGTTTGATTCATGTATAAACTTCTATTTCATGTATGGATTGGATTGATGGTGCGGGGGATGTGGTGCCTATCGGTGCAGGTGCCACACTTGCCATTCTATATCAACACACAACCGAGGCCTTCCTTTGATGCATCGGTGTAAACTGAGTATCCTTCAGAACCCTCGGGGTAGGGTCAGAACAGTTGGTTAGTCAACCTTTCCTTAAGAGTTTGAAAACTCTTCTCACACGCCTCATCCCACTTGAACTTAGCCTCTTTCTTTGTTAACCGAGTCAATGGGGAGGCAATCCTCGATAAATCTTTCACGAAGCGCCTATAGTACCCCGTCAATCCGAGAAAACTTCTCACTTCTGAGGCATTCTTCGGCTGCTTCCATAGCATGACTGTATCAATCTTGGCCGGATCCATTTCTACACCTTTCCCTGAGAACAAGTGAGCCAAAAGGAAACCCGATCTATCCAGAACTCGCACTTGCTGAACTTGACAAACAGTCGATGCTCTTGAAGTGTTGTCAATACCATTCTCAAATGCTGCGCATGCTCTTCCATCGACCTCGAATGCACCAGAATATCATCTATAAAGATGACTACAAATTTATCGAGATAAGGCCGGAATATTCGGTGCATCATATCCATAAACGTAGCTGGGGCATTAGTAAGGCCAAATGGCATGACCACGAACTCAAAATGCCGATAATGAGTATTGAAACCCGTCTTCGATATATCTTCCTCCCAGATATGCAACTGATAATACCCTTACCTCAAATCCAGATTGGAGTAGACACACGAACCCTGAAGGAGATCAAACAACTCTTCAATATCAAGAAGTGGGTATTTATTCTTAACCGTTAACCGGTTCAGCTCATGGTAGTCAATACACATCCGCAACGTCCCATCTTTCTTCTTCACAAATAAGACGGGAGCACCCCACGGAGAAGTGCTCGAGCGAATGTAACCACATTCTAAGAGCTCATTAAGTTGCATCTTAGCTTCTTCAACTCAGCCGGAGCCATCCTATAGGGAGGCTTCACATAAGGTTCTGCTTCGGGATAGAGATCGATTACAAACTCAATGTCCCGATCCGGTGGTAGATATCCCAAACTCTCTGGGAAAACATCGAGAAATTCCTTCACAGTCTCCGTCTCCTCGAGCTTGGCCTGATCATTCGGTTTATTTAAAAGATAAGCCATATAACCCATCGCGCGTTCCCGGAACAATCTATTAGCTTTCATGTAAGAAATAAACGGACAGGTTTTCAACTTCTGACCCGCAAACACCATAGAGCCCAAAGTAACCTTCTTCGCAAAACAATCTATCAACGCTCGGTGCAGGAACAACCAATCCTTTCCCAAGATCACCCCATACTTCTTCATAGGCATCTCAATCAAGACTGCCAAGTACTCTTTGCCCTCAATACTCACCGGGCACTCTCGAAACGCTTGGTACGTCACCAAGATCCCCCCAAGAGGAGAACTTATCATAAAAGAATCAGCAACACAAGCAGTAGGCAAGGAAAGAGTAGGAACAAGCCTGGAAGCAATAAAAGAATGCGTTGCTCCTGGATTAAACAATACATGCAATGGAAATCCATGAATGCTAATAGTACCTTCCACAACGGCGTTAGCATCAACTTCGGCATCCTCTTTCTCTCCTTCCAAAGCTCCCTAGCTTGAATAGGAGCTCTCGGAGGAATAACATTCAGGGGCTGGGGGTCCTTCTTCTTCAGACAAGCACTTATCATATGATCGGGCTTTCTATATATGTATCATCTCCTTAACTTCTTCCGGTAAGTCTTCTTTGTATGGTTGGGACCCTTACAATAAGAACATTGTATCGGTGCCGGTAGAGCGGCCACATCCGATACAGGAGGTCAGGATTTCTTTTTGGAAGTATTAGAACCGTGGGACTTGAAGATCGGAGGCCCACCTTGTGGTGCTGCCCTCTTACCCAAGTTTTAACCCGAACCTAGACCTTGCCCCGAAGAATAAGCCGGGGGCCTCAACCTCAACCTCTGAGCTTTAACTTTTATTGCTTTCCTTGTGGCCTTCTCCCAAGTGTTTACAGTAGCAGCTCGCAGGGCATATTGAACCTCGTTCCTCAATCTATGAACGAAATTTTGAGCTTTCATGGTATCATCATTGGTGATACGGGGAGCATACAGAGCGAGTCTCTCGAATTCCAAAATATAGTCCTTAACAAATCTATTCCCTTGCTTTAGCTCTGAGAATTCCTGGAGCCTTCTTTCTCTAGTATTCGGGGGAATATACTTGTAGCGAAATTCTCTTGTAAAGCTTTCCCAATTGAACTCCTCACCAACCCTCTCCAATCGGGCCCTCATAGCTTTCAACCTTTTTTTTGCAGGCCTTGAACAAAACGGGCCATACAAACAACTTTCTCGTGAGAAGGTGCAGGGCATATCTCCCATATTCCTGAAATTTCTAACAACCATTCCTCAGCTTTGATATCGTCACCCCCGTACTATTTCGGTGGGTTATTGTTTTGAAACTCCTTGAAGGCCGATATAACCTGTCCTCTTATGCTTCCCACTGTGGGTTATTCCTTTGATTCTGTTGGAGTTGGTTCAGAAGAGTCTGAATAATATTTTTGGCATTCAGTGGTGGTGGTGGTGGTGCTTGCGGAGGATGCTGATTAAGATCCAGTGTCTGCTCTCGGTCTCTTCTTCGTGAAGGCATCTTGAAAAGTACAAATCAAGAAATATTGATGCATGTGGTTTAGTACATGTTCATGTGAGCAATTAATACGAATTTAAACAAATAAGTCACATAAAAGTGCAAATGAATGCAAATAGTCACATAATCCTAAGCCAAACGACCTAGACAGACTCGACATGACTCCAGAGCTCCGGTTTTGTAACCCAGAGCTCTGATACCACTTTAGGATGTAGCACCCCGAGCAATCCCGGACAGGGTGTAGACCCTCTGATACAACTTTAGGATGTAGCTAGGCGGTCTTAGATCGTTGGGATTTTATGTAACGCCCCGACTTTTCAGACGTAAAGGTATGACGTACGTGTTTACCAATATGCGCGAATTAATTGTTTTTACGTGTTTTATATTTAATTTTATTATAAATTGTTATTGTTTTATTTTATTTTATTTCATTTCAATTTAATATTATTTTTATATATTTCGTTATTTAGTAATTATTTTAAATTATTATTAATTTAGTGATTAATGTTAATTAAGTTTTATATTAATTAATCATGCTTTAACCATACTAATTAATTAATTTTTATTAAATACGTTGACCTTGAATTTTTTTTTATATTAGAATTTAAATGTTAGATATAAGTTATAATGTGGAATTATGATGAATATGTGCATGGTTGTTTAAATTGTGCATCGTTCTTATATGAAATGATATCGAAATGTCGTGAAAATGTTGTATGTCGTAAATATATGTGTTATGAACATGCCTGTATGCTCGGTTTATGTTTTCGAACTCCTTTGATGCGTTAACGAATTTAATTTGACTTGTGGAACCAAATCGGGGGCTAATGAGCAATTAGCGCAACCTTGGTTCCGTATGTGATATCTTGAGCTCGGGAACTCAGATTAGAGTTCCGTCAACTTCGTTGAACTCGTATCGAAGATTTGAGTTTAATAAACTTAGCCTCATATTTTTCCAAAATCATTTGAACCTCCGAAATTCAACCGAAAAACGAAACGACATCAAAACAACCACATTCCACTAAAATGGCCATAACTTGTTCAAAACTTAACCAAATTAACTATGGTTGGTGTCCTTTTAACCCTAGTTCAACCCTCTACCATCCCTTAACTGCCCCATCTCGAACCAATCCTCACACAAGCCAAAAATTCAGCCACAAACCCTTCCATTCCAGTTTTCCCGTCACTATGCAAATCCTTGAGATTTTGGAGCTCAACTCTCTAGCAACTTTCATCCAAGCAACAACGTGAGTTAGGATTATGTTGTACATGCATCTCTGGTCATTTTGATCTTTTCATCTCTAATTTTGAGTCAGATTTCATGAGGTTTGGAGCATGTGATTGAACAGTTAGGTTTTTGAAGTGTTTTATTGATTCCTTGAATTCCTTTGATCTCTGACTTGTTTTGATGCTATATATATGATTCTTTTACTTTATTTATGACTGAGTATGCTGGTATTTGTTGGTGGTTAAGGATCGGTTGAGATATCATTAATGAAATGGATATGTATTGATTGAGCTTCAAACTGAAAAATTTCCCCCCTCGCATACTGGACTGCTGCTAGCTTTTAGGATTTGTTTTGATGTCAAATATTGTCTCTTTTTATCTTATTTTCAAATGTGTTGATGGTTGTTTGTGCATGTGTATGTCTTGCCCTGTTTCTTTTCAGTTTTGCCCTGTTTTTCTCACGTAAACTGTTGGTCAAGTGCTTGCTGCAACAGCTGTTCATTTTCCACTTAATTGTGAGAGTTAAAGATTTTATTGCTGTTGTATTTTTACCTTATTATGTTGGCATGAATTTGGTTAGATTATGTGAATGTTTTGGACTGGTTTGAATCCCTTTTCCTTTCCTCTGTTTTCGTTGTTGTTGCTGTACCTTCTGTTGCTACTGTAACACTGTCCCCGGCCAGGGAGAGTTTGTTCTTGGAGAGTGCCCAGCCGGGTACTCCTGCTGCAGAAGCTTTTTGTACCCTCTACCCGGCCGGGGAGTTTGGAGAAGGATTGGCTACCCGGGCGGGTAGCTGCTGCGCTGCTCTCTCTGTTTTCCTTTTTCCTTCTGCTGCTTCTTCCTTCTCCTTTCTTTCTCCTTTTGCTGCCTCAGCCTTTGTGCTGTTATGTGTGTATGTCTGGTGGTTCAATTTCTGCTGCTGTTGTTCTTCAATGGTGCTGGGGTGGGCGTGAGTTTTTGTGCAGTCTTGGTTGTTGTTAATGGTAGATGTATATGCATGTGTGTATTGCTGTATATATATATAGTGAGTGTGTGTGTGTGTCATGCATGCATGGGAGTGCTTTACGTACATGTGTTTTGTTGTGTATATATATATATACTTGTGTGTAATTGCATGCATGTATTACGTAGGTGCATGGATATATATATATATATATATATATATATATATATATATATATATATATTTATTTATTTATTTATTATATTTATTTTAAGTATTAATGGATTATTTCAATTATGGAATTTAATTGTTATTTATTTCATGATTTATTTAATTTCGATCTTAAATTGAACGTAAGTAATTATCTATTTTCTAATTATAAATGCGATTTAATACGTGCTTTGATTATATTTGAAATCCTTAGATTAAATTGATATGAATCGTGAATTTATGGATTTGAATGAAATGAATGAACGAGTGGCTTATTTTTATGTCTTAATTTCATTAATAGTGCACATGAACATTTTCATAACATAATATTATCTTTTACGCATTCATATCATTTTCATTTCATTGCCGAGCGTCATATATGGTCATTTTGAGTCTCATATCCTTCATTTTGCACAGATTCGGGTTTGGTCGAAGACGAGGGCGGGCATTGAGACGCTTACGCCTTTCTTTTGCTTCAAAAAGGTGGGTTTCTCTTCTAATAGCTACGACAACCCTATATATCCCTTATGTGCAAGATTTAAGCCAAATTAGTATATATATATAAAATCGAGTCATTTTGGGTAAATGATTTTAAACGTATGACCCCTTTTATTTATGAAACCCTACCTTATGTTTTTGGCGAGACATGATTATGATTGCACGGGCCCCGGGACTTAGTACATGTGGCTAACTGAGAAAGCAAGGGCTGACGGGGATCCCATGTACTAGTCCCAACCAAACTACGGCGGTACCGGACCTTGCCAGGAGATTGGCGGAGAAAGGGAGCTGAGTGCCATCTGGGGAGTCATGTAACCCCTTTTGGTCAATGATTGGGTGGCCGGGTCTTGCAAACCCGTCCACCAACCCGGAGGAAGAAGGTGTATATAAATGATTATGATCATGACATGTATGAGCACAAAAGAGATATGTATGATAATGAATGAATGAATAAATGATTATGAATACACAATGTGTTGGTTGGAGATAATGCACGCCCCCTCGCCAGGGCCTTGAATACCCTAATGATTAAATATGATCGTAGTAATCCCAATGATGCCTTCTTTGATTTCACCCACTGGGGAAAATTACTTTAAAACCTCATTCGGGATTACTACTCGCATGTACGTGTTTAATTTCGACAATATTATATCTTATGCCTCGTTTTATACCCACCAATCTCTTTTAGACTGAACCCGGTTTGTTTTCAGTTGTTTTGTACAGGTATAGGAGTGCTAGGTGGGAATACAAGTCGTCTAGGTTTTGCATTGTTGTTTAGCACTTCTTTTCAGTCTTATACACTCATACTCTTATTCCTGTTTTGTATATGATCATGTTATGGAGCGTTATGGTTTTTTAGGCCGTGTGGCCTTGGATACTTGAATAATTTTGTATATCTATTTTGGAGCTTGGTGGCTCATTGTATATATATGTTGATCTTACTTCCACGTTTTATTATCGCTCTGATTTTATATTGCCTTGATCTTGAATGGTTTAAGGGTTAGTCCCGCCTAGCATAGTGTGTGTGTTGTGTCCCCGTTCGCCATGGATTTGACACGTGTATGGACTTCTATTTCTTATACGGGTCGGGTCTCGGTGCGGGGGATGTAGTACCTTACGCTCGGGTACTACATCCTTATGTGGTATCAGAGCCTAAGGTTGCAAAACCCGGGCTCTTTTGTCGGGTGAGTCAGTTTAGGTCGTTCGGCTTTTGGAACTACTTGATAATGTGATTGCATATGCATTTCTTACGTGCTTATGTGTTATAATTGTTGAAGTTTGATCGAATTAATTGCACTTTCATGCATGGGCAAAGAGAAGCTTGCATTTCAGTGTTTCTTGATCAGGATGCCTCCACGTAGACATCGTGAGAGATCACCGGGACGACGCGGACATCGTGATCGTTCTCCTACACCACAAGAACAACAACCACAGTCGCCGTCGATGGACATGGGAAACTTTATGGAAGCAGTTTTCAATTACGTTGAGCATAGGAGAGCTCAAGCTCCAGCACCACAACCCCGTTGAACAACTGGCTCCACCAAACAACAATAATAGGGATCCTCATGGAGTGTTTCTGAGCTATAACCCCCCTAGTTTTTCTGGTTCTATTGATGACGCGGTTTCAGAGGGGTGGTTAACTCGATTGGAGACGATCTATGGGGTTTGGCAGTTTACTACACAAGAAAGGGCTCAGTTTACTATATTCCAACTGGACGGAGAGGCGTATGATTGGTGGGAGAGAACAAGGGAAAAGTTGGAGGTTGATGGAGAGGAGATTACATGGGAAGTATTTAAACGGTAATTTCGAGAGTGCTTTGTACCTGAGGTTGTCCGGGAGAGAAAAGAGCAAGAATTCATGGATCTGAAGCAAGGCAATCGTTCTGTGGCTCAATATATTGCAGTTTTTAATCGACTTGGAAAGTATGCTCCATATATTACCCGTGATGAGAAGAGGAAGGCGAAGAAGTTTATTGTCGGGTTGAGACAGGATTTGAGACATGGTCAGGCAGGGCATAATTTTATATCTTTCTCAGACACGGTGCAAAGGGCCTTGGAGCAAGAAGAGGAGTATAGAAAGAAGGATCCAATCTTCAAAGCACCAATGGGACAAGGTAGAGGCTTAGCATCGAGATCGAGCATGAGATTCAATCCGGGAAAAAGGCCTATGACTTCAGCAACTCCTCCTCAGAAAGAATACTTCAAGAAGCCCCGAACTGGAGGTCAGAATGCTCCTCAGGCTACTCGAGCACCTCAGGCTTTACCAGTCCCTACGGGAAATCGCTGAGATGTACCTCCGTGTACTTATTGTGGAGGACCGACCCACTCTTATACCAATTGCAGAAAGAGATTAGGGTTATGTCTGATTTGTGGGAAAGCTGATCATATGGCTGATACATGTCCTGACAAGAAACCGGGGTTTCAAGCTGGGGTATAAAGACCAATGATCCAGGCTCGTGCTTAAGCCCTTGAGGGCGAGGAACAAAATGTGGAAGCTGATCCAAACGCTGTGGTGGAAGGTACCGTTTGCATTCATAACACGAGTATTCATGTATTATTCGATCCGGGTGCCACGTATACTTTTATATCTTCTGATCTACGTGCCTCTCTGTGCTTGCCTGTTATTTGCTCAAATTCCTGTTATTATGTGAGTTCTCCTTTGGGAGGTAGTTTGCAGACAGATCGGCTTGTCAGGGGTTGTTCAATTTTTATAGAGGGGAAAGATTACCCGGCAGATTTCATTGTGATGCCTATGAAGAAGTATGGGGTAATCTTCGGGATGGATTGGTTATACCGGCACCGGGCCGAAGTTGATTGTTTTAGGAAGAAGATAAAGTTGGGTGAAGAGTTGATTGGAGAAGTTGGGTCGAAGAATGTACCTCTCTTATCATTTACGGAAGCTCGCAAGTTGGTAAAGGATGGAGCCACGGGATTTATTGCCTATCTCCTAAATAAACCAATGGATCAATCAAGTTTTGAGGAGACGGCCGAGGTAAAGGAATATCCCGATGTATTTCCAGAAAATTTGGGTTCTCTACCGCCGGATCGGGAGATTGAGTTTGTTATTGATTTATATCCGGGATCAGAACCTTATTCTAAGACTCCTTATAGAATGGCTCCGGCAGAGTCAAAGGAGTTAAAGATTCAACTCGAGGAATTACTCAAGATTGGATATATTCGACTGAGTTCATCTCCATGGGGTGCTCCGGTTCTCTTTGTCAAGAAGAAAGATGGATCGTTGTGGATGTGCATAGATTACCGGGAGCTTAATCGGATGACTATCAAGAATAAGTACCCGTTGCCCCACATTGAGGATTTATTCGATATGCTGCAAGGTTCAGGAGTTTATTCGAAATTGGATTTAAGGCAACGTTACTACCAGTTGAAAATCCGGGAAGAGGATATACCAAAGATAGGATTTAATACCCGGTATGGGCATTATGAGTTCGTAGTGATGCCTTTTGGTTTAACAAATGCCCCTGTAGCATTCATGGATATGATGCATCGGATTTTTCGGCCCTATTTGGATAAGTTTGTGGTGATATTCATCGATGATATCCTGGTTTATTCGAGAACTCCAGAGGATCATGCCAGGCACCTCAGAATTGTGTTGGACACCTTGAGAGAACATCGGTTATATGCTAAGTTTGGCAAATACGAGTTCTGGATTGATCGGGTAGCATTTCTGGGTCACATTATCTCAAGGAAAGGTTTGGAAGTAGATCCTTCTAAGATTGAGACGGTTATTCAGTGGCAAAGCCAGAAAAATGCTTCAGAAGTGAGGAGTTCTTGGGTTTGGCAGGCTACTATCGAAGATTTGTACATGATTTCTCAAAGATTGCGGCTCCTTTAACCAGATTGACTAAGAAGGCGGTTAAGTTTGAGTGGGACGAGGCATGTGAGGCTAGCTTTCAACTTTTAAAGGAAAAGTTGGCCACCGCCCCTGTATTAGCGCTTTCCGAAGGTACAGAAGGATATACAGTTTATACGGACACTTCAAAGGAAGGTTTGGGATGTGTATTGATGCCGAATGGAAGGGTAATCGCCTTTGCCTCAAGGAAATTGAAGGATCATGAACAGAATTATCCCACTCACGATCTCGAGCTTGCAACAGTGATCTTTGCTTTGGGTAAGTGGAGACACTATCTTTATGGAATATCGTTCGAGGTCTTTTCCGATCACAAGAGTCTCCAATACTTATTCTCACAAAAGGAATTGAACAAGAGACAACGGCGTTGGATGGAACTTTTGGCGGATTATGAGTGTACAATCCGATACCATCCCGGCAAAGCCAATTTGGTCGCGGATGCACTTAGTAGGAAAGCTATTGTGTCCAATGTGAAAGTGGAAATTGGAGATGAGAATGAGTTGTTCAAACTGAGGGCTAGTATTCGGAATATTACGGTTCAACCAGATTTCAAGCAGAGATTATTTGATGCTCAGAGGATTGATCCCGAAGTTCAGAAATTAGCTGAGAAAGCTCGAGCTAATTCAGAGTGTCCGTTTGGGTTTGATGATACGGGACTTCTAAGATTCAAGAATAGAGTTGTTGTGCCGGAAGAGTTGAAAAGGATTATTCTTGAGGAAGCCCATCGGTCAGGGTATTCGATACATCCCGGAGGGAACAAAATGTATAAAGATTTAAAACAATTCTATTGGTGGAATGGTTTGAAACGGGATGTTATCAACTTCGTGAAGCATTGTATGACCTGTCAAGTGGTAAAGGCCGAACATCAAAAGCCATCGAGGTTACTTCAACCATTGCCTATCCCGGAGTGGAAGTGAGAACAAATAGCTATGGATTTTGTTTCGGGATTACCAAGAGTGAGAGGAGGTTTTGATGGAATTTGGGTTATCGTGGACAGGTTGACAAAATCAGCTCATTTCCTTGCTATCAGAATGTCCGATAAAGTGAGTAAGCTGGCCAAGAGGTATAATGATGAGATTGTCAGGCTTCATGGAGTACCTGTTAGCATTATCTCGGATCGGGATCCAAGATTTACTTCACCGTTATGGCAAGAATTACAGAAGTGTTTGGGAACAAGGCTTCAATTCAGCACAGCTTTCCATCCTTAGACCGACGGACAATCAGAAAGGTTGATTAAGTATCTGGAGGATATGTTGAGGGCATGTGCATTGGACTTTCAAAGCTCGTGGAATGAACAGTTATCGTTAATCGAGTTCGCTTACAACAATAGCTATCAATCCTCGATTGAGATGGCCCCTTATGAAGCTCTTTACGGATGTAAATGTCGATCTCCGTTGTTCTTTGACTTGGAGGAATGGAATTGGACCAAGCAAGAAGGTGTTAAAAGAGGGGAGAAGAAGGAAAAACCCTCTAAAGCCATACAAGAGGCTATTGACAAGGTCCAGATAATTAGACAACTGATGAAGGCCGCTCAGGATCGATAGAAGAGTTATGCAGATCTTCGGAGAAAGAATCTTGAGTTTGAGGTTGGTGACAGGGTTTTCTTAAAGGCATCTCCATGAAAAGGGTTCTCAAGGATTGGTCGAGGAGGAAAATTAAACCCTCGGTAAATGGGACCGTATGAGATTTTAGAGAAGGTTGGGGATACGGCCTATCGATTGGATTTACCACCGAGTTTAACCGAAATTCATAATGTGTTTCATGTTTCACAACTCCAAAAATATTATCGAGACGAGTCCGAGGTTCTACCGGTTGAAGAAGTGGAATTAGAACCGGATCTCATCTTCGTTCAAAAGCTGATTAAGATATTGGATCGAAAATTTCAGGAACTTCGAAATCGGCGTATTCCACTTGTCAAGGTTCTTTGGAGAAGTGATAAAACCGAAGAGGCTACGTGGGAGACGGAGGAAAAGATGAGAAAGTTTCACCCCGAATTATTTCCGAGCGAGCAGTGAATTCGAGGACGGATTCTTTTAAGGGGGAGAGATTGTAACGCCCCGACTTTTCAGACGTAAAGGTATGACGTTCGTGTTTACCAATATGCGCGAATTAATTGTTTTTACGTTTTTTATATTTAATTCTATTATAAATTATTATTGTTTTATTTTATTTTATTTCATTTCAATTTAATATTATTTTTATATATTTCGTTATTTAGTAATTATGTTAAATTATTATTAATTTAGTGATTAATATTAATTAAGTGTTATGTTAATTAATCAAGCTTTAACCATACTAATTAATTAATTTTTATAAAATACGTTGACCGTGAAATTTTTTTTTTTATATTAGAATTTAAATGTTAGATATAAGTTATAATGTGGAATTATGATGAATATGTGCATGGTTGTTTAAATTGTGCATCGTTCTTATATGAAATGATATCGAAATGTCGTGAAAATGTAGTATGTCGTAAATATGTGTGTTATGAACATTCCTATATGCTCGGTTTATGTTTTCGAACTCGTTTGATGCGTTAACGAATTTAATTTGATTTGTGGAACCAAATCGGGGGCTAATGAGCAATTAGCGCACCCTTGGTTCCGTACGTGATATCTTGAGCTCGGGAACTCGGATTAGAGTTCCGTCAACTTCGTTGAACTCGTATCGAAGATTTTAGTTTAATAAACTTAGCCTCATATTTTTCCAAAATCATTTGAACCTCCGAAATTCAACCGAAAAACGAAACGGCATCAAAACAACCACATTCCACTAAAATGGCCATAACTTGTTCAAAACTTAACCAAATTAACTATGGTTGGTGTCATTTTAACCCTAGTTCAACCCTCTACCATCCTTTAACTGCCCCATCTCGAACCAATCCTCACACAAGCCAAAAATTTAGCCACAAACCCTTCCATTCCAGTTTTCCCGTCCTTGTGCAAATCCTTGAGATTTTGGAGCTCAACTCTCTAGCAACTTTCATCCAAGCAACAACGTGAGTTAGGATTATGTTGTACATGCATCTCTGGTCATTTTGATCTTTTCATCTCTAATTTTGAGTCAGATTTCATGAGGTTTGGAGCATGTGATTGAACAGTTAGGTTTTTGAAGTGTTTTGTTGATTCCTTGAATTCCTTTGATCTCTGACCTGTTTTGATGCTATATATATGATTCTTTTACTTCATTTATGACTGAGTATGCTGTTATTTATTGGTGGTTAAGGATCGGTTGAGATATCATTAATGAAATGGATATGTATTGATTGAGCTTCAAACTGAAATTTTTCCCGCCTCGCGTACTAGACTGCTGCTAGCTTTTAGGATTTGTTTTGATGTCAAATATTGTCTCTTTTTATCTTATTTGCAGCTGTGTTGATGGTTGTTTGTGCATGTGTAAGTCTTGCCCTGTTTCTTTTCAGTTTTGCCCTGTTTTTCTCACGTAAACTGCTGTTTAAGTGCTTGCTGCAACTGCTGTTCATTTTCCACTTAATTGTGAGAGTTAAAGATTGTATTGTTGCTGTATTATTACCTTATTATGTTGGCATGAATTTGGTTAGATTATGTGAATGTTTTGGATTGGTTTGAATCCCGTTTCCTTTCCCCTGTTTTAGTTGTTGTTGCTGTACCTTCTGTTGCTGCTGTAACACTCTTCCCGGCCAGGGAGAGTTTGTTCTTGGAGAGTGCCCGGCTGGGTACTCCTGCTGCAGAAGCTTTCTGTACCCTCTACCTGGCCGGGGAGTTTGGGGAAGGTTTGGCTACCCGGGCGGGTAGCTGCTGCACTGCTATTTGTGTTTTCCTTTTTCCTTCTGCTGCTTCTTCCTTCTTCCTTCTCCTTTCTTTCTCCTTTGCTGCCTCAGTCTTTGTGCTGTTATGTGTGTATGTCTGGTGGTTCAATTTCTGCTGTTGCTGTTCTTCAATGGTGTTGGGGTGGGCGTGAGTTTTTGTGCAGTCTTGGTTGTTGTTAATGGTAGATGTATATGCATGTGTGTATTGCTGTATATATATATATATATATATATATATATATATATATATATATATATATTGTGTGTGTATGTCATGCATGCATGGGAGTGCTTTACGTTCATGTGTTTTGTTGTGTACATATATATATACTTGTGTGTAATTGCATGCATGCATTACGTAGGTGCATGGATATATATATATATATATATATATATATATATATATATATATATATATATTTATTTATTTATTTATTATATATATTTTAAGTATTAATGGATTATTTCAGTTATAGAATTTAATTGTTATTTATTTCATGATTTATTTAATTTCGATCTTAAATTGAACGTAAGTAATTATCTATTTTCTAATTATAAATGCGATTTAATACGTGTTTTGATTATATTTGAAATCCTTAGATTAAATTGATATGAATCGTGAATTTATGGATTTGAATGAAATGAATGAACGAGTGGCTTATTTTTATGTCTTAATTTCATTAATAGTGCACATGAACATTTTCATGACATAATATTATCTTTTACGCATTCATTTCATATTCATTTCATTGCCAAGCGTCATATGTGGTCATTTTGAGTCTCATATCCTTCCTTTTGCACAGATTCGCGTTTGGTCGGAGACGAGGGTGGCCATTGAGACGCTTGCGCCTTTCTTTTGCTTCAAAAAGGTGGGTTTCTCTTCTAATAGCTACGACAACCCTATATATCCCTTACGTGCAAGATTTAAGCCAAATTAGTATATATATAAAATCGAGTCATTTTGGGTAAATGATTTCAAATGTATGAGCCCTTTTATTTATGAAACCCTACCTTATGTTTTGGGCGAGACATGATTATGATTGCACGGGCCCCGGGAATTAGTACATGTGGCTAACCGAGGAAGCAAGGGCTGACGGGGATCCCATGTACTAGTCCCAACCAAACTACGGCGGTACCGGACCTCGCCAGGAGATTGGCAGGGAAAGGGAGCTGAGTGCCATCTGGGGAGTCATGTAACCCCTTTTGGTCAATGATTGGGTGGCTAGGTCTTGCAAACCCATCCACCAACCCGGAGGAAGAAGGTGTATATGAATGATTATGATCATGATATGTATGAGCACAAAAGAGATATATATGATAATGAATGAATGAATAAATGATTATGAATACACAAGGTGTTGGTTGGAGATAATGCATGCCTCCTCGCCAGGGCCTTGAATACCGTAATGATTAAACATGACCGTAGTAATCCCGATGATGCCTTCTTTGATTTCACCCACTTGGGAAAATTACTTTAAAACCTCATTCGGGATTACTACTAGCATGTACGTGTTTAATTTATGCAATATTATATCTTATGCCTCGTTTTATACCCACCAGTCTCTTTTAGACTAAACCCGGTTTGTTTTCAGTTGTTTTGTGCAGCTGTAGGAGTGCTAGGTGGGAATACAAGTCGTCTAGGTTTTGAATTGTTGTTTAGCACTTCTTTAAGTCTCATACACTCATACTCTTATTCCTGTTTTGTATGTGATCATGTTATGGAGCGTTATGGTTTTGTAGGCCGTGTGGCCTTGGATACTTGAATAATTTTGTATATCTATTTTGGAGCTTGGTGGCTCATTGTATATATATGTTGATCTTGCTTCCGCGTTTTATTATCGCTCTGATTTTATATTGCCTTAATCTTGAATGGTTTAAGGGTTAGTCTAGCCTAGCATAGCGTGTGTGTTGTGTCCCCGTTCGCCGTGGATTTGGCACGTGTATTGCCTTCAATTTCATAAATGGGTCGGGTCTCGGTGCGGGGGATGTAGTACCTTACACTCGGGTGCTACATTTTAAGATCTTCTAAAAACAGTGGGAGCTACATATGATTAAAAGACCTAAATCCTATGTATTACGTTATTATTCTACATGTTCATATCTTCTCTGCTTAGCATTTAGGTTGTTGTTCTGTGATTCTCTACAGGGCTGTGCGGACGATCCCGCACAGTCCCGCACGCACGCATGCGTGCAGTCCTGATGACTCCCGACGCGATGTTTCCGGCCTCATCCCGACCCGTCCGCTTGCGGCGACGAACTCGCTTGTTCCTCGTCGTCCCGTACCGTTTTCCATACAAAATTTTCAGGAAAATTTTCGTCTCGATTCGGGAATCAAAATCGCGATTTTAATAAATCTAAAATAAAATGATTTTTAATTTTTTTTTTCAGAAAACGATTTTCTCAATTTATCAAGAAACCTATCAAATTCAAAAGCTCAGATTAGGAAACAAATTCAAGAATACTTAATTGTAACTCAGATTCAAGAATTTCTCAAAATTCAATTAAAAGATAGATTAGAAATAGACCTTGCAAGGTGGCTCTGATACCACTTGTTGAGAAAAACACGATCAGAAAGTGCAGCGGAATTTAAAAATTTTCCCAAAAGCAAGATCGGACTAGCAATTTCTATTTCTAATCTTTGGGGATTCAAGAACTTACAAGAATCGTTGCTTTCTTGACACGTTTTGAGCCGCGCTCAAACGCGCTTCATGCGGTAATAGCAACCCTCGTCCCTCGAAAGATTCTCTCTACTAGATTCAAAGTAGGTCTCCTCTAGAGTAATAATACACACCAACCTAGATTCAAATTATGTTAGGGAAAGTAGCGATATAACATGTGTAAAGAAAGAAACAAAAACGAGAAGAAAGAGAGCAAGAGTATTCTCCCAAATTCTTGAAGCCATGTAGTTTGGGCGTGATCCCCTTGTTCATGCGTGAGTGAAAAATTCGAACCCCGTGGCATATTTATAGCCTAGGGTTCGAACCCCAAACCCTAATCGAAATTGGATTCCAAGTTTGACTTTACTTCTATTTTCTTTCTGTCCAAGTAATAGGAGTCTTATTCAAAATAAGATATCTATTCCTTCTAGAAAAGAGCTCCTAAATAAATTAGGAGTATTTAATTATTCTAATAATAATTAAATATCTTTTTCCAATAATATTTATTCTAATCATATTAGAATTAATATTTACTAGACTAATAAATAGAAGATATTTAATACTTATTTATTTATTTATTCTAATCAAATTAGAACAACTAAATAATTAAATACTTAAATACTTAGAATTAATTCTCTCAATTAATTCCATGAAGGGATTTAGAATTAATTCTCTAATTAATTCTAACGAGTTAAAATTAATTCTCTAATTAATTTTATTTGGCTTCATAATTGATCTAGCTCAAATCCGGTCGATCTGAGGTGGACGATCTGAGGGTCAGATTTGGGTCAATCAATCAAGAATTTGTTTGAGTGGGCTCTTTATCGACCTGAAAGCACTAGCAAACGTGAGCTAAGTACCAGCTTGGGGAACTTGGGGTTTTGCCCAAGTTTGGCACTCCGAATCTCAAGTCAGTAATGGAGCTCTTTAGAGAGAGAATAAATGCAATTTAATGTGGAGTAAAGGCTTACCAAATACTGTTCAAGGGGCGAGTATTTATAGCCTTGGCCAAATAACACAGTAATGTGTGTATTGCAAGTGTGCATTAATGGCGCTACCAATCGTCGGTCTGGCTGTCGGACGATGGAGCTGGCTAAAGTGGGATCGATTGTACCTTATTCCCCTTTGGGTAAAGACTGGGACTGGCGGGCAATGAATGCTCCACAGTACGCCTGTCCTAGGGAATGAGAAGGTTACACGTGTCCCGACAGGAGTGCTTTATAGTATTCGGGTGTCCAGTGACGTATGTCGATATCACCTTCCGGGATCCTTAATCCTGTTTGGGTTTCCTCATAGGAGGGGAGCAGATCGATCTGATGACCTGGCTATTGAAATCGATCTGATGGTCTGATGATCAGGCAATATGTAAATCGATCTAATGACCTCATGTAGAACTGACGATCTGAGGACCTCATGTAGATCTGATGATCTGAGGACCTGATATCGATCTGATGATCTGTCCAAAAAGCCGTTTCTCGTTTATCCAGGTTGGCATGGGGTCCACGTGGTGCCCAGGCGGGCGTGCCACGTGTTATCGTATTATCATGCCATGTCAGAGGACCCCCAAATTACCAGTGTGAAATTTCGCAGTGGTAATTTCATCGATCTGCCATTGGGTAGGGGGACCGTCGTAACCGTTATAATCGAACCGCCGCCATAATGATGAGTCGTGACTTTTGAGTTCATCGATCTGACGCAACATTTAGTGCGACGTGACCTTTGAGGGAGTTGGCGTGTCCGGGGTAATTATGGCATCGTTTCATATTTCGAGACGTTACTTTTTCAACCTCTATAAATGGGGGGTCACCCTCAAGCCTCATTTCACTGTTTTCACACACAAGCCGCCGAACTGCTCCGATCTACAATCATTGTCATCCATCTTTTTGGGAGCTTGTCCGATCTGCTCTTAAGGTAAAGTTTCATTTCTTCTCCCATCTTCTCATGGCTCGCGGTCGGATCGAAACGGGACGGGACTCGGGTGAAGCTGCTTTTACGCCGTCTCCCGAACGAGAAATCAATCGGAATATCCCCCCTCTTCCGGATGCGAGTTTCGAATCACTTACGGGATCTGGTGGTACATCCAATCGCGTGGGACTCGCATTGACCTCGAGAGGGAGGGGTCCGATGAGGTTGGTGGATGAGCCAAAGGAGGCTCAGGAGGTCGAAGAAGAAGGGGAGGTCGAAGAACCTGCTGCAAACCCACGGGTGGTGGAACGGCCGCGTCATGTCTACCGAACTCTATCCCATGTGACCCAGAGGGTATTGAAAATAACTGAATCCGAGTTCACGGACGCGAGGAGGAGGCTCACTTTAGATTTGCCATATGTAGTTCGAATGCCGCTGGCAGGGGAGACGGTGGGTAACCCACAGAGGCCAAGGTCGATCGGGATCTATTACCGTTCAGTTAAGTATTACCTAAGGCTTCCGATGCCTACGATCGTTTCCGACTTCCTGGTTCGCTTCAACATGTTCTTGGCTCAGTTAACCCCCAACTCATTCTACCTGATCCATTGTATGATGATAATTGTGAAGTTCTTGGGGTTTGCGCCGGAGATCGAAGATTTTGGAGAGTTCTTTACACTTAATAGTGCCGCGAAATCTGGCCCCGGATACTTCAATCTCTAGTCGAAACCTCATAGGAAGATGGTGTCGATCCCCTCGACATCGCACGGGGTAGATTGGAAATCCAAGTTCTTCTTCGTCGACCTCCCCGTTACCCATTCGTTTTGATCTACATGGGGTTCAGATGACCCGAAGCGCCTACCTACCAGATCGACCTCCTAGCTCCACAACAACTTCTATCTGCTTCCCCACCTAGGCCTGCTAGACCATACGAACCTGACGAGGACGGGGAATCTGGTCGAAGCGGGCATAATGTTGGAAAAACTGGAATCAGAAAGCAGCGGAAATTTAAAAATTTTACTACAAAAGGATCTTTAACTCGCAATCGTGTATCCAAATTCGTAGAGATTAGGAACTTACTTTTCAATAATATTTCTTGAAGCGTTTCAAGCCACCCAAGAACGCTCTTCTCGCGGTTTGATCCCATTTCCTTGGTAAAGCTCGAATCTTCAAAACTTCTAACTTGAAGCTCTCTAGAGATAGCCCACCAACTTAACTACAATCTAACTAGTAAGGATGCTAGTTCTCTAGTTAGTGTTTAGGCTTAACCTAGGCTTTATTTTATCTTGGAGAAAGGATGGTATTCAACACATGAACCAAAAGAATTCAATCACTCTCTAAGGGGAGCATGAGCTCCCCTATATATATGAAAGGGAGGGGGACGCCGAACCCTAGTCCTTTTGGGGCAAGGATTTGGTCCTTCTCTCTAATTACTTGATCATCAAGTAATTCCAACTTTTACTTTGAATTCTAATTCAAATCAACTTTTAAGAGAGCTAAAAATATCCAAACTCTTTTTGGATAATTTTATACTTTATTTCTTAAATAAATAAATAACTTATTTTATCTAATTAATTAATTCATAATTAATTAACTATATTAATTTTCTCCAAAATAAGACTTTCTTTTTAATTCAAAATTAAACCAAAGTCTATTAAATAATTAATCATATTAATCATTTAATACATAATCAAACTTACACGTGTGGCACACGTGTCCCAAGGACACGTGTCCAGTCACGTGACCCACACGTGTGGTACTCTCTTGGCTCGATTAACTTGTTTAATCATTTTAAAGCCTTAACTCATGTAACCAAGTTGTTGTGTGTGACACTTTAGGTTCTCAATTGAATTAGCAGTGACCCCAATTAATTAATTCACTAATTAATTAATCAGTTCACAGATTAAACGACCATAATCTAGCAACAGGTGTTTAACCCCTAGCTGAATTGGAATGTTCGGATTCGACAGAACCTTTAAGTCATCGATTCATGTGAGATACAATCCTCCTACTTACTATCTCTCAACCAAGATCTAGGGCAAGGGAATGATCGGAACGCTAATAATCCGGTCTTAAAGCTAAGTGCATTTCATATCCATTTGATCTCAATCCAAGCAACCCTTTTCTTGATGTCTTGATCTACTGCTTTGGCCAAGGACTCCATATGGCATATGAATGACTTACACAATAAGAGATCACCTTGCAAATGCAAGTGTAGGTCCTTTCTTGTTTCTCATTCAATTTCATGAGTCACTTGTGCAGCCCCAGCATAAGCCTTGAATTAGTTGTCTAAGGCGACATCTTTTAAAGCTTATACCTAAGACTACAGAGTTAACTCATAAAGTGACATGGAACCTCAAGTCTAAGGATCAATTAATCACATCAATGACTCGTGAGATATTTCCTAATCTGGAAGTTTCCATTTCCTGAAATAGAAACTTCCTTTCCCATTTAGGAATCTTCTCACACGGGGCACCTCAGTGAACTTACTTATTAAAGTAAGCACCCTCATGTATCACGCACGTATCAACTATGCCCTTTGCACCTCCATGAAACAAGGTGGTCCTTCTTAAGGGCGTGATCCCACAAGCGCAAGCCTTAGAGGAGTCAGGTTGACACTCCCACTGTCGGTAGGACTCATCGGCTTGGAGTATTTTACTAATCATGACTTATGTGATATAGGGCTCGTTTCATGAACCATTTCACCTAAATGGTAGAGTCCAAAAGTCATCAGGATTAGGGGAGTTCTCATACATGCACAACTAAAGTAAACGCATACCAAACAAGAGCATATAAAGAAGTGTTGCCTCAATTCGTTATTTCATTCAAAGATTGTCTGTGATTACAATAAGGAAAAGCACAAAGCGGATATACAATCGGCTTTCTAGGGCACTATTCCTAACAATCTCCCACTTGCCCGTCAAAGCCATTCTAAAGCTACTCTAAGTCCCATCTTCTGAAGATGACCTTCGAAAGCTTCTCGACTAAGGGGGTTTAGTAAGTGGATTTACCACGTTCTCTGCTGATGTGACCCTCTCAATTTGAACATCTCCTCTTTTGATAATATCACGGATTAGGTGATACTTCCTCATAATGTGCTTGGTCCATTGGTGAGATCTTGGTTCTCTTGCTTGAGCAACCGCCCCAGTGTTGTCACAAAACATAATAATGGGGTCTCTCATGCTAGGAACAACATTTAACTCTTGAATGAAGTTTCTAATCCAAACACCTTCCTTAGCTGTATCATTCGCAGCTAAGTATTCAGCCTCAGTGGTCGAATCTGCAGTGGTAGTTTGCTTGGAACTCTTCCAACTCACTGCTCCGCTGTTTAGGCAGAAAATGTATCCTGACATTGACTTAAAATCATCCAAGTTAGATGCAAAGCTTGCATCGCAGTATCCTTCGACAGTAAGATCTTTCTGACCTACGTAAACTAAGAATAAATCTTTAGTACTTTTCAAGTACTTGAGAATATTCTTCACGGCAGCCCAGTGACCATTCCAGGGTCAGATTGGAAACGACTTGTTACACTAAGTGCATAAGCCACATCTGGTCGAGTACATAACATTGTATACATTATGCTACCTATTGCTGATGCATAAGGTGTATGAGTCATTCTTTCCTTCTCAAGGTTAGTCTTAGGACACATCTTCTTAGAAAGACACGTTCCTACACTCATAGGAAGGTTCTTAACCTTTGCTGACTCCATATTGAATCTCTTCAATACTTTGTCAATGTACATCGACTGTGATAGTCCTATTGACCTTCTAGATCTATCTCGATAGATTTTAATTCCAACGATATAGGACGCATCACCAAGATCTTTCATCTCGAATTGGTTCGATAACCATAACTTAGTCACTTTCATATCATCCTTCGAATTCCCAATAAGAAGGATGTCATCAACATAAAGTACTAAGAATTGCACTGAGGTCTCCAATTCCTTTCTATACACACATGATTCATTCGAAATTTGAATGAAGCGAAACGCTTTGACTGATTCATCAAATCGAATGTTCTAATTCCTAGAGGCCTGTTTCAATCCATAGATTGATCTTAGGAGCTTGCAAACCTTTTGCTCAGTCCCACTGAATGTGAAACCTATGGGTTGCTCTATATAAATGTCTTTATCAATGTCACCATTGAGAAAAGCAGTTTTCACATCCATTTGACATATCTCATAGTCATAATATGCAGCAATGACAAACATGATCCGAATAGAATTTTACATTGCAACTGGTGAAAAGGTTTCATCAAAGTCCACGCCGGGTCTTTGATTGAATCCTTTTGCAACCAGTCTTGCTTTGTAGGCTGCAATGCTTCCATTAACTCCAAGCTTTCTCTTAAAGATCCATTTGCAACCTATGGGTTTGACCCCATCTGGCAAATCTACCAAGGTCCAAACTTGGTTGGAGTTCATAGAATCCATTTCGGATTTCATGGCTTCTATCCACTGTTTAGAGTTAGAATCTGAAAGTGCCTCCTCATATGTTAAAGGATCATTATCCTTTTGAGAGATCTCATGGAAGAATCCATACCATCTCTCCGGGTGTCTAGGAGTGCGTTCAGAACGACTTAGAGGAGGATTTACGCGTGTATCGAAATTCGTGATTGGTTGTAGTTGATCAGAATGGGACGTTTCTTCAGTGGGTGGCGTGGGGTCACTTTGTACTTCCTCTAATTCTATGATCTTGCCTTCCTTTTCTTTAAGGAACGGTTCCTCAAGAAAAGTAGCATTTCTGAAAACAAACACCTTTTGCTCAGATTGATCATAGAAGTAGTATCCTATGGATGCCTTAGGATAACCTACAAAGTAGCATAAGTTAGAACGAGATTCTAACTTATCTCCCACTGTCCTCTTCACTTAAGCAGGACAACTCCAAATTCTTAAGTAAGAATAACTAGGGATTTTACCATGCCACATTTCATAGGGCCTTTTAGGGATTGCCTTAGAGGGAACTAGATTCAAAATCTTTGCTGCACTTTCTAGGGCATAACCCCAGAAAGAAGGTGGTAAGTCAGTGAAACTCATCATGGAACAAACTATATCTGGTAGAGTTCGATTCCTTCTCTCAGAAACTCCATTAAGCTGAGGAGTTCTCGGAGGAGTCCACAGAGAGATAATCCCATTATCTTTGAGATGATTAAGGAATTCTTCACTAAGATACTCGCCTCCTCGATCAGATCGAAGTGCTTTGATCTTGTGACCAGTTTGGTTCTCAACCTCCTTTTGAAATTCTAGGAATCTCTCAAAAGCTTCAGATTTATACTTCATTAAGTATACATAACCATATCGACTAAAGTCATCGATAAAGGTTATGAAATACTGATGATTGTTTCTAGTGCTTACACTAAGCGGTCCACAAACATCAGAATGGATCAAATCCAAGGCCTTAGTGGTACGTTCCACAGTTCGTTTAAAAGGAATTTTGGACATTTTTCCTTTGAGGCAGGATTCGCAAGAAGTCAACTCTTTGAGATCATTTTCAGAGAATGATCCTAAAGTGTTTATCTTGCTAATTCTGTTCTTGGAAATGTGTCCTAATCTAGCGTGCCATAAGGGAGCTGAAACTTTGTCATCTCTCTTACATTTAGTTTCTCGTTGTATATTCATAATATTGATATTTTGAGTTAGATAAAGTCCATTACTTAGAGTACCGATGTGAACGGAAGAGTTGTTCCGTTTGATAAAGTATTTACCATTCTTAATATAAGTTTCATAACCTTCACAATCTAAAATTGGAACTGAAATTATATTACGAATAATGCTCGGTATATAAAGGACTTTATTTAAAACTAACTCAAAACTTCCTAAATCTAATCTAATTGTGCCTAAAGCTCGAGCTTCAACATTTGAGCCATCGTCAATCTTCAAGACACATTCTCCTTCTCTGAGTTGTTGGACTTCATTTAGCATTTGTACATCATTACAGATATGAGCTCCACAACCGGTATCAAGTACCCAAGAACTAGAATTAATAGAAAGATTTACTTCAACGAGAAACATACCTTTCTTTAGAGTAGCTTTGTACTCTGGGCAGTTTCTCCTCCAATGTCCCGCTTTGCCACAATGGAAGCAAACATCCTTTTTCTGATCACGCTTCTTCTTTTAGACCTTCCCCTTCGAAACGCCACCAGTGGGCCTAAGGGGTTTCTTCTTCTTCTTTTGGGCTATCTTGCCCTTACCTTTAGAAGGCTCAGAAGAGGATGATGGAGCATTCACCATCAGAACCTTAATGTCCTTCTTGATCATGCTTTCAGCAGTCACAACAGCATGATTCATATTGAAGTTGAGGACAAATGGGTTGAATGATGGTGGGAGCGAGGCTAGCAACAAATCCACTGAAAGCTCATCTTTCAGTGGCATATCCATGGAATCAAGTTTCTCAGTAAGGGCGAGAAACTTGAGTCCATATTCATGGACACTTGAACCTTCCCTCATTCTCAAGTGGAACAATTCCTTTGAAGTGTTATACCTTGTAACACATTCATGAGGGCGGTAAAGTTGCTCTAAGTGGTCGTAAATCTCCCAAGCAAATTCCATGACCTCATGTTGCCTTTGCAAGTCCAGAGACATGTTAGCTAACATAAGGCAACGGGCTTGGAGATTATCATCCTTCCACTTCTAGATCGCGTCCCGCTCGGCCCGAGTGGGAGCTTCCCCTTCCGGACTAGGCTCCCCTTCGAAGAGAACATAAGTTCTCTTCTCAGAATCTAAAATGATTTTTAGATTCCTCAACCAATCAGAATAGTTGGGACCAGTTAACTTGTTTGACTCGAGGATCGACACAAGAGGGTTTTTGGTTGCCATTTCAAAACACGTAGAGAATCACAGAATCTACGACCTAAATGGTAAAATAGAGAACTAGTGAGCATACTGAATTATAACGATATACAAAAGATAAGGTCTTTAATCTAATGTAGCTCCCACTGTTTTTAAAAGATCTATAATTCCCAAAGATCTAAGTGGAACACGTTTCCCAATGGGTACTAAGATCCTAAGCATTTTACCTCGAACCCACGACTCGCGGACATTCTAAGTAAAACCCTAGGTAGGTACAACTTACCAATTTCTAACACCTTTAGAACTCTTAGTAATTGGTTTTGCATCACCTAACTTTCAATATGGACCCACGACTCGTGCGACATCCATATTTACTTAGGCGTTAAACTAGACCCATCAATCATAAGATCATGATCAAAACTTTGTTCGGACGACCCACGACTCGTGGACATCGACTTTGCCAAAATTGACCACGAAATATTGATCATTTAAAATGATCAATTAGGTAACTAAGAACTAATAAGCTCCACTAGCTATCCCACGACTCGCGGACAATAACTAGTTTCACTTACTAAACTTAAAACCTATTGATGGAATGCTAGGAATTTAATTCAAAATATGCACCTCGAATTAAACACCTATTTATTCGAAATTAGCTTAATATTTAATGGGAATTTTCGAATCAACATGAGAGTTGTCCGGTTCGACCTCACCAACATATATGTGATCCAATTTTAATTAGTCTTGATTAATGCAAGTACACTTAAATGCATTTCACACAAGCACTTAGTAGATAACATGTCCTAGCATGATACTAACATGAGATGATCATGGGTTCTACCTATCTTATGCGTGATATGTGGGAGCCACTCCACAATCACAAGTTCTAACATACATGCCACATAAACAGTTTAAATCACATAAGGGAAAGCGGTAACAAAATACGAGCCATATCTCTATTACATTTTCAATTGAGATGCCCCTCCCTAACATTTTGAGGGGTCTTCACTTATAGCCTCCTTTTTACTTGAATGTGGTCCATCTATCTCTACTCTCAAATTACAGTAAAAGAAAAAAGACATAAAGTAATAAGGCTCAATCTTCATATTGACCTTAGACAATTACACGGGGCACACCCCGGCCTCAAAAACAGTAATATGGAAAGCCACATAATAAATCACATAACAATATGCACATAAGTGAGGCTCCAACCTCAATTGAAAAACGCAACTATAGGGCTCCAACCCCAATTTAAACCATTCATGTGCATAAATTAAAACCATAGATAAGTCTAAACCCATGATCACCTAACATGCATAAATTGTAAGAATTTAAATTTAACCAATAAATTAAAATTCTCGCTTTAAGCTCTAATAGCTTAAAATACGACTTAGATGCAATTCTTGTTCAAGAGCTTTTTCAATAAAACCCGAAAAACAATAAACTAATAAAATTCCAATTAATTTCTGAAAATTAATAATTTTATTCTTTCAATATTTTTAGAAAATAAAATTTTCAATTTTTCCCAAAATTTAAATCGATCAATTTCTCAAAAATCCTAATTTAATCAAAATTTTAAAATAATTTTATTTTAGCAAAACTGATTTCAAAAGATAAAATTAAAATAAAATTAAATCGGGATTTTCAAGGACCGAAAACACGAAACACGAAAACACGAAGATTGGCCCACGACCGGCGCGTTGGGCGCAGCAGCACCCGGCATGGGCGTCCCGTGTGGTTGCGGGACAGGCGAGCGGGCAGTCTCCCGCGCGGATGCGGGAGGGCTGGGGGGCGGCGACGGGGCCTGGGCGTGCGACGTGCTAGCACGCGTAGGCTCGTCCTTTTCGTGTTCCGTTTCGTATTTTGGGTTTCTCCAAAACCCGGTTCAATCCAAAAATAAGAAAAATACGATTTAAATAGATTTCAATCAAAACGGTTTTCAAAAACAAAATTTAAGAAAACAGTTTTAGAAATTCAAGAAAAATTACAGTTTCGTAATTCAGGCTTTCTAAAAGAACTCATGAATACCTAATTCGCATATAAGCCTAAGAATTTCTACCAAATTCAGAAAAGTGGAGACGAATCAGAAACACGATTAACGAGGTGGCTCTGATACCACTTGTTGGAAAAACTGGAATCAGAAAGCAGCGGAAATTTAAAAATTTTCCAACAAAAGGATCTTGAACTCGCAATCGTGTATTCGAATTCGTAGAGATTAGAAACTTACTTTTCAATAATCTTTCTTGAAGCGTTTCAAGCCACCCAAGAACGCTCTTCTCGCGGCTTGATCCCCTCTCCTTGGTAAAGCTCGAATCTTCAAAACTTTTAACTTGAAGCTCTCTAGAGATAGTCAACGAACTTGACTACAATCTAACTAGTAAGGATGCTAGTTCGCTAGTTAGTGTTTAGGCTTAACCTAGGGTTTATTTTATCTTGGAGAAAGGATGGTGTTCAACACATGAACCAAAAGAATTCAATCACTCTCTAAGGGAAGCATGAGCTCCCCTATATATAGGAAAGGGATGGTGACGCCGAACCCTAGTCCTTTTGGGGCAAGGATTTGGTCCCTCTCTTTAATTACATGATCATCAAGTAATTCCAACTTTGACTTTGAATTCTAATTCAAATCAACTTTTAAGAGAGCTAAAAATATCAAACTCTTTTTGGATAATTTTATACTTTATTTATTAAATAAATAAATAACTTATTTTATCTAATTACTTAATTCATAATTAATTAACTAGATTAATTTTTTCCAAAATAAGACTTTATTTTTAATTCAAAATTAAACCAAAGTCCATTAAATAATTAATCATATTAATCATTTAATACATAATCAAACTTACACGTGTGGCACACTTGTCCAGTCACGTGACCCACACATGTGGTACCCTCTTGGCTCGATTAACTCGTTTAATCATTTTAAAGCCTTAACTCATGTAACCAAGTTGTTGTGTGTGACCCTTTTGGTTCTCAATTCAATTAGCAGTGACCCTAATTAATTACTTCACTAATTAATTAATCAGTCCACAGATTAAACGACCATAGTCTAGCAACAGGTGTTTAACCCCTAGCTGAATTGGAATGTTCGGATTCGACAGAACCTTTAAGTCATTGATTCATGTGAGATACAATCCTCCTACTTACTATCTCTCAACCAAGATCTAGGGCAAGGGAATAATCAGAACCCTAATAATCCGGTCTTAAAGCTAAGTGCATTTCATATCCATTTGATCTCAATCCAAGAAACCCTTTCTTGATGTCTTGATCTACTGCCTTGGCCAAGGACTCCATATGGCATATGAGTGACTTACACAATAAGAGATCACCTTGCAAATGCAAGTGTAAGCATATGAGTCACTTGTGCAGCCCCAGCATAAGCCTTGAATCAGTTGTCTAAGGCGACATCTTTGAAAGCTTTTACCTAAGACTACATAGTTAACTCATAAAGTGACATGGAACCTCAAGTCTAAGGATCAATTAATTATATCAATGACTCGTGAGATATTTCCTAATCTGGAAGTTTCCATTTCCTGAAATAGAAACTTCCTTTCCCATTTAGGAATCTTCTCACACGGGGCACCTCAGTGTACTTACTTATTAAAGTAAGCACCCTCATGTATCACACACGTATCAACTATACACTTTGCACCTCCATGAAACAAGGTGGTCCTTCTTAAGGGCGTGATCCCACAAGCAAGCCTTAGAGGAGTCATGTTGACACTCCCACTGTCGGTAAGACTCATCGGCTTGGAGTATTTTACTAATCATGACTTATGTGATATAGGGCTCGTTTCATGAACCATTTCACCTAAATGGTAGAGTCCTAAAGTTATCAGGATTAGGGGAGTTCTCATACATGCACAGCTAAAGTAAACGCATACCAAACAAGAGCATATAAAGAAGTGTTGCCTCAATTCGTTATTTCATTCAAAGATTATCTGTGATTACAATGAGGAAAAGCACAAAGCGGATATACAATCGGCTTTCTAGGGCACTATTCCTAACACATAATCCTTGGACACCGATGGAGGAACTTCCGCCTTGGTATGCTCCTACAAATATGGACATGCCATTGAGATGGCTCAGGCCAAAAAGACCAAGTCCCAGGTGACGTGCGAGCTGCCTCAACCGGTCGGGGTCGAGCATTTCCTCCCTACCGCTCCCGAGTTCGAAAGGGCAAGGGCTCGATCTGTTCAAGGGTCCCACTCATCTCATGTTGAGATCGATTGATTGTTAGATTCCCTTAAATTTCAGAACATTTAATTTGACCTACTAGCCGGGTTGTGGCTAGGTGAATAATTTGTTATATTTCTGTTATTTTTTTGAACAATTTGCCCATCGAGCCACGTCGCGTGGTGAGCTCGATGCGTTAGGTATAATTGATCTCTTATGAATTTTGGAGATCGATGTTCATATGAAAGAATTTGAATTCCCCATACTTGTGTTTTCTCTCTTTGTCAGTTGAGTACTTATTCGATCTCGCAAGTGTGTGGTTTGTCGATCTAGGATTAGCATGACCTCGTCGTTAGCTAGATTTTACTCGCGTTCGGATCGATAAGTGGAACACGTTTTTGATCTCATTGGGATGTTTATCTAGTCTCGTCGGGTTCCCGTACCTTAGTCATTTTACCCCTTACCGTGTTTTCATCGGATCGATAGCGATCTCGAAGATGCGTTAGCTTTTTTAGGATTTGGCGACCTCTCTGGATCTTATCGGATCTAAATCGATCTCCTTGGATCTCTGGATTATTAATCTTGGAGATCGTTACTCTAGATCTCATTGGATCTAAATCGATCTCCTTGGATCTCTGGATCATTAGGTGCGTTGGGATTTTTAGGATCTCTTCGGGTCTTAGAAGACCTCGTTGGCTCTCGACTTCCTAAACCCAAAATAGAAGATAAGAACCATTTATCTTGACATTCTCGTAGGATCGAAATCGATATCACTGGAATTTTAAACGTGTGTTAGGATTTTTAGGATCTCTTCAGTCTTAAGACGACCTCGTTGGATCTCGATCTCTAACGCAATGATGCTGGGGAGGCTCGCTCCCTCATCGACTCATGACCATAGGTCGAATGAGTGCTTAATCGAGGGGATAGGAACCTAGTGTGGGGACACGGGTTGATTCTAATCGTATGCCATCCCAGAAACGTATGTTAATTCACTGATTAGAGGTCGATTCTCAAGCGAATTCGACCTTTGTAATCGTTATAATTTTGAAATAATTTGAAAACTAAGTGTAAAACTTCTTCAAGTTGTGCGTGTTCCAGGGTCTGGGTAATGGTTCCCCGACCATGTCTTCTAGTCGGTAAGCCATATTTTTCCCGATCTCCGTGATGCGATAGGGTCCTTCCTAGTTAGGCTCAAGTTTTCCGACATGCTGCAAGACTTCGACCTTCTTTAACACCAGGTCGCCGATCTGGAACGATCTGGGCTTCACGTGTTTGTGGTATGATCTAGCCACTGCTTCCTTGTACTGTTTGAGCTTCTGATAGGCACGTTCTCTGCTTTCTTCAATCACATCTAGATCTTCAGCTCTGATCTCTGCATTTTAGCCGAGCTGATACTAGGATACACGAGCTGTTTCATGTAAGAGCTCGGATGGGATCACGACTTTGGATCCGAAAACCAATGAGTATGGGGTTTGCCCGGTAGCTGTTCGTGGGATAGTTCGATAAGCCTATAGTACACCGTCGAGTTCGTCCGCCCAAGCTCCCAGCTTGGCGTCGAGATGGGTTTTGAGATTTTGGATAATGATTCGGTTGGTGACTTCGGCTTGGCCATTTGCTTGCGGATGACCGACAGTAGTGAACTTGAGGTCAATCCCGAGGTCTCGACAGTAGCTCTTAGTATTCTCAGATCGAAATTGAGGACCATTGTCACAGATGAGTACCCTCGGAACCCCAAAGCGGCAGATTATGTTCTTCCAGTGGAAATTTCTTATTACTGCATCAGTAATTTTCGGAACTGCATCGACCTCAACCCACTTTGAGAAGTACTCGACGCATACTATGGCGAACTTTTTCTGTCTGGGTGCCAGGGGAAATGGTTCGATGATGTCGATCCCCCACTGATCGAAGGGCCAACAGACATCGATCGGGATCATGGATGCTGGGTGAGTATGGATGAGGTTGCCATGTTTTTGGCACTTGGAGCATTTCCTAGAGTGGAGTTTTACGTCCCACACCATAGTTGGCCAAAAATACCCAGTCTTTAAGATTTTTCGAGCTAGAGATCGACCTCCTGAGTGGTTTCCGCAGCACCCCTCATGGACTTCTTCTAGGATATCTTGGGCTTGGCTAGGTCGTAGGCATCTTAGAGGGGGACCAATACAGGAATTTTTTGTACAACCTGCCTTCGTGATCATGTAGAGCAGAGATCGATATTTTACTCTCCTGGCCTCAGTTCGATTTTGGGTCAAAACTTAGTCCTTGAGGTATGCGATTAGATCGTCCATCCAACAAGGTTCCGACGGATCGATGGCGGTGACATCGACCTTTTCTTCATCGATCGTCCGACCCCTCCAGACCATGAAAGAGATGGTCGCGTCCTTTGTCCCTTGGAATCCATTTGCCAACTTTGGCAGAGAATCAACTCGACCGTTCTCCTCGTGGGGGACTTGTTAGATTTTGAACTCTTTTAGCTTCGAGGCCAGCTCTTTCACCATCTTGAGATACGCTGCCATGGATTCTTCTCGAGCCTCGTACGTGCCATTTACCTGGCTGGTGATGAGCTGAGAGTCAGTTACTATGGCTAACCTGTCGATCTTATTTTCCGTGGCGTATCTTAGTCCTGCCACAAGTGCTTCGTACTCAGCCTCGTTGTTTGTTGCTTTAAAATCTATTTTAATGGCGAAATCGAGCTGGAGCCCATTTGAGCTTGTAAGGGATATGCCCACTCCCCCTCCTTGAGAGGTCGATGAGCCATCCGTGTACATGGTCCAGCTTGGCAAGGTAAGAACGATCTCCATCGATCTGGTGTTCTTTTTGACTAAGAAGTCAGCCAGAACTTGAGCTTGCTGGGCGGCTCGGGGCTGGTAGGTGATGTCGTACTGACTCAACTTGATCGCCCACTTCATCATGCGGCCCAGTACATCAGGTTTGGACAAGACCTGTCTGAGGGGTTGATCTATCAAAACGATTATGGGATGTGCTTGGAAGTACGGGCGTAGCTTCCGAGCAACATGCGTGAGGGCGAATACGAACTTCTCGACTTCGAGATAGTTTCGTTCCGCACCGTGCAGGATCTTACTCAGGTAGTAGATCGGTAGGTGTTTTCAATCTCGGATGGCGACCAAGACTGAACTGAAGGTTTCGTTAGAAAGCGACAAATAGAGGTACAAGGTCTCGCCCTCATTTGACTTTGCCAGCAATGGGGGAGATGCCAAGTACTCTTTTAATTGATCGAACACTCGGTCGCATTCTTCGTTCCACTCGAATTTCTTTAGATTCCTCAAGACTTTGAAAAATTGGAGGTTGCGTTCGGACGATCGCGATATGAACCGGTTGAGAGAGATTGTCCGGCCGACCAGAGACTACACCTGGTTGATGCATTGAGGTCGAGGGATGATCTGGATTGCTTTGATCTTTGTTGGATTGGCTTCGATGCCCCGTTGGCTCACCATGTATCCTAGAAACTTCCCCCCTTCGACCCCGAACGTGCACTTATCAGGGTTGAGCTTCATCCCATATTGTCGTAAGATCTCAAACGATCTGCGCAGGTGATCTAGGTGATGGTACGCCCAACGACTCATTACGATCATGTTGAATTGTCTTTCCGATCTCGTCTTTAAACATCATGTTGACCAGCCTTTGGTACGTGGCTCCTGCATTCTTCAGCCCGAAGGGCATGACTTTGAAACAGTATATTCCCTTTTTAGGAATAGTGCCCTAGAAAGCTGGTTTGGCGTAATCTGCTTTGGGACTTTCCTTATATCACAGACAATCTTTGAATAATATACGATTGATTATAATCATAGGCAAACACTTCTTTATATGCCAATACGTGTTTTGTGTGTTTCCATTACGTGCGCATGTATGAGAACTCCTCTAATCCTGATGACTTTAGGACTCTACCATTTAGGTGAAATGGTTCATGAAACGAGCCCTATATCACATAAGTCATGATTAGTAAAATACTCCAAGCCGATGAGTCCTACCGACAGTGGGAGTGTCAACCTGACTCCTCTAAGGCTTGCTTGTGGGATCACGCCCTTAAGAAGGACCACCTTGTTTCATGGAGGTGCAAACTGTATAGTTGATACGTGCGTGATACATGAGGGTGCTTACTTTAATAAGTAAGTTCACTGAGGTGCCCCGTGTGAGAAGATTCCTAAATGGGAAAGGAAGTTTCCATTTCAGGAAATGAAAACTTCCAGATTAGGAAATATCTCACGAGTCATTGATGTGATCAATTGATCCTTAGACTTGAGGTTCCATGTCACTTTATGAGTTAACTCTGTAGTCTTAGGTATAAGCTTTAAAGGGTGTCGCCTTAGACAATTGATTCAAGGCTTATGCTGGGGTTGCACAAGTGACTCATGAAAGTGAATGAGAATCAAGAAAGGACCTACACTTGCATTTGCAAGGTGATCTCTTATTGTGTAAGTCATTCATATGCCATATGGAGTCCTTGGCCAAGGCAGTAGATCAAGACATCAAGAAAAGGGTTTCTTGGATTGAGATCAAATGGATATGAAATGCACTTAGCTTTAAGACCGGATTATTAGGGTTCTAATTATTCCCTTACCCTAGATCTTGGTTGAGAGATAGTAAGTAGGAGGATTGTATCTCACATGACTCAATGACTTAAAGGTTCTGTCGAATCCCAACATTCCAATTCAGCTAGGGGTTAAACACCTGTTGCTAGACTATGGTCGTTTAATCTGTGGACTGATTAATTAATTAGTGAATTAATTAATTGGGGTCACTGTTAATTGAATTGAGAACCTAGAGGGTCACACACAACAACTTGGTTACATGAGTTAAGGCTTTAAAATGATTAAACGAGTTAATCGGGCCAAGAGGGTTCCACACGTGTGAACCACACGTGTGGCTCATGTGAGTGGCACGTGTCCTTGTGACACGTGTCTCACACGATAAATATATGTGTATATTTATTTATGTGTTAAATAATTAATGTGATTAATTATTTAATAGACTTTGGTTTAATTTTGAATTAAAAAGAAAGTCTTATTTTGGAGAAAATTAATCTAGTTAATTAATTGTGAATTAATTAATTAGATAAAATATGTTATTTATTTTAAATAAATAAAGTATAAAATTATCCAAAAATAGTTTGGATATTTTTAGCTCTCTTGAAAGTTGATTTGAATTTGAATTCAAAGTCAAAGTCAAAATTACTTGATGATCAACTAATAGGAGAGAGGGACCAAATCCTTAGTCCATAAGGACTAGGATTTTCAGTCCTCCCCTTCTTATAAATAGGGGAGCTCGAGCTCCCCTTAGAGCTAATCGAGAATTCTTTTGGTTCATGTGTTGAACACCATCCTTTCTCCAAGATAAACGAAACCCTAGGTTAAGCCTAAACACTAACTAGAGAACTAGCATCCTTACTAGTTAGATTGTAGCCCAGTTGGTGGACTATCTCTAGAGAGCTTCAAGTTAGAAGTCTTGAAGATTCGAGCTTTACCAAGGAGTGGGGATCAAGCAAAACGACCAGAAGGGATGATGAAACGATTCTGAACCCAACAGAAAACGAGTGAAAAAATCGAACCAAAGAAGATGGCGAAAACCGTTCGTCCATATCCTGAAGGATGAATTTTTTCACGAGGGTTTTATGGCTGGCAGATTTCTACTTTCACGAAACTGGTTTTCGAAGGGAGTTTCAATCATGTCTTTCTCATTTCATGTTTCTTTCTTTATGTTATATCGTTAAGAACTTCCCTAACATGATTTGAATCTAGGTTGGTGTGGATTGTTATCCCTACAATGGATTCTGAAGTAGAAAGAGACTTTCAAGGGACGGGTTGCCATTACCGCATGGAGCGCGTTTGAGGGCGGCTCAAAACGTGTCAAGAAAGCTACTACCCAAGTGAGTTTCTTGATCTTTATGAATTTGGATTCACGATTGCGAGTCTAAGATCCTTTTGTTGGAAAAAATTTTAAATTTCCACTGCTTTCTGATTCCTGTTTTCCAACACCCTTTACCACGATGAAGGCCGTGTGTTTCTGATCTTCGGAGGCCATAGAGATCTGATAATAGCCTTGGAAAGCATCCATCATGCTGAGCATCTCGCATCCAGCTGTCGAGTCGACGAGCTGATCGATGCGAGGCAGCGGATATGGATCTTTTTGGGCATTCTCCATTTCCCGCCTGTTTTTTGCACAAGGACAACATTGCACAACCAGTCAGCGTATTGAGCCGGGGTAACGTATCCCGCATCAAGGAGTTTATTGACCTCGACTTCGATGATGTCATTCCTTGCCCGACTTTGAGGTCTCAGCTTTTGTTTGATGGGTTTGACTGACGGGTCGATCCCGAGCCGGTGGCAGATCACTTTTGGATCGATGCCGATCAGATCTTTAGCTGCCCACGTGAATATGTCCGAGTTATCTCGCAAGAACTCTATCATCATGATCTCATGTTGGGGATGCATATTTGCCCCAATTTTGGTGGTCTTGCTGCTATCTCCGGGGACAAGGGCATTCTTCTTAAGTTCTTCGGTGGGTTCGAGCCGTTCGCTAGCCGTCCTCTTTCGAGCTGTCGGGGATCTTTCTGCATCGCTTTCCCTCTTGGGGAGCTTGATCTCTCCATCGGCGTAGGTCTGGAGGTCGAGATCTCCCGCTACCTCTTTTCCTGAGGGCTTTTTCAGGACGATGGCGTAGCAACCCCAGTTGTCCATGACATCACAGGTCACTTCTCCGACCCCATTTGGTGTGGGCATTTTCAACTTTTGGTGATACGTTGAAATGAATGCTTTGAATTGTATGAGGCCGGGTCATCCGAAGATCATGTTATATGCTAGGGGCATGTTGACAATAACGTACTCGACCTCCTGGGTCACCCTCTTGGGAGATGTTCCCATCGAGGTGAGGAGCCTTATGCACCATAGGGGAACAACTTCCGACCCACCGAACCGAGAGAGTGGTGTTCAGATCGGATCGAGTTTGAGGTTATGCAATTTCATTTTTACAAGGGTAAAGTAAGGGATAATGTTCGAGCTGCTTCCAATATCAACTGGGCATTTGGTTACATCATAATTAGCTACGCCAAGGGTACCACCATCGGACAACTAGGCGCTCTGCCTTCCCGATAGGGGCCCGGGCGGCTATCACTCTCACTAAAGCTAACCTCCTACCTCTCCCACTCTCTACCCTGATCGATCTGGAACACCTCTTCGTGTGGGCTATTAAACTCTCGAGCTACACGCCTGATGTTCCTCTTTCGAGTTGCTTTGGAGTCGCCGCCCTCATGCCCCCCGGCTATCATATAGATCTTTCCATTGGTGGGGGGGTTATCTTTAGCTCTTTCGAGCGGCTGTTTCCCAGATCTTTTCGGGGGAGACCTTGACCTGGAACGGTCACGATCGTTCGGTCTTCCCGCCCTCTCAGAGTAGTGCTCGATCTTTCGAACAAAATCGTTCAAGTGCCCTCCTTGAATGAGTCTTACGATCTCATCGCGGAGGGCGGTGCATTCTGCGGTGGTGTGGCCCCACGATTGATGGTAGCCACAGAATTTTCCCGATTTCTCAGCCTTCGGGCCCTCCCGGATGGGCTTTGGTTTCTTTAGAAGGCTCTGGTCCATGACCACATAGAGCTGGTCGATGGGCTTGGTCAAGGGGACATAGTTTCGTCGGTCGACTTGGGTCGGTAGGTCGACTTTCCCCTTGATCTTCTTCTGCTCGTTCCCCTTCTGGTTGAGGGACAAGCTCGACCAGATGGCCTGCCGCTCAGATAGAGGCAGAGGTCCGTGTGTGAGGGCTATCTCCTCTACGCGCATGAAACAGTGGGCGATATCCTATATCTCCATCAGGTTGTAAGGTCCAGCCCTGATGATCTCGTCTGCCCATAAGCGATTACAGAGAGCTCGATGGACTACCGAGAGCAGGGTGTCCATTACCGGGCTCTCGTCCCGAACCACTTCCCTTGAAAAGCGAGTCATGAAATCTCGCAGGGACTCACCCTCCCTCTGGTAGATGCTGTTGAGATAAGAGGGTGGGAGCTTCTCCCCGGACATTGAGGAGAAGTGCGCCAAGAACCGATCTACGAACCGGTTGTAGGTCAAAATGCACCGCGGCGGCAGTCGGATGAACCAATCCTGAGCGGGGCCCATCAACGTAGTGACGAAGAGTTTGGCCCAAATTTGTTGGGGATGAGAGTACAGCAATATACGGTTTTCGAAGGCTGTTACATGCTTTTCGGGATCTGTGGTCCCGTTATACATGGGCAGACCTATCGGAATTCGATCTTCGTCGTAGGTTGTGTGAAGAATGTCCTCGCAGAAAGGAGAGGCTTCCTTCCTATCGCTGTGATAACGGAGAGGGCGTCGGTTCAGCCCGTCTCTCAGGTCGACCTACCTCTGGGTGATTTGAGATCCACGATCTCCCAGGCGGCCTTCGACCCGTCTCCGTGGTGGGTCCGCGTAACGATCTGGCTAGTTCTCAATGCGAGCCGCAGCGATTCGGGCTGCCTCCTCTCTCACGGATCGGGCAGGGATCCGTGTGCTGAGGTCATCAAACTCCTCGTGGTCTTCGTCAACCGTGCGTTTACTGCCATTGTTGCGGCTGGGATGATCAGATTCCCCGTGGCCCTCGTGTGGGACCTCTTTGCTCACCGCGGCAGGAGGTGGCGGTGGAGCGTATCCTTGGACTTGACCAGTTCCGATCTGGGGGCTAAGGCCCTAGATGATGTGGGCGGGACGCCCATCGAGCGGCTGAAAGACATAGGGAACTGGGTTCCCGTATGCTTGGACCAGTGGGCCCAGCGCGTTGCACAACACAGGGCTTGGGATGGTGGTGGTTGGGCTAACCATTGAAAGCTCGGGGCGCCTTGGCTCGCGGCCCTCCGTTTGGGAGCGCTCGATCTCGACCCGCCACTGGTCAAGGAAGGCATCCAGGTCTGCCTAGGTGACGGTGATCCTGGGAATGGCCTCAGGTGGAGGCAATGAAACGTTGATGCTGGGCCCGGCGGGTGGGACAGCGGAGGCATTGCCAAGTGGCACGTTGTGGTCATGCCTGCCTTTGGAAACCTCCTCCATGTCGTCCTACCGGTGGGTGTTCCTTGTGTTAACAATCGCTTTGAAAAGGAAGGTGTGAAAGGGCTTTTATCTAGATCGATGTGAAAAGAAAGGTTTCCCACAAATGGTGCCAAACTGATCTGGCTCAAATCCGGTCAATCTGAGGTGAACGATCTGAGGGTCAGATTTGGGTCAATCAGTCAAGAATTTGTTTGAGTGGGCTCTTTATCGACCTGAAAGCACTAGCAAACGTGAGCTAAGTACCAGCTTGGGGAACTTGGGGTTTTGTCCAAGTTTGGCACTCCGACGCTCAAGTCAGTAATGGAGCTCTTTAGAGAGAGCATAAATGCAATTTAATGCGGAGTAAAGGCTTACCAACTACTCTTCAAGGGGCGAGTATTTATAGCCTTGGCCAAATAACACAGTAATATGTGTATTGCAAGTGTGCATTAATGGCGCTGCCAATCGTCGATCTGGCTGTTGGACGATGGAGCTGGCTAAAGTGGGATCGATTGTACCTTATTCCCCTTTGGGTAAAGACTGGGACTGGCGGGCATTGAATGCTCCGCAGTACGCCTGTCCTAGGGAATGAGAAGGTTACACGTGTCCCGACAGGAGTGCTTTACAGTATTCGGGTGTCCGGTGACATATGTAATCGATCTGGAGATCGATATTGCCTTCCGGGATCCTTAATCCTGTTTGGGTTTCCTCATAGGAGGGGAGCAGATCGATCTGATGACCTAGCTATTGAAATCGATCTGATGGTCTGATGATCGGGCGATATGTAAATCGATCTAATGACCTCATGTAGATCTGATGATCTGAGGACCTGATATCGATTTGATGATCTGTCCAAAAAGCGATTTCTGGTTTATTCAGGTTGACGCGTGCCACGTGTTCTCGTATTATCATGCCATGTCAATAATTAATTCTCCTAATTAATTATATATTAGGGATTTATAATTAATTCTCCAATTAATTAACATATGGTCAAATTATTCAATCGGACCATACGACCCAAACCTCTCTCACGTGCCACACGTGTACATTTACACATGTGGTCTCGTTTTGATCAACTACTTGATCTTTCTTTCAATACCCTTTGAATCCGGCATTTTTGTGTGACCCCCTAGGTTCATTTTCAGTTAGTAGTGAGACTAATACGCTTTATTAGTTCACAGATCACACGACCATCGTCTAGCTACAGGTGTGTGACCCCTACCCGAACAATGAATATATATTCGAAAGAACCTTTCAGTCAATGACAACTGTAAAGTACGATCCTCCTACCAACCCATCTCTCGATTAAGATCTAAGGCATGGGAATAATGAGAGCCCTACTAATCTCAATCTTAAAGCTAAGTTCGTTTCATATCCATTTGATCTCAATCCAAGAAACTCTTTTCTTGATGTCTTGATCCACTACCCCGGCCGAGGGTTTAGGATGGCATATGAACAACTTATGCAATAAGAGATCTTCTTACAGTACAGCAAGTGTAGGTCCTTTGTTGATTCTCATATGCGTCCATGCGCCACTTGTGCAGCTCTAACTTAAGCCTTGAATCAGTTGTCTAAGACGACACACTTTAAAACTTATACCTAAGACTACAGAGTTAGCCCACAAAACATTAATGGAATCTCAAGTCAAAGGATTAATTTACTCACGCCATTGACTTGTGAGATATTTCCTAATCTGGAAGTTTCTATTTCTAGGTATAGAAACTTCCTTTCCCATTTAGGAATCTTCTCACGCGGGACACCTCAGTGTACCCGTTTTAATAACGAGCACCCTCATGTATTGCGTACTCATCAACTATGCACTTTACACCCCATGAAACAGGATGATCCTTCTTAAGGACATAATCCCACGAGCAATTCTCAATCGAACCATATTAACACTCCCACTGTTTGTTGGGCTCATCGACTTGGAGTGGTTTCTAATCCGGCCTTGAGTTAGGGCTTATTTCATGTGTCATTTATCTAATGACAAAGTCCCTAACAGCCTTATGGATTAGGGGAGTTCTAATACAAGCGCACGTAATGGAAACACACAAAACAAGTATTGGCATATAAAGAAGTGTTTGCCTACGAAAATAATCAATCGTGAATTATTCAAAGATTGTCTGTGACACAAGGAAAGTCCCAAAGCAGATTGCGTCGAATCGGCTTTCTAGGGCACTATTCCTAACAATCTCCCACTTGCCCGTAAAAGCCATTTAGGTACTCTAAGTCCCATCTTCTCAAGATGTACTTTGAGAGCCTATTGACTTTGGGCGTTTCCAAAGTGGATCTTCTATATTCTCTGTTGATGTGACCCTCTCGTTTACACATCACTTAGGAAATATCTTTTCTTTATAAAGTGATTCGTAATCACGTGTTCAGTCTCTTGGTGAGGTCTTGGATCTCTTACATGAGCAACCATCCATTTTATCATACAATATGATAAAGGAGTTGTTTCATGCTAGGAACTTCATCTAACTAGTTAGATGGAGTTTCTTACCTGAACACTTAACTTAGCGTTATATAATACGACTAAGTTCTCAACTACGATAGTCGAGTTTTGCAATGTCCGTCCTTGGAACGCCTTTCCAACACATTGCATTACCAATCTGGTAGAAGTTATATCCTTTCAATGATTTCATAATCATCTATGTTTGATGAACGACCACATCAAATATCCTTCTAACAACAGGATCTTTCTGGGCACTATAAAGATATCCTCATTTCTTCTAAAGTACTTTGAGAGTATATTTTACAGCAATCAAGTGACATTCTCTAAGGTCATATTAGATTCGGCTCGCTACGCTTAGTGTTGCGCCATATTAAGTCTAGTACATAACATTTCATACATTATGCACCCTTTCACTTAAAGGGATGTTGGATATTCTAACTTTTTTAAAGTTATCTTAGGATACATACTCTTCAAAAGAGATGTTCCACTGTCCATACTAAACTCCTTTTAGTACCGTGGTTATGTACTCGTCTTGTGATAATCCTTTTATTCTTTCAGATCTATCTCTATAGATCTCAATTTAGAGAATTCAGGATGGTCACTAAGATCTTTCAAGTCAAATTGTTTCCAAAACAAGAACTGGCAACTTTCACGTCATCCTTGACATTCTTAATGAGAAGGATGCCATCTTCTAAAGAACAAAAGTTAACTCTTACATCACTAACTTTCATATGTACATTTTGAGACTTATTCGACTTCCATCCGTGTCAAACGATTTAACTATCCTATGGAATTGAATTGTCAAACTCCTAGAAGCCTTATCAATCCATAGATTGACTTAGGGATTTGCATACCTTATGCATACTCCCACTGAATATGAGATTCATAGAAATACCTTATATTAGTCTCTTTCAATCTCATATTGAACAAGACAGTTCTCATATTCATATATCTCATAGTCAAAATATAAGGATGTGGTAAACACAATCCAAATGGACTTTTGCATTTCAACCGTCAACAAGGTTGTAATGCTTTTCATTTACTCGAAGCTCTATGAGCTTGATCCTATCAGGTGGATCAACCAAGGTCTAAACTTGGTTTGAATATATGGAATCCATATTGGATTTCAAGGCTTGCTTACACTACTCAGATTCCAAATCTGACAGTGTCTCCTCTTTAAGTAATTCCTCGGCTATCTAGGAACGCATTCTAAACACATCTTAAGAGGAGGGTTACACACGTGTTCATACTCTAAAATTTGGCTAAGTTTTATCAGATGGGCTCGTTTCTTCTATATGTGGCGTGGATATTTATCCTCAAATTTCTTTGAGGTCTGCTTTCTTGCCTTTCTTCTTGTATAGGAACGATTCCTTAAGAAAGGTACATTCCTTGAGACAAACAACCTTTGTCCAAGGGAATCGCAGAAATGATATCCTATATTATTGTATAAACTTGAACTCATTTCAAGCTTATCTCCCACTATCCTCTTCACTTAAGAGGATTCCACTAAATTCTTGGGCAAGAATAATTAGGAGATTTAGTATGCCACATTGCATAGTGCAACTAAAGGACTGATTTTGGAAGGTACTAAATTCAAATCTCTAACTGCATATTCTGGGAGTTTATTCCTAGAACGATTATAAGTCAGTAAAGCTCGTTATGGAATAGACCATATCCTGGTAGGTCTTGTTCCTTCATTTTAAACACTAAGGTGTTCTCGAATCAGTTTACTGAGAGATAATCCTATTATCTCTAAGATGACTTAAGGAATTAGTCACTAAGATATTGGCTATCTTGATCATATCGATTTGCTTATGTCTTATGACTACTTTGGTTCCTAACCTCCTTTTTGAAATTCTAAGAATTTCATATAAGTTTTGAATTTGTACTTCGTCAAGTACACTCATTCACAATGATTAAACTATTGATTGTTTCTAGTGCTTACATTAAGCATTTCAACAGTAATTAGCATGGATCGAAATCCATTGCAATCTGACACGTTCCATGTTTCACATAAACTGGGTTTTGGGAACGTTTCCCTTAAGACATGATTCACAGGAAGTTAACTCTCAAGGTCCATTTTCGAAAAATGATCCTAAGATGTGTAACTCGCTAATCCTTATCTTAACGTGCCAAAGTAATTCGAAACTTTGTCATCTCACTTACATTTGTTATCTCGTTGTATGTTCAAAACATTAGTGCTATGAGTTCGGCATAACGGATTATGCAGAATTAACTCAAGACTTGTGAATTCTATTCCTAGTAGTATCACTAAACGAGATAACAAATTAGAGTACCCATACTCTTTGCAGTTCCCTTTTAAAGTCCTTAGTTTGCTATTATAAAAGCAAACGTCCTATTTGATCTCTAGTGTCTTTTGGGCGTACCCTTTACATGCCCCTCTATTGGGCTCTTAAGGGTTTCTTCTTCTTTAGGCCTTCTAGCCTTTAACTTAGTGAGTTTAGAAGAAGAATTAACCATCACAACCTTTTATTCCTTCTTAAGGATGCTGTCAACCATTATCAACTAAATGATTAACTATGCTACAATGGCATCATTCTAGTTGAGCATAAAGGGTTTAAATGATGGTGGAAGCAATGCAAGCAATCAGTGCATTGAGAACTCTTTTCTCAGTTGATGATCGAGACCGTAAGATCTTCAAATAAGATCTTTAGACCTTGTTCGTGTGCACTTGTTGCCTCATTTGGAATATTGAATAATTCCATAATGTTATACCTTGTAACATTTTTATGAGGTGGTTCAATTGCTTTTAAGTGGTTTGGAGAAATCCATTCACCTCAGATTGCTTCCTTTTCGGCTCGGGTCGAATTTTCACAATTGAAAATTTCGCCCTTTAGAGAACACCTTTCTCTATTTGGAATCTAAAACGAATTTTAGGGTCTGAAGCCAATTAGAGTTAGTTAGGACTTAGTCAACTCTTTTGACTTAAGGATGGATACGAATGGGTTTGCATTTCATATTATAGAGAATCACAGAACTACAACCTAAATGCTAAGCAGAGAAGATATGAGCATGTAGAATAATAACCTAATATATAGGATTTAGGTCTTTTAATCATATGTAGCTCCCACTGTTTTTAGAAGATCTTAAAATCCCAACGATCTAAGAGGAAACTTGTTTTCCCAGTGGGTACTAAGATCCCAAGCACTTTATCTTGGATCCACGACTCGCGACCATCCTCAATAAAGCCTTAGGTAGGTACAACTTGCCAATTCCATCTCTATGGAACTCTTAGTAATATTTTTGCATCACCCATCTTTCAATATGGACCCACGACTCGTGTGACATCTATATTTACTTAGGTGTTAAGCAGGACCCATCAATCATAAGATCATGATTAAACTTAGGCCGGAACGACCCACGACTCACGGCCATCACCCATTCCAAAATAACCACGAAATATTGAACATTTTTGGTGTTCAATCGAGAAACTAAGAATTAATAGGTTTCACATAGTCACCCCACGACTCATGGCCAGCAACTAGCTCCCCTATTAAACTTAAATCCTATTGATGGAATGTTAGGAATTTTATTTAAAGTTCTCACTTTATACAAAATACCTATTTTCGAAATTACTTAATATTTAAGGGGTTTTCGAATACCGGAGAGTTGTCCAGTTTTGACCTCACCAACATGTACAGTTATCGATTTTAATTAGTCTTGTTTAATACAGTTTCACATAAATGCATTACACACAAGCAATTAGCAGATAACATGTCCTAGCATGAAACTAATATGAGATGATCATAGGTTTTCCTATCTTATGCGTGATATGTGGGAGCCACTCCACAACCACAAGTTCTAACATACATGCCACATAAAATAGTTTAAATCACATAAGGGAGTTGGAAGTAAAACGATGCCCTATCTATTACAATAATAGAAACCCTCCTAACATTTTGAGGGGTCTTCACTTTATTGCCTCCTTGTTACTTTATTGTGTGGATCCATCTTACTCCATGGGTGCAAATCTCTAAAGTAAAATAAAAACCTCACTTTCTAAAATCTACACTCTTTGCACAAAATAATATGGCTCAATCTTCATATTGGCCATAGACAAATACACAGGGCATACCCCGGCCTCAAAAACAGTAATATGGAAAGCCACATAATAAACACATAACAGTACGCACATAAGTGGGGCACCAACCCCAATTGAAAAAATACAATTATGGGGCTCCCACCCCAATTAAAACCATCCATGTGCATAAATTAAAACATCCACAAGACTAACCCATGATCACTAATATTCTAAAATTGCAAGAATTTAAATTTACCAATAAATTTAAAATTCCTTTAACTTTAAGTTCGACTAACTCAAAGTAATCTGAAAACAGTTCCTTGTTCAAGAATAATTTCAAAATCAAAAGCTAGAATCTGATAAAATTCAAGTTAATTCAAAAATTAACAATTTTATAAAATCATTATTTCAAAAATAATAATATTACTTTTCCCGAAAAATTAAAATTGACTTTAATTCCCGAAATTTCCAAATTATAATTTTTTATTTCAAAAATAAAATATTTTCAGTAAAAATAATTTTTAAAATAAAAATTGGGCCAAAAATATGAAAAGTCGCGTCGCGTCGCGGCACGTCCGCCCGCACGCGTGCGGGAGATCCTGTACAGACTGGGCGGACGCTTGCAGGTGATCCCGTACAGGGGTGTGCGGGCAGTCCTGCACAGGGCGGGGCGGAAGCGTGCGAGCAGTCCTGCACAGGGGTGTGCAGGCGATCCCGCACAGTCCCATACGGACCCATTCGGGCAGTCCCGATGACTCCCGACGCGATGTTTCCGGCCTCATCCCGACCCGTCCGCTTGCGGCGACGACGAGCGATGAACTCGCTTGGTCCTCGTCATCCCGCACCGTTTTCCATGTAAAATTTTCAAAAATTATTTTATCTCGATTCGGGAATCAAAATCATGATTTTAATAAATCTAAAATAAAATGATTTTTTTTTTTTTTCCAGAAAACGATTTTCTCAATTTATGAGGAAACGTCTCAGATTCAAAAGCTCATATTACGAAACAAATTCAAGAAAACTTAACTGTAACTCAGATTCAAGAATTTCTCAAAATTCAATTAAAAGATAGATTAGAAATAGACCTTGCAACGTGGCTCTGATACCACTTGTTGGGAAAAACACGATCAGAAAGCACAGCGGAATTTAAAAATTTTCCCAACAGCAAGATCGGACTTGCAATTTCTATTTCTAATCTTTGGGGATTCAAGAACTTACAAGAATTGTCGCTTTCTTGACACGTTTTGAGCCGCCCTCAAACGCGCTTCATGCTGTAATGGCAACCCTCGTCCCTCGAAAGATTCTCTCTACTAGATTCCAAAGTAGGTCTCCTCTAGAGTAATAATCCACACCAACCTAGATTCAAATCATGTTAGGGAAAGTGCTAGTGATATAACATATGTAAAGAAAGAAACAAAAACGAGAAGAAAGAGAGCAAGAGTATTCTCCCAAATTTTTGAAGCCATGTAGTTTGGGCGTGATCCCCTTGTTCACGCGTGAGTGAAAAATTCAAACCCCTTGGCTTATTTATAGCCTAGGGTTCGAACCCCAAACCCTAATCGAAATTGGATTCCAACTTTGACTTTAGTTCTATTTTCTTTCTCTCCAAGTAATAGGAGTCTTATTCAAAATAAGATATCTATTCCTTCTAGAAAAGAGCTCCTAAATAAATTAGGAGTATTTAATTATTCTAATAATAATTAAATATCTTATTCCAATAATATTTATTCTAATCGTATTAGAATTAATATTTATTAGAATAATAAATAGAAGATATTTAATATTTATTTATTTATTTATTCTAATCAAATTAGAACAACTAAATACTTAAATACTTAAATACTTAGAATTAATTCTCTCAATTAATTCCATGAAGGGCTTTAGAATTAATTCTCTAATTAATTCTAACGAGTTAAAATTAATTCTCTAATTAATTTTACTTGGCTTCATAATTAATTCTCGTAATTAATTATATATTAGGGATTTATAATTAATTCTCTTAATTGATTATACTTGGGCTTTATAATTAATTCTCCAATTAATTAACATATGGTCCAATTATTCAATCGGACCATACGACCCAAACCTCTCTCACGTGCCACACGTGTACATTTACACGTGTGGTCTTGTTTTGATCAACAACTTGATCTTTCTTTCAATACCCTTTGAATCCGGCATTTGTGTGTGACCCCCTAGGTTCATTTTCAGTTAGCAGCGAGACTAATACGCTTTATTAGTTCACAGATCACACGACCATAGTCCAGTCACAGGTGTGTGATCCCTACACGAACAATGAATATATATTCGAAAGAACCTTTCAGTCAATGACAGCTGTGAGGTACGATCCTCCTACCAACCCATCTCTCGATTAAGATCTAGGGCATGGGAATAATGAGAGCCCTACTAATCTCAATCTTAAAGCTAAGTTCGTTTCATATCCATTTGATCTCAATCCAAGAAACTCTTTTGTTCATGTCTTGATCCACTACCTCGGCCGAGGGTTTAGGATGGCATATGAACAACTTATGCAATAAGAGATCTTCTTGCATTACAGTAAGTGTAGGTCCTTTGTTGATTCTCATATGCTTCCATGTACCACTTGTGCAGCCCCAGAATAAGCCTTAAATCAGTTGTCTAAGACGACACCCTTTAAAGCTTATACCTAAGACTACCGAGTTAGCCCACAAAGCATCAATGGAATCTCAAGTCAAGGATTAATTTACTGACCTATGAGATATTTCCTAATCTGGAAGTTTCTATTTTTAGGTATAGAAACTTCCTTTCCCATTTAGGAATCTTCTCACGCGGGATACCTCAGTGTACCCGTTTTAATAATGAGCACCCTCATGTATTGTGTACGCATAACTATGAACTTTACACACCATAAAACAGGATAATCCTTCTTAAGGACGTAATCCCACGAGCAAGTCTCAATCGAGCCATATTAACAGGATGATCCTTCTTAAGGACGCAATCCCACTGTTTGTTAGGCTCATCGACTTGGAGTGGTTTCTAATCCGGCCTTGAGTTAGGGCTTATTTCATGTGTCATTCATCTAATGAAAAAGTCCCTAACAGCCTTATGGATTAGGGGAGTTCTAATACATGCGCACGTAATGGAAACACACAAAACACGTATTGACATATAAAGAAGTGTTTGCCTACGTTAATTATCAATCGTGTATTATTCAAAGATTGTCTGTGATATAAGGAAAGTCCCAAAGCATGTTGTGTCGAATCGGCTTTCTAGGGCACTATTCCTAACAGTATATACATAGCCATGCCCATCCCGGGCCAAAAGATCATGTACTAAAGTATACAAGTACCATAATACAAATCTCCCAAAATAGATCATAAGTATCAAAGCTAGAACCACTACAATACAACATGAAGACTCAAGCTATGCCACAAGTAAGATACTACGACAGACTTGCCGCCTAGCTCACTCTCCAACTGTACCTAAAACTCAAGAAAAAAAGGGAAAAGAGAAACAACATCGAGGGTCAGTCCTAACGACTGGTGAGACTCTCAAAAGGAAAGTGTTGTGGGAAAGCTCGGCGACCCCACTGTCATCCTGAGATACCATACCACTCTTTGTGGCCCAAAGCAAAGTTCAAACTTCACATACTCCACAAAGCTTATTCCGAAGTTCAAAGTTCGCTTACACACACTCTCTAACCAAAGGGTTTCAAATCAATCGTAAAATAGCTTATAACAAATTGTTTTCAAGGTCTTATAACAAATGGGACAAGCCCTTAAAATGCATATCATGCACATATCTACATATAATATACGTATTTTGCATGCGAGGCTTCAAATAACATAAGGTTGTAGGTCATTTATCTAAAAGAACAAAACCTCACCACTACACGTTTACAAGGTGACATTTTGTTCTTTTAGATAAATGACCTACAACCTTATGTTATTTGAAGCCTCACATGTGAAATACATATATTATATGTAGATATGTGCATGATATGCATTTTAAGGGCTTGTCCCATTTGTTATAAGACCTCGAAAACAATTTGTTATAAGTTATTTTACGATTGATTTGAAACCCTTTGGTTAGAGAGTGTGTGTAAGCGAACTTTGAACTTCGGAATAAGCTTTAGGGAGTATGTGAAGTTTGAACTTTGCTTTGGGCCCCAAAGAGTGGTATGGTATCACGGGACGGCCGTGGGGCCGCTGAGCTCTCCCATCAACACTTTCCTTTTGAGAGTCTCACCCAACCTTGGGAGGATTGGGGAAGGGTGTTTCTCTTAAGCAGACAGAAGTAACCGTCGAAGGTTTCAAGGATGTAATTAAGTCTTGTCTCGTGTGCATTTGCGGATATTTAGGGCCGTCAACCCTTCTATCACCCGGAGAAATGATGGTTTATGAATTCTATTTTGTTTATGATTATACCTTTGAATATGAAAAAGTTGGGAGAAAAACTTGTGTTCACCGAGTTGTGTAACTTTGTATAATCTATGAATCTTAATGGATTCTTAAATACTTAAAATTGGTTGCTTTGGCCTGAGGCCCTTAACCTCTTTTAGTTATAAGTATCTATTATCACGGGAAATACTTTAACTTGCAAAAACCATCCCCAGTTCGTGGAACCTTTTGATTTTGTTAAGTGATTTGCTCTATATGTACTATCGGTGCGTGAGTTAGCCCCCCCCCCCCCCCCCCCCCACCAATCGTTATGACTGACCCTCGATGTTGTTTCTCTTTTCCCTTGTTTTCTTGAGTTGCAGGTACAGTTGGAGAGTGAGCTAGGCAGCAAGTCTGTCGTCGTGTCTTACTTGTGGCATAGCTTGAGTCTTCATGTTGCATTGTAGTGGTTCTAGCTTTGATACTTATGATCTATTTTGGGAGATTTGTGTTATGGTACTTGTATACTTTAGTACTTGATCTTTTGGCCCGGGATGGGCATGGTTATATATATACTGTTAGGAATAGTACCCTAGAAAGCCGATTCGACGCAATCTGCTTTGGGACTTTCCTTATATCACAGACAATCTTTGAATAATACACGATTGATAATTAACTTAGGCAAACACTTCTTTATATGCCAATACGTGTTTTATGTGTTTCTATTACGTGTGCATATATTAGAACTCCCCTAATCCATAAGGCTGTCATTAGATGAATGGCACATGAAATAAGCCCTAACTCAAGGCCGGATTAGAAACCACTCCAAGTCGATGAGCCCAACAAACAGTGGGATTGCGTCCTTAAGAAGGATCATCGCCCTGACAAATAGAACTGATAGTAATAGTTTTCCAAGTAGAGCCAAAACAACCAAGTCCCAAAGTACAAAAAATACAGAGATTAACTTAACACAAACCAGATAAAAGAGGGTAAGAAATTAAACAGCATTAGTTCAAAGCAGATGGATCATCCATGTCAGTAGCAGCAACATCTTCTTTGTCACCAACACCTTCACCAACCCCCTCCTTGTCAGCAGTAGCCTGAACCATGTCATCTCCCCCTTCAGCATAAAAAAAGGAGCCAGAAGCTGCTGCAAACGGTCCACAAAGCCTGCACTGGATGTCCACGAGACGAGCATTGACGTGCACAATCTTCAATTTCAAGAAGCGGATGTCCATTACGAATTCTTCAGAAGTGAGAGCAGAGGATCCAAACGGTTCATTCGGAGGTGCAACTGTAACATCTTCATCAAGGGAGCATTTAGTCCCCTTCTGCCAGACACCGGAGTCAGAACACTGGATCTGCATTTTGGATAGGCTTTTCTTGTCAAGCACCTTATAGTCAGAGATATCTTCCTTCAGAGACGTACGTAATATAACACCCTTCCATGCCAAGAGGTAGGGCAGGATCATGCCGTAGGTGTTAGGAATAGTGCCCTAGAAAGCTGATTTTATATCCGCTTTGTGATTTTCCTTATTGTAATCACAGACAATCTTTGAATGAAGTAACGAATTGAGGCAACACTTCTTTATATGCTCTTGTTTGGTATGCGTTTACTTTAGCTGTGCATGTATGAGAACTCCCCTAATCCTGATGACTTTAGGACTCTACCATTTAGGTGAAATGGTTCATGAAACGAGCCCTATATCACATAAGTCATGATTAGTAAAATACTCCAAGCCGATGAGTCCTACCGTCAGTGGGAGTGTCAACCTGACTCCTCTAAGGCTTGCTTGTGGGATCACGCCCTTAAGAAGGACCACCTTGTTTCATGGAGGTGCAAAGTGTATAGTTGATACGTGCGTGATACATGAGGGTGCTTATTTTAATAATTAAGTTCACTGAGGTGCCCCGTGTGAGAAGATTCCTAAATGGGAAAAGAAGTTTCTATTTCAGAAAATGGAAACTTCCAGATTAGGAAATATCTCACGAGTCATTGATGTGATTAATTGATCCTTAGACTTGAGGTTCCATGTCACTTTATGAGTTAACTCTGTAATCTTAGGTATAAGCTTTAAAGGATGTCGCCTTAGACAACTGATTCAAGGCTTATGCTGGGGGTGCACAAGTGACTCATGAGAGTGAATGAGAATCAAGAAAGGACCTACACTTGCATTTGCAAGGTGATATCTTATTGTGTAAGTCATTTATATGCCATATGGAGTCCTTGGCCAAGGCAGTAGATCAAGACATCAAGAAAAGGGTTTCTTGGATTGAGATCAAATGTATATGAAATGCACTTAGCTTTAAGACCGGATTATTAGGGTTCTGATTATTCCCTTGCCCTAGATCTTGGTTGAGAGATAGTACGTAGGAGGATTGTATCTCACATAAATCAATGACTTAAAGGTTCTGTCGAATTCGAACATTCCAATTCAGCTATGGGTTAAACACCTGTTGCTAGACTATGGTCGTTTAATCTATGAACTGATTAATTAATTAGTGAATTAACTAATTAGGGTCACTGCTAATTGAATTGAGAACCTAGAGGGTCACACACAACAACATGGTTACATGAGTTAAGGCTTTGAAATGATTAAACGAGATAATCGAGCCAAGTGGGTTCCACACGTGTGAAACCACACGTGTGGGTCACGTGAGGAACACGTGTCCTTGGGACATGTGTCTCACACGTGTATATATATATATATATATATATATATATATATATATATATATATTGTATATATATATATTAAATAATTAAATATGTTAATTATTTAATAGACTTTGGTTTAATATTGAATTAAAAAGAAAGTCTTATTTTGGAGAAAATTAATCTAGTTAATTAATTATGAATTAATTAATTAGATAAAATAAGTTATTTATTTATTTAATAAATAAAGTATAAAATTATCCAAAAGGAGTTTGGATATTTTTAGCTCTCTTAAAAGTTGATTTGAATTAGAATTCCAAGTCAAAGTTGGAATTGCTTGATGATCAAGTAATTAGAGAGAGGGACCAAATCCTTTCTCCAAAAAGGACTAGGGTTCGGCGTCCCCCTCCCTTTCCTATATATAGGGGAGCTCATGCTCCCTTTAGAGAGTGATTGAATTCTTTTGGTTCATGTGTTGAACACCATCCTTTCTCCAAGATAAAATAAACCCTAGGTTAAGCCTAAACACTAACTAGAGAACTAGCATCCTTACTAGTTAGATTGTAGTCAAGATGGTGGACTATCTCTAGAGAGCTTCAAGTTAGAAGTTTTGAAGATTCGAGCTTTACCAAGGAGAGGGGATCAAGCCGCAAGAAGAGCGTTCTTGGTTGGCTTGAAACGCTTCAAGAAAGATTATTGAAAAGTAACTTTCTAATCTCTACGAATTTGGATACACGAATGCGAGTTCAAGATCCTTTTGTTGGAAAATTTTTAAATTTTCAGTGCTTTCTGTTTCCAATTTTTCCAATAGTAGGGCAGGTTTAAACTCCTAAGATGATAGTAGTGGAACATATACTTGAGTGTGACAAAACCTAAGTTCACTGGTTCACCCCGAGAGACTTTGAACAATAAGTATGTAGAGAGGTAGGATATATCAGTGGAGTGATTCCCACTGAGAGTGGATGCAGATAGTATGGATAACTGGATGACCTTGTGTAAGAAAAGCAGCTCAACGCTCTTCAGGCTGTTTAGAGCTTCACCACCGGACATATCAAACTCTTCACCTCTCCAAAACATCTATTCAGCAGTGACCCATGTTTCCTGATTTGGGCACTTGCCAAACCCAAAGAATTTTTCACCATAGTTAGGAAGCTTAAGCAAGTGGTTAATCATCTCAATATCAAACATAACCTCCTTACCATGAACAGAAGAGGTGACACTTATCTATGAGGTTTCAAAGTTTTTAGTAAAAGTTGCATTAGCATAGAACAACTTCACTAGAGAGGGATACCCAACAACATCAATAGTAATAAACTTGTTCCACCAAAGGGACATAAGATCATCAATACCAGAAAATGAACGAAGGTCAGAGAGTTTTTCTGCACGCCCCCGATTTACCTCAATTTTGTTGAAAAACTTGTAGAACAGATTTGATATCGTGGTGTTGCGGAACTTGATTTCATCAGGCAAAGGGTCAAGAGGAGAACTTTTGACCTCTGAGAGGTCCAGATCTGTAATGAGGATTGGAGAGGAGATACCAAGTGAGTTAGAAGACCGCTCGTATTTCACTCGAGTTAGGCTTCGCAGGCTCCTGCGAGTCGAGGGTTTCTGTTGCCGAGATCCTCCTTCTCTACCTTTTACCATTTTGCAGATTGGATAGAGGGATGGTTGTGAGATCTAAGTTTTGGATGTGTTTTGAAAAACTAGGGTTTGGGATTTATTTAAATAGGAGAAAATAGAGACCTTCCAAATTCCGCAAGAATTAATTTGAGGAAATAGAGGGATGGTTGTGAGATCTAGGTTTTGGATGTGTTTTGAAAAACTAGGGTTTGGGATTTATTTAAATAGGAGGAAATAGAGACCTTCCAAATTCCGCAAGAATTAATTTGAGGAAATAGCGTTTTTCGAAAAAGAATAATCATTGTAAGATTAGAAGAAGTGTTTATTTTGGAAAGAATATCATAGAAACTATATAAGAAGCTTTTATGCAAGATTTTGTGCAGAAATAATGCCAAGTGTGTGCCGGAGTGCACAAAACTGATCTTCAAGAAGACCTTTGGTGAAAATATCAGCAAGTTGATTTTTCGTGTCAATATAAAGTACTTGGATCTCATTTTTCTGAATTTGATCACGAAGAAAGTGATGTTTTATTTCAATGTGTTTGGTTTTGGAGTGAAGTACAGGATTTTTTGAAATGCAGATGGCGCTGGTGTTGTCATAGTAGAGAGGAATTTGGGAGAAGTTAAGGTTAGACTAGGACAGGGTTCTTTTCATCCAAAGGAGTTGAGCACAACAGTTTCCCATAGCCATGTATTCAGCTTCAGTGGTTGAGAGGGCAACTATGGTCTACTTTTTGCTGGACCAACTGACGAGGCAGTTATTAAATAGCTGGCACGAACCACTGGTACTTTTTTGCTCGATGGTACGACCTGCATAGTCTGCATCAGAAAAACCAATCAAGCTAGCAGTGCCTATTCTTTGATACCACAGACCAAAGTCAGAAGTTCCTTTTAAGTACCGAAAAATTCTTTTAACAGATTTAAGATGAGATTCTTTAGGGCAGGATTGAAACTGTGCACATAGGGAAGTAGCAAAGAGAATGTCCGGTCTGCTTGCAGTCAAATATAGTTACTTATCATACCTTGATATAGTTTTTCTGTCGAGCAACCCGCAGCGAAGAGCACTACATCCCCCGCAGCATAGCCCGACACGTGTAACGAAATAGAAACTCCTCACATGCACCAAGCTACGATGAACGAGAGATAAACAAAATCTCACATAGGCTAGGCTGTCTAGACCTTTATACAGAGTGCGTAAAATAATCAAAGCAAATGCAGAAGCACCAGGATTTTAAATATACAAACATACATGCTTTCATAATAGGAATAAAATAAACCAAATTATCCACACCATGCCCAACCCGGGCCAAATTAAATTCATACAAGTTTCAAAGTTCAAAATCTATATCATATCTTATATATAATTCTAAAATTCATAAATAAAGATGCAAGGTACTAAAGACTCGAACAACTCTAAAATAAAAGACCACCCCCTAGCATGAACTGAAGACCTGCACCTGCAACTGAAGTGACAAAAAAAGGGGGGGGGGGGGGGAAGAAAACAACGAGAAGGGGTCAATTCTAAAGACTGGTGAGGGGGTAACACACTCACACATACATATAATAAGAGCAGAGCATATTCAAATTAAAAATTTCATGAATCGGGGCGTGGTTTTTGCATTCTAATACATTTTATGCCGTGATAATAAATATAGAAAAGATTTAGGGCCAAAAGCCCAAAATAATCAAGTTTTAGAAATTATAAGTCCACTCTCATTTCACGAACCACAAACATAATCAGAATCACACTAACTCGGCAAGAACGAGCTTCAAACCCAACCTCCTTTCATATTCATAATCAAAATCAAACATAAATACAAAGCTCGAAATCAATCCAACGTTCTCCGTTTGGGGATGAGGGGCGTGGCCCCTCAACCCCGGGTCTCTCGTCAGTCGGGGGATCCCTGCTTCTCGATGGTATTTCACGCCGGTTCCAGAAACCCACCTTCCCTTGGTCCTCCTGAGGTTGGGCGAATCTCTCAAAGTTGGAGTCATGTTGATAGAAGAGCTCGGCGACCGCACGGCTGACCTAACTTACCATACTACTACTCCGGGCCCAGTTATAAATTTTCAAAAGTTCTGAATTTTCAAAATTTCTGAATTTTCAAGACTTATATTTCAAAGTCAAAATCTCGCTATTTCAAAACACAAACCAACCCTTTTCAAATCAAACAAACGAAGACATAGTTTAAGTATATATATAAAAGCATTTTTCAACCGAGTTCATAACAAACGGGTCAATTCCCACAAAATACTAATCAAACACGTATTTACATATGTAAATATATATGTGTGTGTGGTTTGCACGGGGGCTTAAAATACAGGTAGGGTTGTAGGTCATTTTAACTAAAAGAAAGAAACCTCACCTTGACGACCAACTCGAACGAATCGACTCAAAAGACACCTATGGGACCACCTCCTTTCCTTTGGGACGAATCTCTGAACAAAACAAAGAACAAAAGGCAACCTTAGACTCAATATGAACCACTTAAACGCTTGGCATATGCATATGGATGCAAATGATGCATAAGAAATACAATGAGGTAACATTTAATGCACAGAATTTCATAACAAGTTATAAGTCTTATAAATTACCTTAAATGAATTCATAAATTTCAAGCAACGAACATAATACGTAATATAATAAGTTAAAAATGCATGCACTTTATAAAAGAGAAACTAAATGTCATGCAAAGCAAATAAACGAGGTATAAAGTCATGCATGCACATAATAGAGCATATATTGTCAAATGCGTATTCATGAATCGAAATCACATAACTGGCACATAACTTCACACACAAAACACTAAATAAACACATAATATATCACATTACATCATACTACATGCATTTATAAGTTTAATCCACATAAACAACGCAAAAATTGCAAGGATATTTCATATGTACCATTCAAACGTTCAGGCATACTAGCCATAATTATACTTATCAAATAAGGCCATAAAGTTAAAATAAATGACGAAACATATAATATAACAACTTATTAACATGTTAGGATCATAATTTGGAAGAGATAAATCAAATAAAATCAAGAACATGCAAGAAAAGTAAGCAAATACCACACAACGTCAAAACGGAGCCAGAAAACGGCCAAACGGAAGTCACAACGTAGCAACCATTAAATGGCTGCCAAAGGGGTTGACATGGGCGTGTCTCCCTTGTAGAACAAAGGGAGACACAGGGGTGTTGGAGGTCAGAAGCTCCAGCACCCTGGTGACACAGGGGTATCACCCAAAAAGGCCAAAAACTGACACGAGCGTGTCCTACGAGACTGCTGCGTCTCTTCTTCGTTTTTGAGTTGAAAAATAGGGGAAACGACAAGGAAACAAAGGGAAACAAAGCTCAATAATCCAAAAACCATACCACACAATAAACACAACAAATCCAAGCTAAAACTCAAGCTATATGGAAGGGAAGGGAGAAAGGGATCAAACATGTATATCTTCACACAAAGGCTTAAAGTTCTTAAATGAAAACCCAAAAATTCCTTAGCTACCACTCAAAATCAGTTCATATAATCAATAATGGGTGTTTAGGATTAAATAGGATGCATAAATTCCAAGAAAAACATAAGAGATCATGCAAATTCATCAAAAGGGCTCTAAAGCTTACTATTCACCAAGTCAGCCATAGCATGCTCAAATGGTCCTGAAAATCAGAAAATAGACACTTAAAACAAAGAGGAGAAGATGGAGAACACAAATCCAGACTTACCTTTCGAATTTGAGGCAAATCGGAGGCATGAGGAGCTTCAAATGGCAAAAAAGAATAGTGTTTCTTTTCTTCTATTGGGGGGAGGGGTGTCGGGTTTTGCAGCTGAAAAACCCTCTTTTCCCTTCTTTCTTGTGGCTAGAACAAAATGAGAGGCTGAGAGGTGAGAAGGGGATTAAGTTATGAGAAGGTGGGGCTAAGAATGAAGTCTTTTGTTCAACAAATGAGTGAGTTATGTCCATTTTAGTGCAAGGTGGTCAGAAACGTACGCGAGGCTCGATACGGTCAAGATACGGGGGTTCAAATGGGCTTAGGTTCCTTAACTCCGTATCTTTGCTAAAAGTACAGCGCCACTTCTGGAATTCGAATCCGATCCCAAGCTCAAGTTACGCCTTTTGGAACCCAAAGTGCGCTAAAGCGAGTTAGGCCCTCAATTCCCTAACAAATAAAAACGGTTTAAAAACCGTAACAAATGAACTTAAAAACATAAAACGAGTACGTAAACAAGCTCATAACATATATATTTCATGTATAACACATAGTCACAAAATTAGGAGCAAATATGGGGTCATACAGATCAAGAAAGGGATCAAACGGGGGCAAAACGTTCAAATTCACATTAAAACCAAATCAAATAATTCATATAAATATTCAAATAAGCACATAAATAATTCAATAAACATATAAAAACATAATTAAATAATTTAAAAGCACAAATAACACTCTCGTTACAACATACCTGTACGACCGGACGAGCGGGATGTTACAAACTCCCCTCATTCAAAAGGACCTGTCCTCAGGTCCTAAAGCAGGGTCTTGAACAACTCTGGAAACGACTTCACGCTTCCGCTGCAACACTAAGCTCTCGATGTCTTATCGGATACCCGTGCTATGAGAAAAGGGTCAACTCGTTGGAACGAGTAACCACCTGAATCTCATTGAAATCTCCTTACCTTAGCAAACCGGACACTAAGTCCTTAGCCATTTGCTCCAACTTCCAAATAGGATTAGGAAGTAGTTAGAGAATCCTACCAATTCTTGATGTTCGATCTTCAACCGATGGCACGTTAGACATCTACAACGTCTTTTCTTATGCCAATACATCATTACCGGTTCTTCAAGTCCTCGAAAAAAGAGTGGGATAAGTCTCGTGACCTTAAACTTCTAGAGGTGTAAACTACTCTCCTCTGAAAACTACGCGCAACCAAAGCCTTCCTTAGTGCCTCAATTGTAACAAAGCAGTTTTGAATACCCTTGGGTAAGCAAAGCTAATACCGAAGTCAACTCTCTCTTCAAACACCTCTTCCCACTCAAACCGTGCCCCTTCCTTATCATTCATGTCAATGGGATGGCCATCTATAGAAAGGTGAATCTCCTGTCGAATCCCGATAACACTAGTGACTTATTCTCTAAGGTAATTCTCGGCTCTTCTACCCAAACAAGTAGTGGGTAATACCCTTGTAGAAACCACACTAGGCGCCAACTACAAAACTCTGGCTAAGAACAATAACTCTCGAAGCAAGCAGAGGGTATTTATCTTCTACAGTTAACCTGTGCAGCTCACGGTAGTTTATACTCATCCTAAAATCCCGTCTTCTTCCTAGGTAGGACCAACGCACTCCATAAAGAAGTACCCAAATGGATGAAACTACCTTCTAAGAGCTTCATCGAACTACGCCTTAAACTCTCACATCCTTGCAAAAACTAACTGGCAAGGAGTCTTCAAATAAGATTAAATTCCGGGATAAAGATCACGACAACCTCAATGTCCCTATCAAGTGGTAACGAATTCCAACCTTCAAGGAAACATCAAGAGAGCCTTACTCCGATCTTTATCTCTACAAGCTTGGCTCGACCCTTCGGTTACCCTAAAGGTAAGTTACAAAGCTTGTCGCACCATCCCAGAATAACTAACCAGTTCGGCGAAGGATACAAATGGGTTAGCCTTCAATCTATTACTCGAAAGTATCGTTGAGCCCCGAATGGACCTCCTAAAAACGACCACCAATGCAACGCTGCCTTCGAACAGCCAACTCACGCCTAAGGTAGCTCCGTACCTCGGTTAGGCGTCTTCAAGAAATCCACCGGGCAACCTCAACCCTAACAACTCACCAAACACTCTCGGGCACTCAACTCACTAATTCTCTCTCCAAGAAGAGAGTTCACGCAAAAGAAGGCAACAAGCGCAACCACAAGGAGCAACGAGAAACAATCAAGCAAAAGGAATAAATCAAGCAAGTGGGTTTCCCTGAAATTAAGTATGCATGGATGAGATGCCATGAATGCTTTGTGTACCTTTCAACATGGCAGTAGTGTCGAACTCGGCATCAAACTCTTCACCTTCACTTGCATCAACTTAGACTTGACTCGGAATCTTGAAGCCACAACTCTTCGTAGACTTCGCATTCTTGTTCTTCGAGCAACTATTCACTAAATGTCCCGATTCTCCACACTTGAAGCATCTACCAAACTTCATCCTACAAACTTATTCTGTGTGATTCGGGCCTTGGCAATAAGAACATTGAATTATTTCCAGTGGGGAAGGCATCAAATTCATCTTCGGTGGTCGAAACTTCTTCTTCTTCTTGGCGTGTTGACATCTCGAAACTCTTGAAATTTCTCGAGTGGCACGGGTCTCTTACTTGAACTAGAACTCGAACCCGATTCTTGTCCTACATAAGAGGAGTGAGACTCCAACCCTTGATTATCCATTTCCACTTGAACCGTTCTTCTAACTTCCTCAGACCATTCATGCATCGGTGAAGCTTGGAAAACTTGTTGTATATTATCTCTACATTCTTACAAATAACTCCGGATAGTAGGATAATCTTTGCCGGCTCCTGAACTTTCAAGCTCCACCATAAGTTCGTTCATCTTCTTCATTTTTTGCTCAAGATCCAAAAATTTTTGAAGTCTTCTAACCATCACACTTGGTGGAATATAATTGTAGCAAAATTCTCGGGTAAATTTCTCCGAAGTGAATTCTTTTCCGGATTCTTCTAATCTTGAGCTTACCTCCTTTAGCCATTTTGAAGCTTGGCCTTGAACTAATCGGGAAGTTTTCTCTTGTGATGACCCCGGAAAATTCTTCCAAATCCATAGTATCCCTGATAACCATTCTTCAGCCTCGACGTCATCACCTCCAAACCACTTCGGATGATCAAAATCTCAAAATCTCTTGTAGACTGAAAGAACTTGCATCTCTTGTCTTTCTATAATGTTGCATGTTGACGGGGAGATGCCATCCTGAAATAAGAAATCAATTCCAAAAATATCGATTCGTGCAGGCTTTAGTGCATGTTCATGTGAACAATTAACACAAATAATTCAAATAATTCACATAAAAGTGAGAATGAATGCAAAGAAGCACATAATCCTAAGCCGAACGACCTAGACCTACCCAACACGACACTAGAGCTCCGGTTTTGAAACCAAGAGCTCTAATACCACTTTAGGATTTAGCGCCCCGTAGCGAAGAGCAGTACATCCCCCGCACCATAGCCCGACACGTGTAACGAAATAGAAATTCCGTACATGCATCAAGCTACGACTAACGGGAGACAAACAAAATCTCACCTAGGCTAAGCAGTCTAGACCTTAATACAGAGTGCGCAAAATAATCAAAGCAAATGCGGAAGCACCAGGATTTCAAATATACAAACATACATGCTTTCATAATAGGAATAAAATAAACCAAATTATATATAACATGCCCAACCCGGGCCAAATTAAATTTATACAAGTTTCAAAGTTCAAAATCTAAATCATATCTTATACATAATTCTAAAATTCATAAATAAAGATGTAAGGTACGCAAAGGACTCTACTAAAGACTCGAACAACTCAAAAATAAAAGATCGCCGCCTAGCACGAACTGAAGACCTGCACCTACAACTCAATAGACAAAAAAGGGAAAAAAAAAATAACGAGGAGGCGTCAATCCTAAAGACTGGTGAAGGGGCTAACACACTCACACATACATATAATAAGAGCACGACATATTCAAATTAAAAAGTTCATGAATCGGGGCGTGGTTTTTCCATTTTAAAATATTTTAGCCCGTGATACTAAATATAGAAAAGATTTAGGGCCAAAAGCCCAAAATAATCAAGTTTTAGAAAGTATAAGTCCACTCCCGTTTCACGAACCACAAACATAATCAGAATCACACTAACTCAGTGAGAACGAGCCTCAAACCCAACCTCCTTCAATATTCATAATCAAAATCAAACATAAATACAAAGCTCAAAATCAATCCAACCTTCTCCATTTGGGGATGAGGGACGCGACCCCTCAACCCCGTTTCTCTCGTCATAATATTTGAGTCGGGGGATCCTACCCGCTCGTTGACGGTATTTCATGCCAACTCAAAGTTGGAGTTGTGTTGATGGGAGAGCTGGGCGACCCTAAGGCCGACCGAGTTACCATACCACTACTTCGGGCCCAATTCTAAATTTTCAAAAGTTCTGAGTTTTCAAAATTTCTAAATTTTCAATACTTATATTTCAAAGTCAAAATCTCGCTATTTCAAAACGCACACCAACCCTTTTCAAATCAAACAAACGAAGTCATAGTTTACGTATATATATATATATATATATATATATATATATATATATATATATATATATATATATATTTATATATAAACATTTTTCAACCGATTTCATAACAAACGGGTCAATTCCCACAAAATACTAATCAAACATGTATTTACATATGTATATATATACGTAGTTCTCATGCGGGCTTAAAATACAGGTAGGCTTGTAGGTCATTTTAACCAAAAGAAATAAACCTCACCTTGATAACCAACTCGAACGAAGCGACTAAAAAGACACCTAGGGGACCACCTTCTTTCCCTTGGGACGAACCTCTGAACAAAACAAAGAACAAAAGACAACCTTAGACTCAATATAAACCACTTAAATTCTTGGCATATGCATATGGATTCAAATGATGCATAAGAAATACAATGACGTAACATTTAATACATCTAAATTCATAATTAGTTATAAGTCTTATAAATTACGTTAAATGAATTCATAAATTTCAAGTAACGAAAATACGTCATATAATAAGTTAACAATGCATGCACTTCATAAAAGAGCAAAAAAATGTCATGCGAAGCAAATAAACGGGGTATAAAGTCATACATGCATATAAGAGAGCATATATTATCATATACGTATTCATGAATCGAAATCACATAACTGGCAGATAACTTCACACACAACATGCTAAATAAACACATAATATATCACATTACATCATACTACATGTATTTACAATTTTATCCACATAAACAAGGCAAAACAAGCAAGGAGATTTCACATATACTATTCAAATGTTTATGCATACTAGTCACAATTATACTTATCAAATAACACCATAAAATTAAAATAAATGACGAAACATATAATATAAAAACTTATTAACATGTTAGGATCTTAATTGGGGAGGGAGAAATCAAATAAAATCAAGAACATAACAAGAAAAGAAAGCAAACATCACACAACGTCGAAATGGAGTAAGAAGACAGCCAAACGGAAGTCACCATGTAGCAGCCCTTAAATGGCTGCCAAAGGCGGTGACACGGGTATGTCTCCCTTGTAGAAAAAAGGAGACACGGGGTTGTTGGAGGTCAGAAGATCCAGCACCCCATGTCACCCAAAAAGGCAAAAAACCGACACGGGAGTGTCCTGCACGACTGCAGCGGCTCTTCTTCGTTTTTCAGCTGAAAAATAGGGGAAAAGATAAGGAAACAAAGCGCAACGAAGCTCAATAACTCAAAAACCATACCACATAATAAATACAACAAATCCATGCTAAAACTCAAGCTATATGCAAGGGAAGGGAGAAAGGGATCAAACATGTATATCTTCATACAAAGGCTTAAACTTCTTGAATGAAAACCCAAAAATTCCTTAGCTACCACTCAAAATCAGTTCATATAATCAACAATGGGTGTCTTAGGATTAAATAGGATGTATAAATTCCAATAAAAAAACACAAGAGATCATGTAAATTCATCAAAAAGGGCTTTAACCCTTACTATTCACCAAGTCAGCCATAGCATGCTCCAATGATCATGAAAATCAGAAAATAGACACTTAAAAGATAGATGAGAAGATGGAGAACACAAATTTGGACTTACCTCTCAAATTTGAGGTGAATCAGAGGTGTGAGGAGCTTGAAATGGCAAAAAGGAATATTATTTCTCTTCTTCTCTTGGGGGATCTAAGTTTTGCAGCTGAAAAACCCTCTTTCCCCTTCTTTCATGTGGCTTGAGCGAAATGAGAGGCTGAGAGGTGAGAAGGGGATTAATTTATGAGAATCTGGGGCCAAGCATGAAGTCTTTTGGTCAACAAATGAGTAAGTTATGGCCATTTTAGTGTAAGGTGATCAGAAACGTACACGAGGCTTGATATGTGCAAAATACGAGGTGTTCTAACGGGCTTAGAAAAATACAAAGTTAGGTTCCTTAGCTCCATATCTTCGCTACAAGTACAGTACCACTTCTGGAATTCGAATCCGAATTTCCGAGCTCAAGTTATGCCTTCCGGAATCCAAGGTACGATAAAGCAAGTTAGAGCCTCAAGTCCCTAACAAATAAAAACGGTTTAAAAACTGTAACAAATTAACTTACAAATATAAAACAAGCATGTAAACAAGCTTATAACACATATATTTCATGTATAACACGTAGTCACAAAATTACGAGCAAATACGGGGTCATACGGATCAAGAAAGGGATCAAACGGGGGCAAAACGTTCAAATTCACATTAAAACCAAATCAAATAATTCATATAAATATTCAAATAAGCACATAAACAATTTAATAAACATATAAACACATAATTAAATAATCTAAAAGCACAAATAACACTCTCGTTACAAGATACCTATACGGCCGAACGAGCGCGATGTTACATTCTGGAATTTCTTTACCGTTGGGGTCAAGATCCAACCTAGTAGATGGACATATAGGATTTGGGGCAGCTTTATAGTCTGTCATTTGAAACTTTGAAACGATCTCCTTTGTATATTTTGCCTGATTGATGAAGATACCTTCACTCTTCTGGTATATTTGGAGACAAAGGAAGAAAGATAGCTCACCCATTAGGATCATCTCAAATTCCTGTTGCATACACTTGGAGAATTCTTGACAAAGAAGGGAGTTTGTGCTCCCAAAGATAATATCGTCTACATAAATTTCTACTAAAAGTAGATCAGAATCAAGTTTTTTTGTGAAAAGGTAGTGTCAATGGTCTCAATCTGAAAATGATTTGAAATTAAATAATTTTTCCAGCACTCATTCCATGTATGTGGGGATTGTTTTAGCCCGTAAAGCACTTTTTTAAGCTTAAAGACATATTTGGAAAGTTCACATTTTCAAAGCCTGGAGGTTGTTAGACATTTCTTATTTGATGGAACAGTTCAGAAAAGCACTTTTAACGTCCATTTTGATAAAGCGTAAAATTTTATAGGCACGAAAAAGCAAGTACCATTCTTATGGATTCAAGCCTAGCTACAGGAGCAACATCAAAATCAATACCTTCCTGTTGGTTGTACCCTTTGACTACGAGACGGGCTTTGTTTCTAGTTACCTGACCTTCTTCATTTAATTTGGTCCGGAATACCCACTTAGTTCCAATGATGGTACGATTCGCTGGTTTTTCAACCAAAGTCCAGACGCAACATTTTTCAAATTGATTTAACTCCTCTTCCATAGATTTGACCCAGTTCTCATCGTTTAGTGCTTACTTCACATCTTTAGGCTCAATCATGGAGACGGAGGCTTGGAAATTTTCACTTTTTCCTTTTGCTAGTCTTTGTGACCGAGTCATCATGCGTTGACTTAGATCTCCGATGATATTGTCCAGAGGGTGGCTGGATGCGCGCTTAAACTTATTTACTTTCTTTTTTTGGGTTTCGACTATGGAGGTGTCAAGAACATCTTCTTCCGTCTCAGGTTCTTCTAGCTCATGCTGGTTTGTGAATGGTATTTCAATTGTACCTCTGGAAGCATCCTTGGCAAGTGGGCTAGATTCATAAAAAATAACATGTACCGATTCTTGAACAAAACACTTCGTTTGTTAAAGACCCTATAGGCTTTGCTACGGGTAGAGTAACCCACAAATATACCATCGTCAGTTTTAGCATCAAACTTCCCAAGATTATCCTTGTCATTTAATGTAAAGCACTTACATCCAAAAACATGAAAGTAAGAGATGTTGGGTATTTTACCATTCCATAGTTCATTGGGTGTCCTTTTTAAAATGGGTCTGAGGAAGACTCTATTTGACATGTAGCAGGCGGTGTTAATGGCTTCACCCCAAAAGGACTTGGGCAAATCATATTCGTTAATCATAGTTCTAGCCATTTCTTGTAATATCTGATTTTTTCTTTCGACTACCCCGTTTTTTTTTTGGGGGGGGGGGGGGGGGGGGGCGGGAGGGGCGGGGCGCAGAAAATTCAAAATGTACCCATTTTCTTCACAAATGTTGGTAAAATTTTTCTCATCAAATTTGGTACCATGATCACTGCGAATGCCTTTAACATTTAGGTTTTTCTCATTTTGAATCCATTTCACAAGTGGTATGAAGAAATTTATAGCATCGTTTTTGCGAGCCAGAAAGAGTACCCAAGTAAACTGAGAAAAATAATCTAGTATAACAAACACGTACCTTTTACCTCCCATGGATTCAGTCCTCATTGGTCCGAACAGGTCTAGGTGCAGAAGTTCCAGTGGTTGATTTATGGAAACTTCATCCTTAGCTTTGAAGCTGGATCAAATCTGTTTTCCTTTTTGACATGCGTCGCAGGGTTTATCTTTCACAAAGTGCAGTTTAGGGATGCCTTTTACTAGTTCTTTATTCGCAATGTGATTCAGCAAGTCCATGTTTGCATGACCAAGTCAATGGTGCCACATCTAACTAGAATCATCTGAAATGGCTAAGCACTCAACATTTTGGTTAGATAGATCAATCAAGTTAAAAGTGTAGAGGTTTTTCTCGTTATTTGCAGGAAAAATTGTCTTACCATCCTTTATAATAAGGAACTTTGATGGATCGAATTTTACCTCATACCCACTATCACAGAGTTGCCTGATGCTAGCAAGATTATGTTCCGGGCCTTGTACCAGCCAGACTTTTTCAATACATTGTTTTGTTCTTTTACCTATGGTGCCTTTTCCAATTATTTTTCCAATGGTGGTGTCGGCGAATACAACATTTCCTCCTTCAAAGTCTTGAATTTCCAAAAAGCATTCACGGTCCCCTATAAATATGTCTTGAATATCCACTGTCTAGAACCCACTTTTTGCTTCTGGATGCTCCAAGGCTAGTTTCCTGCAATAGTCATTTGGTTTTAGGTACCCAATTTTTGGTGGGTCCTTCATTGTTAGTTTGGAGTACAAAGTATGTGATGTGACCATTTGATTTAGGGACCCATACCCATCAGGTTTTTCTATTAGTGGTACAGCAGGAGCATTGTAAATGACAGGTTTTTCCACATTTAAAGCACTTCATATTGGTAACTCTTTCATTGTTTCTCCTAGTCCCTTTTTGCTTAATTTTGTGAAGATTTTCACTGAGTCTAGAGTTTTCTTCAAACAGATGTTCTTTTTCTTTTTCAAGGAGTTGTTTTTCAAAACGAAGTCGGTCAATGGCTTGAAGAAATCTATGTTCCATATCCTGTTTACCTTTGATAGTTTTTACGAGATTTTTTTTCCAGTTTTTTGTTCCTAGAGAGAAGATTTTCAATTCTAAGGGAGCACGTATCAAGTAGTCCATGAACATTTACATCATCGAAATCATAGCATTCAACAAATTCATTTTGAGAGGAGAGAGAGTCCCTTACTTGATCGTTTGGCCACGAAAGCTATGCAGTCTTCTTCGTTGTTGAACAATTCTTGCTCCATTTCTTGATCCCAGTTTGCTACATGGGAGTTTTGCTTCATCTCGTTTTCCTAGTTTTTTCTGAGCTGTGGGTAATTTGATTTGATGTGATCTAATTTTTTGCATTCATGACAGATTATATTTTTGTTATGTTGAGGATACTGAAAAGTGTTATTTGGCTGAGTATTGCTATTGGGATAGAACTAGTATCCACTGTTTGGCTGGGAGTTGTTCCCTGACATCTGGAACTTCCGATTTCTTCTGTTGAATGCCACTTCTTTCAATCTTCTAGATAGAAGTACCAGCTCCTCATCAGATCTGTCTTCCAGATTTAGTTCTTAGTCAACTGTGAAGGCAAAATTCTTCTTTTTATCCAGGCTTTCCTCCTTGGATAGTAGAGTCAGTTCGTGGAAGATTAGATACCCAATCAGTTCTTCCATGGTTATGGTGCTCAGCTTCTTTGCCTCAGTTATTGTTGTGACTTTAGGCGTCCATTCCTTTGGAAGGGATCTCAGAATCTTTCTTACCTACTGTCCTTCGGAAAGTGGATCTCCTAGGGTGCTCATTTGATTTACTAGTGCAACAAATCTGGTGTGCATCTGACTAATAGTTTCCCCTGGGTTCATTTGAAATGCTTTGTATTGGGTGGTTAGGATGGCAACCTTTTCTTCTCGAACTTGTTCCGTGCCTTCATGCGTGATTTGTAGTATGTCCCATATTTCTTTAGCGGTTTTGCACGTGGACACTCGGTTGTATTCTTCCTTAGTGAAGGCAATAGATAGAACATTTTTTTCTCGGGCATTGAGTGACCAAGTTTTTTCATCTTTTTCATCCAGTTCTTCGAGTTCTTTGGGAACCATTCTTCCATTCACTTCCTCTATTGGTATTTCATCAAGATCTTCGAGTTCTTTGGGTACCATTCTTCCATTCACTTCCTTTATTGGTATTTCTGGACCTATGGTGATAACTCGCCATAGTTTGAAATCTACACCCATAAAGAATTCCTCCATGCAATTCTTCCAGGTAGAGTAATTAGTACCATAAAAAAGAGGTACGCGTTTGTGAGATGGTGCTTGAGCAAAGTGAATATTTGTGCAGTGGATGGATTGAAGAAACAGGTGATTAAGCCTTTGAGTTTTTTCAAAAACCTGTTCTGGTACCAATTGACACCTTGTGGGGTTCTCAATTGGAACTTAAAGAAAGTTTTTAATAAATGTAAAAACAAGAACCACACTCACCAATTGGAATAGCTAAGGAAGACACAAGTGATTTATACAGGTTCGGCAAGCCTACTCCTATCCCCAAGTGGTTAGCTTGGAAGTTTTAAAGGGTACTTTATTAAGCTTTAGGAATTCACAACAAAAGCTTTATGAATCCTTACACCACATAGTAGGATAGATAAAACCCTTCAATCTATCTATCTTACAACTCACACTAAAGGAGATTAACCTCAAATACCCGATACAATATCTGATCTACCAGAGGAACGCAACCTCTAACCTCAACCCTCAATGAACTCATTGAAGATGACTCTCCAGAAACACACTTTTCTCACTGTTTCACACTCTCTTACAAAGCTCTCAAAGATGCTTTCATTCACTTTAGCAACTCTGTAAAAGATTTTTTTGATCCTTCCAAAGTTCCAGTTTATATAGTGCTCAAGGATCTTCATGGACTGAGTAAGTATTGGAGTGTTGTGATTAGGATGGAATCCTTGATTTACGTGATCTTGAGAGTCCCGGACTTCTTGCAATCCTTCCTTTACTTTATATCTGCATAGTTATAAGATGAAACCAAGAAAGGAATAGTTTACTAATATAAAGGGAGTAAGTAAATTAGAAAAAAAATATATCAACACATATAATTATAGAATTTCATAAATAAATAGGAATTATATATGTATGGATCGGCTATTTGGGATGTTATGGGAGCCGCCAGGGCCGATTTTAATCTGGATTGGAGGACACATTCATATATTTTTTTTGAGAAATAAACCAATGTCTGTATGGATTTTGTCAAAAAAATATAATATAACCAAATAAATTATCTATAGTCTGTAGGTTATATGGTTAAGGTTTTACTTTAATTATCTCGTAATAAGTGATCACAACCATATTGATTAATGACCAAGTAACTAGTTGGCCATATGAGACGATTGTTTGTCCACAAATAAATATAAGTTACTTGCTAATAAATATTATTAAACACCATCATTTTCTTAGTATAATCTAAAAATTTTATATAAATAAAAAAAACTTCCCTTAGATATAAACATAATTGCTAAACTTTCAATATTGAACTATTTTAATTGGAATCAAGTCGATTTAAGTAAATCCTTTTGATGGTGCAGAAACTTGTAAAAGATTTAAACACCAATCAATTTATAATTTAATTGTAAAAGGGGAGACCATCACAGGCGTTGAGCCTCAGGAACTGGGTTTCCTTTTGAGCGTGGGTTCTTCCAACTAGGATAACACCAAGAGTGCTTAATGCGGGGATGAAGCAACTGTGATGAAGATGAAGCCAAGCTTGAAAAGATGCAGAAAAATGGCGGAAAAGACCCAGAACAGTGAATGCAGTATGTATTGTGAAGATGACTTGGGGGAGAAAGCGTGTATTCTCCCCTATTTATATGTTAGGGGTGAGGGTAAATGTGTAACTTGACCGTGTGGTCCCAAACCTGTGTTGCCCTAACACGTGGCAGCCTGTGAGGGTGTGAGAATGACGTTTCTGAAAAGGTGGCGGTGTGTCAGGTGGAATGTGCACTACCTTTGTGTCAGAGGTCGTTGGCGAGGGTCGCATGAGAGGAAAGCTCAAGATCCTCGTCGCTCAGGTTCGGATCCATCGCAGTAGGGCAGGATCATGTACGAACACCGGTGACGCTCGGAGAGTGTACGGATGGGCCTCTCGCAACAGATGATCCTAGAGCGTCAAAGTTGCGAGCATCAAGAGTGGAACCCTCGCGGGGTGCTTGCTTGAGGAAGGGGACACTGAGGGTCGGGACTTGAGCGTCAGGCCCACCAGCCCGAATTCTTCACTTGAACGGTTGGCCGAGGCCCAGAGGCCTGTACTGATGAGCAAGTGAGTGGGCCGGGTAGGACCGCGAGCCCATCAATGCGAGCGTCCAGTAACACAGTCATCAAGCGTTGACACGTGGCTGGCTCCGATTCACGAGCGATTTTGTGTCTCATCATTTTGCCCCCCAAATTCTGTAATATCACTTTGAGGGTACTGTAGAATTTTCGGAGAAGCAAGCTTTGAATTTTTTGAACATCTGAGGGTCAATCCTCTTTCAGGAGAAGTGACCTCTAGGCTTCCGTAACGGGTACGTTCTGACATTGCATTTAATGATGTCCTATCCGCATTTAATGCTGAGTGGGAACGTGGGCGCGTGACTCCGAGAGACGTGAAGCGGCTCCCAAACGTGGGAGTCTCCCAAGGCGGGAAATGATTGCGTTTTCAAATCCCCAGCCTTAATTAATGTAAATCATTCCCCTACAAAAGGGGATCCGGAAGACTCTTTTATCCCTTTCACGCATTCAACTCTTCAAGCAAACCCAGCAACAAGAATATTTGCAACTTTTCTGCGAATTCCGGTGACCACCTTCTTCCGTTTCTTTAGGTAAAATTCACGAATCTTAATATCTCGGTACTAACCCTTAGATTTAGGTTGAGTGAGGAAAATTCTGGAGTGAAGAACCCCCTTCTGCCATTGAATTCGCTTGGGAAGCTCTCTTCTTAACTGAGTTCTTTGCGAGAGGCTGCATCTTCAAAAGTCAAAAATCAGATATGGCAGGGCACCAAGAAGACGATTACGTGAGGGAGATAGATGAGATGTCCGTTGGGAGCTCTTCCCCCCACAACAATGTACCCATGGCGGTTCCGATGATTAGGGCTTCCCCCGGCGAGGAGGTCCCTACTGCCATTCCCATGGCCCAGGTCCTTACAGAGGCTAGGGATGAAGAGGTAGACGCCGCTGTTCAAGGAATGAACGAGCGTGCTCCTGTAGGGATGGGCGAAATTTTTGCAGAAATGCACAACGTTATGGAGATGCAAAGACAGGGGGAAAGGGTGTTCCCTGTGCTTAACAGCGCTGTGAGGCCCCAAGATCATAGGATTACAGTGGCAATGGCAGCCCCCGAGGGTGGTGCAGGGCCATCCGGGCGTCAATTTGAAGCTGAACCCTCCAGAAGGCGTCAAAGAAGGGGAAAGGAACTGGCCACGCGAGTAAGGCAAGATAACCTTCACCAAACCGATAGATCCCCTGATGAGATTGAGAGCATTCTGACCCTCGAAGATTTGGAAGATTTGAGGGCCAAAGTGTATTAGGACGAAACGGTATTCCCCATGAGACTTCCCGAGGAGGGAGAAAGGGCCAACCAACCGCCGCTTGGGATGATGACTGTCTACTGGGATGTGGTTCTGGCCGGGGGCCTGAGGTTTCCCATCTCGCCCGCCGCTGCCACCATCTACCACCACCTGGGACTTTGCCCTTCACAAATTTTGCCGAACGGCGTAGCCCTAATCAATACTTTTATTATCATGATGAAAGCTCTGGGCAATGAACCCTCGATCGTCAACTTTGACAGTTTAATACAAGTGGCCCGCTCAACACGCTCGTCTCCTACAGATGGGTTCTATTACGCCCAGGCCAAATCGGGCTTTAAGATGATAGATTCTCCATCCACCTCCTATGGCGAGCATTGGAAAGAGAAATAATTTTTCGTGGGGGCTCCAGGGGGAATTTTCGGGGTTCATCGACAGTGGTTGATACATGGAAAGGGGCCTTTGATTAGGGAGAGGGTAAGGAATAAGGTTTTCGAGGACTGGGCGAAGGGATTAGCTCTCGTAATGAGGTGTGAGAAGAAATGGATCAAGGCTGAGGTCTTGATGAAGAACGAGGGGGTGATGTTCCGTTATGGCTTGTCTTGCCCCCCAGATATGATAATCAACCCTCCTGCTGACATCATGGCCATCGACGGTTAGATTCTAGGAACTAACTGCTCTAACTTTTAGAATAGTCTCCCAACTTGGTGTGATTGCTATGTGATTGCTATACTCTTGTATCTGTGATCCAAACAACTAATCTTTGACGCTCGTATCTTCCTACTTGCAGGTGTCCGAATATTATCTCAAGGTATGAATGCAGAGGCTCTTTCTCGTATTCTGGGCGCTCAAGGATCCGCCGCTAACCCTCAGCCCTCGCGACAACAGCAAATTCGCCCTCCCAACGCTCCAAGGGGGAGGGGAATTAGACGAGATACCGGCCGCGGCCATAACGGTTCTCGCGGAGGCGCGGAGAATGAGGCTCGTAGGGGCCCTATTGAGGATCTGACGATTGATGGAGCACGTGGGGCTACTCCTCCGCCGGTGGCCCCCGAAGGTCCAATTTCACTGAGTTCGAGCGGACCTTGCAATCGCTCAGGGGAAGTGGTCCGTATCCACGAAACCCTCCGGACCGACCGTCAAGGGAAGAGGAAAAGGCTGCCAGACTCCATTCCAATTTTCGGCAAGGGAAAAGAAGTGGGGGTGGGACACAGAGGCGAGGGCAGCGACACTTCCTCATCAGAGGATGAGGATTTCTGGAAGATGGGCTGCAAGGGCGACGCTCGCTACAAGCGTCAGCGAACCGAGGGACCGGTACTTTTGAAGAAGAGTGCCTACTCTGTAAACCTCATTTCGGACATCGTCGGAAAACTCTAATTTTCCGGCGATCACGATAAGCTGAATGAGCACGACGCCGCTCGTGTTGCTGACGACGCTTGTCACGCCCTTCTAACGGTGAGTCCTTAATATTCTATGGGGAATTCCAACTTCCAGTACTCCAATTTTAACGCCAACCTTTGTTTCTGACTCTCCAGGAGGTAATCCCTAGGTTGAAGAATCTATAGGGGCGAGCACAGGCCTACTCCGAGCATAAGGCCAAGTACAAAAGATTACAACCATGTCCACGCTCAACTGACTGAAGCCAACCTTGAGAAGGACAGGCTGAGGGAGAATCTACAGAAGGTGGACGCAGCCTATCTTACCCTTGATGAGCGTCATAGGGAGTTGAAGGTTGAACGCGATCAACTGAGGGTCCAGAATAGGGAATTGAGCACACAGTTGGCAGAAAGCACTCGCCAAAATGAAGATAGTAAGAAGGCTCTTGCTGATCTGTAGGGGAAAGTGGAAGGACTGGCGGCGAAGGTCTCCTGGGACGCAGTAATGAAATTCGTGCATTGCAAAGCTTTTGTGTTCGCAGCCAACATCCAGTGCTTTGATAACGCTCGGCGCTTCTTCCGTAAAGCGATCGGGCAAATGGTGAAGCTTGGCCTGGCTCCTGACAGTGCTCGAACCGACAAGCGCTTGCGCGTGGACCTTGATGAGAACTGCGAACCCATGGTCCAGGACGAGGATCCTATTGAGAGCTTGGCAGAGCCGGAGTACCAAGATTTGGTGCAAATGCTCCAACGGGAGTTCGTAGCTGCCAATTCTCTAGGCCCCGAGCCTATCCAAATAGAGGACGAGGGCACCGTCATGGATGCAGTGGACATCGAGGAACCAGGCGAGGCCCAAACTTCTAACGCCAACGTATTGGCCCCAGTTCCTCTTGCGACCGCCCCTCCAGAGCCTGACTCTCAAGCCCAGTGATAATCCCGCGGTTGTTGATTCCCTATCCTTGCTAGTTTAATTTCCTTTTCCTATTCATGAACAATTAATGTCTGTACTTAATCCGCCAATTGTCTTCTGAATGTTTTGGATTACTTTATGCTTCTTCTCGTATATTCGAACTCTTCTGTCGCTGTTGGAATGTTTACGTGCTTTTGCTCTTAAATATGGATTGGATATGCTGTCGTCTCGTCGCGCTCGGCGATTGTATACTTGTCGTTTTTGTTCATCTGTGACGCGAGTGTATGCGCACGAGGGTGTTTCCTTTGGATGTTCAGTGATTTGTTAGCGTTCAGTGATTTAAGGCACTTATCCCTGACACTTATCCCCATGCGCACCAGGGTGTTTCCATGGGGGTTCTCTGACCGTACCCGTAGTGAGGCTCGAACTTGAACTTAGGAAAACTCTGATGCTTTGCCTAAGTGTTGCCCCCAATAATACGCACCTTCATTTCGAATGCTCCAGTGAGTCGTATATACTTAGAAATCAACAGTAGGATTTGCTAAGTATGGGATCAAAGCGAGCGTGTCCGTGGGATTAGCGTCACTTAGAGGGATCCATGAAAGGATTGATTTAGGATCCATTATTTTACGAGTGTGCTTTTACTCAAGAGGTTGAGGGTCATCAGGGGTTTACGAGCGCGAACTGGAGCGGCTAGCACCCAGTTGGCGTAAACTAAGCGTTTTGCATCCCGCGGTTTGACACGCTCGATCTTAGAACTTTATGCACTTATGAATCATCAAACTATTCCGTGCGGAGGGTTCTCAATACCTAGACAGCGTTGATTCGGAGCGATTGGGGTATTACGTAGGCCGCTCGACGTGGAGGATGCTCGACACGGAGTAGGCCTTCTGTTGCTCGAATCGCTAATCAAATAGTAAAGCAAATAAATGACATAATCAAAGAATCAAACACTTACTGTTATATTCGCAATTTTCAAAATACAATAAGCTTTCTGTCCAAAGAAAATACCCCATGCCGCGTACGGGCAATTACAAAAATTGACGTTTACACGTAGAACCTTCTAAGGTTACATGCATTCCATAGTCTAGGGAGACGCTCGCCTTGCAAAGTCTCCAGTAGGTAGGTTTTGTTTGCTCGTACCTGAATGACTTTGAAGGGGCCTTCCCAATTGGGGTCCAACTTACCCACATGTTTGGAGACTTCAACTTTTTTGAGGACCAAGTCCCCTAGCTGGAAAGTCCTCTCTTTAACACGTTTGTTATACTGGTGGGCTACGGTCGCTTTGTATTTGTGGATGCGAGCCCAACCAGTATTCCTCCTTTCGTCCAGCAAATCCAATTCGAACGCTCGATTGACCTCATTGTCAGCAGGCTCGAAATAGGCAACGCGTGCGGATTCTTGGGTAATTTCCACAGGTATCACAGCCTCGGAACCATAAACGAGGGAGTAAGGGGTTTCTCCTGTTGCCGCTCGTGGGGTTGTACGGTACGCCCATAGGGCTCCTTGAAGTTCTTCAGCCCATTCTCCCTTCTTACTCTCGAGCATCGTCTTCGGATGCTGGAGTATTGTTCGATTGGTTACCTCCGCTCAACCGTTGGCCTGAGGGTGGCCCACAGAAGTGAAGCGCTGCTCAATCCCAAGTTCGTAACACCAATCCCGTGCGTCGGCGGCAATGAATTGGGATCCATTATCCGAGATGATTACCCTCGGGATGCCGTACCTGCAAATGATGTTCTTCCAAATGAAGTCCCTTACAACCTTGAACGTTATTTTCGCAACTGCTTCAGCTTCGGCCCACTTAGTGAAGTAATCCACTGCGAGTATTACGAATTTCCTTTGTCCGACCGCCATTGGGAGGGGTCCTACAATATCAATGCCCCATTGATCAAAGGGCCATGAAACATCAATAGGAATCATTTGAGCCGCCGGCAATTGAGCGGTGTTGGAATGAAACTGGCACTTAGGATATTTTTTGGAGTAGCTAATGGCATCCTGCAACACCGAGGGCTAGTAGAACCCACTCCTTAAAACTTTCTTTTCTAGGATTCGACCGCCCGAGTGGTTCCCACAACTTCCATCGTGCACATGTTCTAAAACTTCCTTGGCTTGCGAGGGTCTCAAGCATCTCAACGGTGGGCCCTGGAAGGACCGCTTGAATAATCTACCCTCGGCGTCCAATGAAAAGCGGGGGGCCTTGTTTCTGATTTTCCGAGCCTCAACCTTGTCGCTTGGGCTGGTTCCATCCTGGAGGAATCTGATAATTTCGTCGAGCCAACAAGGCTCGGAGGGGTCAATCGTATTCACCTCATTCGAAGGTTTGCCTCTACTTATCAGCGGCTCCTCCGTTCTAAGAAATGTAACACCGCGCTAGCAAGAACCATCCAGGGCGGATGCGAACTTTGAGAGGGCGTCAGCACGTTCATTTTCTGCCCTTGGGACCTGTAAAAGGTGGAATTCCTTGAATTTGGCTATCACCTCATTAGCGCTCGCCAGATACTGCACCATGGTGGTTTCTCGAGCCTCATAAGAACCGTCAATTTGACTCGCGATCAACTGCGAATCAACATATGCAGTGACCCGAGTGGCGCCGTTTTGGAGTGCAATCCTGAGCCCCTGGATGAGGGCCTCATACTCAGCTTCGTTGTTAGTAACTTGGAACGCCAGCTTGATTGCATAGTCAACTTCAGCTCCGAGAGGGTCCCTGAGGGTCACCCCGGCTCCTCCCCCTTGTGAGGTCGAGGAACCATCTGTGTGCAGAAGCCACAAACCATCTTCTGCTGAGGGCACGATATCTAATTTGAAATGTTCCACCAATTGGTCGGCCACGGCCTGGGCCTGTATCGCCGTACGAGGCTCGAAGGTGATATCGAATTGACTAAGTTCAATTGACCATTTGATTAATCTCCCTGAGACGTCCGGCTTTGCCAGCACCTATTTTAGGGGCTGATCTGTGAGCACCACGACGGAATGTGCTTGAAAATAAGGCCTTAGCCTTCGAGAGGCATTGACGAGCACAAAAGCAAACTTCTCTATCTCCATGTATCTTTTCTCCGCTCCCTGTAGAGTCTTGCTTAAATAATACATCGGCATATGCTTGCGCTCCCGCATCGCCACAAGGACAGCGCTCGTCGCTTCCGAGGAAACGGACAGATAGATAAACAAGTCCTCCCCCGGGTTAGGTTTGATCAACAAAGGCGCGCTCGAAAGGTACCGCTTCATGTCCCGTAAGGCTTTCTCACAGTCCTCATTCCAAGTGAAGTTGCGAGCGTTACGTAAAATTTTAAAGAAGGGCAGATTCCTGTCCACTGAGCGGGAGATGAACCTGTTTAATGAAATGATTTTACCCACAAGCACCTGAACCTCTCTCAGATTACGAGGGGAGGGTATGTCCAGGATTGCTTAAATCTTCTCTAGGTTTGCCTCTATACCCCGTTGGCTGACCATGTATCCCAAAAATTTGCCACCTCGCACGCTAAATGTACATTTAGAAGGATTCAGTTTCATACCACAACGACGCAGGATGTTGAACGCTCGTTTGAGGTCTTCCAGAGGAGAATACTGGCGTTCGCTTTTAACGATCATGTCGTCCACATACACTTCCATGGATTTTCCAATTTCACACTCGAACATTCTGTTGACAAGGCGTTGGTATGTCGCTCCTGCATTTTTGAGCCCAAAGGGCATAACCTTAAAGCAATAAACACCCATATGGACTACGAATGCAGTTTTGGGACGATCCTCAAGAGCCATAAATATCTAATAATATCCTTGGAAAGCATCCATCATGCTCATAAGTTCACACCCAGCGGTCAAATCTACCAACTGATCAATTCTAGGTAGTGGATACGGATCCTTAGGACATGTCTTGTTGAGGTCCGTGAAGTCATTGCACATACGCCACTTGTTGGCGCTCTTTGGAACGAGCACCACATTGCAAAGCCATTCGGGATATAGAATTTCTTCTATGTACTGAGCGTCAAGTAGTTTATTGACCTCTTCCTCTATGACCTGCTTCCGGAACCCATGAACATCTCTCTTCTTTTGATTTACAGGTTTGAAGGCCGGATCCACGTTCAGTCTATGGACAATAATGCTCGGATCTATGTCGGTGAGGTCGGAAGCTTTCCAGGCAAAGACATCAATATTTTCTCGCAAGAATTCAATCATCATAATCTGAGAGGGACCGTCGAGGCCGGAACCTATTTGTGTAATCTTATCAGGATTCCCAGGCTCCAACTCGATGGTCAGAAAGCTCTCCGTAGGTTCTACTCGCACTTCAGGCCTCGGCTACTCGAGCGCTCGTTTCTTGCCCATGATGGTCTCGTTGGTATCTCCCGAGGGTATATGTTCCTCCTCTTCCGAGGAGGAATCCCCAACCGCTCCGAGGGGTGAATTCCCCGCACCTACGGGTTTGCCTGCGGCCTTCTTTTTATTCTTCTTCTTGTAGAGCTTGGCCCTCTTGCGCTCGGGGCCATCTTCATCTAATTTGGGGAAGTCAACTGACTTTTTGGTGGAACCTGCTTGGGTAGGTTGCTTGGGCTTATGGCTTCGAAGGGAAAGTATGTAGCACTCCCAAGCCTCCTTAATATTACACAGTACCTCTCCGGTACCCTCGGGGGTGGGAAATTTGGCTTTCTGGTGATAAGTGGAAATTACAGCTTTGAAGTCGACGAGGGTTGGGCGCCCAATGATGATGTTGTATGGCAGGTCCACCTCGGCCACTATGTAGAGAACATTTAAGGTTTTTCGCTGTTGGGCGCGATCAAAAGAGGTGGCCAAGCGAATTTGTCCGCGCGGGACGATCTCGGAACCCCCAAAGCCAACGAGGGTTGTTCTGAGGGGTTCGAGCGGGATGTTTGCGATGTTCATTTTCTGAAACGTGGAGTAAGGCAAAACATTCACGGAGCTTCCACTATCAATTAAGACCCTCTTTACAATGTGGTTACGAACATCTAAGCTAACCACCACGGGGCAGTCGGAGGTTTCACCGACCCCACGGGGTGTTACAATATGCTCTAAATCCTTCTTCGTGAAACCTACGCTCTCATCCTTTTCCGAGCGTGATGAGCTATCGATGGAAAGCACTGGCCTGGGCTGGGAAGATCTTTGATCGTAACTCCGAACGTAACGACGTCGGGAAGCGTTAGAGTCACCCCCCGAGGGTCCTCCAGCAATCATGTGGATAACTGCGAAGGGCTGATTTTCCATGTCTGAAGCTTTCCCTTTGCCACGGTCACTTGGCTCGGGGTGATGGTGACGTGGACTCCGTGAGCGTGATAGGCTTCTTCCTCTAGCGCGCTCGCTCAGCGCAGTGCTCATCATACCTCTCCAACACCTTCACGAATTCCTTGAGGTGCCCCCCAGCGATGAGCCTCTGAATCTCTCCCTCAAGCTGTCGACATTCGTTGGTGTCATGCCCTTTCTGTTTGTGGAAAGCGCAGTACTTTCCCGAGCGCTTTTGGGCCTCTGTTTCTCTCAATTTTGGCGGTCTCTTGAACAGTTTTTTATCCGCCATGGAGTAAACTTCGGCGATTGGGCGGTTGAGGGGGATGCGCTCAAACTTTCGTGGGGGTGGGGAATTCCGACGAGTGGGAATAGGACTGCAGCGGTGACCCCTGGTTGAATCTCCTCTGTCCTCGGGGGCTTTGCTAGATCGAGGAGCATTTGCCATCTTCTGATCCCTCGCAAGATACATGTCCTCGAGGGTGAAAAACGAATCAGCTATATCCCTTATCTCCATCAACGAGCGTGGCTTTTTCTTGGCCACCTCTTCCACAAATTCCTTGCTGACATAATGCTTCATGTTGATGGCTCCGAACAGAACGTGCCTCAAGAAGTCCATTGAGGGCTTCTCTACCAACAAGATCTCCTTGTTGAACCTTCCCATGAAAGACCGGAGGGTCTCGTTTGGCCCTTGGACCAGGCTGTAAAGAGCGGTCGCGGCTGGGGCCGGTGCTTTTAAGGAATTGAAATGGCTTACAAAGGCGTCGGTCAAGTCATAATACCCTCGAATTGAGCGCGGGGGAAGTTTTTTGTACCAGTCTTGAGCCATTCCAGTGAGGGAAGTGATGAACACTTTAGCCCAATAGTGGTTAGGATGATCATATAGATGCATCAAATGTACAAAGTGATCCAGATGCTCGGCTGGATCGGTGGTTCCATCATATCGGTTGACAGACGAGGGGATTTTTCCCTTCCCTGCGCGAGTCATCAACACCTCCTCAATGAGGGGTGAATCGTCGGTCATGATCCTGTAATCCCTATCCTCGGGATCTTCATAGCTGGCTTCCCTGCGATGGCGAGAAATTGGGCTGCGTGGTCGGCGAGCATCTCTGGCCCTGGACCTCTCGTCCCCCTCGCGGGGGACTTGAGACCTTGCGCGAGAGAGCTGCTCCACCACATTCTGGAGCCCCTTTATCTGATCCTGTACTGCGGCAAGCTGAGGGTCATCGACATTTCTGCGGTTTGCCCTTTCTGTGGCCTTTGATTGGACCTCCTCATTATTTCCCACCCTCTCATTTCCATCTGGCGGCTGCTCCTGTTGGACCCTCGGAGGGGCTTCATTTTCTCGGACCGGTGGAGGGGGTGGTTGTTGGGCCCTCAATGCGTTCTGCACCATTGTCAATGGGTGCACCGGGAGTCCTCCAAGGGGCGGGGCCGCTCGGGCACCTGCCAATGAGGGGAAGTACGCCGCGGTAAAATGTTCCCAAGCGTTCTGCACCGCTTGACCTTCGCATTGCGCGTACAACGCTTGAAGTTGCTGAGTGCTAATCTGGGGCATTTCCACCCCCTGTATCTCCCTAGGCAGTGACAATGGGAGGTTTAATGTCCCCACTTGATACGGTTGGACCATGGACATCATTCCAGGCATCATTCCGGGCATTACTCCGGGCTGCATAAGAGCGTATCCTGGCGGTGGCATGGCCATAGAGTACATGCCAGGATGGGAGGCTGGAACATTTGGGGCGAAAGCTGGGGGAGGAGGATTGGAGCCAGATCCTCCTGCCTCATTTCCTGTTGGGGGAAGAGCGGCAGTAGTGGCATCAACGTCTTCGGCGACAGGCGGAGGCGTGCCTCCGGCGGGGGTGGGGTGGTTCTTGGCGTTTTCCTCATCAATGGGAGGAGGTCCACCTTTGTTACCCAGGGCTCCGGATCTTGTAGCAGTTACCATGATGAAAGCGGTTGGTGTTACTTTGCAACTAGCTAAAGAGGAAGAACCTGATGAAGAGGAAGAGGAGGTTTCCCACAGACGGCGCCAAAAATGATGGTGCAGAAACTTGTAAAAGATTTAAACACCAATCAATTTATAATTTAATTGTAAAAGGGGAGACCATCACAGGCGTTGAGCCTCAGGAACTGGGTTTCCTTTTGAGCGTGGGTTCTTCCAGCTAGGATAACACCAAGAGTGCTTAATGCGGGGATGAAGCAACTGTGATGAAGATGAAGCCAAGCTTGAAAAGATGCAGAAAAATAGCGGAAAAGACCCAGAACAGTGAATGCAGTATGTATTGTGAAGATGACTTGGGGGAGAAAGCGTGTATTCTCCCCTATTTATATGTTAGGGGTGAGGGTAAATGTGTAACTTGATCGTGTGGTCCCAAACCTGTGTTGCCCTAACACGTGGCAGCCTGTGAGGGTGTGAGAATGACGTTTCTGAAAAGGTGGCGGCATGTCAGGTGGAAGGTGCGCACTACCTTTGTGTCAGAGGTCGTTGGCGAGGGTCGCATGAGAGGAAAGCTCAAGATCCTCGTCGCTCAGGTTCGGATCCATCGCAGTAGGGCAGGATCATGTACGACCGCTGGTGACGCTCGGAGAGTGTACGGATGGGCCTCTCGAGGCAGATGATCCTAGAGCGTCAAAGTTGCGAGCATCAAGAGTGGAACCCTCGCGGGGTGCTTGCTTGAGGAAGGGGACCCTGAGGGTCGGGACTTGAGCGTCAGGCCCACCAGCCCGAATTCTTCACTTGAACGGTTGGCCGAGGCCCAGAGGCCTGTACTAATGAGCAAGTGAGTGGGTCGGGTAGGACCGCGAGCCCATCAATACGAGCATCCAGTAACACAGTCGTCAAGCGTTGACACGTGACTGACTCCGATTCGCGAGAGGTTTTGTGTCTCATCACCTTTATTTTTTAATTTAATAAGGACAATTTGTAATTTTGATTACTTGGTATAAACTGTAGTTTTCATATTTTAGACTTAACGTATATCTTTAACACCAAATGTTTATTATAAAGTATTAAATTCCTTAAAAATACGTATTTATGTAAATTAAGATAATTAATTTATAAATTAGAAGTAAGACTCATTTAATCTAAAGAAAACATGATCCATTTTACTAACCAAATTAAGTACACTTATTCAAATAAAAATAAAATATAAAATATAATTTAATTTTTTATTTTAATTTTATAATTTATTTTTTGACTTTTTGTATACAAGTGCATATTTATGATGCAAGGACAAAATATGATACAATACAAATTAGTATTTAAATTTAATATGTGAGAGACATTTGACACGACGTTGACATGAACATAATACAATACGATAAGAAAATATTTTTAGAAGTGTTTTTGAATCATAGGTGAGTATTAATTTAATATTGTAAGATTTTTATATTTATATACATAAAAGTGTCCATTAAAAATTTAAGTTTTAATTAAGGTTTCATTACTATATTTATTAAGATTAAAATTTAATATTTTATATAATTTTATTTTGATAATCTAATTATTAAAAATAGTTAAATAAATCATATATTTAATGTGTAATGCACATTGTTTTTACTAGCATATTTAAAAGTACATATTCAATATATTATTTTATTCACTTATAAATTTATAGATGCATAGATTAAAATACTCATTAAAAACTAAATTTGACGCTTATATGAAATTTACTTTTAGATATCATGCATTATACTAAATGTAATAAAATTACATAACCTACGTATAAATATGATAATACTAATACATTTTATAATATATATATATACATATATATATATATTGTTATGAGATGCGATATTTTAGGCATGATTGTTATTTCCTTAAAACGAGATTTGTTAGGATCCCTGACTTGTAGGGATTTAGATAAAGATAAATATCCCTTCTCTGTATCTGTTTTTTCATTCAGAAAAGATGTTATCAATGAAATCTTGTTCCCTTTTACACGCTCTAACATGGTATCAGAGCAGTGTTCATCCTAGGGACTCAAAATTCTCATCATCGTTCTAAATACCTTTCTCAAACCACGTTGGCATCAATCAAAATGTCAACAGAAATAACCCCAGAACTCAGCTCCCAAATCTCAAAACTCTCGATGACCAATTCAGAGAATCTCTCCATTGGCATCAAACTTAACAATGAAAATTACCCGATATGGGCCCAAATTATGAAGATGGCGATTGGAGAAAGAGGTGGCCGATCACACATCACCGGAAATCCACCCGCACCACAGACGCATTGTACGACCAGTGGGAACAACTCGATCAACAAGTGTTCACATGGATCATACAAAACATGGATACAAGTCTAATAAACAATGTCCTCCAATACCAAACGGAAAAAGCACTATGGGACGATCTTGCCACAACCTATGGCAGCGGCACCGACACCCTTCAACTTTTCGATCTATACAGGAGGGCAAACACACTCAAACAGGGGTCAGATAGCCTAGAGGAATTTTAGGGAAAATTGTAGGCTATTTGGATGGCTATAGACCAAAAATAATCGAACCCTATGAAATGCTCAGATGACATCACAGCCTTCAACAAGATTCAGCAAGAACAAAGGCTTTATCAACTTCTTACCGGAATCGACGAGAGGTACGATCAAATCAAGCGGGATCTATTGAAACTCGACACCAAACCCTCAGTAGAGTCCGCCTACGCCACTATCTAACGGGAGGCTGCCCGTCTCCAAATTCTGAAAACGGCATCCGATGGCCAACGGGACCCGTCATCACTGGGTATCGGAGTGGGACTGGTGGTGAAGGGAGGAAAGAACGGACGACCGAAACCTGATGGGAACAGACGCAGCGATGGCCGGCGTCCGGTACCGTGAGAGGACAAATCTGACCTTGAATGCTCATTGTGGGAAGCCAAGGCATACTAAGGAAGGACACTTTAAACCAATTGGATATCTAGACTGGTAGGAAGGAAATAAGAAGAGCAGCAGCGGTTCTAATGTCAGTGGTAGTCGACGGCGTGTAAATGCCGCTATCGGAGACACACAAGGGTGGGTCACGGCAGATCCAACGAGGGGCAACGCTACCACTATAGGCATCACTTTCCAGGATGCCGGTACAACAGCGGCGACATCGGAGAAGGCAGTTGGTGGGCGGCAGGCGAACATCGCCGCCGCTGCCATGGGAGGAGATGAGACCACGCAGATGTAGTCGAGTAACAGAGGTAAAGGGTTTGAGTCCAATGACTCAAACCCTAGCTGCTTTACATCTTATTCCACCAATTTTCATGAATTTTCAAAACAGTAAGGCCCCCCCCCCCCCCTCCTCTCCCATTTTGATAAATATAGAAGTGTACCTCACAGTTTGCATGTCTCGTACAATACCCACTATAAATCACCCCAGTGGATAATTGATTGTGGAGCTACTGTCACAATGACATTTGATCCCTCGGATTTAATTGAACCAATCTTAAAAAATTCCCGTATTCCAACTGCTAATGGAGAATTTATGGAAGTTAAGGGGGAAGGAACCTTTAGTATTTCACCAAAATTGAAATTGAGAAACTGTCTCTATGTTCTGTCTCTGTCTTGCAAACTGCTATCTCTGAGTCATGTAACCAGTGAACTGAATTGTATGGTTCTCATATATCCTCATTTCTGTGTTATCCAGGACATTCATACGAAGGAGATAGTTGGGCGTGGTACTGAGCGGGATGGACTTTAATATGTGGATGAACTAGAAGCTCCTGCTAGAGCCTTATTGTCAAAAGGAACCGCGGACACACAGATCTGGCTCTGGCACCGACGCCTTGGACATCCATCTATTGGGTATCTGCAAATGTTGTTTCCTACTCTTTTGCAGAATAAAAGGAATTTTCAGTTGTTATGTCAAACTTGTTCTGTTGCCAAAAGTCATAGAACTTCTTTTAAACCCACAAACACTGAGGTATCGTCAGTTTTCTCTTTAATTCATTCGGATATTTGGGGACCGTCCCCTGTTACAGATCACAGTCGATTTCGGTATTTTGTGTTGTTTATTGATAACTTTTCTCGAATGACTTGGGTTTATTTTCTACGCCAAAAATCAAAAGTTTATGACACCTTTGTAGCCTTCTTTAACATGATTCAAACCCAATTTCATCAGAAAATCAAAATATTGAGAATAGATAATAGGCGCGAATATGTTAACCAACTTATGGCAGATTTCACAACCCAACAGGGCATAATCCATCAAACCTCTTGCCCAAACACACCCTAACAAAATGGAGTTGCTGAACGTAAAAATCGAACCTTGCTAGAGATGACCCGAGCCCTTCTTACTAAATCATATGCCCCAAACCACCTTTGGCTAGAAGCCGTTGCCACAGCCACCTACCTTACAAATAGGTTGCCTACCACAGTTCGTGGTCACAAAACCCCGCTCTCTAAGTTTCAAACACAAGTTACTATCCCTCACTCCATGACTTTACCCCCGGGGGTTTTTGGTTACTCAGTGGTTGTGCACATTCCCAAGGCAAAACGAACTAAATTAGACCCCTGTGCTCTCAAGTGTGCCTTTGTTGGATATACACCAAATCAGAAGGGCTACAGGTGCTATCATCCTACCACACGCCTATTCTATGTTACTATGGACTGTGAATTCTTACAAACAGAATACTAACTTCCTGACCCAACATAGCTCCTAGGGGGAGTATCCGAGTGACTCACTATGTTGGCTCGATTCAGAGGACATTACTGGTCTGCTCTCTCCTGCGTCTTCATCTGGTCCCAATGAACTCAGTACCACCACCCATCCTCCTCCTCCGCATGATGTCCAAACTGACGTAACGGATTCGGTCCCTTCTTCATCTGTTATTCATGATATTGATTCTATGCCATATACAGTTAATCCTGTAGTGAGTGATACAGATAACCACAGGTATGAGTTGCCTCAAATGAGCACCAGGGGAATACCGCCAAATCATTATTCACCTTATCAGAGGTCCTGGTCTCTAAATATCCAGTTGGAAATATGGTAGTCAGGGGAAGCATATCCTGTATAGCTAAAGCCTTCTTGGGAAACCTCTACAAAGAACAAATCCCAAAATTAGCTCAGGAGGCTATATAGATTGAGGAATGGAGAAAGGCTATGGTGGTCGAGATGGATGCTCTAGCCAAGAATGAAACCTTGGAGAAGTGTGAGTTACCCCATGGTATGAAACCAGTAGGGTGCAAATGGGTGTTCACCATCAAGTACAAAGAAGATGGGATGGTTGAGAGGTACAAGGCTCGCCTTGTTGCTAAAGGGTACACCCAGACTTATGGGATTGATTACTCTGAAACTTTCTCTCCAGTAGCAAAGATGGATACTGTACGTGTCCTTCTCTCTGGCGAATCAGGATTGACCTCTTCATTAATTTGATGTTAAGAATGCCTTTCTACATGGAGAACTATCGGAAGAGGTGTACATGGAGGCACCACCGGGCTTCTCAGATCGTTTCAGAACTAATGAAGTGTGTCGACTTCGAAAGGCTCTGTACGGACTCAAACAGTCCCCACAAGCCTAGTTTGGGAGATTCACTATGGTGATGCAGAAATATGGGTACAGACAAAGCAACTCAGATCACACCTTGTTTCTGAAAACGAGAGGAGACTTTAATCACATGTCTTATCATATATGTGGATGACATGATTATCACTGGGAATGATAAGGAAGAGATGGAAAGGTGTGTGAGAATTTGTTCCGTGAGTTTGAGATGAAGGATCTAGGAGGCCTAAAATATTTCTTAGTGATCGAAGTCATGTGATCAAGGGATCTTTATTTCACAAAGGAAATATATCCTTGACCTCCGGCAGAGACAGGTATGCTGGATTGCAAACCAGTTGATACACGAATTCAGGTGAATCACAGACTCAAGATACAAGAAGGTGAGAAACTAGCAGACAAAGAATGGTACCAAAGATTGGTTGGGAAACTGATTTACTTAGCACATACAAGACCAGACATTGCATACGTGGTCGGGGTAGTTAGCCAGTTTATGCACCAACCACAACAAAGGCACATGGAAGCAGTCACGAGGATAATACGGTACTTGAAGGGGTCTGTAGGCAACAAGATTATGTTCGGTAAACATAGGAACTTAGACATCGAGGCCTACGCTGATGCCGACTGGGCAGGAAATCCAAATGACAGGAGCTCTACCTCAGGATTCTTTACCGTAGTTGGAGGGAACGTGGTGACCTGGAGAAGTAAGAAACAAAAGGTAGTGGCACTCTCCCGTGCTGAAGCTGTGTTCAGAGGTATTACCAAAGCAGTTACAGAGGTTATCTGGGTGAGGAGACTTATGACAGAAATTGGGTTTACCCCAACGGGTTCTGCAATGATAAAATGTGACAAAAAAGCTGTGATCAGTATACTAGAGAACTCGGTTCATCACGATAGAACTAAACATGTGGAAGTTGATAGACCCTTCATCAAGGAAAAGTTATAGGATGGCACCATTCAGTTACCATTTGTGAGATCAGAAGACCAGTTAGCTGATATCCTAACTAAAGCTATCACTAGACAGGCGTTCAACACCGCATTGGACAAGTTGCGTATCGGGGATCCGATCACTTAACTTGGGGGGTGTTATGAGATGCGATATTTTAGGCATGATTGTTATTTCCTTAAAACGAGATTTGTTAGGATCCCTGACTTATAGGGATTTAGACAAAGATAAATATCACTTCTCTGTATCTGCTTATTCATTTAGAAAAGATGTTATCAAAGAAATCTTTTTCCCTTTTTCACGCTCTAACATATATAAATCACTCTCTCTCATTTATATAAGATAAAAAAAAATATAATTTTAAAATTTTATTGTAAATCTCATAAACTCAATAATAGTTAGTACGATAATAAAATAAATATGGTTAAGAATTATAACAAATAAAAAATTAGAAGTCTTTAGTATAAAATAAAATAAAGGGAGAACTAGTCATTATTACCCATTCTCCCCTACATATTTTACTTACCTTCCCAATAATAAAAACTTTTATTAATAATTTCTTATTTTTAAAAATAAAATTTTCTTTACACCCCATTTTGTGCAAAAATACTCAATCGTCCTTCAACGACAACACTAAAAAAAATACACAAACCATTTGTTAACATAATACTCTACATACATAACTTCATGCTTTTATTTTGTATGTTAATTGTAGCACCCCGCACTGTAGGTCACCACATCCCCCGCACCTAAGCACAAACAACATACGAGATGGGAAACCCATACATGAACCAAGCATAGGCGAACGGGAGACAGATAGACTCACACCTAAGCTAGGCGTGAGGTAGACCCTGCAAATTAAAACAAAACACAAAACAAATGCGAATGCGGAAACCAAACATATATTCAAATTTAAAAGCACAAATAGCAGGTGACAGGTTCAACTAGCATAGATACATAATCCCGAATATAACAATAATCATAAAAGCAGACGGGTTCAAATTTATTCCTAGAAGCCTGTCCCGAAATCATATTACATAAAAACAAAGCTTACAAAACGTACTAACATACTTATACAAAATCCAAATTGAATGTAATGCAACAGACCCAAACGAACAAACGAAAGACACGATAGACTCTAAGGACTCGACACGCCACCTAGCTCGAACCCCACAACAAGTACCTGCACACTAAAAACAAATGGGAGAAGGGTCAGTCACACGGACTGAGTGAGGGGCTACCCACACACGCTATATACGTATAAGGAGAAAAGCACGTACAACATATAATGTTCGTGAACTCAGTGATAGTTTTTGAACACTAAAACGTTTTCCAGTGATACATTCTGTAACGCCCCAATTTTTCCAACCGTCCAGGTATACACGCCACACTTGTGAGTTTTAAGAAATAGGATTTATTTAATTCTTTTCCTTAAATTATACATTATATGATATTTTATGAATTATATCCCTACGTGTTTATGTCAAAATATGTGAAATCTCTATCAACTTGAGAATTATTACATGACTTGTATTTAATTGCCACGTGAATTAATATCTGAATATGACTTAATTGCCTATATGTCCTTAATTGATCACTTCTTTAAATTGGGGGACTTAATTGCATGAGAATTTCATTGGACTAAATTGATCACTTCTCATAATTTGGAACTTAATTGCATGATCTTACAAACTTGGATGGTTTTATTGCAAATAGTGGTACTTCATCTCTTTTAAGAGATGAATCACGTAATTCATTTTATACACAACACATACATACACTTGCTCTCTTGCTCTTTCTCTCAGTTGAAACTCAAGGAAGAAGAAGAGGAGATTTCTTAACTCCAAGCTATGATTTTCGGCAAATAACAATTTTTAAGGTTTTAATCATCCTCAGAACTTCATCTCTTTTCTTCCCCTTTTTCATTTAAGGTATATATGAGCTATGTATGAATTCTTGAATTGATTCTTGGGGTTAGAGTTTGTGTATTTGAATTGAATAACTTGTTTATTAGTTGTTGAAAGTATGATTATATGCTTTTAACTTGAATTTCATGCATAGCTTTGAGTTTTGTGGAAGTTGGGTGATGAGTTGGTAGATGGGTTTCATATTGATAATTCTTGATGATCAAAGCATGATATGAGTGTTTATATTGGTTTTTATTGAACTATAATTGCCTAAGTTTGTTTATCTATTGATTTATTGCATTTGGGAATGATTTTATGGTTGTCTGGTTGGTTTTGATTTTTGGTTCAAGAAATCCCCTGCTTCTGCTCTGTTTTTAAACTTGCAGTAGAATGGGAACGACCCTTCCCGTTCCAAGTGTTTTTCCGGAACGGTCGTTCCCACTGCTTTGAAAGAGCTAGTGCGCGATACTAAGAACGACCCTTCCCAGTTTGGCCTATGGCCGAAACGGTCATTCCCAACCGGCAAAATTGGCAAATCTTTACAGACGCAAGGGATTTTTCTGGGAGAGCTAGGAACAGCCCATCCCATTTTACACTGGAACCCGGAACGGCCGTTCCCATGCTCCAGAAGGTGTTCAAGATTTCCTGCTTCATTTTATGCAATTCAATTCCATTTCTAAGCCTTTAAATGATCGATACATGTTATTATATGCTCATTTTATATTGCCATATCATTTCATGACTACGCCGTGCGTCATATTTGGTATCATTATTGAGTTTCCTCTCACGAGTACACATTGTATCCTTGCTTGTCTAGTTCTTCTCTAGGGAGGAGATCATCGATCGAGTAAACACTGCTTTTCATTGTAATGCCTCTGTTTTTTCGGATGTTCAGGTAAGCACGCCACATGTGAGTTTTCGAGAGTTAGGATTTATTTTAATTCTTTCTTTTATGAATTTCTAAATTTCATGATATATTTTTATTAGATTCTATTTTAAGTTTTATATGAAATTATTTGAGACTTATTGTACAAATTGAATTTGATTGAAACGTGAATTAATTGCCAAACGTGACTTAAGTGCCTATGTGTCCTTCATTGATCATTGTTTTAAATGTGAGGATTCAATTGCATGAAAACTTATTTGCACCAAAGTGGTCATTTCTTATGAGATAGGACTCAATTGCATTACTTAATAACTTGAGGGACTTGATAGCAATTTGATCCATTTTATACCTTTTATGGCTGCATATCACGTAAAGCATTCCTTTCTTTCATACAACATACAACACTTTTCTTCTTGCTTCCATTTTTGCTCAATCAAAACCCCAAGTAGAGGAGAAAGTGATTTCACCATTTTCAAGCTAAATTTCCAGAGAAATTGCATACTTTGAAGCTTTATTATGATCCCAACTTCATCTTTTTCCTTTTCCTTTCATATCAAGGATAGATGAGATATTTGATTGAATTCTTGAGATTGGTTTGAAGCTAGGGTTTATAAATTCATTAGATAATTGGATTATTTATTGTTGGAAATATGAATATGTGCTTGTAGCTTACATTTGTGTAAGAATTCATGAAGGTTATGGATTTGCGTGATGAAATGATATATGGGTTTGATATTGATAAATCTTGATGATCAATGCTTGATATGAGTATATATATTAGATTTTATTGTGCTTTAAGTATGTATATAAGTTTCTTCAAGTTTTGATTGCATTTGATAATTGAAAATTGGTGTTTTGGTTGGATTTTGGTGTTGTCCGAGAACTCCCCTGTTATGCTCTGTTTTCTGCTGCATCTGCATAATGGGAACGGCCCTTCCCGTCCCAGTTCATTCTGGGGACGACCGTTCCCACCCCTGACAGGTTTGGCGCGCCACACTGGGAACGGCCCTTCCCCGTTTTGGCTTACAGCCGGAACGGCCCTTCCCGGTCCAAAATCTTTACAGTCGCACGGGATCAACTTGGGGAGCTAGGAACGGCCATTCCCATTTCATGCTCAAACCCGGAACGGCTGTTCCCATGATCCAGGGGATTTTGTTAATTTTTTGCATAAAAATTGATTTTCTAAATTCGTTTCTAAGGCCCTAAATGATCGATATGTTTTATTATATGCTCATTTTATGCATGAAAATGATCATTACATTACATAATTGCAATTGCACATTATAAAGCTTCATGATTACAACGTTCGTCCTAATTGGTTCATTTGAGTCGTGTCTCACGTACACTTGTCTTTATTGCACAGACCAGCTTCCTTGTGACAAGGAGCAGGCTCCGTAGGCTGTATCCTTGTTCTCTTTTGTCTGTACAGGTGAGGTTTAATTTCTAGTTATATAGAACCTTTACAACCTTACGTGAATTTTCGGCCAAAATGTACATATATCTATACTTTCTTCAAAATCTCAAATGAAACCGACCATATTTGGCGAGTATATTGTACTGCACTGTGGGCCCAAGGGTAGTGTATTGAGCCAACCAGCAAAGCGAGGGCTGACGGGTAACTCTTACACTATCCTCACTATTTTGGGATGGCCCCTAAATCCACTAGGAGGTTTGGCGGAAGAAGGAATCTCGAGCATGGGATTCATGTACCTGATGCTCACCATGACTGGATGGTTGGGCCTTACAAACCCACCATCACCCAGAGAGAAAAGGTACATTATAACTGCTATTGATTGATTGCACCATAATACTTGCATGATCACCTAATCAATTGATAACCTAATTATTGTACACTATCGGAGTAAAGGTTAGAGAACTGCCCTCACTCGCGGGGCCGCTGATTGACTGAAATTGAATTAATTGCTAAACTTGACAGTTGTAATTTCGGGCGATAGTTACTTTATTATTGAACTCGTAATGTGTTTCACAAAGCTTCACCCGAGATTATAACTTACATGTACTTGCGCTTATATTATTATACCCCCCACTCAGTCATCCATAGACTGATGCCTCCACCTTTTACTTTCTTACAGGTGCGTGCTAGGCGGGAATTCGAGTCGGGTCTTGCCTTTAATTTGAGTCTAGCACATCACTTGCACTGATGGCATATTTTGGATATTTCTAGCGTACCTATGACTTCATTATGCTATTTTGGGAATTATTGTATCTATATGATTGTGGTTACACGTGTTGGAATTATGAACTTTTGTTGTAAATAGCTTTGCTTAATGATAATGTTTATGCTTTAGCTGATTTATATTGTTCAGATTATATGGTTTCGGAGTTAGTCCCGCCTAGCTAGGATGGGTTTTTTTTTACTGTCACCCCTTCGCTATACGTTTAGTTTATGTTCGGATTTTTCATTTCGTATGTGGACTGAACTATAGTGCGGGGGATGTGGCATCCTAGCATGTCGGGTGCTACATCTTAAGGTGGTATCAGAGCCAGGTTGCAAAATTGGGTCTCCAGTGTCGTGTCTCATGAGTATAGGTCGTACGGCATAAGGAATTAATTGTTAACATGAGAGTATTGCATCTTTACTTAAATTATTTGAACTTATTTGAATTATTTGAATTATGTGAACTAACTTGAATTATGTGTTTTCTTACAACTTGAGATTTATTTGCACTCATTTGCACTTATTAATTCAACATGCATATTCAGTGTCTTGATTTCAGGATGCCTTGCGGTAGACCTTGTTGGGAGCACTATCCAGGTCATAGGCATCACCGTCGTGATCGTTCTTGTCAACCTGCACCCCCTCAAGCTCAGCCACAGGACTTCTTAAATGCAGTGGTTCATTTGATCGATCAGAGGATGACAGAGTATGTTCCTCCAACATCACCAGTTCCACCACCACAATCGGGAGCACAGATTTCTGCTATTTTTTGGGAATTTCAGAATCAACACCCTCCTAAGTTCTTTAAAGGAAATGATATTTAGGCGGAGCAGTGGTTGAAAGAAGTTGAGAGAATTTGGGAGCTTATTCCATGTGGCTCTCAAGAGAAGGCCCTGTGTACCATTTCTTTGATACAGGGTGAGACCTATTCTTGGTGGGAGAGCACAAGGATCATATTGGATACCGCCGGGGAGGAAGTCACTTAGGAGGTATTCACTGGGGAATTTAAGAACAAGTTTATTCCTCCATCTTCCCGCACTCGTAGATTGAAGAAGTTTACCAAGCTCAAGCAATGAGGGAGATATATTTCTGAGTACATATCAGAGTTTGAGAGGTTATCTCGCTATGCTCCTAATATAGTGAGTGATGATTTTCACAAGGCAATGCAATTTGTTCAGGGAATTCGACCAGATATTAGGCAGTGATAGAAGCGGTTAACAAGAGCACCTGGGTAAAAGCTACTACTAAGGCTTTGAAGGTTGAGGACGCTGTAAATGCCAGGAGATCTACTTATCGTTCAGGGCACGCTTCAGGCTCGGGTTCTGGCATGGGCAAGAGGCCTATTTCTTATACATCACCACCATCTTCTAGAGGACCTGCGAAGAAGTCCCGACCCGTGGGACCCGTGTTGCGAGCTCCAGCTGTACCCGCTTTGCCACCACCTCCAGAGGAACCAAGATACACTTTATGCGGGTGTGACACTCATACTTACGAGGGTTGCAGACGTCGGCTGGGTTTATGTTTGATTTGTGGGAGCGCCGAGCACATGGTTGATAAGTTTCCAGATCATCGAGATCCACCTGTCGGGGGTTAGAGGCCGTTGATTAGAGCTCGTGCTTATGCTCTAGACAGCGAGGAGCAGAATGTAGATGTTAATCCGGTTACGGTAGTTGAAGGTACTATATGCATACATGGCACGAACATACACACTTTATTTGATCCGAGAGCTACATACTCCTTTCTTTCGAGTATTATTGCTATTACTTTGCCTTTGTATGCTATTTGTTCTTCTGCATGTTATGTGGTTAGTTCGCCTTTTGATAGTAGTGTAGAGATAGATCGGGTGTACAAGGATGTTCCAGTGAGTATCGAGGGTCGAGTTTTCCTGACAGATTTCATTGAGATGCTGATGACTCGCTATGGATCTATTCTGGGTATGGATTGGTTATACAGACATAGTGCTACCGTGGATTGTCGAGCAAAGAGAGTTCAGTTGGGATCAAAGGTTACCGTGGGTTGGAGTTTGAAGACCGTACCTCTACTTTCTTTTACCGAGGTATAGAAACTTGTTAGAGAAAAAGCTATGGGATTTATTGCCTACATTCTTAACAGGCCTAAGGATCAGATCAAATTGGAGAAAACGAAAGTAGTGAAGGATTTTCCCAGGTGTTTCCCGAGAAATTGGATTCTTTACCTCCGGACCGAGAAATCAAAGTTGTGATCAAGTTGTACCCGAATGCAGAGCCATTCTCCAAGACTCCGTATCATATGGTTCTGGCTGAGTTGAAAGCGTTGAAGACTCAACTTGATGTGTTGTTGGAGATTGGGTACATTAGGCCGAGTCCGTCTCTCTGGGGTGCACCGATTTTGTTCGTAAAGAAAAAAGACGGAACTTTGAGAATGTGTATCGACTATAGGGAGCTGAACCGGATGACGATCAAGAACAAGTATCCCCCTTCCACATATCGAGGAATTATTTGATATACTTCAAGGATCAGATGTTTATTCGAAAGTTGATCTAAGACAGGGGTATTATCAGCTGAGAATTCGAGAATAAGATATTCCAAAGACGGTATTCAATACTCGATATAGGCATTATGAGTTTGTGGTGATGCCGTTTGGTCTAACAAATGCCCCTGCAGCTTTTATGGATATGATGCACCGAATCTTCCGACCTTTTCTCGATAAATATGTGGTCATTTATATTGATGATATTTTGGTTTTCTCGAAGTCTGCCAAAGAGCACGCGAGACATCTTAAACTCGTATTGCAAACTTTGAAGGAGCATCAATTATTTGCTAAGTTTAGCAAATGTGAATTTTGGATTGATGGGGTTTCTTTCTTAGGACATGTTATTTCAGGGAACGGATTAAAAATTGATCCTTCAAAGATTGAATCTGTTTTGAAATGGGAGAAACCGAAAAACGCCTCGGAAGTTAGAAGTTTCCTGTGTAGCACCCCGCACGAGAGGCACCACATCCCCCGCACTATAGTTCAACACGAGTAACAAAATGGTCAATCCGCACCCGTATCAAACCATAGCTAAAGGGAGACAAATAGAAAACCCTCCTAAGCTAGGCGGAACTTAGACCCTGCAATACTAACCAATCAACAAAATATAATTCATCGGAAAACTAAAATTCAAACACACAAACCATAAGCAGACTTGGGCTCTTCAGGCCTCTTTTTAACTCATAATCAAAGCCCAACAAGAGCAATTCAATAGCAAATATACAAGACTCAAATTCATAATCTTACAAGGTTGAATCATTCACAATTTAAATACATAAGTGAATGCAGAGACGCTTCTAACTTAACTTGACCGACTCAACTCGACATAAATCCGCCTAGCTCGAAACTCCAAAGCCAAACCTGCACGCTAAAGTGTTGGGGAGGGAGAGGGTCAGTCTCTAGATGACTGAGTGAGCAGGAGCGGTATACATATATATAAAAAATGCACATGCAAGTCATAAATCCCAAGTAAGGTTTTATTTAAAATTTAGTTTTCAAGAGGGCAAGAAAATAACGATGTAATGCTCGCACTTTATGACTAATCATATTAAATTCATTAAGCTTATAATTCATACGTAGCATAAAGGCTCGGCGAGTGAGCGTGCATTATCTCCAACCAAACTCCGACCATGTACGACAAATATCATTAATACATTAAATAGGTGATCATGCAATATATCATAATACACTCAGATCATATATCATATCATAAAACATATTCGTTTGGGCAATCCGTGTCCCGGCCTTCCCGCACGGTGTATAAAAATCATAACATAATCATAATCATAATCATAAAATAAGTTCCAACCTTCCTCCTCCGGGTGGTGGACGGGTTAGCAAGACCAGACCACGTCATACATAGGCCAATGGGGTTTCATGACTTCCCCAAGGGCACTCAGCTCCCATTCCCCGCTAAGCCTTCTAGCGAGGGCCGGTATCACCGTACATAAGGTGGGACTAGTACAAGGGATCACCGTCGGCCCTTGCCTCCCCGGATAGCCACTTGCACTAAGTCCCTGGGCCCGTGAACATATCATACATGCATAATCTCGCCAAAACATTTGATTCATAAGAACATAACATAATTCATAATCATTTGGAAAGGGTTTACTTGATCAACATTTACTCGATAACTTTACTTTAAAAGTAACATATATATATACATAAGGTTTTTGGCCAAAGCTTGCCATATAAGGTTGTAGGGTTTAATATGTAACTAGAACGAAAACACCCTCACCTGAAACATGACGATACAAGGATACGAGTTACCGAGTGCCTGAAAGATCAAGATTTCTCCACCTTGGAGATAAACTGTACAAAAGACAACGTGAAGTGTTCGTGAGACTCAAGACTCTAAATGAACCATATACGACGCACGGAAAAGTATGAATATGATATGAATGCGTAAAAGATAATATTAAGTCATGAAAATGTTCATGTGCACTATTAAGGAATTTAAGACATATAATCAATCCATTCGTTCATTCATTTCATTCAAATTCATAAATTCATAAATTCATAATTAATATCAATTAATTTCTAAAGTTGAATTAAATCAAATAATATTCAAATTATATAATAAATATATATATATATAATAAATATATATACATATATTTACACGTACACACACATATATACATAGATATATATATATATATATATATATATATATATATATATATATATATATATCATACATGCATGCAAGCAATATAACAAAACCATGCATGCAAATTAAATTAAAAGGCATGCATGCAATTAAAATAAAAAGGCCATGCACATACTCAAAATACACTATTCACGCACACACCCATGCATGCACAGCACTTTTACACCCAAGCCCATGCATAATTAGCATCTCTGCATCAATATATACACATGCACAGACTAAGCCTTCACCAATTCAACACAACTCACGCACACCCTAGCACCATTGAAGAGCAGCAGCAGCAAAAACTGAACAATAGCCACAAACACACACACCCTAGCTGCAACACAAGGAAGAAAGAAAAGAAAAGAAGGAAACAGAAGAAGAAAAGGAAAAAGGAACAGAGGTACTGCAGTGGCTACCCGCCCGGGTAGCCAATCCCTCACAAAACTCCCCGGCCGGGTAGGAGTTACAGAAGGTTTCGGTAATTGAAGTACCCGGCCGGGTACTCTACAAGGAGAAACTCTCCCCGCCCGGGGAGAGGTTACAGAAGCTGCAATAGGCGCAGCAAATTGGCGAAACAGGGGAGGAAAAGGGTTATGTTCAAACCATGCCAAACACACACGCAATTTGCAAACAATACAAGCCAACAACTAAGGTAAGAAGGGACTTCAATACTCAGCAAAATAGGCATGAATGAACCGCAACAATTGCAGCAAAACTGAGAACGAAAAGGCAGCAACTCCAGCGGGAAAAACAGGGGAAGAAGAAGAAGAAAATGGAGCAAGCCAAAAAATGATCAAACGACCATTAACACAGCTGCAAATAAGCTAAAAATGAACAACATTTAACACCAAAACAAGTTCCAAAAGCTAGCAGCAAACCTGTACGCGAAGGGAGGGAAGATCAGTTCAAGAATTCATTCATTACATGAACATTCCATTAATGATATCTCACCAACCTCTTAACCATAAATTAATACAAGCCTAATCTGTCATAAATGGAGTATAAGAATCATATATATATCATCAAACAAGTTAGAGATCAAGAAAATTCAAGAAATCAACAATACACTCAAAACCTAACTATTCAATCAAATATCCCAAAACCAAATGAAATCTGAATTAAAATTAGGGATGAAAGGATGAAAATAACCATAGATGCATGTAAAACATGATCCTAACTCACCTTGATGATTGGATGAAAGTTGATTGAGATTTGAGCTCCAAAATCTCAAGGATTTGCACAGTTACGGGAAAACTGGGCTGCAGAAGCTTTGGATGAATTTTCTGGTGTGTGTGGATTGGTTCGAGATGGGGCAGGTAAGGGATGGTAAAGGGTTGAACTAGGGTTAAAATTCCACCAACCATAGTTAATTTGGTTAAGTTTTGAACAAGTTATGGGCATTTTAGTGAAAGGTGGTCATTTTGCTGTCGTTTCGTTTTTCGGTTGGATTTCGGAGGTTCAAATGATTTCGGAAAAAATATAAGGCTAAGTTTATTAAACTTGAATCTTCGATACGAGTTCAACGGAGTTGACGGAACTCGAATCCGAGTTCCCGAGCTCAAGATATCACGTACGGAACCAAGGGTGCGCTAATTGCTCGTTAGCCCCCGATTTTGTTCCACGATTCAAAATAAATTCGTTAACATATCAAACGAGTTTGAAAACATAAACCGAGCATATAAGCATGTTCATAACACATATATTTACGACATACTAAATTTCCACGACATTTCGATATCATTTCATATAAGAACGAAGTACAAATAAACGTTCATGCGCCTATTCATAATAATTCACACATTATAACTTATATCTAACATTTCAAATTCTAATATTAAATAAAACTTAAGTCAACGTATTATAAAATTTAATTAATAAATATGGTTAAAGCATGATTAATTAGCATAACCCACTTAATTAACATTAATCATTAAATTAATAATAATTTAAAATAATCGCTTAAATTAACGTAATATATATATATATAAAAATTAATTTTAATTTGAAATAAAATAAAATAAAATAACATAATAACAATTTATAATAAGATTAAATATGAAACACCTAAAAACAATTAATTCGCGAAATTATAAACATATATGGCATATTTGTACGAATGAAAAAAAAACCGGGGCGTTACAATCTCTCCCCCTTAAAAGAATCCGTCCTCGGATTCACTGCACGTCTAAAACAATTAATGAGGGGACCCCACCCCTCTCAAGAAACAAGGAGAGAACCCCGTCTCTTGAAAGCAGCAAAGTGAGAACCCCGTCTCTCAAAAACAATAGAGAGAGAACCCCGTCTCTCAAAAGAAACAAAGTGAGAACCCCGTCTCTCAAAAACAACAAAGAGAGAAGATTTCAAAACATGAGTTACAATAATGAATAATCACGTAGGTCACACTGGGATACGTAATAAACCTCAATTACAACATAACAAAGAACAACGAAGATAATCAATTAGGAAGGTATATATAGCGTTAAGAAGCCAATTACATTAAGTTTGCAAGTATGCATATGCCATGAATGTTTTATGTACCGTTCACCGTAGCCAAGAATTTTGAGGTTGACTAATTCATGGTCCAAATGTATAATGTGATCCAAAAGCTGGCCTGGCTCTCGACTTATCTCTAATGCCCTTCATATAAGTGTCCGGTTGAAGAGAAGACATTTCTCGGCTGGTCCTACTTTGTCTTTTACGCCTGGATTACCTTCTTCAATTTGGCAGATTCCTTGGAATTCAATTACTCTTAGAATAGTGCTCACTTCCTTCTCTAACTCCTTACTCTTAACCTCTGATTCTTCTTTCGACGAACCCAACTCTTTACTTAACCGACCCCTAACGTATCCCGTATATCTTCCAGATGCTCATCTTTATATCAAATTTGAATTTAGTATCCATGACCATGCCTTGATCTACCCCAAATCATCACGACGAATGATTATTGATACTTCAAAGTTTATAGAAATATGACTGTTCTTTTTCTAGGTAGTTAAGGAAATCCGATGATGATCCAACTTGCAATCTCTAATCCATCTTCACTCCTTTAGGATCCATAGGACAGTGAGGGCATAGCTTTTCTTAATTAACCTGACTTAATTCTTCATTGAAAACTTGGTTAACATTATCTTCAGTATCTGAATTCCGTACACACGAGTGCCCAACGAACCAACCCCTTCAATACCCTATCGCCGTCTTCATCCCTAGTACAATAGTTTAGCTTTTACTTTAACTGTTTGACTGCTAAGGTCGTCTTATTCTTTTCCTATCCTTATTATTAAGATTCCCTGTCTCCCACCGTTTGCATTCCATTATTCCTATCAAAATACTTCTTTGAGCACAATCTTGAATTTGTGTTTGTCTCTTGGTTGAGCTCTCCCCCTTAAAAAAAAATCCACTTCTAAATCGAATTTTACCCACCATCCTCCAAACACAATTCTTGAGATCACTTGAACGAACAATCCTTGTCAGTGAGGGTATTCATTATCCCACTTACATTCACTTTGAAGTGGTCAATTGGTATATAGTCCCAAATTCATTACCTCCTGAATTCTCCCAAATCTGAGAACCCATTTTCTTTTCTTGTTCGATCCAAACAGCCCGAAGTCAACCCTAACTTTTAACCTCCGGACCATTATTCTCATCTCTGTCTGAGCTCCACCACCAAAATATTCTTCTTCTTTCATTCGGTTCGGTAAAACTCTGGTTGAAGTGGTAGTTGAAACATAGAAGGGGAAAGCCATCCTAACACGTAAACACTAAAGATGCGTGCCGAGTTAAGATGCCAATGCACGTAGTAAAATTACAAACAATTAAATACGCAACACATTGAAGTAATTATATCAACTAGAAATGTGCATATGCATAAGGGAATTTAAATAATTAAGGCAATGTATGATGCACGTGCTATGAATGCATTTAACCTGTCACCGTAGTGGTATCTTTAGCATAGCATCTTGTCCTTTGATCTCGATGTTGTGAACATTTACGACTGAACATTGTTCGGTCGTTGATGATGATGCTTTCCAAATCCTGACTTGCTTCCCCATAGCCCTCAAATTTCCAGGGTCCGAGATCACGATCCCTTGAACCCCTATTCTTCTAGATCTTCAAAGTTTCCTTGTTTCCACTTATGTGTTCGTGCGATCTGAAATTGAAATGCCTCGAACCCAACTTCTTATACGCCCATGGAGTCGGCATCTTGACTCTTCCTAAATATTGATCTTTGAAGACGACCCAACTCTTCGTCTTAGATAGTACTTTGGTTGAAGTTCCATTTACTATCCTTTACGAGTCTAATGATGGAATTAACTCATCTTCCAATGGCTTACACTTGAGCACATAATTTCCCTTCAGCAACTCTTTGTCTTTCTTCATCGTTTCCATTTGTTGCTTTATGTCTCCCATTTCGAACTCACAACCCGACAATTCAACTTAAGTTCGGAAAGCAAACTTCAATCCAACCGAAGATAGAACCTTTGGCATCTTGGCTTTCCATGATCTTAAAATCACCGTATTGATCGATTCTCACTAACTTCTTCCAATCCGACTTCTTTCTTACTCGAAATCCGATTGTCTCAATTTACCTCTTCTTCTCCCTTTTGCCCGAACTTGAATTCTGTTGAGAGTCTTTGTCTCCTCGTTAATAAAATCCTTGAATCTAAAACACCTTTGAGATAATGGTCCTATGGAATCCGGTTGAAAATCTTCATAGTGTCGGCATACCGATTGATCTCCTTTGCTGACTTCTAAGCTTAAAGTTGACAATTCATGGCTTTCAACCTGAGTAAAGCTACTACCATTAGAAACCTCACAAACGAAGCATAGGTTCCACCTCGGAAGTGTTGATCTTCAAAGTATTTCCGAGAACTGACATCCTCTCATATAGTTTCGGTCTTGCTCTTTCTCGCCTTCTATCGTAATGTTGAGTAATGAAATATAACTCCATGTTAATAGCCTTGAAGATTTAAAACCCGACTTTCTAATCCCTTGATTCCCTAACCTCTTTGTTGGAGTGATTGAAGGAATTTATGGGTGGAATTGACGGTAACTTGGATAGTGTAATAACGATCTACAATCAAAGATTCAACTCAAGTATAGATGCATGGGGATTAATATATGCTTATGACACGTATTTAGATAAATCAAAACACATAAAATGCAAATGCAGCACCTAAGGCCACGAAATTGAAAATAGATCACATATATCAAGAAATTTCGAGTAATTAATAACAACCTAACCATGGAAATTTCAATGCAATACGCACCTTGACAAGTTGTTCCTATGCCGTTCGGCCTAAACAGATACAAACCCGACACGAGAACCCGGGTTTTGCAACCCTAGGCTCTGATACCACTTAAGGATGTAGCACCCCGCATGAGAGGCACCACAACCCCCGCACTATAGTTCAACACGAGTAACGAAATTGTAAAACCGCACCCGTATCAAACCATAGCGAACGGGAGACAAATAGAAAACCCTCCTAAGCTAGGCGGAACTTAGACCCTGCAATACTTGTTAGGAATAGTGCCCTAGAAAGCCGATTCGACGTAATCTGCTTTGGAACTTTTCTTATATCACAGACAATCTTTGAATAATATACGATTGATTAATCATCATATGCAAACACTTCTTTAAATGCCAATACGTGTTTTGTGTGTTTCCATTATGTGCGCATGTATGAGAACTCCCATAATCCTGATGACTTTAGGACTCTACCATTTAGGTGAAATGGTTCATGAAACGAGCCCTATATCACATAAGTCATGATTAGTAAAATACTCCAAGCCGATGAGTCCTACAGACAGTGGGAGTGTCAACCTGACTCCTCTAAGGCTTGCTTGTGGGATCACGCCCTTAAGAAGGACCACTTTGTTTCATGTAGGTGCAAAGTGTATAGTTGATACGTGTGTGATACATGAGGGTGCTTACTTCAATAAGTAAGTTCACTGAGGTGCCCCGTGTGAGAAGATTCCTAAATGGGAAATTAACTTTCTATTTTAGGAAATGGAAACTTCCAGATTAGAAAATATCTCACGAGTCATTGATGTGATTAATTGATCCTTAGACTTGAGGTTCCATGTCACTTTATGAGTTAACTCTGTAGTCTTAGGTATAAGCTTTAAAGGGTGTCGCCTTAGACAACTGATTCAAGGCTTATGCTGGGGCTTCACAAGTGACTCATGAAAGTGAATGAGAATCAAGAAAGGACCTACACTTGCGTTTGCAAGGTGATCTCTTATTGTGTAAGTCATTCATATGCCATATGGAGTCCTTGGCCAAGGCAGTAGATCAAGACATCAAGAAAAGGGTTTCTTGGATTGAGATCAAATGGATATGAAATGCACTTAGCTTTAAGACCAGATTATTAGGGTTCTAATTATTCCCTTACCCTAGATCTTGGTTGAGAGATAGTAAGTAGGAGGATTGTATCTCACATGAATCAATGACTTAAAGGTTCTGTCGAATCCGAACATTCCAATTCAGCTAGGGGTTAAACACCTGTTGCTAGACTATGGTCGTTTAATCTGTGGACTGATTAATTAATTAGTGAATTAATTAATTAGGGTCACTGCTAATTGAATTGAGAACCTAGAGGGTCACACACAACAACTTGGTTACATAAGTTGAGGCTTTAAAATGATTAAACGAGTTAATCGGGCCAAGAGGGTTCCACACGTGTGGCTCACGTGAGTGACACGTCTCTCACACGTGTGTAAATATATGTGTATATTTATTTATGTGTTAAATAATTAATGTGATTAATTATTTAATAGACTTTGGTTTAATTTTGAATAAAAAAGAAAGTCTTATTTTGGAGAAAAATAATCTAGCTAATTAATTGTGAATTAATTAATTAGATAAAATGAGTTATTTATTTTAAATAAATAAAGTATAAAATTATCCAAAAATAGTTTGGATATTTTAGCTCTCTTGAAAGTTGATTTGAATTTGAATTCAAAGTCAAAGTCAAAATTACTTGATGATCAAGTAATAGGAGAGAGGGACCAAATCCTTAGTCCATAAGGACTAGGACTTTCGGCCACTCCCATCCTATATATAGGGGAGCTCGAGCTCCCCTTAGAGCTAATCGAGAATTCTTTTGGTTCATGTGTTGAACACCATCCTTTCTCCAAGATAAACGAAACCCTAGGTTAAGCCTAAACACTAACTAGAGAACTAGCATCCTTACTAGTTAGATTGTAGCCAAGTTGGTGGACTATCTCTAGAGAGCTTCAAGTTAGAAGTTTTGAAGATTCGAGCTTTACGGAGGAGTGGGAATTAAGCAAAACGACCAGAAGGGATGATGAAACGATTCTGAACCCAACAGAAAACGAGTGAAAAAATCGAACCAAAGAAGATGGCGAAAACCGTTCGTCCATATCCTGAAGGATGAATTTTTTCACGAGGGTTTTATGGCTGGCAGATTTCTACTTTCTCAAAACTGATTTTCGAAGGGAGTTTCAATCATGCCTTTCTCATTTCATGTTTCTTTCTTTATGTTATATTGTTAAGAACTTCCCTAACATGATTTGAATCTAGGTTGGTGTGGATTGTTATCCCTACAATGGATTCTGAAGTAGAAAGAGACTTTCGAGGGACGGCTTGCCATTACCGCATGAAGCGCGTTTGAGGGCGGCTCAAAACGTGTCAAGAAAGCTACTACCCAAGTGAGTTTCTTGATCTCTACGAATTTGGATTCATGATTGCGAGTCTAAGATCCTTTTGTTGGAAAATTTTTTTAAATTTCCGCTGCTTTCTGATTCCTGTTTTCCAATAATACTAACCAATCAACAAAATATACTTCATCGGAAAACTAAAATTCAAACACACAAACCATAAGCAGACTTGGGCTCTTCAGGCCTCTTTTTAACTCATAATCAAAGCCCAACAAGAGCAATTCAATAGCAAATATACAACACTCAAATTCATAATCTTACAAGGTTGAATCATTCACAATTTAAATACATAAGTGAATGCAGAGACGCTTCTAACTTAACTTGACCGACTCAACTCAACATAACTCTGCCTAGCTCGAAACTCCAAAGCTAAACCTGTACGCTAAAGTGTTGGGGAGGGAGAGGGTCAGTCTCTAGAAGACTGAGTGAGCAGGAGCGGTATACATATATATAAAACATGCACATGCAAGTCATAAATCCCAAGTAAGGTTTTATTTAAAATTTAGTTCCCAAGAGGGCAAGAAAATAACGAAGTAATGCTCGGACTTTATGACTAATCATATTAAATTCATTAAGCTTATAATTCATACATAGCATAAAGGCTCGGCGAGTGAGCCTGCATTATCTCCAACCAAACTCCGACCATGTACGACAAATATCATTAATACATTAAATAGGTGATCATGCAATATATCATAATACACTCAGATCATTTATCATATCATAAAACATATTCGTTTGGGCAATCCGTGTCCCGGCTTTCCCGCACGGTGCATAAAAATCATAACATAATCATAATCATAATCATAATCATAAAATAAGTTCCAACCTTCTTCCTCCGGGTGGTGGACGGGTTAGCAAGACCCGACCACCTCATAAATAGGCCAATGGGGTTTCATGACTCCCCCAAGGGCACTCAGCTCCCATTCCCCGCTAAGCCTCCTAGCGAGGGCCGGTATCACCGTACATAAGGTGGGACTAGTACAAGGGATCACCGTCGGCCCTTGCCTCCCCGGATAGCCACTTGCACTAAGTCCCTGGGCCCGTGAACATATCATACATGCATAATCTCGCCAAAAACATTTGATTCATAAGAACATAACATAATTCATAATCATTTGGAAAGGGTTTACTCGATCAACATTTACTCGATAACTTTACTTTAAAAATAACATATATATATATACATAAGGTTTTTGGCCAAAGCTTGCCATATAAGGTTGTAGGGTTTAATATGTAACTAGAACGAAAACACCCTCACCTGAAACATAACGATACAAGGATACGAGTTACCGAGTGCCTGAAAGATCAAGATTTCTCCACCCTGGAGATAAACTGTACAAAAGACAACGTGAAGTGTTCGTGAGACTCAAGACTCTAAATGAACCATTTACGACGCACGAAAAAGTATGAATATGATATGAATGCGTAAAATATAATATTAAGTCATGAAAATGTTCATGTGCACTATTAAGGAATTTAAGACATATAATCAATCCATTCGTTCATTCATTTCATTCAAATTCATAAATTCATAAATTCATAATTAATATCAATTAATTTCTAAAGTTGAATTAAATCAAATAATATTCAAATTATATAATAAATATATATATATATAATAAATATATATACATATATTTACACGTACACACACATATATACATAGATATATATATATATATATATATATATATATATATATATATATATATATATATCATACATGCATGCAAGCAATATAACAAAACCATGCATGCAAATTAAATTAAAAGGCATGCATGCAATTAAAATAAAAAGGCCATGCACATACTCAAAATACACTATTCACGCACACACCCATGCATGCACAGCACTTTTACACCCAAGCCCATGCATAATTAGCATCTCTGCATCAATATATACACATGCACAGACTAAGCCTTCACCAATTCAACACAACTCACGCACACCCTAGCACCATTGAAGAGCAGCAGCAGCAGAAACTGAACAATAGCCACACACACCCCCTAGCAGCAACACAAGGAAGAAAGAAAAGAAAAGAAAGAAACAGAAGAAGAAAAGGAAAAAGGAACAAAGGTACTGCAGTGGCTACCCGCCCGGGTAGCCAATCCCTCACAAAAATCCCCGGCCGGGTAGGAGTTACAGAAGGTTTCGGTAATTGAAGTACCCGGCCGGGTACTCTACAAGAAGAAACTCTCCCCGCCTGGGGAGAGGTTGCTGAAGCTGCAACAAGCGCGGTAAAGTGGCGAAACAGGGGAGGAAAAGGGTTGTGTTCAAACCATGCCAAACACACACGCAATTTGCAAACAATACCAGCCAACAACTAAGGTAAGAAGGGACTTCAATACTCAGCAAAATAGGCATGAATGAACCTCAACAATTGCAGCAAAACTGAGAACGAAAAGGCAGCAACTCCAGCGGGAAAAAAAGGGGAAGAAGAAGAAGAAAATGGAGCAAGACAAGACATGATGAAAAAGCTAAAAATGAACAACATTTAACACCAAAACAAGTTCCAAAACCTAGCAGCAAACCTGTACGCGAAGGGAGGGAAGATCAATTCAAGAATTCATTCAATACATGAACATTCCATTAATGATATCTCACCAACCTCTTAACCATCAATTAATACAAGCCTACTCAGTCATAAATTAAGTATAAGAATCCTATATATATCATCAAACAAGTCAGAGATCAAGAAAATTTAAGAAATCAACAATACACTCAAAACCTAACTATTCTATCAAATATCCCAAAACCATATGAAATCTGAATTAAAATTTGGAATGAAAGGATGAAAATAACCATATATGCATGTACAACATGATCCTAACTCACCTTGATGATTGGATGAAAGTTGATTGAGATTTGAGCTCCAAAATCTCAAGGATTTGCACAGTTACGGGAAAACTGGGCTGCAGAAGCTTTGGATCAATTTTCTGGTGTGTGTGGATTGGTTCGAGATGGGGAAGGTAAGGGATGGTAAAGGGTTGAACTAGGGTTAAAATGCCACCAATCATAGTTAATTTGGTTAAGGTTTGAACAAGTTATGGGCATTTTAGTGAAAGGTGGTCATTTTGATGCCCTTTCGTTTTTCGGTTGGATTTCGGAGGTTCAAATGATTTCGGAAAAAATATAAGGCTAAGTTTATTAAACTCAAATCTTCGATACGAGTTCAACGGAGTTGACGGAACTCGAATCCGAGTTCCCGAGCTCAAGATATCACGTACGGAACCAAGGGTGCGCTAATTGCTCGTTAGCCCTCGATTTGGTTCCACGATTCAAAATAAATTCGTTAACATATCAAACGAGTTTGAAAACATAAACCGGGCATATAAGCATGTTCATAACACATATATGTACGACATACTAAATTTTCACGACCTTTCGATATCATTTCATATAAGAACGAAGTACAAATAAACGTTAATGCGCCTATTCAGAATAATTCACACATTATAACTTATATCTAACATTTGAAATTCTAATATTAAATAAAACTTAAGTCAACGTATTATAAAATTTAATTAATAAATATGGTTAAAGCATGATTAATTAGCATAACCCATTTAATTAACATTAATCATTAAATTAATAATAATTTAAAATAATCACTTGAAATAACGTAATATATATATATATATATATATATATATATATATATATAAATTAATATTAATTTGAAATAAAATAAAATAAAATAACATAATAACAATTTATAATAAGATTAAATATAAAACACGTAAAAAAAATTAATTCGCGAAATTATAAACACATATGGCATATTTGTAGGAATGAAAAAAAACCGGGGCGTTACATCCTGGGATTAGCGGGGTATTATTGAAGATTTGTAAAGGACTTCTCCAAGATCGCTGCTCCTTTAACCCGGTTAACGAAGAAAGAAGTGATATTTGTGTGGGATGAAGCTTGTGAGAAGAACTTTAACTTCTTGAAAGAGAAATTAGTTTCTACTCCGGTGTTGACACTTTAGGAAGGCTCCGAAGGTTATGCAGTTTATACAAACGCTTCCAAGGAAGGTTTGGGTTGTGTGTTAACTCAGAAAGGAAAAGTGATTGCTTATGCTTCTCGGAAGTTGAAAGACGTGAAAAGAATTATCCTACACATGACCTTGAACTTGCAGCCGTAGTCTTTACACTTGGAAAGTGGAGACATTATTTATACGGGTGCCTTTTGAAAATTTTACCGACCACAAAAGCTTTCAATATTTATTCAGTCAGAAGGATTTGAATATGAGGCATCGACGTTGGATGGAGCTGTTGGAAGATTATGATTGCATTATCAAGTACCATCCCAACAAAGCTAACGTGCTCACCGATGCACTTAGTAGGAAGGCTACTGTGTCGAATATGGAAGTGGGTGAAAGTTGTGGAATCGAGCCTATTGTTGTAAAAGAGCAAGTTTCTAATATTTCTATGCAACCGTATTTGAAACATCGATTATTTGAGGCTCAGAATAATGATCCGGAAGTGCAGATGTTAGTACTTAAAGTAAGAGCTGATCCGGAATGCCCGTTCAGGTTTGATGAAATCGGTCTTCTTCGTTTCAAGAACCAAGTGGTGGTACCCGAGGAATTAAAATGGTGTTGCTCGATGAAGCTCACAAAGCGGCTTATTCTATCCACCTGGAGGGAATAAAATGTATAAGGATTTGAAATAATATTATTGGTAGCATGGATTAATGAAAGATGTAGCCGAGTATGTGAAGCATTGTATAACTTGTCAGAAAGTGAAAGCCGAGCATCAGAAACCTGGAGGTCTTCTATAGCCGTTACCTATTTCAGAATGGAAGTGGGAACAGGTGACGATGGATTTTGTATCCGGGTTACCGAAAGTGAAAGGCGGGTATGATGGCATTTGGGTGATTGTAGACCAGTTAACTAAGTCAGCGCCTTTTCTACCGGTTCGGATGTCATATAAGATCCGTAAGCTAGCTTAATTATATAATCGGGAAATTGTTCGACTTCATGGGATTCCGGTTAGCATCGTTCCGGATAGAGATCCGAGATTTACTTCCAAGTTGTGGTAAGAATTACAAGAGATTTTGGGTGCGAAGCTTAAATTCAGTACATCATTTCACCCTTAAACGGATGGCCAATCTGAGAGATTAATACGGTATTTGGAAGACTTGTTTCGGGCTTGCACTTTGGATTTTTAGACTTCGTGGCATGAACAACTTCCTTTGATAGAGTTTGCATATAACAATAGTTTTCAAGCTTCGATTGGAATAGCCCCGTATGAATTTCTTTATGGTCGGAAATGTAGATCTCCATTGTTCTTTGATTTAGAAGAGTGGAAATGGACTAAACAGGAAGGCGTTAAGAAGGGTGAGATAATAGAGAAACCTTCTAAGGTCGTAAGGGACATGATTGAAAAAGTCCAACAAATACAACAACGGATGAAATCAACTCAGGATAAACAAAAGAGCTACGCCGACCGTCACCGAAGGGATCTCGAGTTCGAAGTTAGAGACCGGGTATTCTTGAAGGCGTCTCCATGTAAAGGATTTGCTTAGCTTGGGAAACGAGGAAAGCTTAATCCTCGTTACTTAGGTCCTTTTGAAGTTCTTGAAAGAGTTGGAGAAGTGGCCTATCGTTTGGACTTACAACTGAGCCTCACGGGGATTCATAATGTATTTCACGTGTCTCAGTTAAGGAAGAGATAACGATTTTCACCCATCCGAACTATAGATCATTTGGCAATTCACCATCTAAACTATTTCGCCCCCGAAACCACCATCTAAACTTTCAATTTCTGACAAACCACCATCCCACAGCGGTTTTGACCCTTTTTTCAGCGGTTTTGACTCTTTTTTCAGCGGTTTTGGATGTTTTAATACATGTAAATCTGTCTCTCTTTGTTATTTGTCCATAGATTATGTGTTAAAATATCCAAAAACGCTGAAAAAAGAGTCAAAACCGCTCAAAAAAGGGTCAAAACCGCTGTGGGATGGTGGTTTGTCAGGAATTGAAAGTTTAGATGGTGGTTTCGGGGGCGAAATAGTTTGGATGGTGAATTGCTAAATGGCCTATAATTCGGATGGGTGAAAATCATTATCCCGTTAAGGAAATATTACCCCGATGAAACTGAGATCCTACCCGTTGAAGAATTGGAATTGGAACCGAATTTAACCTTTGTGAAGAAACCGGTTAAGATTTTGGACAGAAAGTTTCAAGGGTTAAGAAACCGGAAAATTCCCATAGCTAAGGTTAAGTGATAAGACGGAAGAAGTGGAAAATCGAAGACAAGATGAAACGGTTCCATCCAGAGTTGTTTCCTTCCGATCAGTGAATCTGGGGACCAGATTCTTCTAAGGGGGGAAGATTGTAACACCCCAGTTTTTCCGGATGTTCAGGTAAGCACGTCACGTGTGAGTTTTCGAGAGTTAGGATTTATTTTAATTCTTTCTTTTATGAATTTCTACATTTCTTGATATATTTTTACAAAATTCTATTTTAAGTTTTATATGAAATTTGTATCAATTTAAGACTTATTGTGTAAATTGAATTTGATTGAAACGTGAATTAATTGCCGAACGTGACTTAAGTGCCTATATGTCCTTAATTGATCATTCTTTTAAATATGAGGATTCAATTGCATGAAAACATATTTGGACCAAAGTGATCATTTCTTATGAGATAAGACTTAATTGCATTACTTAATAACTTGAGGGACTTGATACCATTTTGATCCATTTCATCCCTTTTATGGCTGCATATCACGTAAAGCATTCCTTTCTTTCATACAACACTTTGCTTCTTGCTTCCATTTTTGCTTGATCAAAACCCCAAGTAGAGGAGGAAGTGATTTCACCATTTTCAAGCTAAATTTCCGGAGAAATTGCATACTTTGAAGCTTTATTGTCATCCCAACTTCATCTTTTTCCTTCTCCTTTCATATCATGGTATAGATGAGATATTTGATTGAATTCTTGAAATTGGTTTGACGCTAGGTTTTATGAATTCATTAGATAATTGGATTATTTGTTGTTGGAAACATGAATATATGCTTATATCTTGAATTTGTGTAAGAATTCATGAAGGTTATGGATTTGGGTGATGAATTGATATATGGGTTTGATATTGATAAATCTTGATGATCAATGCATGATATGAGTATATATGTTATATTTTATTGTGCTTTAAGTATGTATACATGTTTCTTCAAGTTTTTATTGCATTTGATGATTGAAAATTGGTGGTTTGGTTGGATTTTGGTGTTGTCTGAGAACTCCTCTGTTATGCTCTATTTTCTGCTACATCTGCATAACGGGAACGGCCCTTCCCATCCCAGTTCATTCTGGGAACGGCCGTTCCCACCACTGATAGGTTTCCCGTGCGAGACTGGGAATGGCCCTTCCCAGTTTTGGCTTATAGCTGGAATGGCCGTTCCTAACCCAAAATCTTTACAGACGAGCGGGATCAACTCGGGGACCCGGGAACGGCCCTTCCCATTTCATGTTCAAACCCGGAACGGCCGTTCCCATGCTCCAGGAGATTTTGTGAATTTTCTGTATAAAAATTTATTTTCCAAATTCGTTTCTAAGGCGTTAAATGATTGATATGTGTTATTATATGCTCATTTTATGCATGAAAAAGATAATTACATTCCATAATTGCCAATGCACGTTATATTGCTTCATGATTACGCCGTTCATTCTAATTGGTTCATTTGAGTCATGTCTCATGTATACTTGTCTTTATTGCATAGACCAGCTTCCTGGTGACGAGGAGCAGGCTCCGTAGGCTGTATCCTTGTTCTCTTTTGTCTGCACAGGTGAGGTTTAATTTCTAGTTATATAGAACTCTTACAACCTTACATGAATTTTTTACCAGAATGTACATATATCTATACTTTCTTCAAAATATCAAATGATTTCAAAAGAACCATCTTTATTGTACTGAACCGACCAGATTTTGGCAAGTATATTGTACTGCACTGTTAGCAATAGGGTAGTGTATTGAGCCAACTGGGAAAGCGAGGGCTGACGGTTAACTCTTGCACTATCCTCACTATTTTGGGATGACCCCTGAATCCACCAGGAGGTTTGGCGGAAGAAGGAATCCCGGGCATGGGATTCATGTACCCGATGCTCACCACGACTGGATGGTTGGGCCTTGCAAACCCACCATCACCCCGAAGGAAAAGGGACATTGAAACTACTATTGATTGATTGCACCATAATACTTGCATGATCACCTAATCAATTGATAACCTAATTATTTTACATTGTCGGAGTAAAGTTTGGAGAATTGCCCTCACTCGTCGTGCCACTGGACTAAAATTGAATTAATTGCTAAACTTGATAGTTGTAATCTCGGGCGATAGTTACTTTATTATTAAACTCGTAATGTGTTTTACAAAGCTTCACCCGAGGTTATAACTTGCATGTACTTGCGCTTATATTTATTATACCCCTCACTTAGTCTTCCACAGACTGACGCCTCCACCTTTCAGGTTCTTGCAGGTGCGTGCTAGGAGGGAATTAGAGTCGGGTCTTGCCTTTAATTTGAGTCTAGCACATCACTTGCACTGATGGCATATTTTGGATATTTCTAGCGTACCTATGACTTGATTATGCTATTTTGGGAATTATTGTATCTATATGATTGTGGTAACACGTGTTGGTATTATGAATTTTTGTTGTAAATAGCTTTGCTTAATGATAATGTTTATGCTTCCACTGATCTATATTGTTCAGATTAGATGGTTTCGGAGTTAGTCCCACCTAGCTAGGATGGTTTTTTTTTTATTGTCACCCGTTCGCTATACGTTTAGTTTACGTACGAATTTCCATTTCGTATGTGGACTGAACTATAATGCGGGGGATGTGGCATCCTAGCGTGTCGGCTGCTACATTCACACTTGCCTTGTCTCGTCACTTGTCAGGTAAGGGTGTTTTGTTCTAGTTACATACATAGCCCTAAAACCTACATGAATAGAATTCAGCCTAAAACCACATTTATACTTATATTGTTTCCAATGGTAATCGAGTAAACATTTACCGAAACTGAACCTACTGCTATTGTTATTTACTGACCCTTCCTGTTTTGGCGAGATATTGTACTGCACATTAATTGTGGGCCCTGGGACTAATGTATTGAGCGAACTTCGGAGGTATCCAGCTGACGGTGAACTCTTGCATAGTCCCTCATTGTTGGGATGACCCCTGAATCCACTAGGAGATTGGTGGAGGAAGGAGTTCTGGGCATAGAAGTTATGTTCCTAATGCTCAATCAGACTAGATGGCGAGGGCTAGCTACCCAAACCATCACCCGGAGGAAGAAGGATGGAATGGAACTGATTGTGCACTGTTACTGAATTGACTGTATCGAACTATTGAAACCTAATGATTGCATGATCACCTTTAAATTGAAACTTAATCATGGTACACTTTCGGAGTTTGGTTGGAGATTGTGAACGTTCACTCGCCGAGCATTGAAAGCCTGCAACTTTAATTATTGGTAAATTGATAGTTGTAAAGTCCGAGCTTAGAATAACTGATTTCTTACCCTTCACGGGAACTACGTTACCTAAAACTTTGCTCAGGATTTACAACTTGTATGTGCATGTTTCTATATATACGTATACCTCCAGCTCACTCAGTCTTCTAGAGAATGATCCCTCTTTCCCCTTTTTTTCCAGGTTCCTTACAGGTGGGTGCTAGGAGGAATTGAGTTGGCGGTCTTTATTCGAGTCTGACACGTGTACACTTACTGTATATTGTATTAATTTATTGTATTGATCTATCTATTGAACTGAATAGAACTCGGGGCAGGTTTCTAAGACTTTAGTTGAAATCGTTTTATATTATTGTCTTGTATTAATTCGGGACAGGTTAGGACATGTGATTTGCTTAGTGGAACCCGTATTTACTTTCCCGTTGAAATTATATTTATTGACTTGATATTGAACAAATAATTTCCTTGCTTCCGCATTTTGATATTGTTGAATTGTTTCAAGGTTAGATTCCGCCTAGCTAGGACAGTCCTTTTCATTGTCTTCCATTCGCTGTGAGTTTGGTTCATGTATAGACTAGCCATTTCATATGTGGATCGAGGTCATAGTGCGGGGGATGCGGTGCTCTCGTCGCGGGTGCTACACATACATATAGGGATTCTTAACAAAACCGAACAAAACTCAACTTAACAAATTCTTACTTATCAAATCTTAACAAAACAAAACAAATCAAAACATATCTTAGCATATAATTCCAAAAGATTCATATTTTATCTTAATTATAAGTCTACCCCCGTTTCACAAACTTTAACAGAGCATACATACAGACAAAAGTCGGTGGGTATTAGTACCTAATCCCATCCTAGACTCCTCCAACTAACCATACATAATAAGACAAATAAAACAAATAACATACTTACAGAATAACCTCTTTCTCCGGTGATGGAAGGGTTGCGCAACCCTAACCATTCGTGCAGAAGAAAGGAGTGTGCACACTCAACCCTTAGGGTCCCATCCCCCTACCAAATCTCATGGCCGGGTTCCGGGTTAGTCCTATCAAGGTGGTGACTACGCACAGGCTTAACCCGATGGCCCACTGCCATAACGGGCGTCTTGACTCGTAGGCTCCGGGGCCCATCAAATACCAATACTTACAAATACAAAGCAATTGGTAACCCGCTACTGAACATAACTTATAAATACAGAGCAATCTTACCTTACAACAACTATGTTATACATACCTCTCCGTGCCAAATCCATGACATATCCATTCCTTGCAGCTCCTGGCTCATAAGAGGCTCATGGTTTAAAGCATAGTTTAGGTTGAAACAGAACGAATAAAAACATGACTAAACAAGCATATATAGGCTTGTACATAGCGTATCATACTTGCAAATACTTAACCAAGTCTCAAATTTATATATCCGCACATATCTACTTTTACTTAGGGTTATAGTCTGCATGTATAGAAAACAAGCACATATCATTAGGGTTTAACTATAACCTAACCTCACCTTACACCGACGAAAATCGAACATGAAGGATGGTCCATCCCAGGATCAACACGTCCAACGGGACACCACCCCGGGTGCACCTGAAGTAACTGAAGACATAAAGCAAGACTCAGCTCAAGGATGAACCATATAGGCACCCGACGTATGCATTAACACATAAGAGATGTAAATACATAAGCATAGCACATACTTACACCAATTCCATGCACTAAAAGACAATTGCATAACTTACATATGCAAGTAACACAGCAAGACATGTTCATGTGCACAATTAAGCAAATAAGAGCACTTAGTCATTTACGAGCACATAACACGTTTAACACTAAAAACCAAATCATATAATTACATAACACATCCAATTACATGAATTCATATGCATATCAATTTATATATCTATTGGGAAAACATGAAAAGGCGCTGCGGAATTTAATTTTTTTTTTCCAAAAGAAGATCGAAACTTACAATTCTTATTTCCAGATTCGTAGGGTTCTAAGAAACTCACTTAGATTGTCACTTTCTTGATACGTTATAGCCGTCCAAGAACGGTCTTCAAGTGTCAAGTCCCTAAACTCCTTTGAATCTTTCAAGACTCCACAAAAGCAGCCCTCTAAAGAATTAGTCCACCAACCTCGATCACGATCCAAACAGGGAGGATGCTAGTTCTATATTTGGTGTTTAGGCTCTAGGGCTTGTGTGCTATAATATGGAGAAGGAGATTGTGTATCAATCCCTCATGGAGTTCGAAACCCACTTATTTATAGCATAAGAGGTTCGAACCTTTTGTCTTGTTGGACAAGGTTTCCTAAACCCTTTTGGTAAGGGATTTCTTGCTTGGAGAGGAAAACTCTTACTTTACCCAAAAGTCTCCTTTTGACCAACTTGTCAAGTAAGAATATAATATCTAACTCTCTTTAGATATTTTAATTAACTTTATTTATTTATAATAAATAACTTGAAGCTAATAATTAATTAATTCTCAATTAATTATTTATTAGACTTAATATCTCCAAATTAGAACTTCCATATTAATTCATAATTAAATTAAATTCCATTAAATAATTAATCAATATTAATTATTTAATCAATCACCACAAAGTGACACGTGTCACGCGAGACACGTGTCCCACACGGGTGGCCCTAACCTATCACTTATTGGTTCGATCAACTCGTTTAATCAATTCAAGCCTTAACCCACGTGACCGAGTTGTTGTGTATGGCCCTCTAGGTGGTTAATTTAATTAGCAATGACCCTGATTAATTCCTAATTAATTAATCAGTCCACAGATCACACTACCATAATCTAGCAATAGGCGTGTGACCCCTAGCTAAATAAGAATATCTCAATTCAAAAGAACCTTTAAGCCATTGACATATGTGAGATAAAATCCTCCTACATCCCATCTCTCAATCGAGATCTAGGGCAAGGGAATTATCAGAACCCTAATAATCTCGATCATAAATTAAGTGCATTTCATATCCATTTTATCTCAATCTAAGAAACCCATTTCTTGATATCTTGATCCACTGCCTTAGCCAAGGACTCATTGATGGCATATAAATGACTTACACAATAAGAGATCAACTTGATAATGCAAGTGTAGGTCCTTTATCGATTCTTATATGCTTCATGTGCCACTTGTGCAATCCCAGCATAAGCTTTGAATCAGTTGTCTAAGGCGACACCCTTTAAAGCTCATACCTAAGATTGCAGAGTTAGCCCACAAAGCATCAACGGAGTCTCAAGTCTAAGGACTACTTAATCACATCAATGACTCGTGAGATATTTCCTAATCTGGAAGTTTCTATTTTCAGAAATAGAAACTTCCTTTCCCATTTAGGAATCTTCTCATATGGGAAACCTCAGTGTACCTACTTAGAATAAGTAAGCACCCCTATATATCACGCACGTATCAAACAATACACTTTGCACCCCATAAAATAAAATGTTCTTTCTTAAGGGCGTGATCACACGAGCAAGCCTCAAATGAGTCAAAGCGAAACTCCCACTATCTTTTGGACTCATCGGCTTGGAGTGATTTCTAATCATGACTTAAGTGATTTAGGGCTCGTCTCATGAACCATTTCACCTGAATGGTTGAGTCCTATAAGTCACATTGATCAGGGGAGTTCTTATACATGTATAGCTAAAGTAAACATAGAATCAAACAAGAGCATATTAAGAAGTGTTGCCTAAGTTCATTTATTATTCAAAGATTGTCTGTGATTTATAAAAGGAAAGCACTAAGCGGACTATTACATCTGCTTTTAGGGCACTGTTCCTAACAATCTCCCACTTGCTTGTCAAAGCCATTCACAAGCTAATCTAAGTCCCATCTTCGCAAGATGACCTTCAAAACCTTCTCGACTAAAGGGTTTAGTAAGTGGATCTGCCACGTTCTCTGCTAATGCGACCCTCTCTATTTGCACATCACCTCATTTGATGATACCACAGATTAGGTGATACTTCCTCATAATGTGTTTGGTCCGTTGGTGAGATCTTAGTTCTCTTACTTGAGCAACCGGCCTAGTGTTATCACAAAACACAGTAATGGGATCTTTCATGCTAGGAACGACATTCAAATCTTGAATGAAGTTTCTAATCCAAACACCTTCCTTAGTTGTATCATTTACAGCTAAGTATTCGGCCTTAGTGGTCGAATCTGCAGTGGTCATTTGCTTGGAACTTTTCCAACTCACTGCTCCGCTATTAAGGCAGAAAATGTATCCTGACATTGACTTAAAATCATCTAAGTCGGATGCAAAGCTTGTATCGCAGTATCCTTCGACGAATAGATCTTTCTGTCCTCTGAATACTAAGAACAAATCCTTGGTATTTCTTGAGTACTTTAGGATGTTCTTCATGGCAGTCCAGTGACCTTCTCTAGGGTCAGATTGGAACCGATTTGTAACACTAAGTGAATAAGCCACATCCGATCGAGTACATAGCATTGCATACATTATGCTGCCTATTGCATAGGCATAAGGCACATGAGTCATTCTTTCCTTCTCAAGGTTTATCTTAGGACACATCTTCTTAGAGAGATTTTGCATCCTCCATGCTAAATCGTTTCAACTCTTTGTCTCTGTACATCGATTGTGATAGTCCTATCAATCTCTTAGATCTATCTCTATAGATCTTTATGCCGAGAATGTAGGACGCATCACCAAGATCTTAGTTCTCTTACTTGAGCAACCGGCCCAGTGTTATCACAAAACACAGTAATGGGATCTTTCATGCTAGGAACGACATTCAAATCTTGAATGAAGTTTCTAATCCAAACACCTTCCTTAGTTGTATCATTTGCAGCTAAGTATTCGGCCTTAGTGGTCGAATCTGCAGTGGTCATTTGCTTGGAACTTTTCCAACTCACTGCTCCGCTATTAAGGCAGAAAATGTATCCTGACATTGACTTAAAATCATCTAAGTTGGATGCAAAGCTTGCATCGCAGTATCCTTCGACGATTAGATCTTTCTGTCCTCCGAATACTAAGAACAAATCCTTGGTATTTCTCGAGTACTTTAGGATGTTCTTCATGGCAGTCCAGTGACCTTCTCTAGGGTCAAATTGGAACCGATTTGTAACACTAAGTGAATAAGCCACATCCGATCGAGTACATAGCATTGCATACATTATGCTGCCTATTGCATAGGCATAAGGCACATGAGTCATTCTTTCCTTCTCAAGGTTTATCTTAGGACACATCTTCTTAGAGAGATTTTGCATCCTCCATGCTAAATCGTTTCAACTCTTTGTCTCTGTACATCGATTGTGATAGTCCTATCAATCTCTTAGATCTATCTCTATAGATCTTTATGCCGAGAATGTAGGACGCATTACCAAGATCTTAGTTCTCTTACTTGAGCAACCGGCCCAGTGTTATCACAAAACACAGTAATGGGATCTTTCATGCTAGGAACAACATTCAAATCTTGAATGAAGTTTCTAATCCAAACACCTTCCTTAGTTATATCATTTGCAGCTAAGTATTCGGCCTTAGTGGTCGAATCTGCAGTGGTCATTTGCTTGGAACTTTTCCAACTCACTGCTTCGCTATTAAGGCAGAAAATGTATCATGACATTGACTTAAAATCATCTAAGTCGGATGCAAAGCTTGCATCGCAGTATCCTTCGACGATTAGATCTTTCTGTCCTCCGAATACTAAGAGCAAATCCTTGGTATTTCTCGAGTACTTTAGGATGTTCTTCATGGCAGTCCAGTGACCTTCTCTAGGGTCAGATTGGAACCGATTTGTAACACTAAGTGAATAAGCCACATCCGATTGAGTACATAGCATTGCATACATTATGCTGCCTATTGCATAGGCATAAGGCACATGAGTCATTCTTTCCTTCTCAAGGTTTATCTTAGGACACATCTTCTTAGAGAGATTTTGCATCCTCCATGCTAAATCGTTTCAACTCTTTGTCTTTGTACATCGATTGTGATAGTCCTATCAATCTCTTAGATCTATCTCTGTAGATCTTTATGCCGAGAATGTAGGACGCATCACCAAGATCTTAGTTCTCTTACTTGAGCAACCGGCCTAGTGTTATCACAAAACACAGTAATGGGATCTTTCATGCTAGGAACGACATTCAAATCTTGAATGAAGTTTCTAATCCAAACACCTTCCTTAGTTGTATCATTTGCAGCTAAGTATTCGGCCTTAGTGGTCGAATCTGCAGTGGTCATTTGCTTGGAACTTTTCCAACTCACTGCTCCGCTATTAAGGCAGAAAATGTATCCTGACATTGACTTAAAATCATCTAAGTCGGATGCAAAGCTTGCATCACAGTATCCTTCGACGATTAGATCTTTCTGTCCTCCGAATACTAAGAACAAATCCTTGGTATTTCTCGAGTACTTTATGATGTTCTTCATGGCAGTCCAGTGGCCTTCTCTAGGGTCAGATTGGAACCGATTTGTAACACTAAGTGAATAAGCCACATCCGATCGAGTACATAGCATTGCATACATTATGCTGCCTATTGCATAGGCATAAGGCACATGAGTCATTCTTTCCTTCTCAAGGTTTATCTTAGGACACATCTTCTTAGAGAGATTTTGCATCCTCCATGCTAAATCGTTTCAACTCTTTGTCTCTGTACATCGATTGTGATAGTCCTATCAATCTCTTAGATCTATCTCTGTAGATCTTTATGCCGAGAATGTAGGACGCATCACCAAGATCTTTCATCTCAAATTGGTTTGATAACCAAGACTTGGTATCTTTCATGTCATCCTTCGAATTCCCAATTAGAAGAATTTCATCGACGTAAAGTACCAAGAATTGTACTGAAGTCTCCAATTTCTTTCTATACACGCAGGATTAATTCGAATTTTGAATGAAGGCAAACGCTTTGACTGCTTTATCAAAATGAATGTTCCAATTCCTAGTCAATCCATAGATTGATCTTTGGAGTTTGCAAATCTTTTGCTCACTCCCACTGAATGTGAAACCTATGGGTTGATCCATAAAAATGTCTTTATCAATGTCTCCATTGAGAAAGGTAGTTTTCATATCCATTTGCCACATCTCATAGTCGTAATATGCAGCTATGGCAAACATGATCCGAATAGACTTTTGCATTGCAACTGGTGAGAAGGTTTCATCAAAGTCCACACTAGGCCTTTGAGTGAATCCTTTGGTAATAGGTCTTGCTTTATAGGCTGCAATACTACCATCTGATCCAAGCTTTGGCTTAAAGATCCATTTGCACCCTATGGGTTTTACCCCATCAGGCAAATCAACCAAGGTCCAAACTTGGTTAGAGTACATGGAGTCCATTTTGGATTTTATGGCTTGTTTTCACTGTTCAAAATCCGAGTCTGACAATGCCTCCTCATAAGTTAAAGGATCATTATCCTCTTTAGAGATTTCATGGAGAAAACCATACCATCTCTCAGGCTGTCTAGGAACAAGTTCCGAACGCCTTAGAGGAGGATTTTCACGTGCATCGAAATTCATGATTGGTTGTGGGGTATCAGATTGAGACGTCTCTTGCACGTGTGGCGTGGGATTATCTAGAATTTCTTCGAGTTCTGTGATCTTGCCTTTCTTTTTTTCTAGGAATGGTTCGTCAAGAAAAGTTACATTTCTTGAAACAAACACCGTTTGTTCAGTTTGATCATAGAAGTAGTATCCTATGGATTCCTTAGGATAGCCAACAAAGTAGCATAAATTAGAACGAGCTTTTAACTTATCTTCCACTGTCCTCTTCACATAAGCAGGACAACCCCAAATTCTCAAGTAAGAATAACTTGGGATTTTACCATGCCACATTTCATAAAGCGTTTTGGGGACTGACTTAGAAGGAACAAGATTCAAAATCTTGGCTGCACTTTCTAGGGTATAACCCCAGAAAGAATGTGGTAAGTCAGTGAAACTCATCATGGAACGAACCATATCAAGTAGGCATTGTTTCCTTCTCTCAAAAACTCCATTAAGCTGAGGAGTTCCCGGAGGATTCCACTGGGAGATAATTCCATTATCTCTGAGATGACTAAGGATCTCTTCACTAAGATACTCGCCACCTTGATCAGATCGAAGTGTCTTGATCTTGTGACCAGTTTGGTTCTCAACCTCCTTTTGAAATTCTAAGAATTTCTCAAAAGCCTCAGATTTGTACTTTATTTACACATAAACATAACGACTGAAATCGTCAGTAAAGGTTATGAAGTACTGATGATTGTTTTGAGTGCTTACACTAAGCGGTCCACAAACATCAGAATGGATCAAATCCAAGGTCTTAGTAGCTTCATCAACACTCCCTTTGAAATGAGTTTTGGGAATGTTTCCTTTGAGACATGATTCACAAGAAGTTAACTGTTTAATGTCATTTTCAGAGAATATCCCTAAGGTAGTTAACTTGCAAATTCTGTTCTTGGAAATATGTCCCAATCTAGCATACCATAAAGATGTTGAGACTTCATCACCTCTCTTACGTTTTGTTTCTTGTTCTATATTTAAAATATTGGTGTTTTGAGTTAGATAAAGTCCATTGTTCAATGTACCAAGAGGTATTGAAAAATTTTTCTTTTTAAGGAAAAAGTTGCCATTCTTAATATTAATTTCAAAGCCTTCACAATCAAGTATTGGAACTGAAATTATATTATGAATAATGTCTGGTACAAAAAGGACTTTATTTAAAACTAATTCAAAATGACCTAAATCTAATCTAAGTATATATAAAGCTTGAGCCTCAACGCTTGAGCCATCTCCAATCTTCAAGACACATTATCCTCCTTGGAGCTATCGAACCTTACTTAGCATCTGTAAATCATTAAAGATATGAGATCCACAACCGGTATCAAGCACCCACGAGTTAGAATTAATAGAAAGTTTTACTTTAATGAGAAACCTACCTTTCTTTAGAGTAGACTTGTACACTTGGCAGTTTCTCTTTCAATACCCCAGTTTGCCACAATGGAAGCAAACGTTCTCTTTCTGATCACGTTTCTTCTTTTGGGCTTTTCCTTCTTAATGCCGCTATTGGGCCTAATGGATTTCTTCTTCTTTTGGGCTTTCTTGCCCTTGCCTTTAGAAGGCTTAGAAGAAGATAGAGTTGTGACCATCATAACCTTATTGTCCTTCTTGATCGTGCGTTTGGCAGTCACAAGCTGACTAATCAACTCAGCTACACTAGTATTTGCATGATTCATGTTGAAGTTAGGGACAAATGGGTTGAATGATAGTGGGAGCGAGGCTAGCAACAAATCCACCGAAAGCTCATCTCTCAGTGGCATGTCCATGGAAGCAAGTTTCTCAGTAAGAGCTAGAAACTTGAGTCCATATTCATGGACACTTGTACCTTCCCTCATTCTCAAATGGAGCAATTCTTTTGAGGTGTTATACCTTGTAACACGCTCATGAGGGCGGTGAAGTTGCTCTAAGTGTTCGTAAATCTCCCAAGCAAATTCCATAGACTCATGTTGTCTTTGCATGTCCGGAGACATGTTAGCAATCATGAGACAATGGGCTTGGAGATTATCATCCTTCCACTTCTGGATCACGTCCCGCTCAGCCCAGGTCGGAGCTTTCCCTTCAGGAACCGGCTCCGCCTCGTAGAGAACATAAGTTCTCTTTTCAGAATCTAGAACTATTTTTATATTCCTAAGCCAATCAGAAAAGTTGGGCCCAGTCAACTTGTTCGACTAGAGGATCGATACTAAAGGGTTTTTGGTTGCTATTTCAAAACACGTAGAAAATCACAGAATCTACGACAGAAATGGAAAAACAGAGAACTAAGTGAGCATGCTGAATAATAATGATATACATGAGATTAGGTCTTTAATCTATATTGCTCCCACTGTTTTTAGAAGATCTATAATTCCTAAAGATCTTAGAGGATACTTGTTATCCCAATGGGTACTAACATCCTAAGCACTTTATCTCGAACCCACGACTAGTGGACATTCTTAATAAAGCCTAAGGTAGGTACAATTTACCAATTCCAACACCGTGGAATTCTTAGTAATATTTTTGCATCATCCATCTTTCAATTTGGATCAACGACTCGTGCGACATCCATATTTACTTAGGCGTTCAGCTAGACCCATCAATTATATGATCAAGAATAAAACTTAGTTCGAACGACCCACGACTCGTGGCCATCGCTCTCTCTAAAATTAACCTTGAAATATAAATCATTAAAATGATTAATTAGGAAACTAAGAACTAATAGGTTTCACATAGCCATCTCACGACTAATGGACGGTAACTAGCTTCCCCTATTAAACTTAAATCCTATTGATGGAACACTAGGAATTTAATTCAAAGTTTGCACCTCGAATTAAACACCTATCTTCGAAATTAGCTTAATATTTTAAGAGAATTTTTATTTAACCGGGGAGTTATCCGGTTCGACCTCACCAACATATATGTTATCCAATTTAATTAGTCTTGATTAATACAATTACAACTTAAATGCATTTCACACAAGCACATAGCAGATAATATGTCCTAGCATGATACTAACATGTGATGATCATGGGTTCTACCTATCTTATGCGTGATATGTGGGAGCCACTACACAATCACAAGTTCTAACATACATGCCACATAAAACAGTTTAAATCATAAAAGGGAATTGAAAATAAAACGATGCCCTATCTATTACAATAATAGAAACCCTCCCTAACAATTTGAGGGGTCTTCACTTTATGGCCTCTGTGTTACTTGTTGTGTGGATCCATCTTACTCCATGGGTGGAAATCTTCAAAGTAAAAAGGAATACCTCACTTTCCTAGAATCTACTCTCTTTGCATAAAATAATATGACTCAATCTTCATATTGTCCATAGACAAATACATGGGGCATACCCCGGCCTCAAAAGCAGTAATATGGAAAATCACATAATAAACACATAACAATACGCACATAAGTGGGGCACCGGTCCCAATTGAAAAACACAACTATGGGGCTCCAACCCCAATTTAAACCATCCATGTGCATAAATTAAAACATCACAAGACTAAAACCCATGATCACCTAACATGCATAAAATTGCAAGAATTTAAATTTACCAATAAATTAAAATTCTCGCTTTAATCTCTAATAGCTTAAAACACGACTTAGATACAATTCTTGTTCATGAGCCTTTTCCAACAATCCAAGAAATATTAAACCAATAAAATTCCAATTAATATCTGAAAATTAATAATTTTATCTCTTCATTATTTCAATAATAATAAGTGTGATTTTTCCCAAAAATTAAATCCATTTTAATTTCATAAAATCTCAATTTTAAAATTATTTCAAAAATAACATTAATTTTGTAAAATAGATTTTAGAAGGGTAAAATTAAATTGGGATTTCATCGGATCAAACATGAAAAACGAGGTCACAAAAATACGAGCCCGGAATGTCCGCGTACATCGCCCGCGTGCATCGTGGTTGGGGGAGGGGCTTACGGGCATGCCTAGGTGCTGGTGAGCGGGCTCCCGCACAGTTGTGGGAGTGGCGTGAGGGCAGTCCCGCGCGGTTGCATGATTACTGTGCTGCTGGGGCGTGCGGACCTAGGCGTGCTATGCCTTAGCACGTCTAGGCTCGTATTTTCGTATCGCGTCTCGTTTTCGCATTTCAGGTTTCACAAAAACCTAATTTAATCCAGAAATTAAAAACACGATTTAACCAAGTTTGATTCAAAACAGTTCTAATCAAAGAATTTTTCAGAAAACGTTTTTTTTCAGAAACTTTAGGAAAAACACAAATTCAATAATTTTAAATTTCTAAAAAACTCGTGAATACTCAATTACATCTAAATCTAAGAATTTCTACCAAATTCATAATTAAAGAGATGAATCAGAAATAAGTTTTGCAAGGTGGCTCTGATACCACTTGTTGGGAAAACACGAAAGAAAGGCGCAGCGGAATTTAAAAAGTTTTCCCAAAAGAAGATCGAAACTTGCAATTCTTATTTCCAGATTCGTATGGTTCTAAGAAACTCACTTAGATCGTCGCTTTCTTGACACATTCTAGCCACCCAAGAATGCTCTTCAAGTCAAGTTGCAAGTCCAAGCTCCTTCGAATCTTTCAAGACTCCACAAAAGCAGCCCTCTAGAAAATTAGACCACCAACCTCAATCACGATCCAAACAGGGAGGATGTTAGTTCTATATTTGGTGTTTAGGCTCTAGGGTTTGTGTGATAAAATATGGAAAAGGAGATTGTGTATCAATCCCTCATGGAGTTTGAACCCCATTTATTTATAGCATAAGGGGTTCGAACCACTTTGTCTTGTTGGACAAGGTTTCCTAAACCTTTTTGGTAAGGGATTTCTTGCTTGGAGAGAAAGACTTTTACTTTACCCAATAGTCTCCTTTTGACCAACTTGTCAAGTAAGAATATGATATCTAACTCTCTTTAGATATTTTAATTAACTTTATTTATTTATAATAAATAACTTGAAGCTAATAATTAATTAATTCACAATTAATTATTTATTAGACTTAATATCTCCAAATTAGAACTTTCATATTAATTCATAATTAAATTAAATTTCATTAAATAATTAATCAATATTAATTATTTAATCAATCACCACAAAGTGACACGTGTCACGCGGGACACGTGTGCCACATGTGTGACCCCAACCAATCACTTATTGGTTCGATCAACTCGTTTAATCGATTCAAGCCTTAAACCATGTGACCGGGTTGTTGTGTGTGACCCTCTAGGTCCTTAATTTAATTAGCAGTGACCCTAATTAATTAATTCCTAATTAATTAATCAGTCTACAGATTACACTACCATAATCTAGCAATAGGCGTGTGACCCCTAGCTGAATAAGAATATCTCAATTCAAAAGAACCTTTACGTCATTGACATATGTGAGATAAAATCCTTCTACATCCCATCTCTCAATCGAGATCTAAGGCAAGGAAATAATCAGAACCCTAATAATCTCGATCCTAAAGTTAAGTGCATTTCATATCCATTTTATCTCAATCCAAGAAACCCATTTCTTGATATCTTGATCCACTGCCTTAGCCAAGGACTCCTTGATGGCATATGAATGACTTACACAATAAGAGATCAACTTGATAATGCAAGTGTAGGTGCTTTATCGATAGTCATATGCTTACATGTGCCACATGTGCAATCCCAGCATAAGCTTTGAATCAGTTGTCTAAGGCGACACCCTTTAAAGCTCATACCTAAGATTGCAGAGTTAGCCCACAAAGCATCGATGGAATCTCAAGTCTAAGGACTGCTTAATCACATCAATGACTCGTGAGATATTTCCTAATCTAGAATTTCTATTTTCAGAAATAGAAACTTCCTTTCCCATTTAGGAATCTTCTCATATGGGACACCTCAGTGTACCTACTTAGAATAAGTAAGCAACCCCATGTATCACGCACGTATCAAACAATACACTTTGCACCCCCATGAAATAAAATGGTCTTTCTTAAGGGTGTGATCACACGATCAAGCCTCAAATGAGTCAAAGAGAAACTCCCAATATCTTTTGGACTCATCGGCTTGGAGTGATTTCTAATCATGACTTAAGTGATTTAGGGCTCATCCCATGAACCATTTCACCTGAATGGTTGAGTTTTATAAGTCACATTGATCAGGGGAGTTATTATACATGCACAGCTAAAGTAAACATATAACCAAACAAGAGCATATAAAGAAGTGTTGCCTAAGTTCATTTATTATTCAAAGATTGTCTATGATTTACAAAAGGAAAGCACTAAGCGGGCTATTACATCGGCTTTTAGGGCACTTTTCCTAACAATATCAAGTTGGGAGCAAGATGAATGAGGGATAAAAGCATATAACGAACATATAAAACAAAGCCGAGCAAAACAACACATAAAACTCACACAGAGGAGAGACACGGGCGTGTCTCCGTCCAAGAAGAAACTGAGACACATGTATGTCTCATTACAGACCCCCAACAAAACAGGGGAGATACGGGCGTATCTCCCTCCAAGAACAAAAAATGATACGGGCGTATCCAAGATCAGACGCACCAATCCCAGCAGGCACGGGCGTGTCACTCGCAAGGCGTAGGGGATGTCATCCCCCCAAGAAGCTGCTCAAAATTTCGCCTTTAATGGCGGAACCACAAACCCAAAAACCCACACATGCCCCAAAACAACCCCGAATCACACAAAATTCAAACCACGAAGCAAGCATAACACGTAGATCATATAAATACAAGTTAGAGCTCCCAAAACAAGCTCGAACACCCTAAAACCCTAACCTAGCACTATTCATCTTCTTACCCAACAAGCCACATAGACAAGGATTCAAGGCACTTAAGATACATTAAATCGAAGCACGTAATGAGACGAGTACAAATATTACCTTGAATCTTCGATCGGGTGGTCAGTTCTCGCAAGCTTGAGCCAAAGCTTGAATGGAAAAAATGGGGGTTTTCTTCTCCTGTTTTCTCTACCCTTTGGTCCGTTTGAAATGGGGAAGAAATCAAGGGCTTGGCCCTTTTCTTGACTAAGAAATAGGTCGGGCAAACAGGTAGGGTCAAACAGTATCCGGTCCATTCGGATCGGATTTTAAAACGGTAGGGCAATCAAATGGCTTTAGAAAAATAAAAGGTTAATTCATCGAATCCGAATCATCGAAACGAACTCAATGACAAGGTTGGAAATTCATATTCGGATTCCCGAGTTCAAGGTAGCCACGAGGGCTAAAACACCCTAATTACAATTAGGTCCCTAATTTACAAAAATTGGACGATTGAATCCAAGAACAATTTATTAAATTCTAATGCGCACTTAATTAAAATAAATTACAAATTGACACGTAAGGCATGCGAATTCACATAAATCACGAAAGTACAGAATTAAACTATCTCGTGACGTCATACCTGGATTGCCGAGAAGACGGGGTGTCACATTAATATACTACATATGTAAAATTTTACACATTTTTTTTTTCAAGTACAAGTGGATTTGGGGTAAAAATAATTGGTGTCGTACATTTTAGTTTGTAATGATGAATATTTTGTTGTTGAGATTGATTTGCTATGGATTTGTTGTTTGTGATTTTTTTATAAATAAAATTTAAAGTACCTAAGTTTAAAATTGGAGTATTATTTATAAAAGTTAAAGTACTTATCTTTTAAATTAGAGTATTATTCATAAAAGTTAAAGTACATAGGTTAGAAATTGAGATTTTCAAATTTGTTCAGGAATGCTAAAATATCCAAATTTCAAATTAGAGTATTGTACTTAAAAGTTAAAGTACTTGCATTTTAAATTAGGGTTTTATCTATACTATATAAAAAAGGAAGCGGTGTTTTGTCTCACAAACGGCGGTTTGTGACACCAAAACACCAATTTTTGGTATTCCCTAATATACCCCTAATTTTATCAATTAAAATACATATGGTTTAAAGGGTTTTTTGGGAAATTTTATTTTGAGAATTTTCACACGATCAAAACTCCTAAACTCTAATATTCTAACTTCTTCCCTCAACTCATCCGTAACTTCCTCTCTCAACTCACGATCTCAACAACTACCTCAAATTCAAAAAATATATATATTCTGGTTGCTTTTATTCTAAAATTCAACTTTTTCCTTCAACTCACAGGCAACTTCCTTCCTCAACTCAACAACTTCTTTAGTTTTGAAACTCAAAAAATACATATTCTGGGCAAAGTCCTAGGTAGGAATTGATCAATTGGACAACAATTCTGATTCAAAAAAATATATTAGTACTTCCGGGCAAAGTATGAAGGAATTCATCAATTGGACAACAAGTTTGGGGTAATTGTTTTTTTTTTTTTTTCTCTTTTTTTATATTTTTTTCTAATTTTGAAATTAGTATTTTATTGTGTCAAGCAGACGTGTTCAATTTTCCGTATTAAAGCTTCAGCTACACAATCAATATAATCGAGATGGATATGTTTAACTTTTTGTATTAAAGTTTCATTTAGTAGTACTTGGTGGAAGAGTAGGAGAATTATTGAATTAGTGAGTGATAGAAAATCAATGAAAATTTCTTTATCGGTGTGTTTCCCCTATTCTATTTTCCTTTTGTCCTGTTCTATTTACTTTTGGTTATAAATATTTTTATTTTATTTTTTAAATTTAATTTGTTACAAATAATTAATTATAATAAGATTTTTTTGCACGCAGGGACATGGCATGATTTTTTTGCACGCAGGGACGGCGTGCCACAGCGACTAGTTTATAAAAAGTGAAGTACCTAGGTTTAAAATTGGACTATTGTTCAGAGACGCTAAAGTAATCAAATTTAAAATTAGAATATCATTCATAAAACTTAAAGTACTCAAGTTTAAAATTAAAGTATAATTATAAGGAAAAAGAAGGAGAAAAAAAAAAAAGAAAAAAATAATTAAGGATATCTCAATCAATTTGGATGTTTATGTAGTGAAAAAAAAAAAAAAATTTAAAATTAGGGAATTAATATTAAAACTAAGGACTCTGCTTATCTTATAGACGTGCGTGAGATTTTTTATCATCCCAATTGAAGATATTTTTGTACTAAAATCGCAACTACCAATAGCAGTATCACTGTTTATGTATAAAATCTCGCAAACTTTGGATTTTTTTTACCCATTACTAAGGGCATTATCACTGTTCATGTACAAAATTTTGCAATCTTTGGTCAAAATCTCGTTTACATTGAAAATCTGCACGTTTTATTGAATATGTTTTCTTAAAAAATGGGTTCACTATTCATTTATTAAAAAAAAATAGCAAAAAATGTCAATCATAATAGCACGTATTTCTATGTGAGTACATATTTTTCTTTATTGAATTGGCTTTTAGAGAAAGCGAATTCAAGAGAAAAAAATATATATTCTTTTTGAAAAATCGAAAAATTCTATTTTTACAATACACCATAAAAGTACATTAAAAATATAATATATCAAAAATTGTGCAGCAAAGGTAGAACCGTAGAAAAGTACTTCAAGTTTCGGTAGCACCTCTTTCACAGTTCACTCCTAGGTGGCGACGGGCCCTGGTACTTGAGTGATCATATCACACACATACGCACAAGGCACAATTTTGTGTTATTTCATAATTTACGAAAAATATTATTTTAGGTACTAAATTTAGGCAAATAAAAAATTCCCTTACTACACGTAAATATTAACGCGTCTCTCGAACCCATATATATATTTTTAATATTACTAGTGAAGTCAACGTGGGTTACACGTTCTTCGTTTATTTTTTATTTTTTCTATAAATTTTTTTCTTTTGTTTATTTTAATAAATTAAAGTATTAACAATTTTTAACTTGAAAATGTAATGATATTATTAACAAACCCATCTATTTTTGAAAAGTTATACGTGTAAGCATAATTTTATAAAATCCCTTTTTTCACTTATAAACAATTAACTAAAATAATTGAAATTAATGAAACTCTTAAATTAGATAGTAATAAAAAGTTGAAAGTATAGAAATATCTAAATAAATAAAGAATAACAATTTATGTCTATTTTTATGGATCTATTGGGATCGGAATAAAAATATCTAAAACTATGTTACTATATAAAAATTAAAAAAAAAATGAATTTTTTAATTTTATTATTATTATTATTATTATTATTATTATTATTTATATAAATTAAGTATATATCTCTTATAATATGTTTCTGCATAATTTTTAGTCATATATTATTTTTGTACAACTATATCGTTAGATTGATACAAATAAATGAGTTAGATCTATTCATTTTTAATCAAATTAATTTTATTATTTCTAAAAATTCAACTATCAAGTGTCAATCTCATAAATAATGAGGCATAATCTTCTTCAGAAAAAAAAAAAAAATAATAATAATAGTCCCACTCTCTCTCTCTTTCACTCACATGCACACATTAATGAGTACATGTTTAATAGTATTCAATTTTTACCTTCGCACCCCACCCACCAAGTCCCGCCGCCACCAACGACCAATAGCTGACGCCTTTTGCCCTACGCATCCAACACTCATCATACTCACCAAGTCGCCGCCACCATCAATCACCGGCACTATCGCCTTCTCCTCTGATCTTTGCCGCCAACAGCACCAGCTCCTCCCACGCCGTAATACCCACCTCAATCTGGTCTTTAGGTATGTGTATCTGTGTATCTCATTTAAGATTTTCTTCTATTTACTTAATTAATTTTATAATAGTAAAGATCATGTGAACTAATTTGAGAATCACTTGGTGGAAAATGGTATATTCACTTGGTAGGTCAACATAAATTGGCAATGTAAGGATATTATCTTTCTTTTTTTACTATATCCTTGTGAAAATGAGTGGGTTCTGTCGGTTGCTTGATTTGTGAAATGGGGTTGAGTTGGGTTTTTAATTTTTAGTAGATAATGGTTTATAGGTAATTTGGGATTGTCTTAATTTCTGAGATTTTTCAGATGTGTCGTATTCGTGTGCTCTATTTGCTTGAATTTCTTGCTTCATTGATCTGAAAAAGACTAGGGTAATTCCTTAATAGAATTATAGGGTAATTTTTCTTAAGCACCAACTTATGAGGAGGTAGCCCGTTTGGTGTCAAAGAATTCAAGAAATCTTCTTCGTAATTGTTATTTGTATCATCTGTTGTTTCGTAAAACTGGTAAATGTTCTTGCTTCACTTGGAAATATGCTTATCAACTTATCATTAGTTTACAAGCTCATTTCTAGCAGCTAGTATTGCTCGATTTATCATATATTCAGCTAAATACGAATACTTTTTCATTTAAGGGAAAATTGCTTCAATGAGATCTTGTATCGAGTCCTTCATTCTCATTACTTAATAATCATCTCTTTTGGAACCTCAATTTTGCCTTCAACATCAGTTGGCTCAACACCATTTCCAATTCTAAGTAAGAATTCACCAAAATTGGGATCCTCCACAGCCCTCGTATTTTTGACAAAGTTAATTTTCGCATTTTAGAAATAGTTTGGGAGATCGTTCCCCTTGGGATAACAGGTATTACTTGTCTAAAGTCTCCCCCGAATACCATTACTTTTCCACTGAAATACTTTTCATTTCCCATTATATCTTGAAGTAATCTATCAACATTCTCTATAGCCCATCAATGTGTCATTGGCGCCTCATCCCATATTAGTAGTCATGGTTTATGTAATAGCTCCGCAGCTCCAGATTGCTTAGAAATATCGCACTTGAATCATTTGCATCTATTGATATTTTAAAAGAAAAATTACATCCAACTACCTTCAGGTTTGACCTAATTACAACCCAGTCCTTATTCTTTGCGTATTTACAATGTAGTCCCTAAACTTTACATTCCGTTTGAGGTCTCTGACGTCCGTTAGGGTTTTGTTAAGTTGATCAGTTGTCTTTCCAAAATTTCAAAGAAAACAGTGATAGTTTTGTTATTAAAAAGAAGAGCAGATTACATTTTTGGTGCCATAGAATTAGACCTTTTGCAATTTTAGTCTCATTACTTTGAAATTAGACACATTTAATCTCATTATTTTCAAAAAGTTGTAATTCTGGTCTCAGCCGTCAAATAATTGATGAACGTGAATCAACTTTGAAACATTATTTTGAATTACTCGCATTAAGGTAATGTGGTACTAAAATGATGTATTAATAAGCAGACTCCCGCAAAAATAACCTAATGAATATTAACTTTTCACCCAAATTGCATTTAAAGGCAAAAAATTTCATTTTCTATCGGTTATTTGACGGATAAGATCAGAAATGTAACTTTTAAAAAATAATGAGACTAAATGTGTCTTATTTCAAAGCAATGGGACTAAAATTACAAAAGGCCTAATCCTAATATCCTATGGGACCAAAAATATAATTTGCTCTAAAAAGAAATTAATTGTAGGGGTGTATTTGAAATAAATTTAGATGCAATTTAGGAATGACAACTAACCAACCTAACGGACGTCAGGGACCTCAAACGCAATATAAAGTTAGGGACTATATGATAAATATGGAAAGAATAGGAACTAAGTTGTAATGAAGCCAAACATGAGAGTAGTTGAATAAAATTATCCCTAAAAATTAAAACTTTAAGATAAGACTAACTATTTTGAAAAGTAAACTAAGATTCCCGAGTAAACTAAGATCCCCCACACTAATAGTTACTTAAACATGTACGTTAATTTATTGAAAATATTCAATATATTATACACAATAAAAAACATGAAAAATACCGCATCTAAACTATGGATGTTCTCTTCAAAAAAAAAAAAACTATGGATGTTAGTACAAAAAAGCTAGACATAATAAGTCCTAACTTCTAAGTAGATTTAACTTTATAAAATTTACATTAGAATCAAATTTCACTAAAATATCATATATTGCAATAAGTTGGAACCGAAAAATATATTCTTTTTATTAATTTATAGAGTATTAACTAATAATAATAATAATAATAATAACAACAACAGCAACAACAACAACTTACTAAACCAACATACCTAATTATAAAACCCTAAAAAGCGGGCAAAATAAACCCTATTTTCATATCAACTTCCACATTGCAAGAAGAATAACAATGGCAAGAAGAAATATAGTTAATGCAGCCAACAAGTTCATCCTACGATCTGTAAAATTCTGCACATTTGAACTTTCATTCTCCATAGATTTAATCTCTAAACCCTCAACAATTTTCTGAGGCTGACTCGGACTCTCGACACCCTTCAGCTCGTCGATGGGTTCAAAATCCGATCTAAATGGAAAAACCTCATCGAAACATCTCATTCCATTCCTCAGTTTTGCCTTACCAAAACTACGAGTGTGGGCCTTATAAAATACGACTTCGTCCCATGTCAGCCCCAATGCAACCTCACCATTGTAGAAGCCAACTAGACTATTGGGAAATATGGCAAGTTCTGCAAGATTTCCAATATTCATGACCTTCTTCCTCCACTTGCCCTTTTCGACATCATCGTGCAACCAATGCTCGACTTCGTAGTTCCTAATGTTCACACAAGTCAATCCGAGTTTTCCTTGATAATCCACGAGAGTCTGGTAGTAGCGGAACTTGAATTATGGCACTGTTGGTAAAGGAAACCTGCTGAAACATTCTTGAACATAATCGAAATGGACCACAAAGTTATAGGTAAGCCAGTAGATGGAATTTGTACGTGAAACAACTAAACTTGTGTACTTTAGAAATATTGAATTGGTCACAGCTGAAGGTTGTATTTTCCTTCACTTCCAAGATTGGGAATCGAATATTTCGCAAATAATAAGGAATGAACCATCTATTCAACCTGAAAAAATAACCAAAAAAAAGTAAAGTAAACAAATCTTGCTTTTCACCTAGAGAATACAACAAAGTATTCGAGTAGGATAAACAAAAAATACGTAGAAACCAACAATAATCTTCTCTTTATTAGAAAAAGAAAGGGTTTTACCTGCGAGTGGGACCCCATGACACTCTGACAATCTTGTTGTGAAGCCCCGAACATAGAGCTATCACATCCCCGCACTAGAACCCAAATGAAATGGAAAATCTGTATACGTGCTAAGAGCTAGCGAATGAGAGACACTCAAGAACACTCCTATCTAGGCGGCGCTATACAGACGGTCAACAACAATTAAACACGTAGTGGAAGCAAACTCATCAAGTAAACCATAAGTTCGTAACTACACCACGTGCCAATATCATTCCTAACAAATACCATACACGAAAGCATCAAAACTAGGACTCGACTCAAAATAAGGCTAAACAACCCGCCGCCTAGTCGACTCCCAAAACCTGCGATTAATACAAGGGAACAAGAAGGAAAGAGAGAGAGGGTTAGTCGAGTGATTGGCGAGGGATAACATTATACAAGTTATAATTAATGCAATAACAAGATATGCAATGCATGATAACACTTCGCCTCAACCGAATATAGCCCATGTTACAATATAATAATTTTCATTACAATAATAGGGCGTATATTGGGTTGAGGGTTTACAAGCAGTCAATGGGTACCGAGTTATACCCGTTCTCCAATCTTACTTCACAAGACAATACAATAAAATAAATCCCTTTTTCCTCCGGGTGACGGAAGGGTTAATTACTCCCTAACCATCAATTTGTCACCTAAGTTCATAGTCCGTCTCGGTACTATGCTCATTCGGCCGAAGCCGGTCACAGGTAATACGTGATATCTACTACCTCCGAAGATAACACGTACACCCATAGAGGTCGCAGAGTAGGTTCACCGTCAGCCCTATGCTTTCCCGGATCCCCTAAGCCACGTTGCCTCGGGCCCAACAATCACAAGCACTCGTTATGCAATGCATGCAAGATACATTTTCAATTTCAATTGAGATTCATGAACAAACGCTAGAGAACACATATGTATAACTCATTTGTTATTAGAAAACAATTCAGGCTTTAGTATCGGTATAGTATTGATTACAACAAGAGAATAACCTCACCTTGATAATCCCGATAAAAGAGAACCAAAACAAGATACGAATCTAAACCACCGGGTCCTCAAGAGGATCACCTGAACAAAAGACACGATTACGGTTAAAATTAGACTTAAAAGAACCAACTAGAGACGCTCGACAATGCAAAACAATGTCATGAAATGATATGAGTATAGATTCATATGCAACGAGGCGCTATACAGACGGTCAACAACAATTAAACACGTAGTGGAAGCAAACTCATCAAGTAAACCATAAGTTCGTAACTACACCACGTGCCAATATCATTCCTAACAAATACCATACACGAAAGCATCAAAACTAGGACTCGACTCAAAAGAAGGCTAAACAACCCGCCGCCTAGTCGACTCCCAAAACCTGCGATTAATATAAGGGAACAAGAAGGAAAGAGAAAGCGGGTTAGTCGAGTGATTGGCGAGGGATAACATTATACAAGTTATAATTAATGCAATAACAAGATATGCAATGCATGATAACACTTCGCCTCAACCGAATATAGCCCATGTTACAATATAATAATTTTCATTACAATAATAGGGCGTATATTGGGTTGAGGGTTTACAAGCAGTCAATGGGTACCGAGTTATACCCGTTCTCCAACCTTACTTCACAAGACAATACAATAAAATAAATCCCTTTTTCCTCCGGGTGACGGAAGGGTTAATTACTCCCTAACCATCGATTTGTCACCTAAGTTCATAGTCCGTCTCGGTACTATGCTCATTCGGCCGAAGCCGGTCACAGGTAATACGTGATATCTACTACCTCCGAAGATAACACGTACACCCATAGAGGTCGCAGAGTAGGTTCACCGTCAGCCCTATGCTTTCCCGGATCCCCTAAGCCATGTTGCCTCGGCCCCAACAATCACAAGCACTCGTTATGCAATGCATGCAAGATACATTTTCAATTTCAATTGAGATTCATGAACAAACGCTAGAGAACACATATGTATAACTCATTTGTTATTAGAAAACAATTCAGGCCTTAGTATCGGTATAGTATTGATTACAGCAAGAGAATAACCTCACCTTGATAATCCCGATAAAAGAGAACCAAAACAAGATACGAATCTAAACCACCGGGTCCTCAAGAGGATCACCTGAACAAAAGACACGATTACGGTTAAAATTAGACTTAAAAGAACCAACTAGAGACGCTCGACAATGCAAAACAATGTCATGAAATGATATGAGTATAGATTCATATGCAACGAGACTAAAATTATGCAAGGAATGACCAAATATGAGCAATCATGGCAATTTAAAAATTAACTTTCACATTGAAGATCATTTAGGGTAAGTTTAGGCGTCTTTCATGCAACTTTAGTAAAACGATATACTTATATAAGAGCAGTTACACTTGAACTAAAGAATATATAGCATATATGAGGTTCAATAAACGGAAAGAAATGATGAAAAAGGCAAGAAATGAGCATTTAAGCAAAACTTAGCAAAACTGACGGTTTTCTCCAAATGCGCAAACTGTAAAGAATTAGGTATATCTTAAGATTGAGAAGTTGGAATTAAGTTTTGTTTGTTGGAAATGAAAGTAGACAAGTAGCACTTTCCAACCATATATGGATCAAATTCTAGTTCAAAGTGGATAAAAAATGACATAGGTGCAAAGTTGGTTGAATGCAGATTTTCGACAGATTGGCGACACAACTTTGGATCGATCATATCTCCCTCCTCAGAAATGATTTTAAGGTGATTCTAATTGGAGAATACTCTGACACAAAAAGGTTTCAGCGTCCAAAATTCAGCTCAATCGGAGCTCATTTGAGGTCTGCACGGCCGTGTGACTTTTGCCCTTAAAACCTGAACGGCCGTGCGAGATAAATTTTTCTGAAAATTTGAGAGTTATGCAAGGTCATGTGAGAAATGAACGGGGAAGCCACAAGGCCGTGCATACATGTCTGGTATGGAAAAAAAACAGGGGAAACATGGAAGAAAGCCAAATACTCACCCAACCATCCAAACTTGTAAAGATACACTTAGAATCAATATATTCAACTCATAACACATAAAAGCACACTTAGGAACACTTAAGGATCAAATATATATCAATACGTTTCTTTGACCTCCACCTAGGGTTCTGCGTTCATGGAGTCGCCGCCGCCGGCAGAGGCCATCCTCCAAGAGCCGCCGAACAACCAAAACACGGAACAACGTCGGAGCTATGCAGCAGCCTTGTCTGGAAAAAGCCAACATACTTCAGCCACCATCACCAACAGGAATACTAACCCTGCCCACGTAAGGGTTCACGTATTCCACCGCACAGGCCAAATATGGAAATACGGCACGGTTTTGGAACAGAATGGCCTCACCCACATCCAATTCTCCGAGACCGAGACAAACAGGTTATCGCAGCCATTTAAACATGCTTTGGTTGGTAAGTTTTCTCACTGTTACCCTACTATGTCACGTTTGCATGAATTATTCATGGAACTGGAACTTTCTGGTGAGTTTAAATTGGGTCTTTTAAACATGAAGCATGTTTTAATTAGATTAAATTGTGAAGAAGATGTTACAAAGCTTTGGCTAAGGAAAATTATTATTTTTGATGGCTATCCTATGAGGGTTTTTAAATGGTCACCAACGTTTAACCCAAACATAGAATCGTCAGTTGTTCCCGTGTGGATTCGCTTTCCAGGTATCAGGACCAAAGTTTAACCCAAACATAGAATGGTCGGTGAGCCGCTTTGCTGCGATGAGGGAACCTTAGTAACAGGCCGGAATTTGCTAGCATTTGTGTGGAACTTGACCTTCTAAAACCATTGAAACACCAAATCACTTTGGGATATGAGGGAGGAATATAAATCCAAGGCATTATCTATGAACGACTCCCTTCCTATTGCAAACAGTGTTCAAGACTCGGACATAAGTTGGAGGAATGCTAAATGAACGAAGAAGTGGATCATGATGAACAGGCCGGCTCTACCAGGGATCTGCATGGAGTTATTGACGAAAAAAGGAAGGCTGATAAGGCTGCAAACAAATATGGTGGACCAGCAGGTAGCAAGGGAGCGTGAGCTTAAACAGACTCAAATACCAATGGTTCAAAAGGTATCGCCAAAACAGTGGGAACTAAGACTTGGATTGAAAAGACTTTCTATCCCCAGCACAACAAAACCACAGCTAGTGCGGAGATAAACCTAGAGCCAAACTTGGAAACAACAAATGTTACCACTGGTGAGGAGACGGCGGGGCGTAAATCCTCAAAACAAGTACATGCAGACTTAAGTCAACATAGCAATGAAACAGCGATCAACGAGGTTGAAACGGTTCATATTGATTCCCTGGAAATAGTACTGCCTATACAAAAATCGGCTAGGGAACCGATGCAGGATGATGAAAGTGCAGCGGAGGAGGACAATGATAGTGGAGAGAAATGGAAACGGATAATGAACAGGAGGACGCTGAACAATCAGTTGAGGACGATGATGACACAGATACACAGAAAACTCAAGCATCTCACCGAAGATCAAACTCAGCCGACGATATAGGTTTCACCGAAGTCCACAACCGACGTGGGAAAAACAAAAACAATACTTTAGCCCCTAAAAGGATGACCACGCGGTCATCGCGCTTGAACTCGGGTGGATCATGATTTTAAACGGCTTGGTATGGAATGTAATTAAGAGGGATACGTAATGAAGGCCGACAACGTATCCTTAAAAGATATAGAAGGAGACATAATTTAAACTTTATAGCTATTCTTAAACCTATGGTCAATTTAGATTTTAACCTCTTTTCCCGTATGTTCCATTACCCTAAAATTTATTCTAACGTGTCTAACCATATCTGGTTTTTCTGTGAACAGGATACAAATGTGGAAATATTGGAAGACAATCGCCAATACCTCCACATTAAACTGACTAACAGCAATTGGAATAAAGCTTATCTCCTGTCGATCATATATGCTAAATCAACTACATCTGGCAGGAGAGAACTTTGGGAGTTTATGAGAAATGCGCAGGACCAATCTTCTCCTTGGCTCCTCAGTGGTGATTTTAACATCATCACTAAGATTGAAGAACGGCGTGGCGGAAACCAACCGGACCTCTTGGGCATGGCTGAATTCAATGATTATATACAAGACTGTAGCCTGACTGAACCGAGATTTGAGGGACCGAATTTCACTTGGGCTAAAGGTCAGACGCAGCAAAGGTTGGATAGAGTTCTCGTCAATGAATCTTGGGTCGATAGCTTCCCGAACACTCTTGACTCTTGTTAAACAGCTCTCGCGTGGGAATTCGGATCACAGGCCGTTGTTAATACGATATGGTGATAATTGTTCTCATTCGCCGGCTTCTTTCCGCTTCCAGGAAATATGGTTCCGATATCCTAAATTTGATGACATAGTGCAGGATAATTGGGAACAACCGGTACAATCTCATGGTCTTTGGAAGCTTCATGTCAAACTTAATAGACTCATGCAATTCTTGAAAGTCTGGAACAAACAAAGATTCAGGAACGTTTTCAATAAGGTGGAGGAAGCGGAGATGAAGGTCAAACATGCTAAAGAGAAATATGATAGCAACCCGTCTGATGAGCACCTTATTGAACCTAACAAGTGTATAGCTTTGAGAAATCGAGCTACGGCCATGGAGGAAGATTTTTGGCGCCAAAAAGTTGCTTGTAAATGGATTGAAGCTGGAGAGAGAAACACCCGTTACTTTCATGCTCTCGTTAAGAAAAAGAGGTTCCGTGGCCAAATTCAATCTATAAAAGATGGCAATGAGGAGATCAATAACCAAGACCAAATGAGGGCATCGGCTAAAGTTTTCTTTTAGAAACTCCTAACTTCCACTGGCAGCCCTAATGATCTCAGTGGTAGATTAGAGCATGTTCAATCGGTTCTCAGCATTGAAGATGGTAATAAGCTGATTTGTTTACCCACTATGGAGGAAGTGTGAAATACCATCTTTGCTATTAATTCGCACAGCGCCGCAGGACCAGACGGGTTCGGAGCTTGCTTTTATCAGCATTATTGCACGTCATTCAGCATGATGTGTTGGAGGCCACCACAATCATTTTGATCACGAAAAAAGATAATCCTTTCTCACTGGTCTGATTTTAGACCCATTAGCCTCTGCAATGTTAAGAATAAAATCATCACCAAAATTATGAATTCGAGACACGCCGAGGTGTTACCAAAAGTTGTGTCCCCTAACCACAGTGGATTCGTTAAAGGTCGACTCATTAGTGACAACATTCTGTTGGCTTAGGAAATAGATAACTCGATAGATTCACGTGGCAGGGATAACAACGTGATCTTAAAGTTGGATATAGCCAAAGCTTACGACCGGATGGAATGGGAATTCCTCTTTAAAGTTCTTCATAGAAAGGGCTTCCCGGACACTTAGATTAATTGGGTGCAAGCAGCTGTTAACAATTGTTGGTTCTCTGTTTCGGTGAATGGTGCTGCTGCAGGAATATTTCATTCGACGAGAGGATTAAGACAAGGTGACCCGTTATCTCCAGCGCTCTTTGCCATTGGTGCTGATTATCTTTCCATTCTTCTTGACAGATATATGACCAAAAAAGCGGAAGCCAGATTCAAAAACCTGTCTTCGATTCTTATCTCTCATTTGGCGTATGCGGATGATATGATAATCTTCACCAATAGTAAGAGATCGTCTCTTCAAGGCATCAAATTCATCCTTGAGAAATACGAAGAAGTTTCTGGGCAAAATTTGAATAACAGCAAAAGCTTCTTTGTGGTGGGTAATAATTCAGACATGGCTGCTAACTTGGTTCAAGAGGTTCTCGCTTTCTCGCGAGATAACTTACCAATTAAATATCTTGGAGCTCCTTTGTTCAACGGAAGACGTCGAATTGCCTTGTTTGATGACATTATGGTCAAAATTAGAGATCGAATGAAGGGCTGGGAACTGAGTAAACTCTCGCATGGGGGACGGCTTCAACTAATTAAATCGGTCCTTTATTCCATCCCCATGCACACTCTCCAAATCCTTAACCCGCCTATGACTGTGGTGCAATCTATGGAACTTATGTTTAATAGATTTTTTTAGGGATCACCGAACGATAAGAGACGTATTCACTGGATTGCTTGGAAGAAAGCTTGTTTCCCGGTTGAGGAAGGTGGTTTAGGGGTTCGTGACATTGGTGATATCATTGAATCATTCTCTCTGAAACTTTGGTGGAGATTTCGGACAAGTAAATCCCTTTGGGCTGAGTACATGAGAGATAAGTATTGCCTTGATATACATCCTATGTAAGCTACGTTGAACAGCAACCACTCACACACATGGAGAAGACTTGCAGGAGCCCGCGAGAAAGCCGAGAAAGACATTGCTTGGATTTTGGGTGAAGGTGGTATCTCGTTTTGGTATGATAACTGTTCTGATGACACGTTTCATGGAAACCTCACGGATGAAGCCCTGAGCTCGCTTAAAGTGAGGGATTTTTGGTGCAATGATAATTGGGACAATGACATTCTCAAAGCTGTAGTTGGGCAAGAAAAGGCCGAGGAGGTTACGAAAATTCCTATTGATGTTACAATATCGGATTCGCCTTATTGGATTAAAAGTACAGATGGGAATTTTTCTATTAAATCCGCTTGGCATAGTATCCGGAAGAGAAGAAATGTTAACCCTCTTACTAGTTTGATTTGGTCGGCGGACCTTACACCGATAATTACGATTTTCCTTTGGCGTCTCATTTTCGACTGGATCCCCGTTGATGAGAGGTTACACCGGAAAGGCATAGTTTTCCCTTCAAAATGCCAGTGTTGCTCACAGCTGGAAACAGTGCAACATCTTTTCATTTCGGGCAAAAAAACAAAACGAGTTTGGGAACACTTTGCTAATATCTTTAGCGTGCAAATGGATGGGTTCGTCTCTCCTGCTATGGTGTTTTAGGCTTGGTTAAACTCGTCAGCTTTTAGTGGCAAGAACCATATCAGAGTAATCTTACCCGGGTTAATTTTTTGGTATATCTGGACTGAGCGGAACCGTGCCAAACATAATGGATCTAGGTTTACCTCTTACAACATTATTCGTCAAGTTCGGACTCACCTATTTCGCTGGAGTAAAATGCTTCGAATGAAGAGGAGGGCCTGGAAAGGAGATATTCAAAAGGCTAAATACTTTGGTATCTATCTACAACGATCTCCAGATAGCAAAAAGATAATGGTTAAATGGTTGAAACCGAGATTGGGCCAAATGAAACTTAACTCAGATGGTGCTTCGAAGGGAAACCCGAGCCCCGCTGGGACGGGAGGCATCGTACGGGATTGCACGGGCTCGGTAGTGATGGCTTTCAGTCATGGAATTGGAACAACGTCGAACATCATTGTTGAACTCATGGCCATTGTTCAAGGACTCAAGATGGCCAAAGAGATTGGGTGTGACAACATTTGGGTGGAACTTGATGCTCAGGTTGTGTTGCATATCTTGCGCCGTCGACGTACAGGTTGTCTTAAAACAAACCATCTTATTTTGGAACTCTACATGATGGTGAGAACTATGCAGGTGTCCATAACTCATATCTACCGAGAAGGGAATTAAGCCGCGAACCACCTGGCAAAGAGAGGGGCACAATCTCAAACTTCTTGGATATATCCAGATTCCCCTATGGAGAATAAGTTAATAGGAATAATCACGGTGGACAAATGGGGATTGCCAAACTTTAGATGCAATTAACTTTTTGTATTAATAAGAATTGTTCTAATAAACATATTGCTTCCTTCTCAGGTTGGAGACGGTTCCGCTTCCTTTCTGACGAGGAACACTTTCTTATCACGGATATGGATGCTTATGCGATGAGCTACTTTGCTTGGATTTTCCTTGAGGTTCAGCATAACATGGTATACGTACATAAGGGTATTTGCAGCCCACTTTCCACTAATAATGTCTTTCATGGGAATATGAACTTTTTCAAAAATAAGAGGCTGCACTTATGGCTTATTTATTATATAATTATTGCTAATAGGTTGGAGAAAGGTGCTCTGTTTCTTCGTTGTGTGCAGGATGTTAATCTTTGGAAGTGCCAACGGATAACGAGTCTGATTTTCGGGAAAGAGATGAAGAGGAATGCGAGAAGAATTAGCTAACACGAATAAAGTCACTAGCAACTTTGAACGCGTGCAAATCAGTCTGCAAAGAACAGAATCAGATGATACACGATCGGGGTATCCTATGTACATATCACAGACGAACGAATCTCTCCGGTTACTTCATCCAAGTGCACTGCAGTCCATCTGAGACTCCGTCCATGTTCGTTTCACTCGAGCACGATCAGTCCTCCTCATGCGATGGAGAGCAGCAAAATAGTCAGTCCGAAGATATTGTTTCCATAGGTGATGATATAATTCCTCTTAATTGTAAGAATATTGGCTTCATGCAATCAAGGGCTTTTGTGAAAGCAAACAGACATGCAAACAGACATCATAGGGGATCGGGATATAGCTACAGGTATTATATATGTAAACCCGCAACTAAACAATGGGAACCTTTGCCTAATCCAAAGCTACGGTACCGCTCTGAATCTGAATCATTGATAGTGTTGAGTTCGAGCCCGTTACGGTACAAGTGTAACGCCCCGTCTTTCGGAACAAGTAAAACATTTGTGAACGTTCGAGAGTATATGTTATATTCGTTAGTTGTGTTAATTTCCAAATACTTGTCCTTTTTGCCCAATTTGCATAGTATAAATACCTAAGTGAATTTCATTTGGATTTATGTATTACTAATGTAAGAGTGTGATCACTTAATTGCATAAACGTTACAACATGAGGGATAGCTAATTAAAATGGGATTAAAAGTCAAGATATAACTTTATGACACATGCAATTTTAATTAATGTTTGTATACTTTTTATAAAATATCATCGTCTTCCATTTCATTCCAAGAATTCCAAGAATACACAAGACTTTCTCCTTTCTCTTCCTTGCTCTCTTCTTGCACGATCCAACTTCCACACTCACACACCTTCACTTCAATTCAAGTTCTTCCAAAATTAAAGGTGAATTTCATGTTATTCTCATGCATAACCTTATCTTTGTGGCTTAATTCCCTTTATTGCATGAATTTGCACGCATGTGCATGAATATGTTGTCATGGAAGCTAGGTTATGGAGAATCATATAGCAAAGCATGTTAGTTGTAGAATCGTATATGTTAGAAATCTTTTGTTAGGAAGTACTCAAGAAGCTATCATGCATGATTCATAATTTAGGAGAGCTTGGAGGTTCATTAATGGAGTTGATGGTTTTGAGGATGATGATTAAGGATATTAGGCATGAGTTCTTGATATATATTTGATCCTTTTTTTTTTTTTTTTTGGGATAACCGGCAGAGAGCCGCAGAGTTTTTAACGAGGCCTCCACCTCATATCTACAACCAACAAAAGAGATACAGTGGTGCATGATCCAAGGATCATTGAGACTGTTCATGCTATGGTGCCCACGAAAGTACATACAAATCAGGCAATTAGCACCACTAGAATTACGCCAGCCATACAAATTCTTATCAGCTCCATAAACCGTAGGCTCATAATCAAAACTGGAGAAAACGCCCCTCTTGTGATGTGAAACCTTAGGAATTCTCACTGGCCTCTGAGTGAGGCGCCCAGTCTTCCGGGCAATGGTAATGGCAATCAACGTGACGACCATTTGACAGCAAGAATTCGCTTCTACGTCACTCGCGTCCTCAGGGCTATGCATGATTTTTGGTTGTTGTCGGCCCACTTGAACTAAAAAACCGTCAATTACATAGTTACAAACTTGCCCGAAGTAATGGCAGTTAATTCTTCTCGCATTCCTCTTCATCTCTTTCCCGAAAGTCAGACTCGTTATCCGTTGGCACTTCCAAAGATTAGCATCCTGCACACAACGAAGAAACAGAGCACCTTTCTCCAACCTATTAGCAATAATTATATAATAAATAAGCCATAAGTGCAGCCTCTTATTTTTGAAAAAGTTCATATTCCCATGAAAGACATTATTAGTGGAAAGTGGGCTGCAAATACCCTTATGTACGTATACCATGTTATGCTGAACCTCAAGGAAAATCCAAGCAAAGTAGCTCATCGCATAAGCATCCATATCCGTGATAAGAAAGTGTTCCTCGTCAGAAAGGAAGCGGAACCGTCTCCAACATGAGAAGGAAGCAATATGTTTATTAGAACAATTCTTATTAATACAAAAAGTTAATTGCATCTAAAGTTTGGCAATCCCCATTTGTCCAACGTGATTATTCCTATTAACTAATAATTATGTAAAACTCAGAAAGGCGTCCAAAATAAAGTTTCCATTCATATGATCAACTTCCACATCGCGAGAACATAACAATGACAACAAGAACTAAGACTTTCATTCTCCACAGTTTACTATCTCTAAACGCTCGATTTTCCTACCCCGACTCGGCATTACCTCAGCCTTAAGCTTGACAGGCTCAAAATCCGATCTGTACTGAAAAACATTGCAAACTTCACTCATTCCATTATTCAGTTCCACCTTACCTAAATGATGATCGCGAACTCTATAAAACACGACTTCATCCCTTCTCTACATCAATGCAACTTCACCATCGTAGAAGCCAACAAGCTTACTAGGAAAGCTCACAAGTTCTTCAAGATTTTCGATGTCGATGACAGTTTTCTTCCTCCACTTGCCCTGTTCGGCATTTTTGATCAACGAAAACTCTACTTTGCAACTTCCTTTCCTACAAGTCATCAATCCAAGGCTTCCTTCATAGTCCACGCGATTCATGTGACAGTAATAAACTCTGTCCTTGACTAGTAGTTTTGGTAAAGGGATCTTGTTGAAACATTCTTGAACATAATCGAATTGGACCACATTGTTATTGGTAAGCCAATAGATGGAATTTGTACGTGAAACAACTAAACTTGAGTTGCTTAGTATGGAATCTGCCATAACTAAGGTTGTATTTTTCTCCACTTCCAAATTTCAGAATCGAAGATTTCACAGTAGTAATGAGTGCCATACTCCATTCATCCTGAAAAAAATAAAGAAATAAAAACAAAGAGTTCTGATTTTTTCGTAGAGAATACAACACAGTATTAAGACTATAATATTTCTAACTCATGAATTGCCAACTTATTAATTTCTACATAATGGGATAACTAAAAATATCCTCTAAGGTTTAATCCGATTATGAAAGAAAACTTTATAGTTAAGAAATTATAATGTGTTTTTTTTGTTATTTCTCGCAAATTTTATTCGTAACCTTTTTCCAAACTTCATAGAGTAATCTCTCGACCATGAGATTTTTTTCCTAATTAAAATAAATTTCAGGGATTAATTGATATCCCTTGTAGAGAAATCTTGACAATCTAATAAAAGAAAAAGATTATGGACAAAAAACAATTGAACTTACATCAGCAGGCCGGACTTCCTCCAGCTATTCGCCGTCAATCTGACAATCTTGTACCTTAACGGGCTCGAACTCAACACTATCAATGATTCAGACACAGAGCGGTACCGTAGCTTTGGAGTAGGCAAAGGTTGTCATTGATTAGTTGCGGGTTTACATACATAATACAGACAGCTATATCCTTTGACACAGCACAAGAGCCCCTGATTGCATGAAGCCAATATTCTTACATTACGAGGAATTACATCGTCAGCCATGGAAACATTGGACTAACTGTTTTGTCGTTCGCTGTTGTCGTGCTCGAGCGACATGAACATGGAAACGGACAAGAATACAAATGAAGGCGTGATCGGTATGGGCACATCTTGGATGAAGTAACCGGAGAGATTTTTCGATCTTCTGTAATATGTACGCGTGAAACTCCAGTCGTGTATCATCTTATTCCATTCTTTGCAAACTGATTTGCACCTAGCTAAGGTTGCTAGTGATCTTGTTCGTGTTAAGATTTCGAATACAATGTCTGAAGGGATTTCTTGGGAGGCCATGTTTGGGAACTATGCGAAGAAAGAAATCGTTTTGAAAAAATATATTAATTATATATAGAGAGAGAATGAAACCGATTCTTCAAGCAAAAGTAAGTATTGTTAGAAGTAAAAAAGGCCATTAGGGTTTGGGGAATTTTCTGTATTTTCTGTATTGAATTCTGTAATAGCTTGTTACAATACACAAGAGACAAAGTACAATATATACTAAAGAGTATTTACATAATTAAGGAAAGTCAACAACGAAATCCCTAACTTAATGTTTTCCTTTCTCAACACTCCCCCTCAAGTCGAGTGTGGGGTCTCCGATGCTCAACTTGCCCAAGACTTCACTGAATATCCTCCCGTTAACTGCTTTCGTTAGAATATTCGCCAACTGATCCTCAGAGCGTACAAATGGGAGATCAATAACTCCTTCTTCCAGCTTCTCTTTTATAAAATGCCTATCCACCTCGACATGTTTGGTCCGATCATGCTGGACCGGGTTTTTTGATATACTGATGGCTGCACGATTGTCACACCTTAGCTTGCATGCTCCCCTTATAGAGAACCCAATTTCCTCCAACAACTTCCTAAGCCAGAGCACCTCAGTTACACCTCGTGCAATCCCACGAAACTCTGCCTCTGCACTTGACAAGGCTACCACTTTCTGTTTTTTGCTCCTCCAAGTCACTAGGTTTCCTCCAACTAGTGTGAAGTACCCAGATGTTGACCGCCTATCCAATGGGTTACCCGCCCAATCTGCATCGGTACATGCGTCAATATCTAGGTGTCCATGTTTCTGATACAATACTCCCCTTCCCTGACTACCTTTCAGATACCTACACACTCTGATGGCAGCATCCATAAGATCTTTCTGAGGTCGGTGCATGAACTGACTTAGAACTCCTACTGCATATGCTACATTAGGTCGAGTGTGAGCCAAGTAGATTAGCTTCCCAACTAATCGCTGATACTGTCCTTTATCTGTCTCTTCTGCTCCCTCCACTATTCTGAGTCCGTGATTAGTAACCATAGGGGTATCTGCAGGCTTGCAATCCAGAAGTCCAACCTCTGCTAGAAGATCGAGCACAAACTTTCGTTGTGATATAAAGATACCCTGCTTTGACCTCAACACTTCAATCCCCAAAAAATACTTCAGCTCCCCCAAATCCTTCATCTCAAATTCCTTAAATAGGTTACCCCGGAGACGTGCAATTTCTTCTACATCATCTCCAGTGATAATCATATCGTCTACATAGATGATAAGGCATGTAACCAGTTCATCTCTTCTTCTGAAAAACAGCGTATGATTTGAGTTGCTCTGACTGTAGCCATACTTCCTCATTGCCACTGAAAACCTCCCAAACCACGCTCTAGGTGATTGCTCCAGACCATACAATGCTTTCCTCAACCTGCATACTTCCCCTTGTCTGTAACCCTGAGTGAACCCCGGTGGAGGTTCCATGTACACTTCTTCCCTGAGATCTCCATGCAGGAACGCATTCTTAACATCAAACTGATGTAGTGGCCAATCCCTGTTAGCTGCAACTGAAAACAAAACTCTGATCGTATCAATCTTCGCGACCGGAGAGAAGGTTTCAGAGTAATCGATACCGTATGTCTGAGTGTACCCCTTCCCCACTAGCCTGGCCTTATACCTTTCAATACTCCCATCTGCCTGGTGTTTTATGGTAAACACCCACCGGCAGCCAACCGCTCTCTTTCCACTGGGTAATTCACACTTCTCCCAAGTGTCATTCTTGGCTAAGGCATTCATCTCAGTTTCCATAGCCTGAACCCACTTACCATCAGCAAGTGCCTCCTCCACCCTGTTGGGAACCTGGGTAGAGTAAACTGAGGCCACATGTACACGTGCCTGCTGAGACAAGTTTCTCTTCGCCAACTCAGCTATCGGATACTTATGTGTCCTGCTCACATGTTCTGGTTCATACCGCTTCGGGGGAATCCCCCGATTAGCCCGCGGAGGTAACACATATCTGTTTTCCTGCCCTGAACTCGTCTGTGACTCCCCCTGTACTGCACCACCCTCCTGACCTGTAATGTTAGTTTCACAAGTTTCAGAGGACATATTGTTGCTATCCGAATCATACTCATATACCTCAGGGATATCAGTCGGTGAAGGAGTAATTGGCTCGGTAGAGTGGACAGGTGGTTGTACTGTGTGTCGGGTCTGCTCGGTAGTTCCGCCTACTTGCTCTGTTGGGACTGTATCGGGCCAACACGGTGATATCCATCCTAGAGGGTCTAACTGCTGAGGCGGACTCTCCCCCTAACCACTAGGATGGGCAAAGAAATACTCGGTTTCCAGGAAATTACAGTCCATGGTCACATAGAGGTGACGGGTAGTGGGGTGGTAACACCGGTAGCCCTTCTGATGAGTACCATACCCTACAAAAACACACTTAAGGGAACAAGGTTCGAGTTTGGTCCTATCAGACTTAGGAATATGAACAAAGACCGAACACCCAAAGACCCGGGGGGAAGGACCAACTGAGAAGGGATACTGACTCTGTTACCCAGATACTGTAAGGGTGTCTCAAGATTCAGGGCCTTAGTGGGAAGCCTGTTTATGAGGTAAGCGGAAGTGGCTAGAGCTATGGGCTAAAGGTGCTGTGGACAGTGGGACTCAATCATGAGCGCCCTAGTCATTTCAAGGAGTTGACGGTTTTTACGTTCGGCCACTCCATTCTGTTGTGGGGTGTGAGAGCAAGAGGTTTGGTGGATTATCCCATGTTCCCGAAAAAACTGATTTAGGGTCGAGTTGATAAATTCCCCCCCATTATCAGACCTCAACATCTGAATGGTAGACGTAAACTGTGTTTGTACCATTTTAAAGAATTTTATGAACATTAGTGGAACATCAGATTTGTTTTTGAGAAAATAAATTCAGACCATTCTCGAACAATCATCAACAAACAAGACAAAATAGCGAAAACCATGATAACCAGTACTCAGGGTTGGGCCCCACACATCAGAATGTACCAACGAAAAAATATTTTTTGCTATAGAATACGAACTTGGAAATGACTGTCTGTGACTCTTGGAAAGAATACAAGTTTCGCAAGACAACTGACTATGCTGCGAAAAAAGAGTAGGAAATAAAGACTGTAAATACCCTAAAGACGGATGCCCCAACCGTCTATGCCATAACCACTGTTGGCGTTCTACTGTCCCGTGAGCAAGCGCTGCAGTTCCGTGGTGAGCTACCTCGTCCACATAGTACAGTCCATTTTCTTCAGTACCACGCCCAATCACTTTCCCCGACTGAATATCCTGCAGCAAGCAATATTTAGGGTATATCAGAACCACGCAATTCAACTCCCGTGTCACATGACTTATGGACAATAACTTGCAAGACAGATCGGGAACATAAAGACAATTATTTAATTTCACAGTGGGACAAATATCTATGGTCCTCGATCCAAGAACCGAAGAGAAACCACCGATGGCATTCTATATGGACCCCTTGTTAGGAGTCACACTGTTGGAGAAATCTGCTGGATCATATGTCATAGTGTCGGTGGCGCCACAGTCAAAAGGCCACCGATAACTTTTATTCATTGTGCCTGTAGTTGTATGAAGGCCCACACTTGTATTCTCCTGTTCAACTCCTGTACTATTAATATTACAATATTCCTGACATTTTAATTCATCTATTATATTCTTTTTCAACATATTACACGAAAGGACAGAATTATAAAGTGAGGAGTGGGGCACGTAGGAGGGGTGTTTGGGTATTTCACCAAATCACCCCAAATACCTAAATGTGATGGTTGTGTGAGACCTGCACTTTCTCCAGCCGCCATCCCTCTCTAGGTCGCCATTTCTCTCTCTCGCCCAACTCCTCCATTTTATCCCTGGCCGAATGAACTCCGGCCATCGCCGCCATCCCTGCGGCGGTGCCAGTGGGCTGTGTCGCTACCCCTGCGGTGTTGTTGGTTGATTGCACCGCCACCCTTGTCGCACCACTGGACTCCGCGCCGCCATGCCCGCTCGCCACTAGATGCGCGCCGCCGTAGCCCGCCGTGACCCCATCGCGACGCCGGCTGCGCCACCCATCTGGAAATCCAATTATCTCGAAGTAAGTGTCCCTTCTGTGTTCCACACGACCGCACTTGTCACACTTAATGGTAGTACGATCTCCGTCGTTGGACGGTGCGCCAGCCTGAGGGTTCCGCCGTGGTGGTAGCGGTTGTTTAGATCTGAATCTGGATGGGTCCGCCGCCGGTGAGTTCATCCCATACCCTCTCTGCGATTGGGTTTTTACGACGAGCCCTGTCCCGACTCCTGTTAGACCCACCGATGATGACCGATCTGTGCCCATAATTTCTCGCCATGCCGATTCTCGTCGGATGGTGGAGTAGGCCTTCTCTACGGTTGGAAGGGGGTTCTCTTTCAAGAGCTCTCTCCGTTCTGTATCATACCTGTCATCTACCCCGACGAGAAACTGAAAAAGCCTGCTTTCGGATCTGAGGCGGTTAAAAACTGTGATGTCCCCTTCGCAGGACATCGGATTTGGTTGTCTAAGTTCGATTTCCCTCCAAATCCTCTGAAAGTTGCTGTAGAATTGTTCAATGGTATCTCCACCCTGTTTCATACTGTGTGCTCGAACAGTGAGATCATAGATTTGGAGGCTGTCTCCCCCATGGCCGTAGGTTGCTTGTAATCCCTCCCACAGGGCTTTGGCCGTGGGGTACTCTGCGTAATTGGCCACTAGACCTGGTTCCATATTTCTAAGAATCCACGTGCAAACTACCAAGTCCGTTTGCTCCCACTGTGTGTAAGTTGGGTCCGCCACCAATGGCGGTGGTGGGACTCCGGTAAGATGACTCAATCTCCCCCTTCCCCCGATTTCCATTCGCATTAGTCGAGACCATAGGGAGTAATTAAATTCGTTCAATTTTATGTCAATTGAAATTGTTTGGGCTATTGGTGGCTGATTTGGCTGAGTTGGTTGAATTTGGATTGGTTGCAGGTTTCTGAGTAGGTTGGATAACTGTGAGGCTAGGGAATCGACTGGCTGCTGCGATTCCATGCCGGAACTGGCTGAGCTACTGTTTTCGGTCATGGTTGTGGTTAAGGTAAAAGTAGATGATGAGCAAGGATCGGATCCGTTACAGGATCGTCTCCCGTTCTGATACCATGTTAGAAGTAAAAAAGGCCATTAGGATTTGGGGAATTTTCTGTATTTTCTGTATTGAATTCTGTAATAGCTTGTTACAATACACAAGAGACAAAGTACAATATATACTAAAGAGTATTTACATAATTAAGGAAAGTCAACAACGAAATCCCTAACTTAACGTTTTCCTTTCTCAACAAGTATATAGTAAGACATGTATTAGTTAGTTTTCATCTAGGATTTCCTGCGTCTGCCGGTGTCGTCATTTGAGATTTTGCCTTTTCCAAGATTTCTTAAAAATATTAATATCCTAGTTTGAATAGGAGAAAGATTTCTTAAGAAACAGAATCAATAAAGGAGTACTGAAAATAAAATTTTCAAACATGTAGTACTAAAAGATTTTTGATAGGCCGGGAGGTAACAAAAAATTGGGCGTGGAAAGTGGTAGTTATCAATAATTATTCCTAATTTTTTTGTTATTTTTATAATTTGTTTAAGTTATTTTTAGTAACTCTTTTTAGCATATCTTTCATAATTTTCAATTATGAGTTATTTTGGTAATTAAAAACATGAGGGAATATTCTATAGGCAATAAACAACCACTGGGGATGTTGTATAAAATATAAGCGATCCAAAAGTTTAAACTAATTTTAATTTTAAAAAAAAATTTTGAGTCATATTAAACTAAATTGTCATAATTAACTACTCTTGCAATATTAAATAACGATTACCAGTCCATAAGTTTAAACTAATTCTAATTTTTAAAAAATACATTTGAATCATATTTAACTAAATTGTAATAATTACTCTATCTTGCAACATTAAAGAATGATTAATATATCATTTGTCGATGTATTTTTATGTTATCTTATCGATCACATTATCAAAATCTTTGGTATTGTCTGTTGGCCCAAATTATAAAGAGTTGATAAGTTTATATTAATTTAATATGTTTTAGTGTATTAATTATACTATACTCCTTAGTAAAACAACACAAATAATTATAACATCCAGAAAGGCGTCCAAAAGAAAACCTATTTCCATATCAACTTCCACGAGGCAAGAACAATAACAATGACAACAAGATATAAGGTTAGAGCCAACAAATTCATCCTTAGATGACTAGCTAGGATTTAGGAAGTTCTTCATATTTAAACTTTCATTCTCTATAGATTTCATCTCTAAATGCTCAATAATTTTCGGACTTTCCGCACGCTTAATTAGCTCGACAAGCTCAAAATCCGATCTGAAAGGAAAAACCTCATCGGCATCTCTCATTCCATCCCTGAGTTTCACCGCCTTACCAAAATGACGATCAGGGACCTCATAAAACATGACTTCATTCTAAGGGTGTCAATTCAGGTGGGTCGGGTTGGGATGGGGTATTATATAAAAAGTTATAACCCGAACCCGGCCCGAACTGAAAATTGACCCGAAAACCTCAACCCGAACCCGACCCGATCGGGTTCGGGTTGACCGAACACTGTTTGGGACACCCAACCCGACCCGATCAATTTTCTCTTTTCTTTTTTTTTTTTTTTTTAACTTTTTAAAATTTAATTTTATGTTTAAATTATTATAAAACTTGAAAGTAATATATAAAAATATATAATTTGTAAGGATTGACATAATTGCAATTAATATAAGATAAAAAAATAATACATAAATATTGTTGTGTTCTAATTCTAAGTGTAATTATAACTAAGTTCTATATCAACTCTATTTAAATTCTTATTTATATAAATTCAACAAAATTCAATCAATAGGGTAGTTATGTAAAATATAAATTAGATACATAAATATTATTTAAATCGAATAATATATTTTCTACTGAATTAATCATAATACGATTCTAATTGTTTAAATCTAAATAAATATATCTCTTTTTGTCTGTAAAATCCCTTTAATTCTTATCATATTGCAATCATGTATGTCTTTCTAATTAACAAAACTATATAATTTAGAGAAATTATGTAACGTTGACGTTATAAATCACGTTATTCGCAAATAATAATTACATGTTTATAGAAAAAATTATTTTACTAGCCATTTTTTTAATAGTCTATTATATTATATTATAAAAATACGAGTTGGTTATTGGGTTTCTTGAAATTTATTGGTCGTCAAAATATTCTTACAATAATAATTTCAATAATATTTAATTAAGTTAATTATACAAACCAATATGTATTGTAAATTATTATTGAAATTTTATAAATACTTAATTATGGATAGAAATTTTGTTACAGTTCTAATCTTGATCAAATTTTAAATCTAACTCTAATAAATTTTACCCACATTAAAAATTTATTTATAATCTTAATTAAGAACTAATTCTAAGTGTAATTATAATTAAGTTCTATGTCGACTCTATTTAAATTCTTATTTATATAAATTCATTAAAATTCAATCAATAAGGCAATTATGTAAAATATAAATTAAATACGTAAAAATTATTTAGATCGATTAATATATTTTCTACTAAACTAATCATAATGAAATTCTAAATCTTTTTGTCTGTAAATCCCCTTTAGATTTTAATTCTAATCACATTACAATTATATATGTATGTCCATTTAATTAAAAAAACTATATGATTTATACCAATCATATAATATTATCATTATAAATCACGTTATCCTCAAATGATAAATAAATTATTATTCTTTAAATATATCTAATTCTAAATAAGTAATCATTTTATATATGTTTATCTAATTAAAAAACACCCTATAATTTTTTAAAAATGCAATATATCAAATATAAACTAGACACATAAATATTATTTAGATCAAATTATTTACGTAATATATTTTTTAATAAATTAATAATAAAGAAATTCTAATTATGTAAATTTAAATAATGGCATAATATTCTTTTTATCTTTAAACTCCTTTAAAATTTAAATTTAATCATATTACAATTATATATGTCCATTTAATTAAACAATCATTATTTTATATATATTTATTTAATTAAAAAACACTCTATAATTTTTAAAAAATATAATATATTTTTTTTATTTTCGGGTTGGGTCGGGTCTGGTTCAGGTTATGCATCTCCCGAACCGTTTTTCTGTAGCACCCAACATGGAGATGCCACACCCCCGCACTACAGGTCGATCCACACACGAAATGGATAGTCCGTACATGAACCAACCTGCAGCGAACGGGAGACAATAAAAATAACCAACTAGCTAGGCGGGGACTAGACCCTAAATGAATTAAATCCAATACCTGAAGATTCAAAATGCGGAAGCATAACTCTATCATTTCATTATCATATATCAAGTATCCAAAAGCTCATCATATTATAATTAACATATCAATACATTATCATCTCCAACATAGTACACATGCAAAAGTCTTCATATTCTAATAACAACTATAACATGCTAACTCTGGAAATTTCACTATCCTGAAAATAGATGAAGTGCTAGACTCAGCTGGACGACACGACCCGACTCCCGCCTAGCACACCACGGTGAAAACCTGAAAGGTGGAGGCGTCAGTCTATGAAGACCGAGTGAGGGGCATAAATATATATATATAAACAGAAGTAACATGCAAGTTATAACCTCGGGTAATGCTTTTGCAATAAAAGTAATATAAATTCAAGAATATAATACACATCGCCCGAGATTACAACTATCAAGTTTAATAAGTTTATTCAATCAATTTCATGCTTTCAATCAGTGGCCCTGGCGAGTAAGGGCGATTTCAACCTTACACCAATAGTGATCGTTACATGCTTATTTAATTATCACGTGATCATGTAATTCAAATATAGTGCACACATATTCATTTCATGAACTCCTTTACTCCGGGTGATGGTGGGTTTGCAAGGCCCTCACCATCCATGCTACGTACGTCAGGAACATGACTTCCACGTACGAGATTCCTTCCTCCACCAAACCACCTAGTGGATTCAAGGGTCATCCCAATGTTGAGGGGTGTGCAGAGTTACCGGTCAGCCCTGTGCTTTCCCCGGTTGGCTCGTACACTAACCCTCAGGCCCAAAGTGCTATCATGCTACTCGCCAATATACAATCACGATCTAATCATGATGCACGCATTGCTTTCCATGATCATGATATTAATCAAACTACACGCATTGTTTTGCATGAGCCTGATTTGCTTCAAATTACTTTAAAAGTTTAGAAATGATTATAGGAAAATATATGTATACCTTTTGGCTTGAAAGTTCACATAGAGGTTATAGGGTTTTATGTAACTAGCAATTAAACCTCACCTTTACCAACAAAATATAAGTAGGACACGGCATACGGGGCTGGCTCCTCGTCCCAGGGAAGCTGGTCTGTGCAAGAAATACGTGTACACGTGAGATACGACTCTAAATGGACCAAATATGACGAACGGCGAATATGCAACGAGACGACGAGAAATGTACAATGTAGCATGTAATCATCATGTTTTGGCATGTAATTAATCATATAATAACAATTTGTGATCAATAAAGGCATTGGATTAAAATCCCAAAATTCCCATTTTTATGCAGTAGGTTTTGTTTTGTCAGCGAGGTGGGAATGACCGTTCCAGCCCTCAGTGTAAAATGGGAAGGGTCGTTCCCATGGTGCACCGAAAATGCCCCTGCGCTTTTAAATTAAAATGGCAACTTCGCTGGGAGTGGCCCTTCCGGCTCGCAGGCCAAAATGGGAACGATCGTTCCCATGCGCGCGGGCTTTGAATTCAAAGGAGTGGGAGAAAGGGCCGTTCCCGCTCCTCTGTAAATGCAGAAACTGAGCAGAACAGGGGAGGCACTCAGGACAAAATCAACAACCCCAAAACATCATCAAATCCACATTTAAATGCAAGAAATCTGGTAATTCATATACATACATGTTCAAAGTAACATAAAACATCATTTAAACCATTAAACCATGCTTGAACATCACAATTTCTCACTTTCAAGCTCCTACTCCAAATCATCACACAAGCTTCCTTTCTTCAAGAATTCATGCAATAATCCAAGGAAGAATCATATATTCATGTCTCTAACAAGCAATAATTCATTTATTCCATGAATCCTCAAACCCTAGCTTCAACCAAAATGATCAAGAACCAAGTATTCATGCATATACCCACCTTGAAGCTAAAGAAATGGAGAAAAGGGATGAAGATGATGATCAAGCTTCAAAGCTTGGAATTTTTCTTGACATCTTGGATGTTTTTGATGAAATCCCTTCTTTCTTTCTTTTGAGCTTGTGGTTCGATGGAGAAAAGGAAGCAAATATCGATGGATTTGGATGAAAAAAAAAATGGACAAGGAAACTTGGAGATGGTTTATACCGTGATTCATCCTTCTTGAAATAAGTGAAATGCTCAAATTGTAATTTAGTCCCTCAATTGTTTGAGTCATGCAATCAAGGATGATTTTTTTATCAAATGATCAATTGAATCCATGAGAAAGCTATGCAATTTAGTCCTCGAATTTTGAAGAAAGATCATTTAAGGACAAGTTGACACTTAATTCATACTCAACAATTATTTCACGCAATAAATATTTTCAAGTCATGAAATAAATTCTCAATTTGATATAATTTCATAAAATTCCTTGAAAGTATGATAAAATATAATTTATAAAATTATAATAAAACATAAGAATTTAGTAAATGAAAATTGGGGAGTTACAATTCTCCTCCCCTAAAAAGGACCTGGTCCCCAGGTCCACAATCGAGTTTCTAAAATAATGCATATTCCATAAGAGAACCCCGTCTCTTAAACAAAGAATGAAAGAACCCTGTCTTTCAACAAGAAATGAGAGAACCCCGTCTCTCAACAAGAAATAAGACAGAGGCCCAGTCTCTGTCCACATAAGGTAACAATCCAAGAAAACAATTATGGAAGCCTTTATTACATAAGGAGCAAATATAATCCTCCACAAAGAGCAAAGCATTACTAACAAGAAATTAAAACCGTAAGAACTCCATGATGCTCGTGATATGGATGTTTAAGTATACCGTTCACCATTGATTATGGCATGGATGTACTTAATACCTTCGGCTACCACATTCGGATTAACATCCATGTTTTGCACCTCCCTTGCTAGGTTATACGCACGAGCTTGAACTAATGGCCTCTCACCCCCCGACCGACATTTCCCGTCACTTTGGACACATGTTTGCTTGATGTTCATTGCTCCCGCACCTCATACATAAGTTTAACCGCTTCCGACAAGCCTCATAAGTATGGTTGTCACGCCCACAATACACGCAAATAACCTTTCCCGACTGTGGTGGCAATGCCGTGGCAGAAGCATTTCCCGAAGTTGACCTATCCATTTGGAACTTCTTCTTTTTAGGTCTTTCCTGAGATGATAGGATCGAATCAGTAATGAACCTTTTTGTTGCATTAGGCCCTTATCCCGATCCTGAAGCTAGGTCCTTTTCGAAATGGGGAATAGGCCTCCTGGCATTGTCCGAATCCTCGACCTTCAAACCTTTAGTAGTAGCTTTAGCCCAGGTACTCGTATTAGCAGCTTTCAAGGCATCCTGTATATCTGGCCTGAGTCCTTGCACAAATTGCATCGCCTTGTGGAAGTCATCACTTGCTATATTGGGTTCATAGCGAGATAATCTTTCAAACTCCGCGATGTACTCACCCACAGATCTCCCTCCTTGCTTCAATTCAGTAAATTCTCTCAATCTACGAGTACGTGAAGCTTGTGGGATGAATTTATTTCTGAACTCCCGGACAAATACTTCCCAAGTAATAGCTTCCCCGGAAGCCTCTAATACAATCTGAGTACTCTCCCACTAGGAGTAAGCCTCGCCCTGAATCAGAGTAAGGGTGCAGCGAGCTTTCTCCTGAGTGTCACAAGGAATGAGCTGCCAAATCCTCTCAACCTCTTTAAGCCACATCTCAGCCTGAATATCGTCGCCCCTATAAAATTTCGAAGGATGATGATTCTGAAACTCCCATAATATAGCAAAAATAGGGTTCTCCTGTGGTGCTACAGGAGCAGGTGGTGCTGGAGGAACCCGTTCCTGAAGCCTCTGATCAATCAGCCCTACTACGGCGTTCATAAAATCCTGGGGCTGTGCCTGAGGAGGTGGAGGAGGGGGTGATCTCTCCCGGCGGTGATGGTGATGATGTCGATGTCTCGGGGACCGATCACGGTGATGTCTATCACAAGCCATTCTGAAATTAAATCACTACACATGCATGGTTGGTTAATAAATGCAAATGTGCGCAAATAATTCCATAAGATCAATAAAGCACATATTCAAAGAATTAAGTGGCTCAAATAATTCAAGAATTCAAGTAAATCACGTAATTCATATAAATGCAGACTCTCAAGTAACAATTAATCCTATGCCGTTCGACCTAGACTCACGAGACACGACACTAGAACCTCGGTCTTGCAATCGGGCTCTGATACCACTTAAGATGTAGCACCCCTGCACGTGGAGATGCCACACCCCCGCACTACAGGTCGATCCACACACGAAATGGATAGTTCGTACATGAACCAACCTGCAGCGAACGGGTGACAATAAAAATAACCAACTAGCTAGACGGGGACTAGACCCTAAATGAATTAAATCCAATACCTGAAGATTCAAAATGTAGAAGCATAACTATATCATTTCATTATCATATATCAAGTATCCAAAAGCTCATCATATTATAATTAACATATTAATACATTATCATCTCCAACATAGTACACTTGCAAAAGTCTTCATATTCTAATAACAACTATAACATGCTAACTCTGGAAATCTCACTTTCCTGAAAATAGATGAAGTGCTAGACTCAGCTGGACGACACGACCCGACTCACGCCTAGCACGCCATGGTGAAAACCTGAAAGGTGGAGGCGTCAGTCTGTGAAGACCGAGTGAGGGGCATAAATATATATAAACACAAGTAACATGCAAGTTATAACCTCGGTAATGCTTTTGCAAAAAAAGTAATATAAATTCAAGAATATAATACACATCGCCCGAGATTACAACTATCAAGTTTAATAAGTTTATTCAATCAATTCCATGCTTTCAATCAGTGGCCCTGGCGAGCAAGGGCGATTCCAACCTTACACCAATAGTGATCGTTACATGCTCATTTAATTATCACGTGATCATGCAATTCAATTATAGTGCACACTTATTCATTTCATGAACTCCTTTACTTCGGGTGATGGTGGGTTTGCAAGGCCCTAACCATCCATGCTACGTACGTCAGGAACATGACTCCCACTTACGAGATTCCTTCCTCCACCAAACCACCTGGTGGATTCAGGGGTCATCCCAATGTTGAGGGGTGTGCAGAGTTACCGGTCAGCCCTGTGCTTTCCCCGGTTGGCTCGTACACTAACCCTCAAGCCCAAAGTGCTATCATGCTACTCACCGATATACAATCACGATCTAATCACGATGCATGCATTGCTTTCCAAGATCATGATATTAATCAAACTACACGCATTGTTTTGCATGAGCCTGATTTGCTTGAAATTACTTTAAAAGTTTAGAAATGATTATAGGAAAATATTTGTATACCTTTTGGCTTGAAAGTTCGCATAGAGGTTATAGGGTTCTATGTAACTAGCAATTAAACCTCACCTTTACCAACAAAATATAAGTAGGACACGGCCTACGGGGCTAGCTCCTCGTCCCGGGGAAGCTGGTTTGTGCAAGAAATACGTGTACACGTGAGATACGACTCTAAATGGACCAAATATGACGAACGGCGAATATGCAATGAGACGACGAGCAATGTACAATGTAGCATGTAATCATCATGTTTTGGCATGTAATTAATCATATAATAACAATTTGTGATCAATAAAGGCATTGGATTAAAATCCCAAAATTCCCATTTTTATCCAGTAGGTTTTGTTTTGTCAGCGAGTGGGAACGGCCGTTCCGGCCCTCAGTGTAAAATGGGAAGGGCCGTTCCCACCGTGTACCGAAAATGCCCCTACGTTTTTAAATTAAAATGGCGACTTCGCTGGGAACGGCCCTTCTGGCTCACAAGCCAAAATGGGAACCGGCCATTCCCATGCTCGCTCCGGCTTTGAATTCAAAGGAGTGGGAACGACCCTTCCCAGAATGAACTGGGGACGGGAAGGGCCATTCCCACTCCTCTGTAATTGCAGAAACAGAGCAGAACAGGGGAGGCTCTCAGGACAAAATCAACAACCCCAAAACATTATCAAATCCACATTTAAATGCAAGAAATCTGTTAATTCATATGCATACATGTTCAAAGTAACATAAAACACCATTTAAACCATGCTTGAACATCACAATTTCTCACTTTCAAGCTCCTACTCCAAATCATCACACAAGCTTCCTTTCTTCAAGAATTCATGCAATAATCCAGGGAAGAATCATATATTCATGTCTCTAACAAGCAATATTTCATTTATTCCATGAATCCTCAAACCCTAGCTTCAACCAAAATGATCAAGAACCAAATATTCATGCATATACCCACCTTGAAGCTAAAAAAATGGAGAAAAGAGATGAAGATGATGATCAAGCTTCAAAGCTTGGAATTTTTCTTGACATCTTGGATGATTTTGATGAAATCCCTTCTTTCTTTCGTTTGAGCTTGTGGTTCGGTGGAGAAAAAGAAGAAAATATCGATGGATTTGGATGAAAAAAAAATGGACAAGGAAACTTGGAGATGGTTTATACCGTGATTCATCCTTCTTGAAATAAGTGAAATGCTCAAATTGTAATTTAGTCCCTCAATTGTTTAAGTCATGCAATCAAGGATGATTTGTTTGTCAAATGATCAATTGAATCCATGAGAAAGCTATGCAATTTAGTCCTCGAATTTTGAAGAAAGATCATTTAAGGACAAGTTGACACTTAATTCATACTCAGCAATTATTTCACGTAATAAATATTTTCATGTCATGAAATAAATTCTCAATTTGATATAATTTCATAAAATTCCATGAAAGTATGATAAAATATAATTTATAAAATTATAATAAAACATAAGAATTTAGTAAATGAAAATTGGGGCGTTACATTTTCAGGTCAACCCGGGTTGGACCCGAGCCCGATCCGAATGTCTCTCTCCTCTTCGGGTTATTTTCGATTCGACCCGAACCCGACATACCTAAACCCTATCTCGATATTTTAGTGGGTGGGTCGTGTCGGGTCCGAAATTGACACCCCTACTTCATTCGATGTTGTCGTTCGTGTCTGCACCTATAATACCCCGCTATTTCGGTCGTTCAGGTATGACTTGTGTGCTCTTTAATTGCGCGTTTAAATTATTATAATTACGTGATTATATGATTAACTTTTATTATTATTTGAATTTTATGAATATTTGAATTATTTGGAATTGAATTTTATGAATGTTTGAATGATTTGCGCATGAAAGTTATGATTGCTTGTCGTTTCTATATGAAATGATTTCGGAATTTCGTGAAATTTTAATATGTTGGAGATATGTGTGTCATGAATGTGAATATATGCTCGTTTTATATTTTCGGATTCGTTTGGTTGCTTTTTAAATTTATTTTGTGTGTTTGGCACCAAACGGGAGCTAATGGGAAATTAGCGTACCTTTGGTTCTGTATGTGATATCTTGAGCTAGGGAACTCGAAATCGAGTTTCGTCACTTTCGTTGGACTTGTATCGACGAATCGGGTTCAATAAACTTAGTCTTATATTTTTCTAAGAGCATTTGGACCTTCGAAATTCAACCAAAACATGAAACAGTTGCAAAATCTGCCACCTTTAGCCATTTTCAACTTATCTCCCTCAAACCTTGACCAAATTAACCATGGTTGGAGGCTATGGAACCCTAGTTAAGCCCACTATCTTCCCATACTCCTTTCCCACCGAACCATACTCCACAAATCAAGCAAATTCATCCAAAAGCCCCTACTTCCAGTTTCATCCAGTAACCTTGCCATACCTTGGAGATTCAAGGCTCAAATCTCTTCCAACTTTCATCCAATCCACAAGGTGAGCTTAGGGTTGTAATATACATTCATTAATTGTCATTTTAAGCCATGCATCCCCAAGGAGTGGAGAAGAGTTTAACTGGGAAAGTTTTTCTAGAGAGTTTCGCCATAAGCGCCCGTGAAAGAAGATTCCAGGAAGTCTCGGAGTTGAATCAAGGAAATCAAACCGTGGAAGATTATATTTTGGAATTCGAGAGGCTTGCCCCGTATGCCCCTCATATTACAAATGATGATACTTAGAAAGCTTGGAATTTGTGCACGGATTTAGGTATGAGATTCAGGAAGGTTTACAAGCTGCTACTGTGGACACATGGGAGAAAGCCACAAGAAAGGCCCTTAAGGTGGAAGCTAATAAGAGAAGATTGAGGCCCCCAACTTATTCTTCGGGGTAAGGTTGGGGTTCTAATTTTGGTAAGAGGCCTGCCTTCAAGTAGGCCTCCTGTCTTCAAAGCCCAAGGTCCTACTGTTTCTAACAAGAAAGCCCGACCTCTTGTACCGGTGGCACCTGCCCTACCGGCGCCGATACAATGTGCCTATTGTGAGGGTCCCAATCGTACCTAGGAGACTTGCTGGAAAAAACTCAAGAGATGTTATAAATGTGGAGAAATGGGTCATATGATCAATGCTTGCCCTCAGATGAGAGTCCCTCAACCTCGAACTCATCAACCTTTGAATATGATGCCTCCGAGAGCCCATATCCAAGTGAGAGCTTATGCTTTGGAAGGAGAAGATGAGAATGTGGAAGTGGATGCCAATGCTGTCATTGAAGGTACCATTAGCATACATGGCATTCCATTGCATGCATTGTTAGATCCGGGAGCAACGCATTCATTTGTTGCTTCCCGGCTTGTTCATACACTCTCTTTACCTGTTACTTGCTTTGATGATTTCTTTGTTATTACTTCTCCTCTTGGTGGTAACTTGGTGACAAACTGTGTCTACCGTGGTTGTCCGGTGGTTGTGGAAGATCAAGAGCATCCGGCTAATTTGATTGTGATGCCTATGAAGAAGTTTGGGGTGATTTTGGGAATGGACTGATTGTTCTGGCACCGAGCTAAGATGGATTGTTTTGAGAAGAAGGTTCTTTTGGGTTATACGGTGTTCTCGGGCCAAAGATTGAAGGCTTGCCCATTTATTTCCTTTATGGAAGCTAACAAGATGTTCTGGGACGCTGCGATGGGCTATGTGGCTTATCTTTTAAACAAGCCGAAAGATCAAGCCAAGCTCGAGAAGACGGAGATTGTGAAAGAATTTCCCGATGTTTTTCAGGAAAGTTTGAGGTCTCTACCTCCGGATCGAGACATTGAGTTTGTAATCGATCTCTATCCCGGAACGGAACCGTATGCGAAGTCTCCCTATAAGATGGCTCCGACAGAGTTGAAGGAGCTAAAGACGCAACTTGATGAGCTCTTAGAATGTTGTTACATCCGCCCGAGCATTTCTCTGTGGGGTGCTCCCGTCTTGTTTGTAAAGAAGAAAGATGGGACGCTGCGGATGTGTATTGACTACCGTGAGCTAAACCTGTTAACGGTTAAGAACAAATACCCACTTCCTCACATAGAAGAGTTGTTTGATATTCTCCAAGGTTCGTGTGTTTACTCCAAGTTGCACTTGAGGCAATGGTATTATCAATTGCGCATCCAGGAAGAAGATGTACCGAAAACAGGTTTCAACACGCGCTATGGGCATTTCGAGTTTGTAGTGATGCCTTTTGGTCTTACTAATGCTCCAGCGGCGTTTATGGACATGATGCACCGAATATTCCGACCTTACCTCGATAAATTTGTAGTCATCTTTATAGATGATATTCTGGTGTCTTCTAGGTCCGTGGAAGAGCATGCGCAGCACTTGAGGATGGTTTTGTCTACACTTCGAGAGCACTGTTTGTTTGCCAAGTTCAATAAGTGCGAGATTTGGTTGGATCGAGTTTCCTTTTTGGGTCACTTCATCTCGGGAAAAGGTGTAGAAGTGGATTTAGTGAAGATTGAGACGGTTATGCTTTGGAAGCAACCGAAGAATGCCTCAGAGGTGAGAAGTTTTCTGGGATTAGTGGGGTATTATAGGTGCTTTGTGAAAGTTTTCTCGAAGATTGCCTCCCCATTGACCCGGTTAACAAAGAAAGAGGCTATGTCCAAGGGGGATGAGGCGTGTGAGAAGAGTTTCCAAATTCTTAAGGAGAGGTTGACTACTGCACCGGTTTTAACCTTACCCGAAGGTTCAGAAGGCTACTCAGTCTGCACCGATGCCTCTAAGGAAGGGCTCGGTTGTGTGTTGATGCAGAAGGGTAAAGTGGTAGCCTAATAAGGAAATTAAAGGATCACGAGAGAAATTATCCCACTCATGATTTGGAACTCGCCGCGGTTGTGTTTGCCTTGTTGAAATAGCGTCACTATCTCTATGGAGCTACCTTTGATGTGTTTACCGATCACCAGAGTTTGAAGTATTTGTTCACCCAAAAGGATTTGAATGCAAGGCAACGGCGTTGGGTGGAACTGCTCGAGGATTATGATTGTCGAATTCAATACCATCCAGGTAAAGCCAATGTGGTTGCAGATGCTTTGAGCCGCAAAGCTAGTGTTTCGGGTTTGGAAGCAGGTTCGAGCAAGGAGGTTTTGGTAACTCTAGTTTCAGAAGCTCGACTAGTAAACATCTCTGTTCAACCGATTTTGAGGCAAAGATTGATTGAAGCTCAATCTAAAGATCCGGAAATACAGAGATTGGTGGCGAAAGCAAGGATTGATCTAGAAACTAAGTTTGGGTTCGATGATTTGGGTTTGTTTCGATCTAAGGCTCGGGTTTGTGTTTCGGAAGAGTTGAGGAGGTTGGTTTTGGATGAGGCACATAAGTCGGCTTATACGGTACATCCCAGTACTACCAAGATGTATAGAGATTTGAAGACTCTATATTGGTGGAATGGCATGAAGAGAGACGTTGCTAACTATGTTAGAAGATGTCATACATGCCAAGTGGTGAAGGCTAAACACCAAAAACCGAAAGAAACTCTCCAACCACTTCCAATTCCCGAATGGAAGTGGGAGCAAGTGACAATGGACTTTATGTCCAACTTGCCAAGAACTAAAAGAGGTTTTGATGGGATATAGGTCATTATTGATCGATTAAAGAAGTCGGCTTATTTTCTCAAAGTCCGAGTGTCCGACAAGGTGCCTAAGCTTGCTAGGTTGTATCGGAAAGAGATTGTAAGTTTACACGGAGCCCCGGTCAGCATTGTTTCAGATAGGGATCCTCAGTTCACTTCGAGCTTTTGGCAAGAGTTACAGAAGTGTTTGGGAATGAAGCTTCAGTTTAGCACCGCATTTCACCGACAAACGGATGGACAATCCGAGAGGTTGATAAGGTATCTCGAGGACATGCTTCGTGCTTATGCCTTGGATTACTCGGATTCGTGGGATGAACAGTTGGATTTGGTTAAGTATACCTACAATAACAGTTTTCAGTCCTCAATTGGTATGGCTCCTTACGAAGCTCTTTATGAAAGGAAGTGTCGATCCCCTCTCTTTTGGGAAATTGATGAGTGGAGATGGACTAAGGATGGAAAGCTTGATAGAGCTAAGAAGCCGAAAGAGATCCTAGATACCATTGAGAAGGTGAAAGTGATTCAACAGAGGTTGAAGGTAGCACAAGACCAATAGAAGAGTTATGCTGATAAGAGAAGTCGGCCCTCGGAGTTTGGAGTCGGAGATAAGGTCTTCTTAAAGGCATCTTCTAGGAAAGGGATTGCTCGGATTGGTAAAGGTGGAAAGCTTAACCCGCGCTACTTAGGCCCCTTTGAGATCCTTGATCGAGTTGGGGAAGTAGCATATCGACTTGAACTGCCACCGAGCTTAACCGGGATTCACAATGTTTTCCATGTTTCTCAGTTAAGGAAATTCTATCCCGATGAGCCTTCTATTCTACCTGTTGAAGAGGTGCAACTTGAGCCGGATTTAACAATCAAGAAGCACCCGGTTAAGATTCTAGACCAAAAGATGCAAGAGTTGAGGAACCGGTAAATACCTCTTGTAGAGGTGTTGTGGCGTGATCAGAAATCCGAGGAAGTCACTTGGGAAACTGAGGCTACAATGTTGCAATTGTATCCGGAACTTTTCAAGACCCTCGCTTCGGACCTGAGGGCAGGGCCTTTTGAAGGAGGGGAGGTTGTAACATCCCGATCATCCGGATATACATGTATGCCTTTACGGGGTGTTATGTGGGCAATTTATTTATTTACTTATGCCTTTTGTATTACTTTTATTGATTTTTTACTTGGATTTACTTGATTACTTGATACTTGAACGTTTATGCTCTTTTTCTTGAGTTTTGTTCTCTACGTGCCCATATGTGATTCCGATTTCTGTGGATTCTTGATATACATGAACTGTGTGACTTATGTACGTGTTAGCATGCTCGTTTGGTGTTTTGGGTTCGTTTGGTTGAGCTTGTGTTCGTTTTGTTTTACGGAACCTAGAGGACGGTTAAAGGGCATTTAGCGCACCTCGAGTTCCGGGTGGCGTATCTTGAGCTAGGGAATTCGGATTCGAATTCTGGAAGAGGTGTTGGACTCGTTATGAGATTTTCAAGCTTTTACGCCTAAACTCACACTTTCCTAAGCCCTTTTAGACCTCCGAAAATCGATCGGAACGAGCTCTTGTGTCAAGGATTGCCCTTTTTGTTGACTAGTCTCACTTCTGGGCCCCATTTAACCCCTTAATAAGCTCTAACCTTGACTTTCTTGTACCAAACTCAACTATACCCTCTCCCACACCCCCCATTTCGAGCCAACTCCAAAAGCAAGAGAGAAAAGAAGCCCCATTTCATCTCCAAGGAAGAAAGAAGGGAGAAAAGAGCCACTATTCCAAATTTGAAGATTTTGAGCAATCCACACCATCATTTCTTATCAATTCAAGAGGTAAGTTTATTTTTGACTCCTCCATGATTGTATGGTTCTTTAAGTGTAATATCTTGAGCTATAACCTTGGATTGCATGAGTGTTGGCATATCTTGTGAATAGTAAGGGTTTTATGGAATTTGTGATCTCTAGCATGCTTCCTTACGGATTATTTGAGTTTGATGCATGATAATAGTTCCTATGTCATCCATTTTGAGTTATATGAACTTATTTCAAGTGTTAGAGTTGAATCCATGCATCCACCATTTTTTGTAACTTGGAGGTTTTTGAAAGAACTTGAGTTTTGGCATCCTTGCATGAAGTTTTGCATCCTAAGGCCATAATATGACTTGTAATGCATGGGTTCTTGCTTCCTTTACTTGCCATTATGTGTTAATATGTTAGTATGTGGCCTAGATTGAGCTTTTGTAGGAGTTTGGTGGCTGAATTTTGGATATTTTTGTTCCAGGCAGCCCTAACGCCCATTAGGGAATTCCTTTGTTTAAGGAGCTAACGGGCGTTAGTCCCTTAGCTGAGGGTTCTAACCCTCCTAACAGGGGTTAGTCCCTCCTTCATGTGTGAGGGTAAAGACCGTTAGTCCCAGATCAGGAGCTACTGACCTGGCTAACGGCCGTTAGGTCCAGGAAGAGGAAAAGGGGCTAACGGCCTCCTGCGTGTGTTTGTGCCATTTGTTCATTTCTTGGCTTTTTTTGCTTGCATCCTTGCTTCTTACTTGACTTATGCATGCTATGAAGGTGTTGTAATGTGTGCTTTAAGTATTGCATTTTATTCATGGCTTGATTTGATTCGAAACGTGCAAGTTATGTACACTTATGCCCTAGTTCTGAATTCATTGCATTGCATACTCGTTATTCACATTCATAAGCATAGGCCGAGCATATATTTGGTTCATTTTGAGTCTAAGATTATCCCTTGTTGTTTGTTTTTTTCAGAGGACCTTCCCGTGGACGACGAGGTTGCCCCTTGAGTGTCCGGTTCCTACTCTTTTGTTACCACCACTACCCGTGCAAGGTGAGGTTTTTGTTTCTTTTAGTTATTTGACCTACAACCCTATATGGTTTGAAGCCTCACATGCGAAATAAGTATATTATATGATAGATACGTGTATGATATATATGTTGAGGGCTTGTCCCGTTTGTTATAAGACTTTGAAAACACTTTGTATATATACATAAGATATTTTGCCTTTGTTTTGAAAAAAAAAATTGGTTAAGTGTGTGTGTGTAAGCGAGAATGTGCTTTGAAAGATAAGCTTTGGTAAGTGTGATTTTTGTGATATGTTTGGGCCCCGAAGAATGGTATGGTAATCTAGATTCGGCTGTCGGGTCACCGAGCTCTTCCATCAACATTTTGTATTTGAGAGTCTCACCCAACCATGGGAGGTTTGGGGAAGGGTGTTTCTCTTGAGCCGGCAGAGATAACCGTCGAAGGTTTCAAGGTCGTGATTAATCCTTGTCTCTTGTGATTTTTGGATAGCTAGGGCCGTCAACCCTTCTATCACCTGGTGTGAAGGTTGGACTATGCTTTGTTTTGCTTTGTTATGCCTTTCGTTATGGAAATTTGGAGGTGTGACTCGTGCTCGCCGAGTTGGTTGGTTGTGTATGATCTATGGAACAAGAGTGGACTTCTAAGTACCCAAAACTTGTTGTTTTAGCCTTTGGCCTAAAATCCTAATATATATGTATATGTATAACATGGGTAAAAGCTTTGGCTTGCAAAAACCACTCTTAGTTCATGGATGCTTTTGATTTTGATTAAGTGTTTTGCTCTATATGTATATTGGGTATGTGAGTTAACCCCCTTGCTAGCCTTTAGGACTAACCCTCGTTGTTTTTCCCCTTTTCCCCCTTCTTTTGAGTTGGCACCACCTTCTGAGTCGAGCTAGGCGGCATGTGTCTGTCGAGTTTGCTTGTGGTGTAGCTCCGGTCTCATGCATTTTGTAGTGGCTTATGTATCTTGCCTTTACGCACCTTTGGAATATGTATTCGTACCTATGCTATTTTGGCCTCGGATGGGCATTGTACATGTTGTATATATGTTGTTATAACTTGACTCTTTAAATTATATCCTCTAGTTATGCATTATGTGATCTTGGGAACTTATGTATGAATGTTTTAACGCTTCTGCTACTTTAGTTTTAATTTTCTTAATTCTTGAGGGTCTAAGCCGCCTAGCGAGGGTGTGTGTTTTGTGTGTCTCCCGTTCACTATGGTTTGATACAGGTGCGAACCCTCCATTTCGTTACTCGTGTTAGACCTTAGTGCGGGGGATGTGGCACCCTTCGCTTCGAGGTGTTACTTCTAGACTGTGTTGGGGCAAGGTAGTAATACTCAGTCTCAACAATATCACAATTAACTATGACAAACATACGCCGGGTTTTAGGATTATAGCAGCGGTACCCTTTTTGGTGAACCCCATACCCCACAAAAACACATATTTCGGAACAGGGATCAAGTTTAGAACGATGTGATTTTGGTACATGAACAAACATAACACACCCAAAAACCCTTGGTGTTAATGCTAGAGCAGGTGGAATGAGGGTAAAATCACTCAAAGTTTGAATAGGAGTGCGGAAGTTTAGAATTTTGGTGGGCTAACAATTGGCCAAATAAGTGGCGGTGGCAACGGCCTCGGGCCAAAAAGATGGAGGGACGTGGGACTCAAACATCAAAGCCCGGGTAATCTCTAAAAGAAATCGGTTTTTTCGTTCAGTAACCCCTTTCTGTTGTGGTGTATTTGGGCAAGTTGTTTGATGAATTAGGCCATTTTCAGAAAAGAATGTATGGAATTTTTGGGTAACAAACTCCCCCCCCCCCCCCCCCCTCCCCGCCCAAATTATCGGTCCTAAGAATTTTTATTTGAGCACCAAATTGGGTTTTAATCATACGGTAAAAAAGAAGGAACTTATCAAACACTTTAGACTTGTGTTTCAAAAAATATATCCAACACATACGACTGCAATCATCAATAAAGAGCACGAAATACCGAAAACCCCCTCCCCCGATAACCGGGGCTGGCCGCCAAACATCAAAGTGTATTAAAGAAAAAGAACAATAATATTATTATTCAGAAACAAAGGCTGTCTATGGCTTTTGGTCAAAACACAAGTCTCACAAGAAATATGTTTACTAGAAAACTGAGGAAAAAGTTTCTTGATATAACCCTCAGAAGGATGCCCCAGACGTCGATGCCACAACAAACTCTGGTTGTCAACTGAACGTTGTGCCATTAGAGTCTGTCCCTCAGAAGTCACCTAATCCACATAGTACAGGCAATCCCTTTTAGTGCCACGCCCAATTATCTCCCTCGAACGGATATCCTGCAATACACAGAAAGTGGGATACATTACGATCGTGCAATTTAGTTCCTTAGTCACATGACTAATAGACAACAACTTATTCGACAGTGAGGGAACAAGAAAGCAATTAGAGAGTTTCAGTGTTGGACTGAGTTCAATAAGACCCCCACCCATAATAGAAACATGTTCACCACTAGCAGTTTACAAGACATCCCGCCTAGGAACTTGAGGGAAAATAATATCAGATAATTCATACGTGACAGTATCCGTCGCACCACAATCAAATATCCAAGCAGAATTTTTATTTTTTTCAGTCATCGACTTGTTAACAATATGCAGAGAAGGCCAATTACCATGAATACCGTGCACATCATCATAATTAGGGGAATTGAAAGGGGGTTAAGTCAAAGGGCAAGAGGGTACTTTCCACTACTCTTGCCCTATACCTGGAGAATCGGATGTGTGAGGGGGCGCAACCGGGTCATTTGTGTTGTGATCCGAGTCATGAGGCCGGGTCATTTTCCAACCAATTTTCTGTTGTGCAAAGCCAATCGCCACTTTTCCAACTCTCTGATCATCTTCTCCGACGGAATTTCTGTTGGCGACCTCCGTGAAGCTTCGATTTTTTCCCTTTTCCGGTGCTGGCTTTCGTCCTTTGAGATCCCACTAGTCGGGATATCCAACTATCTCAAAGCAATCTTTCTCAAGGTGCCCTGGTTTACTACAGTGATCACACATCACATTGGACTTCCGACGGGATGAGGATTCCATTGGGTTTTTCACCGGATCTGACCGGCATGGAGGTTTTCGGTTCTGCATTTTTGTCCTATGGCCATGGACTATCATCCTAGATACTATACCCGATGATGGGTTTGCTTCGATGGAGGTTGCCGTTGATCCCAGAATGATCTTCCTGGTGGCTTCCCAGCAAACGACGACGTACGCCGCATCGACTGAGGGTAACTTCTGTTCTCTGAGGATTTCACGCACAATCACATCGTATTCAGTGTTTAGTCCAAATAAGAACTTGAAAAGACGATGCTCGTCTTGAATTTGGTTGTACTTGGTGATATCTCCCGGAGACTCCACCGGGTTTGGTCTCCGACTATCTATATCTACCCAAATACTCTGGCTTGTACTGTAGTAGTCTTCCAAGCTTCTCTGATCTTGTTTACTTCTATCTGCTTTCGTCATTAAATCAAAAATCTACAAGCTATCTTCCCTCGATTGGTATGTGACCGACAATCACTTCCACAAATCTTTCGCGGCGGGGTAGGGAATAAATTGGGTTACCAGGGACGGGTCGATGGCCTGAGTAATCCATCCAAAGACTTGGAGATTGCATTGTTTCCATGATTGATATGTTTCATCAGATTCCGGTGGTGCTGTTGGGTGTCCGGTTAAATGGCTCAGATGCCCCCGCGCACCGATGGCTATTTCGAGCATTCTTGCCCACAAAACATAACTATTGTTGTTTAATATTAGATCAATAGTCACTGGACTATCGGAATTTGACTGAGGCTGTGGTTTTTGTTGTCGTAGGATTTTTGCAACTTGTTGTGAGAGTACGGTGGCCGCTTCCGACAGTGACGGTGACGAAATCTCCTCTTCGCTCATCGTCGGCCGTTTGGACACCTGTACGCAGATGATGAAGCTAATCACCGATCCTCAAGATCGTGTGGCTCTGATACCATGATAAAAGGAACGAATAAGATAGGTAAAAGAGAATGTATTCATCTTATTTTGTTAATTGCTTCAATGATTGAGACTATTACAGAGGCGTAATTATATAGAAGATAGGAACCCTATACAATCCAACTAATTAGTTCTGATTTTAAGGGATTATAATATATTCCTTATTTAGCTGAGTCAATACGTGGATCATCTGATTCCATTCTTTGCAGACTGATTTGCACGCGTCCAACGTTGCTAGTGACTTTGTTCGTGTTAAGATTTCGGGTACAATGTCGGAAGGGATATATCGAGAGGCCATGCTTGGGAATTAGGGGGGAAGAACAAAGAAGAAATTGTTTTTTGAGAGAGAGGATGAAACCGAGTCTTCAAGCAAAGTAAGTATATACGTTAAGAGAGTATAAAATTTTCCTAATTGTACTTAGGACTTTGTCAAGCAAACCAAAGTATATATATATATAGGAACTTAGGAAGACTTAGTTTCCACATAGGACTTGTAAAAAGGGAAAATTCTAGTTAACCTGATTGAGTTTGAGTCTCAACCAATATACTTGTTATTTAATTTTTAATTCTATCTAAATTTTTTATTAATCACGCTGGCCCCCTCCGGCTAGAATTTCCCATCAAAAGGACTTGGTTTTATATGGTGAAGAAGTAAATCTGCATATCTTTTGATTTGATCTTTTGCTTTTTCAAGAATTTAGAGTTATTCATATGTCAAATTAAAACTATTTAAATTCCTATAGTTAGAATAGGAGAACATATATTTCGTTTAGGGATAATTACGGGCGGATACTCTCTCAAATGTTTATCGGATGTTATTATTGGGTGTTATTTATAATTTGTTAGGTTATTTTTAGCATATTTTTCATAAATTTCCGATCATAGTTTCTTTGGTAATTGGATTAAAACTGATCGGAGTATCCATATACAAATATACAAAAAAACAACTATTGAATTTTATAAACATATTCGCAATCCAAAAGTTTGAACAAATTTTAATTATTCCAAAAGTTTGAACAAATTGTAATTCTCGCAATTTTGGTCCTATTTGTTGCGAATTTTGTAATTAAATCCTGTAAGTCCTAAAATTTTGCAATTTATGTCCAATTCGTAGAAAAATTTACTAGTTGTTGGAATTGGCCACGTGGCTCATTTTTTGCTGGCTTGGCTGGATGACATGACAAAAATATCTGACTTGTATAAAAAAATTATTATGCATGTGGCGTATCTAATAAAAAAAAATTAAAATAAAAAATTATAATTATATTTGAACAAAAATGTCGTGTTGTCCAGCGAATACTATAAGAAAATACTCGTTTAGACAGCTGATTTCTTTCTTGATAGAAAAGAATAACCAAACTAACCTTGGTCAATCTCAGAGATCTTATAGGCCAGTCGAAGACGGACGACTATGGTCCCATGAAGATCTCTACGTTCTTGTTCCAGTTCAGAACAAGTGAAATCTTTCGGTTTGTATGCCTGGGAGCAAGTCAAATAAGAAGAATCTTTCTCGATCTGAATTCAAGCACAGCTCGCGCCGTTTGAATTCGGACATAAATTGTAAAATTTTAGAACATACAGGAGTTAATTGTAAAATTCAAAACGGACAGGATCAAAATTGCTAAAATTACAAACTTAAGCTACTTAATTATAAATTTGGGAAAATCTCATTTTTGGTCCCACAGATTAACTCATTTTTACTTTTGGTCTCATTGGTTACAGGATTCTCATTTTTGGTCCCGTACATTTCAAAAAATCTCAAAATTGGTCCCCCGTTAATCATTCCGTCATTTGACTAACCGTTGACCCACATGTCCGTTTAAACAGGGGACCATTTTTGAGATTTTTTGAAATGTATGAGACCAAAAATGAGATTTTCCCCATGGTTTTAAACAGTCAAATGACGGAATGTTTAACGAGGGACCAATTCTGAGATTTTTTGAAATGTACGGGACCAAAAGTGAGAATCCTGTAATCAATGGGACTACAAGTAAAAATGGATTAATCTATGGATTTCAACCCGACCCGAAAACCCCCAACCCGAACCTGATATTTTTCGGGTTGGGTCGGATCGGGTTGGCGGGTCGGGTCAAGAATTGACACCCCTTGATTCATATCAACCTCCATGTCGCGAGAACAATAACAATGACCACAAGAGCTAAGATTGGAGCCAACAAATTCATCCCAACTGTGAAATTCTCCTTCTTTAAACTTTCATTCTCCATAGATTTTATCTCTAAACGCTCAATAATTTCCCGAATCCCACTCAAACTTTCCACGACTTTAAGCTCGACGGACTCGAAATCCGATCTAAACGGGAAAACGTCATGGACAACACTCATTCCATCCCTTAATTCCGTCTTACCAAAACGACCATCGTGGACCTTATAAAAACACGACTTCATTCGGTGTTTGCGTCCGTGTATGCACCAATGCAACTTCACCATTGTAAAAGCCAACTAGATTATTGGGAAATGTTGTCACAAGTAGTTCTGCAAGATTTCCATTAATATCCATGACCTTCTTCTTCCTCCACTCGCCCTTTACGACATTTTCGTGCAACCAAAGCTCGACTTCATAGTTTACTTTCATAAAAGTCAATCCAAGTTTTCCTTGGCAATCCACGAGAGTCTTGTAATGGGAGAACTTGAATTCTGGCACTGTTGGTAAAGGAAACCTGCTGAAACATTCTCGAACATAATCGAAATGGAGCACAAAGTCATTGGTTAGCCAATAGATGGAATTTGTACGTGGAAGAACCAAACTTGAGTTGCTTTGGCGGAGCCACCCTTGGCCGAGGGGTACAATTGACCCCCCTAAAAAAAAAAAATTTAATTATTATATAGATATATACATATTTGTATATGTAATTTTATAGGGTTTTTTTAATTATTAACTCCCCTCATTAAAGTTAAAATTAATACTAGTGAGGGTCAATATAATAAATTATTGACCCCCTTTAATATTTTGCTTTCGTCGACCCCCTTAATAAAATTTGTGGCTCCGCCACACTTGCGTAGAAATGTTGAATCGGTCCTAACAAAGGGTTGTATTTTTCTCCACCTCCAAAGTTTGGAATCGAATATTTCACAATAGTAATAATTGTGCCATGCACAATTCAACCTGAATAAATAAAGAACGAACAAAATAAGCATTGCTTTTTGTGTAGAGAGAACACAACAAAGTATTCGGGTTGAATAATGTCAGGAATCCGTCGTCAGAAAAGCTCTTTACCAACAGCTTTCCCACGGAAATGATTCTATGTCAACCTAGCTTGTCAGGAAGGGATCAAAATTTCCAAAGTAAACGGATTAGGAGAAATTGCAAAATAGAGATGTCAACTATCTTCTAATCACATTTTGTGACATTTTTACCTTCTAATTGCAAATTTTACTTGTGAACATTTTTCTTTTTTTTTTTTTTTTTTGAAATTGTGAACATTTTTCACTAGACCCACGTAGGTGACTGAAGTAATTTCCCGTGAATAAACCTGGTCGACAATAATTATATTTTGATTTTTTCAGGGTAATAAAATAAATTTACAAAAAAAAAAAAATCCAAAAACACAACTTAGTATAGTTGGTATCTCAATTTTGCTATTTGTCCAGTACAAACTATAATATTCGTCAATTTGTTATCAAAAAAATCTTGACAAACAACAAGAAACAATGCAATTATCAATCAAGATCAAACAATCCCACAAAGAAACAAAAAGAAAAGGAAACAAACAATTATGAACTTGAACTTACTTCACCAGGTTAGGTTTACTTCGCTTCACACACAGATAAAATTAATTAATTGTCAAAATCTGACAGATAAAATTAATTAACTGTCAGGATTCTAGTAATTAAGTTTGATAATTATGTATGCATTATTATAATTTATAAGTTGTCAATTGTAATAATATAATATCCAACTGTCAGGATTCTAGTAATTAAGTTTGATAATTATGTATGCATTATTATAATTTATAAGTTGTCAATTGTAATAATATAATATCCATGGTGAAAATAAATATTTCCATACCTAGCTCAAAGAGCTATTGTTTCAAGAATCAATAATATTACTGTCCATTGTTGTGTTGATTATTACAAGTATGTGGACGGTGATATTTGTTTATAGTAGAGTTGTCCCTTTACTGTCTCCTATATAAAGTCATTGTGGTCCCATTTTTGTATGATTTTTAACTGTTTTTTTCCAAATATTTTGTTTTTCTTTCAACAGATCCTTCGAAAAACGAGCTATCTTTATTTGTGCATTAGGAAAATTGCAAAAATGGTATACCAACTTCACCCTTTTAACAAAATTGGTATAATAACTTTTTCGGTGACAAATGTACCCCACATCTCCAAAAAAAAGTTATTAAGTCATTTTTTTGGCAAACCCGCCGGAAACCTGCTACGGTTTCTTAAAACCGCTTCTGAAGTGTCTTTAACTCCCGTGTGGCTGAAATGTATTTGCCACATGAGAAAATTTTACCAAATAGCTTACGTGAATTACACAAATGTATATGTAATTAAAAATTCAATTTAGTTATATATATATATAACATATGTATATATACGATATGCAGAGGTTGCCGGCGAGCCGACCAAATCTGCCGCCGCCGACCATCCATCTCGTCCCGCCCCACCCCACCCCACCATGCCACTTCCTCCCTCGACAAATCCACCGCCATCTCCGTCCATCCAAAATTCCAAACTCAAGAGGAAAAAGTTGAAACCGATTTTAGTACCACCCAGTAGCTTGCGAAAATTCCTAAACGATCAAAAGATATGCTTTTTATCAACTTAAAACCAGACCCATTTCAACTGAAAACTCAACTCTCTTTTCCCTGAATGATTTGCTATTGTTTGAGAGAGAAAGTGAGACAGAGAGAGAAGGGAGGAAGAGGAACGGACAAGTGAAGGACTCTTAAGCTATCTCATTCTTTGCTTTGCTAAGACAGTAAGAGAGTACGGACAAGATCCAAAATTTTCTCTCTTCTTCAGATCCAGATCCGGATCTGGATCTGAGTGTGTGTGCATATGTATGATTGTGTGACTATGTGTGGAGAAGAAAAAGGGACGGAGTGTTGGTCGTGATTGTTGACGAGTGAAGCGATGATGAGGGATTGGGTGGTCGAAACGATGTTGAGGGATTGGTTATGTCGTGGTTGTTGACTGATGAGGGATTGGATGGTAGATTTGTTGGTGGAGGTGGTGGTCACCGGAAAAGGAGGTGGAGGTGGTGCCCTCGATTTTGATCCTTCGTAGAGCCACCATCACTAAAAATTGGGCCACAAAATTGGTATCAATGTAATCCTTGTGTTGTGATGATCGAAAAACACTATCCGTACTTCGAATTCGGCAAAAAAATAAGAAATTTCCAATTCTTGGTGTGGATGTGCCTTCATCTTCTCCAACAATGGCGGCTTCATCTTCTGCAACAGCCTGGGGTTGGGTTTTTTCTTTTTCTTTTTTTTTTTCAATTTTGATTTTAATTTACTTTTATTAATTGGCTTTTTGTGTTTTTTCTTAAATGGATAAAAATGACACATATATACTCGTATTTGATGTGGCAATAGCGGTATCGCCACGTGAGAGAAAAAATCATGCTATATCGGATTCAGGTCGAGTTTCCGACAAGCTTTAAGGTCTCCGACGAAAAAAAATGTATTAAATTATAATTTTTTTTGGAGATGCGGGGTAGATTTGTCACCGGAAAAATTATTGTACCAACTTTGCTAAAAGGGTGTAGTTGGTATACCATTTTTCCAAATTTTCCTTTGTGCATTATGGGGCCAGTGTCAGTAAAGGACCTTCAATTCAGTATGTAGGGGATCATTATATGTATTTGACTATGTTGAAGTCGTATATGTGAACTTTGGGTGTATAAAAAGCCTATGTGAGGTATTGGGGTATTTGGCAGTGTGAGACTATATACTAACTCAGAAAAAGGTTTGCAGAAAATTAGGAGTGAGAAAATATTGATTGAACTTTTTTTAGAATGTTTGAAGGGCTCAGTTTCAATTGTTCGTTGATCTTGAAATTGAATGCTTAGGAAGTGAACCTGTTTCACCTAAGGATATTAGAGATACTCATATAGGAAGTGGTCTTAAATATGATGCGAATGAAGTGGTTGAGAAGAGTCTCTTCCATGAGGGTGATTATGCGGCTGGTCAAGATGTAGTAGATGATGCAATATTCCAAAACTATGCTGATAACAATGCAAAATGGGAGGGGATAAAAACTTTTGAAGTTGATAATAGGCCTAACGACGAAGTGATTGATGAACTTGGTGAAGAAGATATAGTGCTAAGTGAAGAAGAACTGAGAAGTAAGCAAGATTCTAACAGTGATGATGATACGAAAGATCATGTTCAGCACAATGCCAGAAACATTGAATCAATATTGTATGTAGGAAAAATTCTTAGTACAAGGGCTGAGATAAAAGATGTCATTGATTCCTTTGCAATTAATTGTAGAAGAACTATCAAGGTAACAAAGAATGACCTTGGTAGAATTAATGGAAAGTGTGCAAACAAAGAGTGTGAATGGAGAGTCCATGCTGTCAAGATTAAAGGTGAATCTTCTTTTAAGGTCATGGAATTTTTTTCAACTCATACATGTTTTGAGTCTAATAATGTAAAAAATGCGAGGTCAAGATGGGTTGTTAAGAAATTTATAGGATTATAGAAGTCAGATGCTAAAAGATCAGTTGAAGGGTTTAGAAATGATGTAGTTGATATAATTAAATGCAACATATCTAAAGATCAAGCCTATAGGGCCAGAAGTATTGCATTAGGTATGCTCAAAGGTAGTCCTGATGAAGACTTTCAGTTTATGTGGGATTATGTGAATGATATCAAAAGGAGCAACCCTGGATCAACTGTTGTATTGGGTACTAATAACACTGATGGTACTTATCGGTTTGACTGAATATATATTTGCATAGAAGCATTGAAGCAAGTGATGTTGAGTGAGTGGAGACCTATGTTAGGAGTAGGTGGGTGTCATTTGAAGGGTCCACATAAGGGTGTACTCTTGACTGCTATAGGTATTGATCCAAATAACAATATATATCCTGTTGCTTATGATGTAGTTGACAAGAACACTGAGACATGGATTTGGTTTCTGACCCTGATTAAAATAGACCTTCAGATAAGAATTGACTTTGAATGGACAATAATCAGTGATAAAAAAAAAAAAAAAAAAAAAAAGGACTGATTGATGCAGTTGAGGAAGTTCTACCTATGGCAACACATAGAATCTGTGTTAGATATATGTATACCAATTTTAGAAATGCGGGTTTCAAAGGGATGGCTTTCAAAATGGCAATGTGGAAAGCTGCAAGAGCAAATACACCAACAGAGTTTGCCAGAAGAATGAAGACATTGCATAATCTTGATCCAGCAGCTGCAACATAGTTTAATGACAAACCACCAAATCAGTGGTGCAGATCCCACTTCAATACATATGGAACAACTGACATGCAACTAAATAATGGATGTGAAACATTCAATGTTTACATTTTAAAAGGCAAAGATCTCTCAATACTTTCCATGTTAGAATGGATATTTGATTATTTGATGAAGAGACAACAGATTAACAGAGATTTGTCTAAGAAGTGGAAGGGACCATTCTGCCCTAGAATATAACAAATCATCACAAGGAACAACAGGAAGATTGCAATTTGTATTCCTGTTGAGAGCACCTGTGATGGAAAACAATTCAGCGTTGATTTGAAAGAGGGCACCTGTGGATGCAGAAAATGGGACCTAATAGGGATCCCATGCAAACATGTAATGAGTGCAATTGACAAGTAAGGTGTTAATGTGGAAAACTATGTGCATAGTTGCTATAAGATTGAAACATACAACAGTGTTTATTCCACAATTATTATGCCGATGAATGGGAGAAGTAAGTGGCCAAAGTCAGAAGTTATTCCTCGTTTACCTCCAAACTATGGTAGAGGTGTTGGTACACCAACCAAGACAAGGAGAAGAGAACCAGATGAAGTAATTCAAAAACAGAAAAAAAAAATAAAAAAAAGAAAAAAGGCAGACCATCAAAATCCTTATAAATTACCGAGAGCTCAAACCACTGTTAGGTGCAAGAAGTGTGGCACTGCTGGAGAGAGTGCAAGAGGATATAGAAACAAAGAGAAAAGTTCAAGGGCTGCACAAACTGAGTTAAAGTTAAATGCAAAAATAGAAGCAGAAATGATATTTGGCAACTCACAGGGAATAATTTTAATTTATGTGAAATTTTGTTGAGTTATATGGAAGGATATCTATTTGTATTTGTTTTAATTATTTAATTGATTAATTTTGTTGAGTTATATAAAATTGTGTTGAGTTATATGAAATAGGTTGCTTGTATATGTTACTGCTAGGGTCAAGAATCTTCATGAGAGTGTTGGTATTGTACAAGATCCAAGACTTGCTGTCATGAGAGTATTTGTATCGTGCAAAACCTTTTTTTTGCAGTTTCTTTTTCATTACAGTTTTGGAGATTTCTCCATATATACTAAAATTACCAAATGGTTTTTTATATTTAAGAGGTCACTACATGTGTATATTTGGGGGGACAGGTTGAGGAATGAAATATTATAAAATATAAAGCTTTTTATATATATATATATATATACAAGACTGAAAGTTATAAGAATGATGTCAAATTCTTGTTGAACATACATTACACAATTAGCCAAAGGAAAATCAGCCAAACCCTAACCTACCCACACCCAATGCTTTGTGTATTCTCTTAATCTGCTTCTCAAGCTGAGGATCAAGTCCTACTTGGTTTTCTTGCTCTGACTGAGAATTCAAACATAGCAACCTAATATCTTCTCTGCAACTTCAGATGAAAGCTCTTTTTTAAGAATCAGGATCGGAGTACGTCTTCCATAATAACCTTTTCAACTAAATTAACACTGTTTCTTGATGATGAGGGCTCAGCAGAATTCTCCATAACTAATATATGATTAATAAATTATTTCTACCTTTGAGGTTTTACCTTGATTTGTCTCCATCATCATTTCAACAACCAAAATCAAAGCTTCATTAGCATATTTTTTTTGAATCAAGAAATTAACATATTTTCATGGCCATTTTTCGGAGTTGCGCAGCAGATATGGAATTTTGAGAATAAAACTAGGGCTTTTAACTTTATAGGTAGAGACACGAGACGGGTAATTTATTTCTTTTCCCTCCAATTAATCCTACATGTACAACTTATAGTCTAATTGGCCTCCACCTCTTTTAAATGGATGACTCAGCAAAAATACATCCCAAATTTAGCCCAAACTTGTGACACATTGGAAAAATTATGGTTTGGGCATAATTCGGGCACAAATCGGATCAAAATTGCAAAACATTTTATGTTACAAGACAAAATTAAAAGCCCACATTCGAAAAGGACTAAAGTCCAAAAATTCGAAAGTTACTGGATGATTTTTTCAATTTTGCCTATATCTATTTATCCTAGTAGCCTATTTATTCTTATATGCTAGTATCTCACAGATATTGGATTATATCTTGTAGGTGGATTGTATCGCACAAATATTGGATTGTATCTTATAGATTTACAAAGAAAATTGCAATTTTAGTATATAGCTCACCCTAATTCGCAATTATGGTACAAAAAAAATTTCGGTGAAAAATGTAGTCAATAACTCTAAAAGTTTACAATTTCATACACTATTTGACCCAAATAAATATGATCCACCGAAACACCACGTGTCAGTTGGAGAATTTGCCACAAAACGGGTTTGTAATCTTCGGGTGGGTTTTTCGGCGGGTTATATTATTCGGGTCAAATAGTGCATGAAATTGCGAACCGTTAGAGTTATGGGTTGGTTTTTTCACCGGAAAATTTTTTGAACCAAAATTGCGAATTAGAGTAGGTATACAAAAATTACAATTTCCTCCAGATATACATATCATTGTAGGTTGATTGTATCTCACAAGGTTATTCGATTTATCCAATTCTATTTATGATAAAGTTTGATATCAAAAGAGACGTTAGAGCGGTCTCGAGTTTGTGATAAATTATTGTTGATACACCCCAAATTATAAACATGGCCCAATCTGCGGGTAGAGGCCCAACAAGTCCATATAAAGTTATATCCGGGCCCAATGTATGAAGAACACCCAATGGCAATCCGGTACCGGCTCAGGAAAACCCAAGCCCATGATCAATAGCAGTAGAAGACAAGAGTCCACCTTCTTGCCAGGAAGTACGCTACAGTGCTGTGGATCATCATTAGGAAGATGGTCGGGTTTGGTCCGACCCAATTGGAATCTTCATGAGATTAAATGAGTCCAAGGTAGTTATATTATGGCGTAGTATGTTCGGTTGGTAGAGGATTTTTAGGGATAATGGAGACTCAAATTCAAAGAGTGGGGGAGAAGTTATCCCCCCACTTTTTCCCTCTAACCCTAACCAACCCTAGCTATAAAAAGGGAAGAGACCCTATTTAGAGGGGTTAATTGCTTCCTAGAGAATATACACATATCTTGTAATCTTTGTAACACCCCGCATTTTCGGAGCAAGATACGATGTCGTTTTCGTGCGATTAGATTGTTATTTTATTTAACTCGGCTTGTGCTTGAATTTCCTTATTCATGTTTTAATAATTTAATTGACTCAATTACAATCTTATATATATATGTGAACCTAATTGAGATATGTGTTTAATTCTTAATTGCTCTTTAATTCAAATTATGTGGGCTGATTTGAAATTAACTAAAATTGGGGATCTATTTCTAATTATGAGAAATTCAATTTGGACTTAATTGGACACTACTCTTAATCTTGGGGGTACTTTTATAATTTTCTAATCTTTAATCGGACCGAATTGATCTTATTGGAAATATGGGGGCTTAATCGCTTGACTTAAACTTTGGAGGGGCTTTTGTGCAATTTCGGAAAGAGAGGTCCTCTTATGCCGAGAAACCCTAGCAGCCATTTTCATTTCTTCTCCCCCCCCCCTTAGAACTGCTGCAGCTGCGTCAACTCTTCTCCCTCCCCAGATCCCCTTTCGATTTCAGCGGACAGCAGCTTCTTCTTTCCTTCGTCTTCTTTAGCAGTAGCGGCACTACACGCCTCCACCAAGAGCGCCGCCGCCAGCGGAGGAAACCACCACCATTCCCTTCGGCGCCCCCACACCACCGATACCACTCCAGCGACTCCTTTCCCTTTCGGCCTTCATCTTCACAAGCAGCGGCGCAACCCTCTTCCTCCAGAGACATCGTGCAGTCCGCGATTCAAAGCCACCACCGCCGCTGAAGGTCGAGCAACCCCTGTCTTCTTACCGACGAACTCCATCACCAGCCATTCTCTCTCTCTCGGCTGTAGAATCAGAGACGCCGCGGGAACCACCACCACCTTCACTTCTGCCTCAACCGAAGGAGAAGCCACAGAGCACAACAACTTCAGCCCCTGTTCCTTGGCTGCGACGACAACCGTAGTGATTCCCATAGATCTGGGCACGAGTCCGGCACGCGACCACCGCCGCAATGGGGTCCAGGTCAAGCAACCCCAACTCGGTTCTGCCAGCCCTGCTCTACCGTCGTTGCGAGAATTCCCTTATCCTTATTTTCGGAAATGTGAGCCCAATTAATTTCATTTGTTTCCTGATTAACTGTAAATTATCTTCAAGCTATATACTGTATTTATGTAATTCAGTTTTGTTAAGTGATTTTTTTTAAAGGTTGTTTTATATAATTATGAATCACATCTCATTTTGAGTGTTTAAGATTCGAACCGAAAACATTTTGTGGTATATGATGGTGCAGATTTAATCTTCTAGGCTATGTTTATGTGTTGACGGTAATGGGAATGATAGATTTTGGGTTAATTATGACTCAGTGACCTTGAAAATTATAGTGTAATCGAGCTGATCTTTAATAACTGTAAAGTTGGGATGAATTGGAAATTTGCAGCTATGATTTAAGCGAGATGGTTTAATTAGATGTGTATTTTAAATGATCTAATCGTGTATGGTAATTTAGTCTAGTTATTGAATAAAATAAATAAATAAAAAATACGTTTTAAGCTTGATGCTGCTGAATTTCAAAATTTGTTGCTGCAATGAACTAGTTTAATAACTTGTGAATTTGTGTGTGTGGTGTCGTGTGGGTGCGTGAGAGTTGGTATATATATATATATATGTATGTACAAATAAATCTGAGTACATATATTAAATATATGTTATAATTGAATTTGTGAGATTGTATTGAATTAGGATTTTGTGCGTGTGTGTGTTGTATGTCATGTGAAATTCTTAAGATCCTTAATTGAATTGGATGTTGGTAATTAATGTGCTGATAACAAATGAATTGTTTGAGAACCACTTGTTTTGTAATTTTCTAAAATGGGCTAAGCAAGAATTGTAATATCTTTATAACTAATTCTGGAGTTAGTGTGTTGTGCATGTGTATCTGCGTGCTATTGTGCGTATGCGTGAGTGATATTATATATATACAAATATGAAATTATATAATGTAAGCTACTAATGCATCTAATATTTAAATAGGATTTAGTACAGACCTTGAGTAGTATTATTAGTTAGTGGATTAAAACTTCAATTGAGAAATTCTTGAATTAATTATTGATCCATTGGAATTGTGATCAAGTATGAATTGTGTGTAGTGATTAGTATGTACCATATTGATCCACCCTTGAGAATTTAGACGACATACATGTATTAATCTAAATTAAACTGAGTGTTTGAGCATAAGTTTACTTAATATGATTTGATTGATCCTTAAATTGCTAGAACATTTTATTGCCATCGATCGTGCATTTATGTCTCGTATATGATCTCGTTACTTGTTTACTGATTGTGGAATATTAATTGTATGCATGAACATTTTCATGACATCCTTGTAAACTCTGTGTACATATCATATCAATTCTTGTCATCTCATAATCATCGTCGTGCGTCTATGTGGTTCATGTTTAAGTCGTGTCTCATGAGTACACTGTACTTCCTTTTCTGTACAGTGATCTTCAGGGCAGAGACAACCCGATCAAGTTTGCATTCGTCTTATCAGTTCTCGTTACTCGTCGCTTTTCAGGTGAGGTTTAGGATTTTGTGTAGTTAAACGACCTATGACCCCAATATGATGACTTTAATCCCTGCATGTGATTATATACTATATATACGATTAAATATGTGTTGGATATGATATGATTATGACCTTATGATACAACTTCAGTTTTGGAAATTAAGTATGAAGACATATGTAAGCTATTTCGAAAAGTTAAGTTATGTTATGATTATGTAGCGAGATTGCCATGAAAGTTGGTATATGTTCTGTTCTGTTCTGTTATGGGGCCCAGGAGCTACGGGTAAGGAGCCCCCGGGACGGTTAGGGCCGTCGGGGATATACCTGTGCGTAGTCTCCATCTGTATGAAAAGGATGTACCGGGACCCACTAGGAGGTTTGGTTGGGAAACGGAGTCCTGAGGGTTTGAGTAGCATTAGCACTCCCCTCGACTGTATGGATGGTTATGGTCGCGCAATCCTACTATCACCCGGAGTTGAGGTTGGTATGTTATGATTATGTTATTTCTATTTTATTATGATATGAGGAGTTGAGGTTGGGAGCTCGTACTCGCCGAGCATATGATATGATATGTTTTGGGAATCGTGAATCGGAATAGAGTTTTTGAAAAATGTTTACTAAGTATATATATATATATATATATATTTGGGTTTTTCTTTGAAACGCTTTGGTATGCAACACCTATTCCCGGTTCATGAGTCCACCCTTTTGATATGTGCTGTGCTCTTTATATATATATTGTGGGTGTGCGTTAGCCCCCTCACTCAGTCAGTTGACTGACACCTCATTTTATCTTTTAGTTTGCAGGATTCCTTTTGCCTTGAGCTAGGAAGAAGTGAGTCTTCGGAGTCACACTTGTCAGTCTAGCTGGTTTTAGGATGCATTTGTCTCATACTTTACTTATGTTGTGTATTTATGTTTCACATTTGCAAATTATGTTTACATTCTACCTAGATTTCAACCCGTGTGGGGTTAGTAAGTTAGTATTTGGATGTTATTAGATATTGATGATATTTATGTTGTTTATTATGTTGGATTATGGATTGATATTCGGGATTAGGTATCTATGCTAGTTGAACCCGTCATCTGCTTTGCATGTTTGTTTTAAATGCTTCCGCTATCTAATGTTGTTGGTTTTAATTGCTTCCGCACTCTGAGTTTGTCAAGTTAGATCCGCCTAGCCTAGTGTGTGAGTTGGTCTCCCGTTCGCTATGATTCGGATTCGGGCATGGACTTCCTATTTCATGACCGAGTCTGAGTCCTAGTACGGGGGATGTGGCATCCTTCGTTTGGGGTGTTACAATCTTTTTGCTAACAACAATCTGTAACTTCTTTTCGTGATAAGCCGTAATAATATCCCATATCTTTCTTCTCATTTTTAGTCCAATTCTGTCTTCTTAATCCGTAGTTCTTACTTATTCATATAAATTTAGTGGTATCGTATTTTGGTACACATCACTTGGGGCCGTCTGTGGGAACTTTGGGTTAGGGCATGAGGTAATCGTGTATCGATAGTCATGGTGACGAAGAAGCATAACGCCGCTGCCGTTCGAACATCGAGCAGCCACGAAATTTGAGATCGTGTGGCTACTGGGAAGCTAACCAGTTAAGATGTAAGCCATTTGGTAGCTGCGGGAACGTTAACTAGCCAATACGCGATGAGTCTCTTGACTGTTGGAATGTTAAATGCTCGAAATGGGCGGGATCTCATAGCAACTGGAACGCTAATCAGCTAAGATGTACATAAATTCCTTGCTGTAAGGACGTCAGATAACTAAGACACACAAGATTGCACCCTTGCCGAACCAGGGAGTAATGTTATTTTCGGTACTGAGAGCTCGGAGAGGGGAACTGAAAGCACCAAGCCAAAGCTGATCTTACTACCCTTGGAAAGGTCTGAAGACGTTGAGCAGCCAGGAGAAACATCACAGTCAGGAGAAAGGAACTTGACCCTCTCCCTCTATTACACCGAGGAAAGGAGAAGATAGTGTGCCTTCCCAGGAAGCCAGTCCACCTGAAAATCCCACTCACAGGGAGGCGAGGCCCCCTGGATCATCTCCATATTTAACGTGGGAGGAATTTAACTGAAGGGCTACCGATTTGATACAAAGCTTCACTTTGAAAGCAGTCCGGGGGGCCCTAGGAGGCTCCTGCCCGCCGGCACAAATTGAGGGGGCAGTGCAGGAAGTGATCGGCGTAACCGTGCCAGGAATGGTGATGGAAACACTAATGAGTGATTCACCACAGGATTATTTAGGGGCTGGCTTGCAGGAAGAATCAAATGACAGGCCTGCTAACCAGGCTCGCATGCCTCCAGTGTTGATCTCCCAGATAGGAGGGGAAAGTAGCTCAGGTACTCAACTACGAACAACCTTCCACCTAGGTCAAGGAAGCGAGAACCATCCCCGACAACTCCCTCCGGTCACTCAAGTGGGTTTGACGCCCCAACAACATGTCAACATTAACTCTAACATCAACTTGCAAGTGGGGACATATGTTGGAGCAGGAAAAGTTATAGGGCAGCTAATGAATTAAAATGTATCACCAGGATTGATTCCGAGGCAAGATACCAGGACAATATACGGGGTAGAGCAGCTTACTGACCTGACCACCTAGCTGTAGCAAAGACTGTTAGAACTAGAGAAGAAGTTCCAGACAGGCCCGCATCGGGCAACGAATAAAGATATCCATTTGGCCCCAGAGTGATGGTCGACCGCCTCCCAACAAGTTACAAGACGTCAGGCCTTCCCGAGTACGACGGGACTACGAATCCCCAACATCTCATTACCCTCTTCGAGAACTTCACCCTCTTATATGAATATTTGGATGGGGTCAAATGTAGAAAATTCTTGATGACGCTTACACATACCGCGCAAGAGTGGTCAAGCCAACTACCTCCAGGATCCATACACTCGTTCGACGAGTTTTCTACCTTATGTCTCCATTAGTTCGCTAGTAGCAAGCAACAACAAAGGGAATCAATGCTCTATTTGCCATCAAAGAGAAAATGAACCTTTGAGGATCTATAAAGCGAGGTTCACCACGACTTGTCTAGATGTGCCATTGGCCACCCCAAAAGTTTGAGCTAGCGCATTCGAGCAGGGACTTTGATGAGGAGAATTTCACAGATCACCAGCTAGGGATCCTGTTTAAAGTTGGGATGAGCTCCTAGTACGGGCCGAGAAAAAGGTGAACGTGGGGGAAGCCGAAATAAACAAGTATATGGAAACTCACGAGAGACGAAGAGAACAAAAGGAGGATGTTCATATCTAAGGACCAGTCAAACGAGCTAGAGGTGCCAAAGAGCCCGAGAGGCCTCTATCACTAGGGCCACGATTCGATCAATATACTACGCTATGCACCACACCCTCGCAGACTCTAATGCAAATCCAAAATACTGGTTTGGTCAATTGGCCCAAAGGATCAGAAAGCGGCCCCCATAAAGCGCCATCAGAATGGTTTTTTAGGTTCTACAATGAATACGGGCATGATACGGATGAATGTTACCACCTTAGAGATGAGATCAAAAGACTAATACGAGAAGGATATCACCAAAATTTGTAGGGACTGAGAAAAAGGGTGAGAGATGATTCCAAGAAAGAAGTTGGAACGTCACTACCACCTGGAGCGACAGGAAAGGGCTCCACCAAGAGAAGATTAGCAGGAAGCGTGGAGCCGTATTGCTGTTAGACCTAGAGAAAATAATGGTCCAGATTTTGGAGGCTTGGAGAGGATATCCAAGAACTCTCCCTAAGTCTAACATGAGAGATACTCGTTGAAGAACATAGAGAGTGCCCCCATCGAATAACAGGCTAGCGGGAAGGACCGTTGGCAGGGCTGCTACTAGTACTGCCAGCAGGGACCAATGTTATAAGGCCAATCACGAACCAGATGAATTCGGACCTTTCACCATTAAAGAAGCTTGAGAACATTGAGGGAACAGGAGAAAGCGCTCCTCTTTCAGCTGGAGTGTCCCATCCAAGAGGACGAAAGATGAACCTCCCTGCTATCCAGTCTCAGGCACCACCCGTGTTGACCGCCCGAAAAGGTGAAGAAAGCGGCCCAGGTATTTAGGTGCGAACAACATTCAGCCAAGGTCAAGAAAGGAAAAAAGTTCCACACAGCTCTCCCCAATCATTCAAGTAGAGTTGGGACTAAACCAGCCAATAGGTGCAGGATTGAGCCCCAACTAAGAAATGCATGACCTAGTGAGAACCAACCAGGAAGGAAATATCCTCCATGCTGGTAGTAGGAAAGCTGGGCGTCAATGGAATCAAGACACGCATTACTGGATAATTCAATAAATCTTCTCAAGAGGTCATAAGTTGCCTGGGAGATATGAACATCCAACAAGTAATATCTTATCATGACTCTTTCATTACAAAAAACTATTATAATTGATACATTATCGTTGTTAGAGATTTGTTTACATTTGTGATAACCAGTATGTCCTTTACATTGTGTTGGTATGATTATATGGTCGGTAAAAGCGTGTGGCGTGAAAACCCCCATTAAGCCTACAGAAGTCCTCTTCAAAGAAAATGACTTGAATCCACCATGTTATGAATAGAAGCTTGCAATGAAAGCTCTTTCATCATCGCACCTGCCTACCAACAAGGACTAGGAAAGCAGCGCTTTCAAATAGATAGGAAGGGATGAAATACTTCTGAGTATTATTCCTATTCATTTGTTTACTATATTTTTTCATATTAATCATTTATGCATGCGGGAATATAAATGAATATAAGTTAAAAAGTTCAACGCTTACCAAAAGGGAAGAAATATATTGTGTTTATTCCTACCTTGAGTTGGAAAGCTGTAAGTACTGTCATGCCAGCAGACAGGAGTGACACGGAGTCTGCCTTGCTTAACAAGCAGGCAAACAAGGGGCCTGGTTTAGCTTCTTGGCCATCTTGATAAGAGCCCACCTGACTAGCGTGGCCGACATACGGCCCTACAGAGAGTATATGGATTATACATTCATTCAAATATGTCAATTATATTATTATGCATAACTTTCAAGATGTGCAGGAAATAAAACCAAATGGAAGTCGACATAGATACTGTAGCTGGATAGGCGGGAAAAGAAGATAGACACGCACGGACACTATGGGAACGCCCTACCTGGTCTGACCTCCTGGTCATCCTGACAAAAATATTTTTCTCTACTCATTACCTCGTGAGAACAGGAAATGCAGTAAATCAGGCAAAAAGAAGGACAGGAATGCAGAAAGTTCAGCAACACTATGTTTGTAATTAATAACAGAGACTCGCAGATATCGTCCAAAATCAAGTGATAAAGAAGAACTCACTAAAGTTGTCCAAAAAACAGGGAAGAAAAGAGATATCAGAAAATAAAGGAGCTGCCAGGGATTCAAAACCGCTGCAGGTCGGTAGATCGAGCAGGACCGTCACCAGCAGCTGGAATATTTGCTGAAGACTCTACAAATGGCCCTAGCTGGAAATCTAACAGGATGTTCAGTAGAAAGAAGTCCTGGGAGAACTTGAAGAAATAACAAGAACCTCCTCCAGCTCATACCTGCCTGGAGGTTTTAAAGAAAATGAAGTAAAGCCAAGATAAACAAAAAGCATGAGGTAAAGATCAATCCTTACGTCGTTCTTACATCCCAAATACGTAAGAAAGAGTTCAATTTACTCAACAAGAGTAAATCTGCATCAAAGTTTCGCCTTTGCAAAGCTGAAAAAAGTTAAGACGAATCCAAATTTCATTGAGCGTACTCAGGCAACGACGTCAACAAACCAACAAGCTAAAAAGAAAAAATTGAAGCCAATATCGATTAAATCAGGAGAAGAAAGCAACCAAGTATCATTGCCAACACAAAGTAAAAGTGATAATCTAACAAAGTTCGCATTATCAAAGCCAATTCCAACATATTTTTACTACAATAAGGAAAATCCAACAAATTCAACATATGCATATTCGGAGATACCAAAGAAAAGGTATAATCTTTATCTTCAAGAGGCTGGAAGAAATACCACAAGCATACGAAGTCCCATCAACCCAATTGCAAGCACTGCACTAACATCAATTCAAATAAACATTGAAAGTATATTTCAGATTTTCTTCAACCAAGATAAACAAGAGGCCACAATCCACGATCAATGCAGCTTATCTCAGGCCAGAATTATAGAAATTGAGAAATATGGCATACCTGCGCGGAGGTGTAGCTATAGGGAAAAATAGAGTTTTGATCGAAACCCTTACCTGCGCGGAGGTGTAGCATTGACGGCCTGGCGGATCAAGGATTAAAACTCAGATAGGCACTTCCGGTGGTGAAGCTAGCGACCCAGATCTACAATGAAAAAACCCGATCGTCTTATAGTAAAAAGAAAAAAGAAAGTAACACGCCGGTGATGCAGTGGCGGCCCTCTGTCGAGGTAGAGATGGATGGCACCAGGAATATATGGGTGCTAACAGTGAATGATTTTGGAAGTGCAAAGGCGATGATGTTTGGAAGAGCTTACCTTGAGCCGAAGGAGCATCTAGGACCCCCAAGCCAAAAAACAATAAAAATGGACAAGGGACACGCCTGTTAAAGAGAGAACAGGGCTGCTGCCCTCGAAAACAATATCAGGATCATAGAGATTCTCGTCAATGGCTTCCTTGGAGTCCAAGAAAGACATGTAAAAATCGAAGGGGAGGGCACTCGAAGCTCCCGTTCTACAAGAAAACTTAGTTTACCTCGGAGATCCAACAATTGTAGTTTGCCTCGGAGATCCAACAATTGGCTTTTCACATGACAAAGCGGGAAAAGATCAGGCTAAGGACAATGCAGGAAATTGAAACTCAAATGCTCAAAACCCAAAAGAAAGAGCAAGAGATTACCTGAGGCCAACACCCCGAGCAAGAGAAAATGAAGAGCCAAGGAAAGAAGGGTGAAATCAGGACTGTACACGAGATAATGATTAATGAAGAAAAAGGATTCCCGTAGAGTAGGCAGGAATCTGTCCCAGACATCCCGACTGGTATCACGCAGTAACATGGCTACTCTCATAGTTAAAGGGAGAGTGGGGGGGAGTGAAGAAGAAGAATGATATACCACAAACGTAATGTTGGCTCATATGGTAGGAGCTCAATCCAAACCAGGCAGTAGGCATGGTCCAGTTGCCTGGTCATAGCTGTCTAGTCATCTTGAGAAAAGACCACTTAATCAGCATGGTCAAATAACAAGCCTACAGGAAGCAGAAAGAATATGTTTTTACATACTAGAGTTGAAAAGAAAGTAAACGGTGAACAGGATATGTAAAGATTCAACAAATACTAAGCCTATAGCTCGCAAAAGAGAACCTGGAGTGATGAATACAAAAGTTGATGGAGTATGATGAAGATGAGAAGGGAAAAAGTGCCCAGCCAAGAATACAACCAATCGAGTACTCCCGCGAGTACGAAACATCCAAATTTAAGAAAATTATTCTTGGAAAAAAGTGGAAATACGACGTCACCCGACAAGTACCATCTTAGTTTATCTCTCCTTTTATTGCTATTGCGAATGAATGGATTAATATTATGTGCATATTAGAAATAACGGGGTTTAATATGTTAGAATATGTGAAATGCATGTTGTTGTGGACAAGTAGATCAATATTGCACGCATGATGCTTGATACGTTAGAATTACAACGTTACACAATACGTGGATATGATAATGTGATTGTGCAAAGACCAATAATTTCAATTTCTCTTGTGCATTAACATATGAGAATAACTTGGAACGAGGTATGAGAGCCTCTTGATCAAAGCCCGATGATTACCGCATCAAGAAAATATTTCACCTCGGGTACCCCATTGAGGGGGAAAAGGAAAGTCCCCCTGGGAAAGAGCCGGAGTGATACTCCTTGATTGCATGATTGCAATGAAATATTGTTAAAGTTTTACCTCCGGAGGAAACATGTATTCGAAAGGAATGTGACGATACTCCTTGGGAAGAGGTCTGAGCGACCTCTTGGGAAGGTTGGCTAGAAACTACCACCTTGGGCTGATACTTGGGAAGAGGTCTGAGCGACCCCTTGGGAAGGTCGGTTAGAAATACCACCTTGGACTGAAAAACTGTAATCTTTTTCCTGCTAGCAGGTAGGAGTGTGATGGAATATCCAGTTGACAAGTAGGTTGGGCTGTAGCCTAGTTCGACCCTTTGATCATCGTGACATAAACACTCAACTCGCTTGACTTATGTGCTTGAATATACCAATCAAATATTGATTAATAATTATCTTTGCTTTTAGAAATCCCAAAGTGCAGGATGTATGAAGGTGCAGCAACTCCATGTTTATAACCAACAAAAAAGGTTCACAAACATCGACCCAAAAGTAAGAAACAATAGCATCAATCAATGATGTTCAAGACACAAAGGCCAACACATGGCAAAACAAATTCACAAGTTCAAATGGAGGTGCTATGCAAAATACTATCTATGAGTGCAAAAGAAAAGCGAAAAGCAAAAATCTGCTGAGAACATGCTCTAAACTCTCTACTCTAGTAGGACGAGTTGCGATGATAGGAGACACACCTACTAGGCTGACATCATCAAGTGGCTCAGTTATGTGGATAGAAGAACTCTCAGCTGGCAGAGTAGCACCTTCCTGCTGGACTGCTTGTGCTATACTTCCTGCTTTAATAGCATCAGGCGAATCAAGAGAGTTGTTGTCGTGAGCAGATTCAGTAGAACCCTCCTAGTTGTTTATCAGAGTTCACTAACCTTTGTCTGCAAAGTAAAGGGAATGTGACCAGGTCCTCACAAAGGAGAGACTAAGAAACAACTCAAAAGTAAATGAGATACTAAAAACAACTTATAATTGTACCTGATGAGGCTGGACCGTGGTCTCTAACAGGCCAGGAAGGTGACGGTGGCACTCCAGCTGGAAGGACAGTAGAAGACCCAGAAGGTGGCAATAGCATTCCACTTAGAGAGATAGCAGAGTTTCATTGATCACGTGAGAACAAATAAAGAGCGAAGATACATGTATAAATGCAACGTGAATCATTCATGCATAAAGAATGCAAGATATCATCAGAAAAACAAAGACCACACATCAGAGTTCATCAATCCAAATTCAAAAGACCAAGACTCGGGATACCAAAAACAAAAGAAAGATGATATTCCAAGAAAAGAGAAGTGATGAAGAATTACTTGTGTTGCGGGATAGAGTAAAAGGTAGCGAAGTTGTTCGACGAATGTAGCAATCAAATCTGTCTTGCAAAATAAAGAAGCACCAAATATAACATGAGAATTTCATCCACAAACATCGCTATGACCCAATCAGCATATAAATCAGAAAGAGATGGTAATCTTTCCCCGCATTACCTGAGAATAAAATTCGCAGTGCCGAAGTTCATTTTTACCAAGACCAGCCATGGGCATTCGTAACAAAAGAGAATAGGAAATAAAAAAGAAGGATCATCCAAGGCCATGAAATTCAGGGAAAGCAAGAAGAACCAGAACCCTAATTTAAAGAATGCAAATGAAAGTGAAAAGAAAAAGGCTGCACACCATTGGAAAGTCTTCGTGTTGTGGCGAACGCAACTCGGATCTACAAATAAAGAAAGTCCACCCACGATTTCTAAGACTCAGAGCATAGTGGAAGAAAATAGAAAAAGAGAAAAAGGGGTTTTTGGTTAGGAGCCCTTAACTGACAATGAGATGTGGTGGTATCCGACGACGAAGTATCAACTACGGTATCATGGTCTTGAAGAGCCTTGCCGACAACAAAGATAACCCATACCTGCAAAAAGAAAGAAGAGGGATGCTCACCTTGTTGACTTAAAATACATAAATAAAAGCAAGAGTAGTAAGAGAAGAAGAATGGTGGTTGTCGACACATCACTAGTGCCGGCCTCGTGCACAGAGAAGCAGCGAAAACAAAACACACCATAAGCTTTTGATTAAACCCGCTACCATGGGGGCCTTGAGAAAGAAAGAAAAGATTAAAGAGATCAATAATGGTAAAGTGAGACACAAAACCTTTGAAATAATTAATGACTTGCTCAGTTGCTAAGGTGAAGAATAATCAAGCTTTACTTCCAATATTCTTTATTTTTTTTATATGAATAGTGATCATAGTTACAGAAAAAGGGTGTTAACCCTCGATTAAGAATTATCCTAATAGCTTGAAAAACTATCTTAATTTTTTGTTATATTACGGAATTCTAAGCAATGTGTTGCAGAAGTTTTGTTCTCACCAAGCTCTGGAAAAGATGTGGTATTTGCATATATCTTGGGGAGTTTTGATTAATAATGTTACATGGATAGTGTGACTAAGCAGGAGAGAAAACAAGAAGCAAAGAACGATGAAGTGGTCGGTGCTTTGCCGACGCCGGCGTGGCTTGTGAGAAGAAAAAGAAAAAGGATGATGATTTTTTGATAAAGTGAGAGAATATACCATATATGTCTTCAACGTTCCCAGGGAAGTATATCAATTAGCTACTTAATATCTTTTTTTTTTCCCAATAATTGTAGTTATAATCTTGGGAAATGTAATGATCATTTTAAGAGAGAATTGTCCTTTGGTCTTCCCTGAAACTATCTTAGTGGTTTAAAGAATTATCTTGATGACTTGGAAAAATCATGTTCATAATTTAATATACAATTGACATTGAGAAATATGTTGCAGAATTTTATTCCTGCTAACCTCTTAGAAAAAGAGTCCTAGATTTTTGCAGAACTGGAATAGCAAGTTGAGAAATAGATCAAGTAGAGCGGATTTGTAACACCCCGGAGCGAAGGGTGCAACATCCCCCGCGCCATAGCCCAACACGTGGAACGAAATGGGGAATCCGCCCACGCATCAAAGCATGACGAACGGGTGACAAACAAAACACACCTCTAGGCTAGGCGGTCTAAACCCTAACAGAGTGCGCAAGAGAAATAAAAACAGAAGCGGAAGCAACAGGATCATGTAACATACTAAATACATGCATCCATACTTAAAGCAAAATAACACAATTATTACATGTCTTGCCCATCCCGGGCCAAATAAAACATACTAAGCTCGAACTATAAAACATAACTTATACTTATTTATACATAGTACCAAGGCCGAAAAGTAAAGATGTATATGCGAAAGCTAAGCTAAAGACTTGACGACTCCCAAAACAAAAGACCGCAGCCTAGCTCGAACTCCCCAACCGGGTGCCTGCAAACTCAAAGAAAATAAGGGGAAAAAACAAACAACGAAGAGGGGTTAGTCGTAAAGACTGGTGAGGGGGCTAACACACGCACACGTACGTATAAGTAGAGCATAGCATAAACAAATCAAAGAGTGTTCATGAACCGGGGTTGGTTTTTACACTCCAAATCATTTAAGCCCGTGATACTATATATAGGAAGAAAGATTTGGGGCCGAAGAACAAAATCACCAAGTTTTATAAATTAGAAATCTAATCTCGTTTCCCAAACCATAACTGACACAAAGCGTGTCAAAATAAATCGGCGAGTACGAGTTCCAACACGCTTACCTCATAAGCAAAGACAAAGTGAAAACAAAGCAAAAACATAAACAATCCCACCTTTCACACCGTTTGGGGAAGAGAGAGGCCCCTCTCAACCCCCATATCAAAACTTAACTTGAACGGGGGATCCTACCCGTTCCTTCGACGAGCCTGCCACTCAGCGCACCGTCGGCATAAGAAAACAAAGTCTCCCGTTGGTGGAGTTGTGTTGATGAGAGAGCCCGGCGACCCCATGGCCGACCCCGAGATCACATACCACTTCCTCCGGGGCCCAAACTTACACAAAAATCATATCACACTTATCACACAAAGCTCGCCAAAGCAGAAAACATACCAACCCTTCTTGAAAACGAATAAACCAAAACATAGCTTATATACATATAAAAGCCTTTTCAATCGATCTTATAGCAAAGGGGTCAAAACCCACAAAATACTTTTCAAACACTTATCTATCGGTATATATATATATATATATATATATATATATATAAGTCGCATGCGGGCTTAAACTACATGTAAGGTTATAGGTCATCATAGCTAAAAGGAAAGAAAACCCCACCTTATCGACCAAAACAAACAAAAGAAACCACCTCTTCAACCTCGAGACGAACCTAAGAACAAAACAAAAGGGCAAAGGACAAGCTTAGACTCAATATAAACCAATTAGACGCTCGGCATATGCATATGGATGCAATTGATGCATAAGAAGTGCAAATGAGTTAACATTTAAATCACATTAGGTCATATCGAATCATATCAAAACATAGCTCACATATTCCACGTTAAACATGCTCACGAACTTCATATAATACATATTAACATGTCAAATATTAAGTTAGGAAAGTATATAGTTCATATAAGAACAAAGGAATTACAAGTAAAGCAAGCAAACAAAGTAGGAAGTCACACTCGCACGTAGGAGAGCAATAAGATCACATAGAGCACATTTCACATCAAACGAATCCACAAATCAAACATAATGAACATAACTCACTCATAACACATTAAGAAAGCATGTAACACATCAAAACCAAGCAAAGACAAGTTATAGCGTAGCATATTGTACACATAAACAAGTACATTTCACATTATGGTCAAGAACGGGGAGGGAATCGAGCAAAACGAGCAAGAAAACAAGTACGAGGCCAAGGTGTAACCGTACCTTAGATCCACGGCCGTGGGTTTTTAACACAGAGGAGATCCATGGCTGTGGATCTCAGTCAGGAACCACACCAGATTCTGCCATTCAAATCCACGGCCATGGGTGGATTTTAGTGCAAAAATCCGCGGCCATGGGTTTGCTCCAGCTGCAAAAACTCGAGGTTTTGGCCCCTAAAACACCAAGAAACCAATCCTAATCCAAGCCAACACATAATACATAAGTTGTGCATCATATATTCATGAATTCTTGCCCTAGAACATGCTTAAACCAAGCTAGAATGAAGCAAAATGAAGAGATGCATCACATATCCAAGTTCTTCACAAAATCATTAATGGCACATTCATGGATACTCAACCCTCATGCAAACCAAGTTCATATATATCACGTATGACATCTTAGGACCTAAATGCAAACTTCAAACCAAAATAAATTACAAGGAGACATGCTAGAATTATCAAATTGCATCAAACCTACATTATTCATCAAATAAGCCATGGATGGAGCAAACAAGGAAGAGAACTCATCAAATAGCACTTAAAAGAACCAAAAATACATGGAGAATCCAAAAATGGACTTACCTCTTGATTTGGAGAAGAAATGGTGGAGTAGATCTCTCAAAATCCCACTTTGAGCCCAAACCCTTTTTTCTTCCTCCCTTTCTTCTTGGTGCTGAACTTGGAGAAGGTTTTCTCTTCTTTTGGGGGGTTTGAGTCCAAAATGGGGGGTGTGGGAGAGAATGAGGGATGGCTAGATACATATAAGTTAAAGTTGGGGCCAAATTGGGTGTTAGAAGGGGCCCACATGCAAGAATGATCAACAAAAGGGTTCCCTTGGCGCAAGGTGCTTGTTCCGGGCAAAAAACGGGAAATCAAATGGGCTTAGAAAAGTATAAATCTTAAATCTTTGGCTGGATTTCTTCGTTACCAGTCCGACGCATCTTCCGGAATTTGAATCCGAATTCCTGAGCTCAAGTTATGCCTCCCGGAACACAAGGTGCGCTAAAGCTCGTTAGGCCCTTATGTCCCTAACACATAAAACGGTTCCAAAACCGTATCAAACAAACTCAGAAACAAGTAACGAGGACGTAAGAAAGTTCATATAACATATAGTTCATTCAAGGCACGTAGTCACAAAAATCGAAAATGAAAACGAACACAAACGGAGCAAGAACAAAGCAAAGAGGCAAATATGAGCAAATAAGTCACATACGTTTTAATTAAAAGTCACGTAATTCAAATAAATCACATAAGGAATATAATAAACATACAATGCATGTAATTAAATAATTAAAAGTGCACATAACTCTCTCTAGAAGGCGTACCTGGAAAGTCCAGATGAACGGGATGTTACAACCTTCCCTCCTTCAAAAGGACCAGTCCTCAGGTCCTAGTCGAGATCTAGAGGACTCTCGAACGAACTCAACTCCACGCTTCCGCTGTGCTACTCAGATCCAAAAGTTGTAGCCTTTCCGGGACATCACTTCCTCGATTAGAAATAAGAGAGACTTCTCTTATCCCGATAACTCGGTGGTAAAACCCGATAACTCGGTGGTAAAACCAACTCCGAGTAAATCTCCTTAGCTTCAGCAAACTCTATGTTCGGTTTGCTCCCACTTCCACATGAAATTCGAAAGTAGTTGGAGACTCCGCCAGAATGGTTCTCGATCTTCTACCGATAACACATTAGACATTGTTGCACCAAGTCTACGATGTCTCTTCTTATGCCAACACTATTACCCGCTCTTCAAGTCTCGAACCAAGAGTGGAGTTAGTCTCGTGACCGAGCACTTCTAGAGACATAGGATTTAACTCTCCGTTAACAACGCCCAACCGAAGTCTTCCTTAGTACCTCGATTGTAACGGAGAAGTTTGAGTATCCTCGTGTAATCAAAGAAACTCCCTCGAAAAGCCTTATCCACTCAAACCATGCCTTTTCCTTGTCTTTCATGTTACGGGGTAACAATCTCGTTAACACTAGAGACTTACTCTCTGAGGTAATTCTCAGTTCTTCTCCAATATGCGTAGCCGATAATACCCTTGTTGGAACCACACTCGACAAAGACTACGGAACGCCAAAGAAGGATGAGCAACTCCTCGAATCAAGCAAAAAGGGTATTCTTCCCTCACGGTTAACCCGTATAGCTCACGTTAATTTATACTCATCCTAAGTTCCATCTTCTTCTTAGATAGGACCAAGATACTCCACCAAGAAGTACTTAAACGGATGAAATTACCTTTTAAGAGCTCGTCAACTACAACTTAACTCCAACAACCACGCTAAAACCCACCAAAAGGGAAAACTCTAAACACGATCCGATTCCGGGATAAAGATCACGACAACCTCGATGTCCTTAATAGTGGAAACGAATTCCAACCTTCAAAGAAACATCAAGGTGCCTTACTTCGATCTTCGTCTCCTTAGGATTGGCTCGGCCCCTAGGTTATCCCCAAAGAAAAGCCACAAAGCTTATTGCACCGTTCCGGAATAATCAACCACTCCCACAAAGGATATGAGCGGGTTAGCCTTCCATCTATTGCCCGAAAATATCGTTGAGCCCCAACAAGGACCTCCAAAAGCAACTACCCACGCCTATGGTGACACCGTCACCTTAGCACGAACTAGGCGCCTTCAAGAACACCACCGGGTAAACTCGACCCTCACAACTCACCAAGCACTCGGCACTCGCCTCACTAAACTTTCTCCGAGAAGAGAGTCAAAACAAAAAGGAAAGAAAAAAGAAGCCACAGGCAAGCAAGAAACAAACAAACACTACGAGGCAAAAAGGAAAGAAATTAACACAAAATAAAATTAAAGACGCGTCTATGAAATGCCATGAATGCTTAGTGTACCTTTCACCATGGTAAAAATATTTATCTCGACATCGAGCTCTTTGATTCCCCTTGTATCACCTCGGACTTGTCTTGAAGTCTTGGAATCACGGCTCTTCGTAGGTCTCGGATTCTTGTTCTTCGGGCAACCAATCACCATATGCCCCGATTCTCCACACTTGTAGCACCTCTTGAGCTTATTCCGGCAAACTTCTTCCATATGGTTCGGGCCTTGACAAAAGAAACATTGAATCGGTTCCATTGGAGGAGGTATCGAATCCATCTTCATGAGTTGAAGTTCCTTTTTCTTCTTAATGTCGGTGACTTCTTGAAATCCTTGGGATTCCTCTCGAAACATCTGTCTCTTGCTTGAGCTCGAACTTGATTCTTGATCTTGTCCCACATAAGTAGTGTGAGAAACCATCTTTTCCTTATCCATTGCCTCTTGCACCGCTCTTCTAACTTCCTCGGACCAATCATGCACTGGTGAGATTTGGAGAGCTTGTTAGATCTCGTCTCTACGCCCTTGTATATAGCTCCGGATCTTAAGGCAATCTTGGTTAGCTCTCGAATCTTCTAGCTCCATCATAAGTTCATCCATCATCTTCATTTCTTGTTCAAGATTCACGAACTCTTGAAGTTTCCTAACCATTTCCTTCAGGGGAATGTACTTGTAACAAAATTCCCGGATGAATATCTCCCACGTGAACTCTTCTCCAGATTCTTTTAATTTTGATCTCACTTCCCTGAGCCATTTTGAAGCTTCACCTTGGAGTAGAAGGGAAGTGCCTTTTTCTTTCTCTTGTGAAGTCCCCAGACAATTCTCCCAAATCCATAATATCATGGAGAGCCACTCTTCGGCTTCAATACTATCATCTCCAAGCCACTTTGGCGAATTGAATTCTTCAAACCTCTTGTAGACTGAAAGCTCTTGTTTCTCTTGTTTTCCTTTTGATGATGCGTGTGGATGTGGAGATGCCATCCTGAAATAAGAAAATAATTCCAAAATATCAATGCGTGCCGGGTTTAGTACATGTTCATGTGATTGATTAATACAAATAAGTCAAATAATTCAAGTATTTCACATAAGAGATGAAAGTGAATGCAAACAATCACATAATCCTAAGCTGAGCGACCTAGACAGACCCGACACGATGCCAGAGCTCTGGTTTTGCAACCCAGAGCTCTGATACCACTTAAGGAAGTAACACCCCTGAGCGAAGGGCGCCACATCCCCCGCACCATAGCCCAACACCTGGAATGAAATGGGGACTCTGCCCACGCATCAAACCATGGCGAACGGGTGACAAACAAAACACACCTCTAGGCTAGGCGGTCTAAACCCTGACAGAGTGCGCAAGAGAAATAAAAACATAAGCGGAAGCAACAGGATCACGTAACATACTAAATATATGCATCCATACTTAAAGCAAAATAACTCAATTATTATATGCCTTGCCCATCCCGATTCAAATAAATCATACAAAGCTCGAACTACAAAACATAACTTATACTTATTTATACATAGTACCAAGCCGGAAAAGTAAAGATGCATATGCGAAAGCTAAGCTAAAGACTCGATGACTCCCAAAACAAAAGACCGCTGCCTAGCTCGAACTCCCCAACCGGGTGCCTGCAAATGCAAAGAAAAGAAAGGGCAAAAACAAACAACAAAGAGGGGTCAGTCCTAAAGGCTGGTGAGGGGGCTAACACATGCACACGTACGTATAAGTAGAGCATAGCATAAACAAATCGAAGAGTGTTCATGAACCGGGGTTGGTTTTTGCACTCCAAATCATTTAAGCCCGTGATACTATATATAGAAAGAAAGGTTTGGGGCCGAAGGCCAAAATCACCAAGTTTTATAAATTAGAAATCCAATCCCGTTTCCCAAACCTTAAAGGATACAAAGCTTGTCAAAATAACTCGGCGAGTACGAGTTCTAACACGCTTACCTCATAAGCAAAGACAAAGCGAAAACCAAGCAAAAGCATAAACAATCCTACCTTTCACACCGTTTGGGGAAGAGAGTGGCCCCTCTCAACCCCCACATCAAAACTTAACTTGAACGGGGGATCCTACCCGCTTCTTCGAAGGGCCTGCTACTCAGCGCACCATCGACATAAGAGAACGAAGTCTCCCATTGGTGGAGTTCTGTTGATAAGAGCCCGACGACCCATGGTCGACCCGAGATCACATACCACTTCCTCCAAGGCCAAACTAATTACACAAAAATCATGTCACACTTATCACACAAAGCTCGCCAAAGCAGAACACACACCAACCCTTCTTGAAAACGAATAAACCAAAACATAGCTTATATATATATAAAGGCCTTTTCAATCGATCTTATAGAAAAGGGGTTAAAACCCACAAAATACTTATCAAACACTTATCTATAGGTATATATATATATAAGTCGCATGCGGGCTTAAAATACATGTAAGGTTGTAGGTCATCATAGCTAAAAGGAAAGAAAACCCCACCTTGTCGACCAAAACAAACAAAAGGAACCACCTCTTCAACCTCGAGACAAACCTAAGAACAAAACAAAAGGGCAAAGGACAAGCTTAGACTCAATATGAACCAATTAGACGCTCGGCATATGCATATGGATGCAATTGATGCATAAGAAGTGCAAATAAGTTAAACATTTAAATCACATTAGGTCATATCGAATCATATCAAAACATAGCTCACATATTCCACGTTGATAACATGTTTAAACCCCGTATTTTTGGTATGATAATGGCTGACTTTTAGTGTTTAAATGATATTTATATTGGTGCGTGTGATGTGTTTTGTGTTTCTGTTGCAGCGGAACTAATTTCATAAAATTGGAGATTATATGGGCTAATTAAAGGGAATCTTTGGAGCAAGAACTTTTCCTTGGTGAATTGTTGTTGCTTAGGCCACGTTGCTATGCCCATAAGAGAAGCCCAAACTGAATAGTGGAGTTGCTTTGGATTCAATGGAGAAGTAGGCCTGTACGATAAAGCCCAACTTTAAAGAAATAGAAATTGTTGCGGCATGGAATTATTTCATGGAGAAGCCCGGTTTGGATTTATTTTGGATAGCAGCTTGTTCGCAGATATGGACTCCTAATTTGCTTAGGATTTGGAGAGGAGTTTCAACTTGTTGGCCAAGGCTCTGCAACTACTTATAGATGTTTTGGACGAGAGCATAGGGGACTTTCACGTACCCTTTTCCTGGGAGATTTGGAACAGCAGAGGCGAGGAGATCTTGGAGGCGAGAGCTTGAAGATTCATCCGAGAAAATCTTTCCTCTTCAATTTCTTCTTAGTTAGATTCATGTTTTTATTTTGTTTATTGCTTTCGAACAATATGGACATGAGTAGCTAGGTATTATTTTCTACCTGATTGCCTAAACCCTATTTCCAACGTGTTAATTATTTCTTTTAAGCTAGTTTTATTTAATTGTTTTCTTAGTAGTTAGTAGAATTAAATCTAAAACCCCCCCTTTCTAATTTAGTCGGCTAGTTTATTACACGTTTTTCCTGCGAGTAAGTAGAATTACTTCCACCCCAGTCTCTATGGATTCGACCCGTTTGCACTATCCCCTGCTTAGGTGTGAACTGGATATTTATTTATTTTGGCAAATTCGACACTTGTCAAATTTTGGCACCGTTGCCGGGGACTGGTGCTAATCGAATTTAATTTATTTTATAAACAGGAGCATTCGTGGAATTGATGAACCGATTTTCGATCCCGAGATCGAAAGAACTGCAAAATCGTTAAGGAAATAGACCAGAACACGTAGGAATCTGGCGAAAAAACCTGATCTGAACCAATCTGAAGAATCTAGCACTGAGTTGGAACAACCAGAAGAAGAACAGAAGGGTTTGACCGTACCTTAACGGTGGCAGAACAAGAACGTCGTACCATGGAGGATCTGGTACGCCCCGATAACGCACAGCAGCCCCTCTGTATCACTTTTCCAGAGGTGGGTGCTGGCTTCGAGCTAAAGACGGGAATAATTCACCTACTCCCCATATTTCGTGGGCTAGAAAACGAAAACCCTCACCAACATCTGAGCAAGTTTCACACGGTCTGCTGCTCAACAAAGCCTCATGGAGTTACCGAAGACCAAATCAAACTTCGTGCTTTCCCGTTTCCCTCCTCTTTTGGTAATACTTACATACTTTTGGCAGTTGATTATGTTTCTAAGTGGGTGGAGGCCAAGGCCACCCGAACTAATGATTCAAAAGTGGTTGTAGATTTTGTCAGGTCTCATATTTTCTCTAGGTTTGGAACACCTCGTGCTATCATTAGCGATCGAGGCACACACTTCTGTAATCGGTTGGTAGAGTCACTTCTGGCTAAGTATAATGTCACACACCGGACATCTACAGCTTACCAACCTCAGACAAATGGACAAGCAGAGATATCTAACAAGGAGATTAAGTCTATTTTAGAGAAGACGGTGAATCCTAATCGGAAGGATTTGAGTCAGAGGTTAAACGATGCTCTATGGGCATATAGAACGGTATACAAGATGCCATTGGGGATGTCCCCATTCCGAGTGGTTTATGGCAAAGCTTGCCATCTCCCCGTGGAATTAGAGCATAAGGCTTTTTGGGCAATCAAGACATGCAATATGCAATTGGATGCAGCAGGAGCAACACGAAAACTTCAACTTCAAGAATTAGAGGAAATACAGAATGATGCATATGAGAATTCAATGATCTATAAATCTAAGACTAAGAAATTCCATGATGTGATGATTTCTAGGAAAAATTTCTTAGTGGGGCAGGAGGTCTTACTTTTTAATTCTCGTTTGCGTCTCTTTCCAGGTAAGTTAAAGTCACAATGGACAGGTCCCTTCGTGGTCACGAACATCGCTGCACATGGAGCAACTGAAATCAAGGAAATGAAGAGTGGAAATATCTTGAAAGTAAACGGGCATAGGTTGAAACCTTTCTACGAGTTTTCACAACCATCTGAAATTGAGGGGATTCGCTTGGAGGCCCCGCCTCCATCCGCTTGAGCACTTCCCAAATACCTCGTCGAGTCCGAGACAATAAACAAGGGCGCTCTTGGGAGGCAACCCAAGTGGTGGCGATTCAGGCGCCACCGTAGTCCCGTTTTGGTTTTAATTTATTTTTCTTTTTCTTCTTTGTTCGCTTCTCGTGTTAATTTGAGCTCTCGTTCTCTGCAGGATCCCGATGCATACCCAGGTTCTGGACTATTTCAGTCATGACGACTGGGGTGTGACCGTACCTATAACTCATACTATATTTATTTTAGTGGGAAAATAATACCTGAGCCTTAAAATAAATAGCCTACTTAAAACTAACCTACCCGCATCCCTATCCGCGGATCTAACCGACCTGCCGCTTCAACCCGGATCTGTAAACCTCCTCGGCCCATTTCCCAACACCCAACCCTAATCCTAATTCCACCCAAACCTAACCCTAAACCCAATTTACCACTTTCCCCCCCCAGCCTTAACCTTCAACTTCACCATTCACCATTCCCTTTTTACTGCGGCCGCGCACCACTAGCACACCACCCGGATTCCGTCGCCTTCATCCATACTACATTAACCCTCAACACCTCCCCACCACCATCTCAGTACAATGGCCCGGACGAGGAAGCGAGAGTCCTCCGAGCAAACCCAGGCGACGCAACCCCCACTCTCACTGGCTTCCGCTCCGTTCAGTATCATCAACCCCGCCGGTCATTCTTCCGTCGCAACCCCCATCCAGCGACCCCGCATGGCGGCGAAGATTTATGCTTTCTTAGAGGCCAATTTCAAGGCCGTTCAAAACGCCGCCAAGTCAGCCGCGTCACCCCCTCTGCCTACACCACCCGCCACCGCGGTTCAGAGCCCCACTAACCCTAGATCTAAGCGTCAGCAGATGAATGTCGCCACCTCCTCCTCAGTTATTCCGATTCCCATTCCTCCCAAATTTCACCCACCGGAATACGAGGTACGGTGTTCTTCAAGGATTCGAGATGCCGCCATCCGTCAAGCACCACCACAAGCCCCAGTGCTCATAGATCTGGGCCATTTGCCACCAAAAAAGTCCCGTCGGCCTCCGATAGCCGCCTCTCTACCGCTGGCCAAACCTCCTTCCCCACCGATCATCCCCCAGATTCAGTCCGCAGCTAGCCTCCTCCCCTCTTTCTCCGAGGTTCTTGAAGATTCAAGTGCAAAAGAGGTCGGATTTACACCTTTCGAGACTGCCACCGATGATGCCGGACCTTCCCACCGCGATTCTCCTTCTTCCAGCTCCGATAGTGGTGCAGCGGATGGCTGCGACAGTGATGCGGACTTTGTCTTCACCGGCGAGGAAGCAGAGCCACCACAGCCCCGCCGTATGGCGACTCGCTCGCGATTGGGTAGGAACTTCCAGCAGCCTATTCACCTTCCAACCGAGGATTTAGCCTCTGATTCTGATCTAGAGCAGGAAACAGCCCCCAAGCACCGGAAGTTTGATGCTCGTACTCAACCGATTGTGGCAGGTAAGCTCCTGGATTTTCACACTCTTCGCACCCTTGGCTTGTATGATGATGCGTGTGACTATATGAAATCAATTGGATGATATGATTTTTTTGTGCTGGATGATCCTATTTACTCTGAGCTTGTGCGTGAGTTTTATTATACCTACCATTTTATTGCACCTAGAGATTTCTGTTTAGATACACCTGGCACTATTAATTTCTCGCTTCTGGGCACCTCTTTTAGCTTGTCAATTAATGAGTTCAATGTTGCCATTCGGTTTGTGCCAGAGGATGAGTTGGATAGTGACGAGTATTTGAGCATGTTGTGTGATTTTAAAAATGTTATTGATTTTGTTGATAAGGATGTGTTCCGGGAATTGGCTGTTTTTGGTGCTCGTGCTTATAATTCTCATACTTCTAAGGATTTTGATTTAGTTGACCCCACGTTGCGTTATTTGCACCGGTTTCTCTCGTCTACATTCTTTAACCATATACGTGGTTTTGGAGTCATTACAAAAACTGAATTGTTCTTTTTGTGGCTGTCGTGACTTGATTTTAGGACACGTTATCACCCACTTTGCACGATGTAATAAATTATTAGGCCCCGACACCACTGCTTTGACTGTTGCATGCCGCATGACTAGTCTTGATTTATATAGTTTGGATAATATTGGTATGTTAGTCAAAACCGGTGAAGGGTATTCTCTTTCTCGTGCAGGTTTCAGGCCCAAGAAAGTCAAGTGAGTTTTTTCGAGGAAGGATGGACCACCCGTTGAGCAGCAGCCCGACGAGGCTGATGACGACGTGCGTACGCGGTTAGTGCGCGTTGAGCAAGAACTTGTTGAGCTCCGGGAGTCCACGAACAAAAAGCTGGATATCCTTCTCGCTGCGATCGGTCACACACAGTCCGCGCCTTGACGCCTTCGCACCCCCGCGCTTTTCAGGGAAGTCCTTGTTCTTTATTTTCATTTATATACCTAGCGGACTATGCATGAATAAGTGTGGGGGGATTAGACGAGCCGAGCTCACTTTGTAGGCTTGTCGTACTTTTTGTGGCTGTTTTGCGGTATTTATTTTGTGGTTTTGCATGTGTTAGGGGGCTGTCATTTTTGGACTTTTTGTACAGTCACTATTTTCAGATTTTAGGGCTGCTTTAGCGACTGATACTGTGCATACGTTGGACTGTTTTGTTGGGCTGTCTCTAAGGTGATTTTGGGGTTATTTTAACTGATTCTTTGTGCCATTTTTCTTGAATACGAGGATGCTAGAGGTCATGGATAATTTACTCTCATTTTGAGTATGTTTGCTTAGGCTTGAACTCTGAATTTGGCTAGAACTTGTCAGGCGATTGAATACGTGAACCGTTATGTAGAATTTTATTAACTAGTATAACTTCATGCCTGTATTGCTTGCGCACATTTTTGAACAAGTTATGTACATTGCTTAGATGAATGGGTTGTATTTTTCAAATGAGCTCCGACAGTTGATTAGAATGCACTTAACTCCCTTCGAGGCGAAATAGATTGATTGACTAGTGATTTGGAAAATGACATAGGCATTCATGTCGGTGTTTTTGCCTTGTTATTGAATTACACTAAATAACATCGCCCGATTGACCCTGCTGAGCCTTAGTATTGTGCAAAATTTCTTTCTTAGCCACGCTACAAGCTGAGTGCACAATACCATTTCCTACCCTTATCATTGTTACACCTTGCTTACTCATTTTTTTGGGATTGTATTGAATGATGTCTAGACTTCCCTTTTGGAATTGGTTTGAAGTGTGAAAGTTTCATTGTGTTGAATAGAAAAAATTGTTTGATTAAAAAAAAAAAAAGAAAAAAAAAAAGAAGCCAAGAAGAAAAGAAAAGAAAAATGAGAGAAGAAAAAAAATTGAGCTGAAAAAAAAAAACCAAGCAAGAGTGAAGAAATAATAAGAAAGTATAAGCCTTGTTGAACATTCGATAGAAGGGTTGGGAATTCATTGTGAGAAAGGGAAGTCTTTGGGAAGAAATAAAGGGAAACACTTGGGAATTGGTCTTTAATGTGTAAGCTTGGTGTTCGAGAGCCTTTGATTTACTTTTTCCTAACTTAACCTAAGATTATGTTACCATCTCGAAAAGACCTATCGATTCCGGATTATTAGTTAGTCAAATTAGTGGAGATTGGAGTGACAGTGCATTCGAATTAGTGGAGATTGGAGTGACCTATCTGAGCGGACTTCCCACAAGAGGAAGAGGATGCCCGACACCCTCGCAATAACGGGCAAGGGCAAGCAGGTGGTGGAAGGCCCCAAGGGTGATGGAGAAACTTCCTCTTCAGAGGAAGAGCATCTATGGGAGTTTTACCCGTCTAGGGGATAGGCACTTCTCCGGCTCTGCGGATGGGGGTGCAATTCTGTTGAGGCCTGGGACGCTCGCTCAGACTGTCAGCGAGAATTTGTATGACAAGGCCCAATTTACCGCTGACCATAGGCACTTGTACACTGAGTCCGTAGAGACGGTGGCCTATGATATGGTGCATGCTATAATCTCCGTAAGTTCTCATTCCTTTGCAATTTCACTATCTCTGGTAGGTATTACTTTCCCACGTTCTTGCTAACACTTTCATTCTTTCGAGCCCGTGCAGCAAGTGCTCCCGAGGGCAAAAAATATTCAAATGCGCGCCTCAGTTTATGCTGATCGCAAAGCCAAGTACAAGAAAATGGTACGCCCGAACGATCCCGCTCAAATCTAGGTGGAGCTGGACACTGAGAAGGCTAAGTACACTTCCCTCAAGGAGGTATACGAGAAGATGGAGGAGGAGATGAAGAAGCTGTGGGATGATTTTGCGGGCGTGGAGAACGCTCGGAGCAGTTTGAGCGAACCAGTTGGGCCCGCCTTGATGAGAATTATAAGAAGCTTGAAGCCGAGCGTGAGGGCTGGAGGACGAGGGCTCCGGAGGCAGAGAGGAAATTTATTGATACCATGAACCAGTGGCCTCGAAGTCTCGAGCGAGCAAACAAGGAGGCGCTCATCAAATTTTGTCATTCCAAGGCCTTCAACTTTGCGGCTTCCTTGCATTGCTTGGATGAGGCTCAAAAGGCCTTTAACTTCGCCATCGAGCAAGGCATCCACAAAGGGCTGACGGATCCGGCCATTCGTGGGGCAGAGGACATGGGGCTCATGTTCAATGAGCGCTGCGAGGAGGATGATGACGAATGCGATGATCCGGCGGACCATATTTCTGAACCAGAGTACGACTTCCTGGTCAAGCTTATCCAGGATGAGTACATGGAAACCCATCCTACAGGAGATGTCCCCCCCCTCCCCAAGCCGCACAAAATGACCCTCCTGTAAACGAGCCCCAAGCGCTTGCCACGAAGAATGCCCCCCTGTCCCAGCTGGTGAAAACGTCATTGCTCCTGCTAACAATGCCAACGTGCCCTACGCTCCCCAAGTGCCTCAAATCAATGAGCCCGAGCCCCCGGCGGCCCAACACCAAGAAGAGAATGCACCTCCTACACAAGAGCCAGAAGGTCCAGTTTATGGTCCTGTGGCCCAAAACATCTTGGTGGTTTTGGATGAAGATGTGGGTCCTGTTGCTTAAAGCTCCTCTTCTTCAGTTTATCTCGCAACTCTCAAACGCTTCTCCTTTGTAATAATGCTATGGGCCTTTGAGCCCTTACTTTGTAATTTTGGCGAAGGCCTTTGATTAAATAAAATTCCTTCCTTCCATGATACTGTCTTATGCCACTTTTTTAAATGCGGAATTTTACTTGGCGCTTGCTGTGAACAAGTCTTGTAGTAATAAGATTGTGTGTAACATGCTCAGTAAAATTGCATTACTCAGATAGGCTTTTGACACTTGGAAGATTTTGTTAAATCTTGTAAACTTTAAAAATTTTACTAAGTCTTGAGTAATTACGAGGGTCTTATTGTGAGGCTACCCTCATTCAAGACTTGTGTAAATTTTTGCTTTTATACTTAGGAAATTTTTGCTAAGTCCTGAGTGATTGCGAGTGTCTTACTGAGAGACTACCCTCGTTCAAGACTTGTGAAATTTCTTCTTAATCTTGGGAGATTTTGCTAAGTCTTGAGTGGTCACGAGGGTCTTACTGAGAGATTGCCCTCGTTCAAGCCTTGTGAGATTTCTTCTTAATCTTGGGAGATTTTGCTAAGTCTTGAGTGGTCATGAGGGTCTTACTGAGCGATTACCCTCGTTCAAGACTTGTGAAATTTCTTCTTAATCTTGGGAGATTTTGCTAAGTCTTGAGTGGTCACGAGGGTCTTACTGAGAGATTGCCCTCGTTCAAGACTTGTGAAATTTCTTCTGAACGACACTACCGTTAAGCGAGCGCTCCTGTGTCTATTTGCCTTTCAGAATTTGCCAGCGATCCCATTTTTGAGCGCAAGGTGTTGTAACAAACAGCCAAGGCCTACTAGGATTTCCTTCGTATTTTCCTTCCGACTCATCAAGTTGGTTATGAGCGTTACCAGTCTATCCTTATGAGGGCGTCCCCCCCATGGGGCGTAATCCATGTGCATTAACAGTGACCAACCACGCTCGTAAAGACGAGGGACGTGGGTCTCATTCATTTAAGCAATTAAAAAAGCAGAAGTTCAGAGATATTGAAAAGAATGTATTATAACTTACTTGAGATTTGAAGTACACAGAACCCATTAACGGGGTTGTTACATCATCGATTCTAGAGAGCTTTTAAACATAAAACCGCCGGAGGTTACAGGCGTTCCAATGGCGAGGCAATCGCTCACCTTGAAGTGTCTCCAGGGTGTAAGTGTTGTTAGCTCTGACTTGTATAACTTTGAATGGACCCTCCCAATTGGGGTCCAACTTCCCCACATGTTTGGATACTTCCACTTTCTTCAAAACCAGGTCTCCTAGCTGGAAAGTTCTTTCTCACACGCGCTTGTTGTATTGTTGCGCCACGGCGGCCTTGTATCTTTGTATTTCGGCCCAGGCCTTGTCTCTTCTTTCCTCCAATAGGTCCAGTTCCAGGCTCCTGTTCTCTTCATTAAGCTGAGGCTCGAAATAGGCTACACGACCGGACTCATTTACGATTTCTGCGGGTATCATTGCTTCTGACCCATATACGAGCGCAAAAGGCGTCTCGCCCGTGGCCGCTCGTGGAGTAGTGCGATAAGCCCAAAGTGCCCCTTGTAATTCTTCTGCCCATTCGCTCTTTTTGCTCTCTAGCATTGTTTTCAGATGTTTCAAGATGACCCTGTTGGTAACTTCTGCCTGTCCATTGCCCTGGGGGTGGCCCACAGAGGTAAATCGCTGTTCAATCCCCAACTCTGAGCACCATTCTCGTGTGTCCGCTGCTATGAACTGGGATACACTGTCTAAAATAAGCACCCTAGGAATGCCATATCTGCAGTTGATGTTCTTCCAAATGAAGTCCCTTACTACCCTGAAGGTGATTTTTGCTACGGCCTCGGCCTCGGCCCATTTGGTGAAATAATCGACAGCTAAAATAACAAACTTCTTTTGTCCGACTGCGATGGGCAAGGGGCCAACAATGTCAATTCCCCACTGGTCAAAGGGCCAGGAGACATCTATAAGGATCATTTGAGCGGCTGGCAGTTGAGGGAGGTTGGAATGGAACTAGCACTTAGGGCACTTTCTGGAAAACTCAATGGCGTCTTGGAGAACCGTGGGCCAATAAAACCCACTCCTCAGAATCTTCTTAGCCAAGATACACCCTCCTGAGCGTTTCTTTTGCCTGCGAGGGCCTTAGACACCTCATCGGAGGTCCTTGAAACGACTTCTTGAACAACCTTCCTTCAAAGTCTAAAGAAAACCGAGGGGCCTTGTTTCTTATTTTCCGAGCCTCTACCTTGTCAGTGGGACAAACACCATCTTTAAGAAATCTGATGACATCATCAAGCCAACATGGCTCGTGCGGATCAATTATAGCGACCAACTCCTTGGTAATTCTCTCCTTGATCAAAGGTTCTTCCGTTCTAAGGAACGTGACCGAACGCTCAGAAGTACCTTCCAATGCTGAGGCAAATTTCGATAGAGCGTCAGCGCCCTCGTTCTCCGCTCGTGGGACTTGGAGTAGATGGAACTCTTTGAACTTCCTAATGATTTCCTTGGCTTTGCTTAAGTACTGCACCATGGTCGTTTCTCGAACCTCATATGTTCCGTCAATCTGGATCGCAATTAACTATGAATCAACATAAGCGGTGATTCTGGAAGCCCCATTCTGAAAAGCAATTTTCAACCCTTGCACAAGGGCTTCATACTCTGTCTCGTTATTGGTGACTTGAAAATCCAACCTGATTGCAAAGTCTAGCTCAATCCCATTGGGGTCTCTAAGAGCTACCCCTGCTCCTCCCCCTTGAGAGGTTGAGGAACCATCCGTGTGCAGGACCCATAACCTCTCGCTCTCCTAAGCAGCAGGCTCTAAACCGAAGCGTTCAACCAGCAGATCCGCTACCACCTGCGCTTGTGTAGCGGTTCTGGGCTCGAAACTCAAGTCAAACTGGCTCAACTCAATGGCCCATTTTATCAATCTTCCCGACACGTCCAGTTTGGACAATACTTGTTTCAAGGGCTGATCAGTAAGGACCGTTATGGAGTGCGCTTGAAAGTAAGGCCTCAACCGCCTTGATGCATTGATTAGGGCGAAAGCAAATTTCTCGATTTCCAAATACTTCTTCTCCGCCCCTTGCAACGTTTTGCTCAAATAATAAAAAGGCAAATGCTTACATTCCCGTACGGCTACCAATACCGCACTCGTTGCCTCGGTCGAAACGGAGAGATACATAAACAACCTTTCACACTCAACGGGTTTGGTCAAGAACAGAACGCTCGAAAGGTAAGCCTCCATGTCCTGCAGCGCTTTTTCACACTCTTCCGTCCAAGCAAAATTACGAGGATTTCTCAATATCTTGAAGAAAGGAAGGTTTCTGTCTGGGGAGCGTGAAATGAACCTGTTCAGGGAAATGATTTTTCCCCCTAGCACTTGCACTTCTCACAGGTTTCGAGGGGAGGGGATCTCCAAGATGGCCTTGATTTTCTCAGGGTTGGCCTCAATTCCTCCATGGCTAACCATGTAGCCTAAGAACTTTCCCCCTCGTACTCCAAAAGTACATTTGGAAGGATTCAACTTCATCCCGTACTGGCGCAAAATGGAGAAAGTGCCCTTGAGATCCTCTAAATGTGAGCTCTGACGCTCGCTCTTGACAATCATGTCATCGACGTAAACCTCCATGGATCCCCCGATTTCCTTCTCAAACATCTTGTTGACGAGCCGCTGATAGGTGGCTCCAACGTTCTTGAGTCCAAAAGGCATAACTAGGAAATAATAAATCCCCAAGTGGACAATGAATGACGTTTTGGGGCGATCCTCTGGTGCCATGAAGATTTGATAGTACCCTTGAAAGGCGTCCATCATGCTCATGAGTTCACATCCGGCGGTCGAATCCACCAATTGATCTATTATGGGCAAAGGGTAAGAATCCTTGGGGCAAGCTTTGTTAAGAGCAATAAAGTCATTGCACATGCGCCATTTGTTTGCGCTCTTGGGCACCAACACCACATTACACAACCATTCCGGGTACAAAATGGGCTCAATGTACTGAGCCTCCAGTAGCTTGTTAACTTCTTCTTCAATGACCTTCTTCCGAAAACCATGTACATCCCGCTTCTTTTGCTTTACGGGCTTAAACGAGGGGTCCATGTTGAGCCTGTAGACTATGATGCTCGGGTCAATCCCTGTAAGGTCAGATGCTTTCCACGTAAAAAAGTCAATGTTCTCTCTGAGGAAGTCAATCATCATGATCTGCGAGGGCCCAGCTAGGTTGGACCCAATCTGAGTAATTTTATCCCTGTTTCCTGGCTCTAGCTCAATGGTAAGGAATTTCTCCGAGGGCTCAATCCTTGCTTCTGGGCGGGGAAGCTTGAGCCACCTCTTTTTTCCTGTCAAACGCCCATCTTCAAGGGGCTCGTCACCCTCGCGCTCGCCTTCCTCTGAGGAGGATTCTTCCACTGTTCCTGGCGGAGCGCTCTCATGGGAGCGTTTGGCACTGGGATCTTTCTTCTTGTTCTTTTTCTTGTTCAGCTTCGCCCTCTTGCGCATGGGACCATCCTCGTCTAGATTGGGAAAGTCAACAGATTTCTTGGTGGACCCGATTTGGAAAGTATTCTCAGCCTTAGGCTTTTTGAGGGACAGCATGTAACATTCCCAAGCCTCTCGCATATTACACAGTACTTCTCCATCACCCTCGGGGGTAGGGAATTTGATTTTTTGGTGGTAGGTGGAGATGATAGCTTTCAAATGAACGAGGGTTGGACGCCCAATTATGATGTTATAAGGAATATCAATCTCTACCACTGCATAGGTAACCATGAGCGTCTTGCGCTGCGGGGCTCGGCCAAATGAAGTGGCCAAGCGAATTTACCCTCGTGGGACGACCTCTGAACCTCCAAAGCCAATGAGGGCTGTTTTGAGAGGCTCGAGCGGGATGTTGGTAACATTCATCTTCAAAAACGTGGAGTAGGGCAAAACATTAACAGAGCTTCCACTGTCCACTAACAACCTCTTTACAACGTGATTGTGGACATCTACGCTAACCACCATGGGGCAATCAGAGGTTTCACCGTCCCCATGGGGTGTTACAATGTGCCCTAAGTCCCTATCATCAAAGCCTATTACATCGTTTTCTTTTGAGCGCTGATCATTCGCCTCCTGAATGGCGTAAACGGATTTGGGCGTTGACGGGCGCTGGTCATAACTCCTGACATACCGTCGTCGGGCAGTGTTGGAATCTCCTCCAAAAGAACACCCTACTATCATGTTGATAACCACAAAAGCCATATTTTCTTGCTCGGGAGCCTTCCCTTTGCTGCGGTGGTTGCTGTTCTCAGGAGGGCCTCTCCCTCGTGGACTTCTTGACCATGACGGGCTCCTCCTTCTTTCCCTGGAACGGTCATGACAGCGCTCGTCATAGCGCTCCAAAACTTTCAAAAATTCTTTCAAATGGCCCCCCGCGACGAGCCTCTCAATTTCCATTTCCAGCTGACGACATTCGTCCGTGTCGGGCCCCTTTTGCATGTGGAAGGCACAATATTTGTTCGAGCGTCTCAGTGACTCCGTTTCCCTCATCTTGACGGGTCTCTTGAAGAGTTTCTTATCAGAGAGGTTATAGACTTCTGAGTTCGGCCTGGTGAGCGGGATGCGCTCGAAACATCTAGGGGGTGGGGGCGATCTCTTGCGTTCCTGGTGACGCTCCTTTTTGACAATGATTTCCCGGTCCCACTCTTGGTGACGCTCATTTCTTACTGGGCTATGATGCCGGGGACCATTCATCCCATACATGTCTTCGAGTGCGAAGAACGGCTCGGCAACTTCCCTTAAGGCCATGAGGGTTCCTGGCATTCTCTCCACAATGGCATCGGCAAACTTCTTGCTCACATACTGTTTGTGATCCACAGCCTGAAAGAGCACTGGGATCAAGAAATCCATGGATGGCCTCTCCAGCTGCAAGATCTCCTTGTTGAAGCGGGCGAAGAACGAGCATAGAGACTCATTCTTGCCGTGCACTATGTTGTAAAGGGCAGTGGGCGCAGTGACTGGAGCCTTCAAAGAATTGAAGTGGTTGAGGAAAGCGTCGGCCAGCTCCTGATATGAATGTATCGAGCATAGCGACAGCTGCTTGTACCACTCTTGAGCCATTCCCACCAGGGAAGTGACAAAAACCTTGGCCCAGTAGTTGCTCGAGTGCTCGTAGAGGTGCATCAAGTGTAGAAAATGATCCAAGTGTTCAGTTGGATCAGTTGTCCCGTCGTAGCGATTGACGGAGGTGGGGATTTTGGCCATTCCTGCTTGGGCCATCAAAACTTCTTCCACGAGGGGGGAGCCCCTTGCCAGTGGATGGTATTTATACGTGCAGAAGTTCTCCTCCTACTCCTTGCGGTGAGGGACCGCAGATGGCGGTCCTTGTGACGAGCGTCTCTGGCATCGGCTCGTTCATCCCTACTGTTGGAGATCTGAGACCGCGCTCGAGAGAGCTGTCCAACCATGTCCTTTAAACCCTGCAGTTGGTCTTGCACAGCTGCGAGAATATTAGGATTCACATCTCCTTCTTTGTCCCCCTGTTTTGTGGCTCTGGAGGCCCTCTTGGAGGCATGAGAGTCCCCTTCATTTTCATTGACCCTCTCTGTGGGCTCTCTGTTTCTGTCCACAGGGGGACGCACGTTGTCGCCTTGGTGGTGGGTCTCTTTGGTAGGCGGTCGTGGCGGTTGTGCCCTAAGGACGGCATGAGCCTCCCTAAGGGGGAAAGTTTGCAGTCCGCACAAAGGGGCTGCAGGTTGAGTAGCCTGCCCAGAAGGGAAGTACATGGAATGGAACTTTTCCCAAGCCCCCTGGGCCGCCTGAAACTCACATTGGGCGTAAAGAGCCCTTAATTACTGATGAGTTAGAGGAGGTAACTCCACTCCTTCAATTTCCCTAGGAATCACCACTGAGAGCTGGATCTGGCCGGCATGGTAGGGCTGGATCTGCGGCAGCATGACGGTGGGAGTGAGTGTGTATCTAGGCGGCGGCATCATGTAGTTTCGACCTCCTGGATTCTTCGCATGGGTATGAATCCATTGAGTCTGGGGAGGCTGTGGAAGAGTGGGGAGAGTGGCTCCTCCCGCGGTGCTGGAAACTGGAGGTGCCGGTGGCACTGGTGGCGGAATTGCAGATTCCGCCAAGGGAGTAACACCTCCAGCGGGTGGTGCTTCGCTAGTGGCGACTGAGGGAGGCGGTACGCCGCCAGCTGCTGCGGAGGAAATAACAAGGTTGGCATCCTAAGAACCTCCTGCAACAGTTCCTGATCTTGTAGCTACCATAACTGAAAAGATTCTAGGTGTTTGCTTTTCTACTAGCAGAAAGAAAGAAATGGATTGGGAACTGGATTCCCACAGACGGCACAAAAAATGATGGGTTCTGAATATGGGCACAGAATCCGATCACTTTAGAATTTGTTTAAGTGAGGAAACCACCGGAAAGTCGTCGAAAAAGATGGAGGTTCTACCTGCTAGGACAAACACACAGACAAGGTCAGAAGGCCAAGCTGGGGGAACTGGGGGTGATACCCAGTTTGGCTCTCCGACGCTCAAGTCAGATGAAGATTTAAAAGAGAAAGTATGCAAAGTATCAGGTTCTGTAATGGAAAGTGCTTACAATGGAGAAGATGACCTTGCGTATTTATAGTTGAGGGTTAGGGACCCTTTGGTCATTTGCATCGTGTGGTCCTGGCCGAATGTTGCCCTAACACGTGGTATTGCGAGAGAAACCTAGGAGGAATATTCTCTACAAAAGTTGGTGAAAGGTGGTGCTGGCAACAGTGGCAGGCGCGCGGGTATGTACGATGTGTCAGAGAGCCATTTGGGGAGTTGGTAACGAGGGCTTGGGAGCACGCTCTTGTCAACTAAAGCCTTGGTGGCCAAGGAATCCACTGGGGGATGAAGGCCAAGGCTTGTGTAACGAATTGGAGCGGAAGCCTCTCTGAGGGAATGTAGCGCTCGAAGAGGGCTTCCCTTGATTGATTAGAACGTTAACCATGTAGCGTGAATAGCGCTCGTGGGAGAGCGGTAACAATGATCACGTGCGAAGGTGACAGAGACGGCATGTGCTCTTTGAGGATACTGGCGCTTTGAGGGTTTCAGCGCTCGTGTATGACTGCTGTAATCACAGGACAGGTGTCGTCATCTTGGAAGTGCCACGTGTCCCAACGTAGGACGAGCGCATTTTGACCCCATCACTAACCGGACTGACTTATTCAATGCTGACTAATAAAAGAACTATTTGAATCATTTTCCAACACTCCCCCTTGATTCAAAGTTACATACACCAAGACACTACATAAAATAATCATTCTTTGGTTTAGGAAGTACCTTGGTCAGAATTTCTGTTGCTTGTTCCTTTGTACCACAATGTTTCAGCAAAATCAGCTCCTTTGCCACCAAATCTCGAATAAAATGATAACGAATATCTATATGCTTCGATCATCCATGGAACACCGGATTTTTGGTCATTACAATTGCTGATACGTTGTCACAAAAAATTTGGGTTGCACCTTTTTGCTCATGATTAAGATCAGTGAGTAATTTTTTGAGCCACAATGCTTGACATGCTGAAATTATCGCTGCTATATACTTAGCCTCTGATGAAGATAGAGCAGCCGTAGGTTGCTTTTCGAGCTCTAACTAATAGCTCTAGAGCCAAGAGTGAAGAAATTACCCGAGATACTCTTTCTATCATCCAAGGACCCCGCCCAATCGCTATCTGAAAAACCATATAAATTAAAACTAGGAGAATGTGAATACCATACTCCATAATCTATAGTTCCAGCAATACAACGCAAGATTATCTTTGCTGCGTTAAGGTGATGCTTTGTAGGATTGTGCATAAACCTGGAAATAACTCCAACAGAGAATGATAAATCTGGACGAGTATGTGTCAAATAAATCAAGCCACCAACTAAGCTTCTAAAAAAACTTCCATCAGCTTCTCATTCACATTCATAGGAGTGGGAGCCATTTTGCAACTGAGCATATTAAATCTTTTCAGAAGATCAGTGGTATACTTTCTTTGTGAGACAAAAACTCCATCTTCACCTTGCTTTACCTCAAGTCCAAGAAAATAGTGCAAAACTCCCAAATCTTTCATTTCAAACTTTTTCATCATACAAGCTTTGAATTCACATATAAGAGAGTGAGATGAGCCCATATAAATCATGTCATCAGCATACAAACAAACCAAGAAGAGATTATCTTTTCCATGCTTCTTTATATACAAGGTTTGTTCATTTTTACTTCGCTCGAATCCGTTTTCTATAAAATAGGAATCAATTTTGCTGTCCCACGTCCACGGAGCTTGCTTGAGCCCATAAAGTGCCTTTTTCAACTTGTACACTTTCTCTTCATTTTCTTTCACTACAAAACCATATAGTTGAAATACATACACATCCTCTTTTAAATCACCATTAAGAAAAGCAGATTTTATATCAAATTGATAAACTTTCCAATTTAATTATGCAGCCAAAGCTAGAAAAATTCTCACCATTTCAAATCGAGCAACTGGAGAAAAGGTCTCGTCAAAATCAATACCTTGTTGCTGTGAATATCTTTTTACTACCAGCCTAGCTTTGTATTTTTGCACACTTCTATCTGCATTGTATTTTGTTTTGAATACTCACTTCAATCCAATAATATTTTTCCCATTCAGAGGCTCTACCAAGTCTTATGTTTCATTTCTTTGTATCGCCATTAGATCATCTTCCATTGCATTCCTCTATTCTCTTTTTGTGGTTGCTTCTTTGAAACTAATTGGATCTGCAACAAACAAAGCAAAAGTACAAGTTTCATAAATCTCTGCAAGTGACCTAAACTTTCATGGAGGAGTATCATCTGAACCGTCCGAGTCCGGTACCACCAGATTATCATCATTCAAACTACTAGTGCTGGAACTTTTCGAAGATTGGCTCGGTGTTGTAACTAGATATTGGTTTGCTCCGTCACTAAGAGTGACTTTTTAATCTCCTACCAATAGTCGTGATCTTACATTGTTATTGTCCTATTTTCAACTTTCACTTTCATCAATGTAGCGGCCGAGCGCGTGACGCCACATCTCCTGCACTAAGACCCGACCCCGCATATGAAATGGGTAATCCATACGCGTGCTAGATCAGAGCGAACGGGGACTCACTCACTCGTTATGCTAGGCGGGAGCTTAACCTTCAAAACTAACTAAGAAATAAAAAAACCAAGTGAAGAGTAATTAAATATGAGCGGAAGCATTAAAATTACAACAACATGATCAGTAAGCTCACAGGCTCAACTTCAATAACATTTAAGGCGCTCACATGCGTTCAAAATCATAAATAACAATTAAATATATGAGTATGAGAGTGAGAAAAAAAAAACTATACACAACTCCAAGACTCTACGGACTCGAATTCCCGCCTAGCACTCCAAAACCTGCAAGAAAGCTGAAAACAATCCGGGTTCAATCTTTAAGAGACTGGCGGGTATAAAACAGGGGCTTAATACAATAATATTGCAAAAATTAAACATGCACATAGAAGCTGTGATCCCGTATGAGGTTTTACAATAATTCCCAAGTGGGTGAAAAAGAATAAAGATAACGCTCGGGATTACAACCATCATTTTAACATTAGGTCATTCATGGCCCGGTGGGTAGGCGTGCATAATCTCCAACCTTCTCCTCGTGTGCACATTATTCATTCATTCGTTCATTAGTGATCATGTAACATTCATTCATTCATAATCGTTAATAATCATTCAAAATCATACATAATCAATTACTCCTTTCTCCTCCTGTTAGTGGACGGCCTCGGCCAAAGAATCGTCCACCCATTCATTATGGCTAATGGGGTCCATGAAGCCCCAAAAGCCAGGGTCCCCTTCCTCGCCAACACCTAACGAGGTCGGTTTTGTCATAGATCATTGTGGAACTAATGAACGGGATCACCGTCAGCCCATGCTTCCCCTGATAGCCACGTGTACTAAGTTTCTGAGCCTGTGCTTGCATTCATGTCCTCGCCAAAATCATTAGGTAGGGATTCGTAAAAGAAAGACTTTACATTGAAAATCATTTACTCTTGAAAAGACTCGATATGTATATATATAATATTTTGGCTTAAAACTTTACATATTAGATATATCGGGTTGAGATAGATAATAATAGAGAAACCCACCTATTGCACCTTACCGAACAATACCAAAAGAAAGAAAGACTTGAAGGTAGCCTATGAACCCGACACGTCTCCACCCTGGATAAAACTGTACAAGAAATAACACGGTGCATACGAGAGACTCAAGACTCCAAATGAATTATATATGACGCACGGCAATGCAATAACGTGATATGACATGCATAAGAAATAACAATGTGCTATAAAAATGTGCATGTGCACAATTAATGCCACTTTGACACATAAACCATTCAATCATTCATTACATGAATAAATTGCGTCATTTTATTGCCATTCTTTCATTCAATATCTATCATTTGTTCAATACTTAATTCATATCACATTACAATACATGTTAAAAATGCACATAAATCATTCAGCGGAAAAAGGAATTCATTGAATGCATAAGGAATGCAAGGGTTGCAAGTTAAGTCACCTTATAGCACTTAAACGTTCATACTTCATAAATTGAGCCATAAATTCATAAACATATCAATTCAATCCCTAATCTTCGTATAGCAATTATAACACATAGTTCAACAAGTTTACCAAATATATAGGTCATAAACGGGGTGGGAAAAAGGCAACGAAACAATGAAAGAAGCACTTCGAGGCTACCCTCTCATATGACACGGTCGTGTCATGTTTTCAAATGGGTTGGACACGGCCGTGTCCAATTTTTCAAAAATAAAATCCATGTTCGGAAAACATAACACGGTCTTATCCATTTCAAGGCAATTCGACGCGGTCGTGTTCAGCTTCGTGCTCGAAAATTATCAGCAGTTTGCTATTCTGTTTTTGGCGAATGAAACCAAGAAAACAGGGCAGCACCCAAAGCAATCCTTAGGCTACACTTTAGGCATGAAAATACACAAAAGAACATGGCAAAATCATCACATATACTCATGCATCCAATCGAACAAGAAATAGAAAGGAAGGGATGACCAATCATGCTTCTTCATCTTCACGAAATTCAAATTCCATTAATAGCAACTCCATAAAAGCTCAACCATTATGAAAGACAAGTTCATAAATACATGAAGAGAATGAAGACAAGTTCATGCATCGCATTATAAATCCATGAAGAGAATGAGATAATGCATCACATTATAAATAAGAAAAAAAATGAGTCCACGAATTAGGGTAGGAGTGTTATGATCATTCTCACGATTATAATTATAATTATCCAAACCACCAGAAGTGGTACAAAAGGATATAAAGGAGATACTCCATCAAAATGATTATAAGTTCGACTTTATCCCCATTACATGAAAGATAACTCATTTATTAGTAGTACGTCGGACTGAGTACTTAATTATATTATCGAGTTTTCAATAATATTGTCATATAGACAAGTTTACTTCAGACACACTTATAGATCAATATGAATACGTCCTTTTAAATTATAAGTTAATAAATTATTGAGAGGAATAAAGTGGTTTTTATACAAAATTTATCTTTACTTTACTCATCATGGTTTTGGATTTTTTATTTTTTATTTTTTATTTTTTTGTTGTTAACCCACTACTTGTTTATTTTATTCGCCAATTGAAGATTATAGACATTCCCCAACATTCAATTGGATTTAATGCTAATGAAAAAGATATATGTCTCGCAGACAGTGCTACAACAAAAATAAAAAGTATTCTTCCTTACTTATAAAAGAAGCAAAGGTAGTACAAAATAATTATAAAGATTTTGGGAAAGATAAAATAATGTTCCCTGAAGGAATGAAACTTATCATAGAGAATGCCTTATTTTCTGGTAAATCTCAAAGAAATTTATTAAGTTTCAAGGATATTCGCTGAAATGAATATTACATTAAAACTTCTAATGATGGTAAGAATGATGATCTTTATATTACTACAACTCTGTCGGGTAAAAAAATTATGTGTTGTAAGAATTACCTACAGTTTCCTTCAGTTTGTACTACACAAATATTAACAAGACTGGAATACATGCAATAGTAAACTAGAAGTTTACTAATTCAAATACATTTATTATTTGGCGTGATCGATCGAGTCATTTTGGATCAATTATGATACGAAAAATTATTGAGAATTCACGTGAATATTCATTAAAGAACCAGAAGATTCTTTAAGATAAGAAATTCTCATTTGTTTTATGTTCTCAATGTAAATTGATCATGAGACCATCATTAACCAAAGTTGGAATTGAATCACCTGCATTTTTGGAACGTATTCGAGGTGACATATGTGGGCCTATATATCCACCATATGGACCATTTAGGTACTTTATGGTTTTAATTGATGCATATACTAGATGGTCACATGTGTGTTCATTATGAACTTGCAACCTAACCATTGCAAGATTATTAGCCCAAATAATTCGTTCTTGATTATGCAGGCGAGCTTATAACTCAGACTTTTAATGATCATTGTATGTCTATGGGAATAAAAGTAAAAAAGTTTGTTGCTCATGAACACATACAAAATGGTTTAGCAAGAATCATTTATTGAACGCCTCCAATTAATAACTAAACATTACTTATGAGAACAAATCTCCATATCTCTACATGGGGATATGCTGTATTATATGTAAACAACTTTCAAAAGGAGGTTGAGAACCAAACTGGTTACAAGATCAAGACACTTCGATCCGATCGAGGTGGCGAGTATCTTAGTGAAGAGTTTTTTAATCATCTCAAAGATAATGGAATTATCTCTTAATGGACTCCTCCGGGATCTCCTCAGCTTAATGGAGTTTCTGGGAGAAGGAATCGAACCCTACTTGATATAGTTTGTTCCATGATGAGTTTTACTGACTTACCACCTTCTTTCTGGGGTTATGCTCTAGAAAGTACAGCCAAGATTTTGAATCTTGTTCCTTCCAAGTCAGTCTCTAAAACGCCTTATGAAATGTGGGATGGTAAAATCCCTAATTATTCTTACTTAAGAATATGGGGTTGTCCAGCTTATGTGAAGAGGACAGTGGGAGATAGGTTAGAAGCCTGTTCTAACTTATGCTACTTTGTTGGCTATCCTAAGGAATCTATAGGATATTACTTCTATGATCAAACTGAACAAAAGGTGTTTATTTCAAGAAATGCAACTTTTCTTGAGGAACTGTTCCTAGAAGGAAAGAAAGGCAAGATCACAAAATTTGAAGAAATTCGAAACACTCCCATGCCACATTTAGAAGACACGTCCCATTTTGACCTCCCGTAACCAATCACAAACTTCGATACACATGTAAAACCTCCTTCAAGGCGTTCTGAACGTATTCCTAGATAGCCTGATAGATAGTAGGGATTTCTTCATGAAATCTCTCAAGAGGATAATGATCCTCTGACATATGAGGAGGCACTGTCAGACTCGAATTCTGAATAGTGGAAAAAAGCCATGAAATTCGAAATAGATTCCATGTACTCTAACCAAATTTGGACCTTGGTTAATTTGCCTGATGGGGTAAAACCCATAGGGTGCAAATGGATCTTTAAGAAAAAGATCAGAGTAGATGGAAACGTTGCAGCCTTTAAGGCAAGGCTCATTGCCAAAGGCTTCACTCGAAGGCCCAGTGTGGACTTTGATGAAACCTTCTCACCGGTTGCAATGTAAAAGTCCATTCGGATCATGCTTGCCATAGCTGCATATTACGAATATGAGATATGGCATGTGAAAACTACCTTTGTCAACGGAGATATTGATAAAGACATTTATATGGATCAACCCATAGGTTTCACATTCAGTGGGAGTGAGCAAAAGGTTTGCAAGCTCCAAAGGTCAATCTACGGATTGAAACAGGCTTCTAGGAATTGTAACATTTGTTTTGATGAAGCGGTCAAAGTGTTTGGCTTCATTCAAAATTCGAATGAGTCCTGTGTGTATAGAAAGGAACTGGAGACTTTAGTACAATTCTTGGTGTTTTATGTTGATGACATCCTTCTAATTGAGAATTTGAAGGATGACATGAAAGTTACCAAGTTTTGGTTATCGAACCAATTAGAGATGAAAGATCTTGGTGATGCGTCCTACATTCTCGGCATAAAGATTTATAGGGATAGATCTAAGAGATTAATAGGACTATCACAATCGATGTACATAGACAAAGTGTTGAAATGGTTCAGTATGAAGAATGCGAAGAACAAAGTTCTTCCCATGAGTGTAGGAACATGTCTTTCTAAAAAGATGTATCCTAAGACAAACCTTGAGAAGGAAAGAATGACTCATGTACCTTTTGCCTCAGTAATAGGTAGCATAATGTATGCAATACAGTGTACTCTACCGGATGTGGCATATGCATTTAGTGTAACAAGCTGTTTCCAATCAGACTCTGGAGAAGGTCACTGGACTGCCATGAAGAATATCCTAAAGTACTTACGAAGCACTAAGGATTTGTTCTTAGTAGACGGAGGACATAAAGAACTAGTAATCGGAGGATACTACGATGCAAGCTTTGCATCTAACTTAGATGATTTTAAGTTAATGTCAGGATATATTTTCTGCCTAAACGGCGGAGCATTGAGTTGGAAAAGTTTCAAGCAAACGACCAGTGCAGATTCGACCACTGAGGCCGAATACTTGGCTGTAAATGATGCAGTTAAGAAAGGTGTTTGGATTAGAAAATTCATTCAAGAATTGAATGTCGTTCCTAGCATAAAAGACCCAATTACTGTGTTTTGTGACAACACTGAGGCGGTTTCTTAAGCAAGAGAACCAAGATCTCACCAACGGACCAAACACATTATGAGGAAGTATCACCTAATCCGTGATATCATCAAATGAGGTGATGTGCAAATTGAGAGGGTCACATCAACAGAGAACGTGGCAGACCCGCTTATGAAACCCTTTAGTCGAGAAGGTTTCGAAGGTCATCTTGCAAAGATGGGACTTAGATTAGTTCATGAATGGCTTTGATGGGTAAGTGGGAGATTGTTAGAATAGTGCCCTTAAAGTCGATTGTATATCCGCTTTAGTACTTTCCCTTTGTAAATCACAGATAGTCTTTGAATAATAAACGAACTTTGACAACACTTCTTTAAATGATCTTGTTTGATTGTATGATTACTTTAACTGCGCATGTAAAAGAACTCCCCTAATCAATATGACTTATAGGACTCAACAATTTAGGTAAAATAGTTCATGGAATGAGCCCTAAATCAAATAAGTCATGATTAGAAATCACTCCAAGCCAATGAGTCCTAAAGACAGTGAGAGTGTCGACTTAACTCGTTCGAGGCTTGCTCATGTGATCACGCCCTTAAGAAGGACCACCTTATTTCATGGGGTGTAAAGAGTATTGTTGATACGCGCGTGATACTTGGGGGTTCTTACTTATTCTAAGTAGGTATACTGAGGTGTCCCCTGTGAGAAGATTCCTAAATGGTAAAGGAGGTTTCTATTTCTGGAAATATAAACTTCCAGATTAGGAAATATCTCACGAGTTATTGATGTAATTAAGTGATCCTTAGACTTGAGATTCCATTGGTACTTTATGAGCTAACTCTGTAGTCTTAGGTATAAGTTTTGAAGGGTGTCACTTTAGACAACTTATTCAAAGCTTATGCTGGGGCTGCACAAGTGGCACATAAAAGTATATGAGAATTCATAAAGGACATACACTTGTATTAGCAAGTTGATCTCTTATTGTGTAAATCATTCATATGCCATAATGGAGTCCTTGGCCAAGGCAGTGGATCGAGATCAAGAAATGGGTTTCTTGGATTGAGATCAAATGGATATGAAATGCACTTAATACTAAGATCGAGATTATTAGGGTTCTAATTATTCCCTTACCCTAGATCTTGATGGAGTGATGGGACGTAAGAGGATTATATCTCACATATGTCAATGACTTAAAGGTTCTTTCGAATTGAGATATTATTATTCAACTAGGGTGTAGCACCCCAAGCGGGGCACCACACCCCCGCACTATGACCCGACACGTGTACGAAATAGAGAGTCCACACATGCACCAAGTCACACCGAACGGGTGAAAAAAGAAATTCCAACTTAAGCTAGGGGGTACCTAACCCTGTACGAAAGAAAGCATGCAAAACATGACAGCGGAAGCAGTACAAACTGCCAACTTATCAAAAACTTTTCATACAATAAGGATGACAGCATCAAACATAGATCAAAATCAACTATACGGGTTAAACTAATCAAGGAATCCTGTCCTATCCTGTCTCGAACAATTACACAACAAAACGGGTTCAACTGGCCCTAGAAACCTGTCCCGAATAATCATATAATCACAACATGTTCATCTAATCCAAGAACCTGTCCTAACCTGTCCCGAATTCCATACATTCCAAGCATAAACATAAATCTACTCAGAATGACATAACATAGCGAATAAATTAAACTTATACATTAAACAATTTAAATCAAATTCAAACAAATGCAAAAACTATACAAATACAAGACCGAACTCAACTCGAACAAAACAAAAGACTCAACTTAACCGCCTAGCTCTGACGAAATCCCAAGCTAATCCTACACACTAAAAACATAAAGAGAGAGGGGTCAGTCCAAAGACTGAGTGAGGGGCTACACACGTATGCGTACATACGTATACGAAGCACAACACATAAAATATTTTCATGAATCGGGACGTGGTTTTTGCATTCTAAAATATTTTCTCATGTGATACTAAATATAGGGAGTAAAATAGTTAGGTCAAAGGCCAAAACAACCAAATTTTAGTAATTAAGAATCCACTCCCGTTTCACGAACTATTTCTTTTCTAACCAACATAACGAAAATCAAACATAACACACACCCAACCAAACGTATCACACACACCATTCGTTGACCTAAAATGAGCCATCCCGGATTCAGAACACACGCACACATGCATCGACCTAAAATGAGCCGTCCCGAATTCAGAACACACGCACACATCAAAATCAAAATCGTACAAACACTCACCCAGAATATACACTTACCATAAACCCACATCACACGTACTTATCACCTGCATACTTATCAAACATACGCACATGCATAGATTTATACAAAGTTTATCGTATTTCAAACATAAACATAATCACACACATTAATAATTCACACGTATTTACATATACTTAAGGCTTATAATCACATACACATGTACAAACACATTTCATTAGGGTATGACTATAACCTAACATCACCTGGCACCAACAAAGCCAAACCCAAAGCAAATGGTCTACCCCGGAACCTGCACGACCCACTTGTCACCACCCCGAGTGCACCTGTACTAACTGAGCACACAAAACACAACACAAGGCTCAGACTTAGACTCAAATAACCACACAGAGAGGCGCGGCAAATGTTCGAGCGCTTAGTAGATGCAATCACATAAGTAGGGTTCAAATTCATATTAATTATATGCAAAACAAAACATTAAGGCATGTTCAGGTCTGGGGGAGTATGTCGTCAAAAACTGAAGGCCGGGATGTCCCCTTTCAGGTTTGGATTAGTGTGTGTTTGTGTATGTGAATAGTAATTGGGGAATGATGAATCGCGGAAGAGAGAGAGAGCTGGAGTCTGCTGTGTTTGGCACAAATTACGAGGATCCCGGTATTATATCTCGGGTCCTCATATGCAAAAACGGTCGGAGAAAGGGGTTAATGACGTCAGAATTGGGCAAACTCAGAGTCTGCGGACTCGTTTCGCTGGCCCGAACGCATAAATGGGGTCGAAAAGGTCGAAAACTCGATCAAACGAGAAATGACCGAAAAACCCTGAAAGAGAAAATTACAAAAAGGCCCCTAAACTCTAAAAGAGTTCAAAATAGGGCCACGTAAAACACAAAATCACATAATTAAACACATAAAAAGGTTGAAACATAGCGTACTTGATCCGTCGAACAAACTGGATGTTACATAGGGGGCATACACTTATTGCTAGACTATGGTCATATGATCTATGGACTGATTAATTAATTAGGAATTAATTAATCAAGGTCACTGCTAATTGAAATAAGAACCTAGAGGGTCACACATAACAACGCGATCACGTAGGTTAAGGTTGGAAATTGATTAAACGAGTTGATTGGACCAATAGGAGATTGGTGAGGACCACACGTGTGGGACACATGGCTTTAGTGACATGTGTCACGTGTGTTAGTGTTAATTAAATGGTTAATTTTATTAATTATTTAATGGATTTTAATTTAATTATGAATTAATATTAAATTTCTAACTTGGAGAATTAAAGTCTAATAAATAATTAATTATGAATTAATTAATTATTAGTCATTAAATTATTTATTATTAAATAAATAAAGTAAAATAAAATATCTAAGAGAGTTTGATATTATGTCTTGCTTGACAAGTTGGTCAAAAGAGACTTTTGTTCAAAGTAAGAACATTTCTCTCCAAGCAAGAAATAATAGCTAGTAGGTTAGCTAATCCTATCCCTAATAGGAGATGGGGCTCGAACCCCATAGGCTATTTATACAAGGGGTTCGAACCCCTTGAGGAGTGATAGTTAAAATTCTCCTTCTCCAATATTATACGCTAAACCCTAGAGCCTAAACACCGACTATAGAACTAGCATCCTCCCTATTCGGATCGTGGTCGAGGTTGGTAGACTAATTCTCTAGAGGGCTACTATCGCGAAGTCTTGAAAGATTCGAAGGAGCTTTTGGGGACAAGCAGCTTGAAGAGCATTCTTGGGCGGCTAAAACATGTCAAGAAAGCTACTATCTAAGTGAGTTTCTTAATCTCTACGAATATGGAAATAGGAATTGCAAGATTCGATTCTTACTTATTGGGAAAAAAATTAAAATTTCCGTTGGGTTTCTGTTCCATTTTCCCAACAATCAGCTTATAAGAGACATTACAAAATCTCAAGTCAAAGGATTATTAATCACGTCATTGACCTGTGAGATATTTCCCAATCTGGAAGTTTTTAGGAGACTTCCGTTCCCATTTAGGAATGTTCTCACGTGGGACTAGGGATGTAAATGAGGCCAGCCAAGTCGTGAGCTAAGCAAGCTGGCTCATCTAAAGCTCGTGCTTTGGTTTGATGTCTGCGAGCCTAGCCGAGCCGAGACACGGCTCGGTTCGTGGATTCTGCAAGCCAAGCCCGAGCCATATGCTCCCCAGCTATTAGCTCACGAGCCTAATTACTTAAAAATTATTATTATATATATATATATACATTATATAATATATTCATAAATAATGTATATACGTTAATATATATGTTAATATTATAGTATTATATATATATATATACACACTTTATACATACAAAGAAAACCCTAGCCATCTCATTCAGTTTTAGTCGCTAAAGGTGAAAATCCCAAAATCCCAACCAGATCTACGATTGTTTCTCATTCCAGCTTCAACCAAAGCAAAAATACCAGCCAGATCTACCATCTCGCCTTACGCCAAAGTTTAGCGATCAGAGCACAGAGGCACCGCCTCCCAGCGCCGCCATCTTATGCCGTCTCTACCACCCAAGCGCCGCCTCTCACCATGCTAAAGCTCAGCAATCAAAGTACAGAGCCACCGCCATCTCACTCCGCCTCCCACTACCCAAGCGCCGCCATCTCAAGACGTAACTTTCTAAGCGCCATCCCTCCAGCATGCTCCAGGCCGCCTCTGCCGCCATCTACATCACCATTTAACCACCTCCCACACACTGCCGGTTAGAGTGATTTAAAAACTCCAAGATTAAGATTTTAAATTTAACTTTTGATTTTATTTTTTCTTTGGGGTTAAAAGAAGGATTCATTTGTCATCTCTTTTCTTTTGCTTTGGCTATACATATAAAATAAATCTAGATTTTTGTTCTTTTCTGGATGTAAATAAAGAAAAGATTCAGAACTGGGGTTAGAAGAAGGAAAAAGTTCAGATTTGGGGACAAAGGATTAAAGGAATGGTATTAATTTAGGGTTTTCTTTATAGCTTGGGGGCTCGGCTTGGCTCAGCCGAACCATACTACGAACCAAGCCCGAACCCTCCTCATCATGGCTCGCTGGCTCGCTGATGGTTGTCGAATCCATCAACTTAAATCCTTTACTTTCTGCTTGAAAATTAAAATTGTAGTATAGTAGTAAAGGGTCGAACCCACAGGACTAGATAGACTTATATTCTATGTATCCAAGAGAATATTCAAAAGAGACTTAGAAGAGGGGGGTTGTTTGTGTAATTAAAGCAAACTAATTTTAAGTACGAAACCAGATTTCTTCGATTAACTAAGACTGAAAGCAAAGAGAGTTGTGAAGGTTGATTATGATGAGAAATATCTTAGCTAAGTTGTTACTTTATTCCATGCTCGTATCTAATCCTTGATGCAAGAATCAAATATAATCACACGGCAGATTAACTTACAATAGACAAGAAGCTTGTCCATATCATCCTTTCTTGATTTCAACTTAATCAAGAGAAGCTCATCAATTAAATTCTTACCGTATAGCAGTCCCGCGAACAAGTATCTGGGATTTAACTATATGATAGCATTGAGCACCAAAAGGACATTAATCACGATCCAAAATCTCAAGAAGCTTGGATTTATGAAATCATAATACGCATGCCTCACCATATTATTGAGTAAACATGGTGGTAAACTCTCAATCATGTGTGGTTCTTATATACCTTTACAAGACTATTACGTATCAAGTATTAGTGTAACCTTATTAAGTTGTTATCTAGCCATCGATTGATCAGAAAGATGATTTGAAAACAACTTATTCATATACGGCCAAAGCATGCATAATTACCGAGGATCAGAATTGCATTCATTCACTTAGATCTCATAGATATTGGCAAGGAATAAAGATACAACCTAATTAAGACAAATATGTTCAGCCACGGATCATTATGCAAAGTATACAATAAGTACTTGAATCATAAACTAAGCTTTAAAGCTTGATTGAAATGGAAACTAAAACTAAATACTTCAACTTATAAACTGAAAATAATCACGGTTTTAAGGAAGAAATCCCCTGTTGTTCTCTGCTGCTAGCTGCTGCTTCTTTCCAGTTTTCTGAATTATCTTCAGTCTCCCCATTTTCCCCCACTTAACTAGTTTATAAAAAGCTAACTTAAGATAATGATCAAGGGGAACAAATTAACTTTTACAGGTCCCCAAAAACATGATTAGGACTCTTGAAACTCAAAAATACAGGATCACTCTTCTTGCATGTCAGCCATGTTAGCAAGTTGTTTCATGTGTGCCACCTGTCCCAAAAGCCAAATAAAAGCAAATTAAGTAGAAATCTAATCCAATTCAGGGGGAAATTAAAGGGATTTTCGTGTAATTTATGCATACTATCAAATCCCCCCATACTTAGACTTTTGCTTGTCCCTAAGCAACAACTTCTAATCCTAACAAACTGCAAGATGATCCCCCTTAAACCACTTCAGCCCCATAGTTTCTTGATGAGAAAATGTGAACACTAAAATGAGTTTGATAACAAGTCTCCACAGCCGTCAAGATGGACATGAACCAATCTTAAGTATTTAACTTGCTAGAGAATGTTAAGGAATTTAGAATTCATTTAATCATGCACATTTACCAAATAGCCATCACAACATATGATCAAAGGGTGCTTATTCTGGACTGTCTAAATTCCAACAAAACAAAAGATAACATGAGGGTTCCAGCATAACACTTATACTAAAATTCAAAAAAGTTGTGTATTTCGGGTGTCATAATACCGCTTTGGTAATATATGACTATCCCTAGACTGCACTTAGTACATCACTCATGGTCACCCATTTTCAATTTATGATTTGTATTTAGCCTTAGGTAACTAGCGGAGTGAAACGAGCGGATTACATCAAGCAAATGGCTGAAACAGCCTTATTCAGTAACAAATGGCTATAAAAGCCTTATTCATAAGCTAATGGCATTACAGCCTTATTCATAACGTAATCCCTCAATCAACATTAACATTAACATTCAGCATCCATAGCATTCGCTTAGACAGTCCAAAAATCACACACTTTTTCACACATGAAGGTCCAATTTATTGCATACAAATTTTTAATTTTCTCCCATTAATCCAATATTCAAAAACATTCTCTATCAGAGTCAAAGAACTTATAAATTTGATCAACCCAAAAATCAAGCATGGAAATTCATGCTATTTCAACCAATTTTTCATGTTCAAAAGCTCTCAAATCAAAACATGTTGCACATGAGGTTATCAGGTTCACAACTTCTCACAGCAGAAACACTGGCTAAGCAATAGCCACAAAAATCAGTCAAAATTCTCAAAGAAACCAACCTAAACAGGCTACAGGCCTATTATCAGCTATCAACAGTCAACAAAAACAGCAAAACAACAACCTTAAAAGCAAAAATTTTTCTACTCCCCACCCCCCATACTTATTTCACATTGTCCTCAATGTTTATAGACAGAATTAAATTAGGAGGACTTCCCTGAATGCAGTTCAGTGAGTGCCAATCTTGAGGCCTTTCTTGATGGCCTCAATGTCAACTTCTATTCCTGCTATGTGGGTAGCCATGATGTCCATTGAATTTTCCATGGCTGGGAGCTTTTCCACTGATTTTTCATATTTTTCCAGTTTGGTTAGGACTGTTGTGAGGAGAGTTTCAATTCTGTCCAACTGTGCAGTGTTGGAAGTGCTAGTGGTGGCCTCAGGTTGGACATCTTCACTTCTTCTCTTTGTAACAGGCACTGTACCTGCACCAGGAAAGCACAATACTCCATCTTTTCTTTGGAGTATTCTCATGTTAAGCAGCACATGGTCATCCAACGGAGAAACTTCAGAATGCAGAGTGAGATCATGATCATTCAAGTCAAGAAGTTCTTCATGCACAATAATATAAGTGATTAAATGCCCTAATTTAAGTGGCCTATTCCATTTGATGCAGTCATTAATGTGCACAGCAGCCCAAAAACCTATATTTACTTTCCAGTTATTCCACATAGCCCACAAAAAGTATAGTTCAGATTTAGTTATAGTACTTGAACCTTCAGTTCTTTGGGAGAAAAACATTGACAACAACCTATGAGCATAAACTACAGCAGGATCATTTAAGTAAATGCTCTTGGCATCATCAAACTTATCACATTTCCCATCGGTTAACTGCTTAAAAGCTTCATCAGGATCAAATTCTTGGGGAAAATCTCCTAGGCATATTACATCAGTTTCTCCTTCAATAGGAAAGTAATTAAATTGCAAAACTTCACAGAATTGGTTAATTGAATAACTAATTCTTTTGCCTAGTAGTCTAAATGTGATAACACCATCTTCATCCCAATTACATGCTTGCTTTTTCAGGAATTTAAAAGTTGAATAAAATTCCATTGTGAGTTCACAGTAAATGTCTGTGTCTATTTCCATAAACTCTTTCCATCCTATGTTATTAAGCAAGGCATAGACAGGTTCAATCAGTTCAAATTTCTCAAGTGTAGGCACATCAATTTTCTTAGCAGTGGCAACAGAAAGTTCTTTAACTTGATTGTACCTTACTTTTTTCTGTTTTGGCAGTGAATTTGAGGTGTCCTCCAAGATTTTGAAATCTTGCGGGAGCAGGGGTTCTGGTTTTTGGTACTCTGCTTCTTTTGTGCTTTTTTGGGATATGTGTTTTCTTTGAAGGATGCGTAGGCATTTGCTCTTCTTCAACATACTCATCCTCTTCCATATGCCTTTCTTCATTTTCTGCAACATCTGCTTCATGCATTTCTTCTTCACGTTCTGGAGTATCATCAATCTCCTGTTCTGCCTCTGCATTGGCATTTTCTTCACCGTACCTCTCCTTTGTTATCTTGTATCCCTCTTCAACCTCCTTATTGATCTCTTCTTGGTGTTGCTCTTGTTCCTCCTCCTCTTGTAATTCTTCTTCTATTTGTGTAAGAGTTTCTGCTGCCCTCAATTCTTCAGAGTCAGTGGGAGAGGGTTTCTTTTTCTTCTCAGTTTTCTCTTTCTTTCTGGACTTCTTTTTCGTATTCTTCTTCTTGGATTTTTGTTGTGCTTTCTCAGTCTCTTGAGGACTAGAAGGCTCTCCTTCATCTCCCTCATCTCTTACTTGGTGTTTTCTTTTCCTCGGCTCATAAGATTTCCTGATTTGCTTCAAAATTGAACCCAGAGTAGGGTCTGTAGCTTGTCGGTGCTCTTCCACAACAATTACAGGGGGTTCAGGAGGATTTAAAGTTGTAGGGTTTGTGTCAATAGGAGGGGAAGGGTTAGGGTTGGGTTCTTCTTGAGGAATGGGGGATTCTGGTGTTGTTTCAGACGGTGGTGATGGCGTATTGATTGGTGGCGTCACCTCCTCTGCATGGACGGATTCCGCTGGTTTAGGGGTAACTTTCAGAACCCTCATTTTGTAGGGTTTAGGTGGCGGAAGGGGTTTCTCAGATCTTGTCTTCATATTCCGGTGAGGGTTGCAGTGGTTGAAGACGGTGGAGGATGAGATGGTTGGTTTTCTTGACAAAAGGAAGAAGGAGAGTTTTTGAAATTTCTGAGGGTTTGAAGGTGAAACGTTTCCTTAAAAGTGTGTTCTATCTTCAAAAACGTTTTTTTCCAAATAATAAGACTTTTAAAGAATAAAGCGTACAACACACTTTGATCTTTTCAAATCTGTTTTATTTCACCAAGTGTGGGAAGAGACTTATGGAATGAGTTTAAGGGATGATCACGATTAAGGGTTCATGTGCCTGACTGTGCATGCCTGTCATTACCTGAAATGAACAGAGGAATGGTTCCTTATCAAAAATCACAGTTATCTCTTGGAGAAAATAGGAAAGAGAAACTGGAATATCAAAATAGATTAGTCTAAAATTAATGGGTTGCCTCCCATCAAGCGCCCTTGTTTAATGTCCTAGGCTAGACAATCATTCTGTTATTATGAGAATAAGGGAATAGGGTTGTCCAAAGGGACTTCCTCCACTGTGTGATCTTTGAATCCTTCGTAAAACGGTTTTAAGCGATGGCCATTAACCTTGAATGCTTTTCCTGTGTCTATACTCTTAATTGATACTGCACCATGAGGGAAAACATTAGTAACAATAAATGGCCCTATCCATCTTGATATCAATTTTCCAGGAAAAAGTTTCAATCGAGAATGGAACAATAGCACTTTCTATCCAATTTGAAATATTTTTCTGGAAATCATTTTATCATGAAAATTTTTAGTCTTTTCTTTATACAGTTTGGTACTTTCATATGCTTCATTCCTTAGTTCTTCTAATTCTTGCAGTTGCAACTTCCTATGAGCTCCAGCTTTATCTATCTTCTTGTTACACTGTCTTATTGCCGACAAAGCTTTATGTTCTATTTCCACAGGTAAATGACAAGCTTTTCCAAATACTAACCTGTATGGAGACATGCCAATGGGTGTTTTATAGGTTGTTCTATAAGCCCATAATGCATCATCAAGCCTCAAACTCCAATCCTTTCTATTAGGATTTACTGTTTTTTCCAGAATACTTTTTACTTCACGGTTTGAAATTTCAGCTTGTCCACTAGTTTGTGGGTGATATGCTGTTGATGTACGGTGTGTAACATTGTATTTCTTTAGCGGGGATGCTACAACTTTATTGCAGAAATGGGTTCCTCTATCACTAATAATTGCTCTTGGTGTCCCAAATCTGTTAAGAATATTTGATTTCATAAAACCTATAATAGTTTTAGCTTCATTAGTACGTGTTGCTTTGGCTTCAATCCATTTAGAAACATAATCAACTGCAAGTAGGATGTAAAAATTGCCAAAAGAATTAGGAAATGGCCCCATAAAATCTATGCCCCATACATCAAATATTTCACAAATTAAAATAGGGGACATTGGCATTTGATTTCTTGAGCTTAAATTTCCTGTTCTTTGACAGTTTTCACATGCTTTGCAGAATACAAAAGCATCTCGAAACAATGTTGGCCAATAAAGACCACATTCTAACTCTTTTCTTGCAGTTCTTTTTGGTCCAAAGTGACCTCCACAGGCATGTAAATGACAAAATGGTAAAACTGAATTAAATTCTTCATCATTTACACATCTTCTGATCACTTGATCTGCACAATACTTCCACAAATAAGGCTCATCCCATGCATAATATTTAGCATCACTTTTGATTTTATCCTTCTCTGTTCTGGATAATTTTTCTGGAAAGACATTAGATGCCAAATAATTTACTATGTCTACATACCATGGGTGAGGTGTTAGGGATGACCTTGTCTTACCTTTAGTAACCAGGAACAATTGCTCATCTGGAAATTCTTCTTTAATTGGTGGTGAGCTTTTACTTACCAAAAGTCTGCTTAGATGATCAGCTACAAAATTCTTTGATCCTCTTTTGTCCTTGATTTCAATATCAAACTCTTGCATCAACAGTATCCAGTGTATCAATCTTGGTTTTGCTTCCTTTTTCTTCAATAGGTACTTCAAAGCTATGTGATCAGAATAAATAATCACTTTAGTACCTAGAAGATATGCACGAAATTTATCTAAAGCAAACACAATGGCTAAAAGTTCTTTCTCAGTTGTGGTGTAATTGATTTGAGCTGCATCCAACATTCTTGATGCATAATAAATCACATGTGGTGATTTATTTATCTTCTGTCCCAAAACAGCTTCTATTGCATAATCACTGGCATCACACATTAGTTCAAAGGGATGATTCCAGTTAGGTGCTTGAATTATGGGTGCTGATGTCAGTTTCACCTTTAGCAAATCAAATGCCTCCTTACAAGCTTCATCAAACTGAAACTCTACCTCCTTTTGCAATAATTTACACAAGGGTTGAGTTATTTTTGAGAAGTCTTTTATGAACCTTCTGTAAAAACCTGCATGTCCAAGAAAAGAACGAATCTCCCTCACAGTTGAGGGATAAGGTAGAGATTCAATAACATCTATTTTTGCCTTATCAACTTCAATACCTCTGACCGATACTATATGGCCTACGATTAAACCTTGATCAACCATAAAATGGCATTTTTCATAGTTTAAAACAAGGTTATTTTCCAAACATTTTTCTAAAACTTTTGCCAAATTATTCAGGCATTCATCAAAGGAATTACCATATACAGTGAAATCATCCATGAAAACCTCTATTATATCTTCAACATATTCAGAGAAGATGCTTACCATACATCTTTGAAAAGTGACTGGTGCATTACACAGTCCAAAAGGCATGCGTCTGAATGCAAATGTTCCAAAAGGACATGTGAATGTGGTCTTTTCTTGATCTTCTGATGCTACTAGAATTTGATAAAATCCAGAGTATCCATCAAGACATCAGTAGTGTGTTTTTCCTGCAAGTCTTTCTAACATTTGAGTAATGAATGGCAAGGGAAAATGATCCTTTTTGGTGGCTGAATTCAATTTTCTGTAATCCATGCACACGCGCCAACCATTTTGTACTCTAGTTGGAATCAATTCACCTGCTGCATTTTCAATTACAGTTATACCTGTCTTTTTAGGAACTACGTGCACTGGGCTTACCCACATACTATCTGAAATAGGATAGATCACACCAGCATCTAAGAGCCTCAAGACTTCTTTCTTCACTACTTCCATCATTGGGGGGTTCAGTCTTCTTTGGGCTTGTCTGACTGGTTTGCAATCCTTTTCTAAAATTATTTTATGCATGCAAGTTAATGGACTCAAACCTTTTATATCTGCAATTGTCCATCCCAAAGCAATCTTGAATTCTCTCAAAACTCTTATCAATTTGTCCTCTTCTAGTTCAGATAACTTGTTAGAGATGATCACTGGTAAGGTTTCACCACTGCCCAAATATGCATACTTCAGATGCGATGGCAAAGGTTTAAGTTTTAATTCTGGAGCCTGCACAACAGAAGGAAGTGTTTTGATATAGGTGGTAGTCAATTTATTACAAGTCACGTTTAATTTGGCAGATTCCAGAGATTCCAGTGCATAAACAACATCACTGATATCTTCTTTCACTTCATATTTAGCCTCCAGTTCTTTCAGTTGATCAATATAAATACTATCTTCCAAGGCTAAATAAAGTTCATCATAAAAGTCTAGCTTTGTCGTAGCTTGTACAAAATTATCAATGATGTCTATAGAGGAATCATTTGAAATATTTTCAAATGGAAATTTCATGGCTTCATAAACATTAAATTTAATTAAATCTCCATCAAATTCCAGTGTTAACGTCCCGTTATAGACATCAATCTTTGCTTTTGCTGTGCTCAAAAATGGTCTTCCAAGCAACAAATCTGAAGATTTGGATATCTTGTCATCTTCCATGTTGACCACAAAGAAATCTGCAGGGAATACTAAATTATTAATCTGTACAAACACATCTTCCAACACACCTTCAGGATGTACTATTGACCTATCAGCCAACTGTATGATAACTCCAGTTCCTTTTAAAGGACCTATATTCAATGAAGAATAAACTGATAAAGGCATGACATTTATTGATGCACCAAGATCACACATAGCATGATTTATGCCTAAGTTTCGTATTCTGCATGGAATAGCAAACATACCTTGGTCCTTGCATTTAGGTGGGAGTTTTCTCTGAAGTACTGCTGATACATTTTCACCCATGCTAATTTTCTCATTTCCTAACAGTTTCTTTTTATTTGTACAAAGATCTTTAAGAAATTTAGCATACCTTGGTATTTGCTTTATGGCATCAAGGAGGGGAATATTCAACTCAACCTTTCTAAATGTGTCCAAATTTTCTTTTTCTTCCTTGGCCCTTTTTATTGATGTCAACCTTTGAGGAAATGGTGGTGGGATCACCATAGGTTCAGGCAGTGCAGTAGGTTCTGCTTCTTGTTCTGTTTCTAAGCCCTGATCATGGCTTACGCCCTTGCCTACTGAATCTGCATCAATATCAGAATCTGCTCTATTTTGCTCTGTTTTTTCATTACTTTGTCCTGCTTTCTGCTTCCTTACAGACAATTCGAGCTCTTTTCCACTCCTCAAGGTAACAGCACTAGCATTTTGCCTTGGATCAATCGTTTGTGATGGTAATTTTCCTTTGTTTTCAAGCTTGCTGACTGAAGTTGCTAACTGTCCCAATTGATTTTCCAAATTTTCAACAGTGGACTGGAACTGCTGCATACTTGCCCTTGTTTCCTGCTAAAATTGTTGATTGTTAGTCATAAAAGCTTTAAACATATCTTCTAAAGAAGTACCTGCACCAGACGTAGAAGGCTGTTGAAACTGATTGGAAGTTGAGGGATGAAAATTCTGATGTGGCTGGAAGTTTTGAGGTGGTCTTTGTATGGGTGGCATTGGTTGAAAATTTTGTTGTCCTTGAAACAATTGAGGCCTTGGTGCATAGCTGAAATTAGGATGATCCTTCCATCCCGGATTATATATATTTGAATACGGATCATACTTTCTTTGTTGGAAGCCTCCTCCCATTGCACTCACATTTTCAGTTCCATCTATTTGGAGTGTTGGACATAAATTTGTGTGGTGATCCGGACTTGTACAAATTCCACAAACCAAAGATGGTGCTGAGTTTGCTACAGCCAATTCTGCACCAAAGTTGTTAGTTTATTTAATTGACTTTCAATTGAAGCAGAATTTACCTCACTCACTTTCCTTGTGATATTTTGATGATTTCCAAACTGCTGAGAATTAGCAGCCATGGTTGAAATTAACTGCCTGACCTCATTAGGTGTTTTATTGACAATTGCACCACCACTTGCTGCATCCTTTATCCTCCTCTCCATAGGAATTAATCCTTCATAAAAGTACTGGATCAAGGCTTGTTCTGTATGTCCATGCTGTGGACACCTAGCCAACAATTTCTTAAATCTCTCCCAATAGTCATGGAGAGTTTCAGATTCCTTTTGCTTCACAGAAACTATTTCTCTCCTAGTTGATACAACTCTGGATGTTGGGAAGAATTTCACCTAGAAGGCTGAAGCTATAGCTGTCCACGTTGTAATCGAACCTGGTGGTAAATAATACAACCATTCTTTTGCATCATCCGCTAGAGAGAATGGAAATGCTCTCAGTTTGATCTGCTCTTCTGTAACTCCATTTGCCCTCATGCTGGAACAAACCACATGAAATTCCTTAAGATGTTGATTCGGGTCTTCATTTTCTTTGCCTCTGAAAGTGGGAAGTAAATGGATTAAACCAGATTTTAACTCAAAATCAGTATTTAAAGTAGGCAAAGTTATGCATAATGGCTCCTGGGCTACAGGCGGTGCAGCTAACTGTCTAAGTGTCTGATCTTGCGCAGCCATGCTTAAGGGATGACCACCGCTTATGCTTCCTTTATCTGTAACAGTAAATAATCTAACCAAACAGGGGAAAGGGTCTGTTTCCAGAAAATCACTACTTTCTTTCTGCAACCTCCTCAATATATTTTCCTTCCTGATTTGTCTTAATGTCCTCTCAATCTCTGGGTCATATGGGATCAATTTCTTCAAACGTTCTGACCTAGTCATACAAAGAATACAAAACAGCTTAGTCTAGTCCCCGGTAACGGCGCCAAAATTTGATGGTTGTCGAATCCATCAACTTAAATCCTTTACTTTCTGCTTGAAAATTAAAATTGTAGTATAGTAGTAAAGGGTCGAACCCACAGGACTAGATAGACTTATATTCTATGTATCCAAGAGAATATTCAAAAGAGACTTAGAAGAGGGGGGTTGTTTGTGTAATTAAAGCAAACTAATTTTAAGTACGAAACCAGATTTCTTCGATTAACTAAGACTGAAAGCAAAGAGAGTTGTGAAGGTTGATTATGATGAGAAATATCTTAGCTAAGTTGTTACTTTATTCCATGCTCGTATCTAATCCTTGATGCAAGAATCAAATATAATCACACGGCAGATTAACTTACAATAGACAAGAAGCTTGTCCATATCATCCTTTCTTGATTTCAACTTAATCAAGAGAAGCTCATCAATTAAATTCTTACCGTATAGCAGTCCCGCGAACAAGTATCTGGGATTTAACTATAAGATAGCATTGAGCACCAAAAGGACATTAATCACGATCCAAAATCTCAAGAAGCTTGGATTTATGAAATCATAATACGCATGCCTCACCATATTATTGAGTAAACATGGTGGTAAACTCTCAATCATGTGTGGTTCTTATATACCTTTACAAGACTATTACGTATCAAGTATTAGTGTAACCTTATTAAGTTGTTATCTAGCCATCGATTGATCAGAAAGATGATTTGAAAACAACTTATTCATATACGGCCAAAGCATGCATAATTACCGAGGATCAGAATTGCATTCATTCACTTAGATCTCATAGATATTGGCAAGGAATAAAGATACAACCTAATTAAGACAAATATGTTCAGCCACGGATCATTATGCAAAGTATACAATAAGTACTTGAATCATAAACTGAGCTTTAAAGCTTGATTGAAATGGAAACTAAAACTAAATACTTCAACTTATAAACTGAAAATAATCACGGTTTTAAGGAAGAAATCCCCTGTTGTTCTCTGCTGCTAGCTGCTGCTTCTTTCCAGTTTTCTGAATTATCTTCAGTCTCCCCATTTTCCCCCACTTAACTAGTTTATAAAAAGCTAACTTAAGATAATGATCAAGGGGAACAAATTAACTTTTACAGGTCCCCAAAAACATGATTAGGACTCTTGAAACTCAAAAATACAGGATCACTCTTCTTGCATGTCAGCTATGTTAGCAAGTTGTTTCATGTGTGCCACCTGTCCCAACAAGAGGAGTCAACCGTACTTGTTAACCGTGGTATGCTTTACGCGCAATGGCCTTAGGGATGATCATGCGTTGGGGTCATGGCTCAGGCATTTTCATCACTTAACATCTTTTTCTTCATAATTCTGCCAAATCCCTCATTTATCAACATGTTTCTGCGAAAACCAAATAAAAGCAAATTAAGTAGAAATCTAATCCAATTCAGGGGGAAATTAAAGGGATTTTCGTGTAATTTATGCATACTACCAAATCCCCCCATACTTAGACTTTTGCTTGTCCCTAAGCAACAACTTCTAATCCTAACAAACTGCAAGATGATCCCCATTAAACCACTTCAGCCCCATAGTTTCTTGATGAGAAAATGTGAACACTAAAATGAGTTTGATAACAAGTCTCTACAGCCGTCAAGATGGACATGAACCAATCTTAAGTATTTAACTTGCTAGAGAATGTTAAGGAATTTAGAATTCATTTAATCATTCACATTTACCAAATAGCCATCACAACATATGATCAAAGGGTGCTTATTCTGGACTGTCTAAATTCCAACAAAACAAAAGATAACATGAGGGTTCCAGCATAACACTTATACTAAAATTCAAAAAATTTGTGTATTTCGGGTGTCATAATACCGCTTTGGTAATATATGACTATCCCTAGACTGCACTTAGTGCATCACTCATGGTCACCCATTTTCAATTTATGATTTGTATTTAGCCTTAGGTAACCAGCGGAGTGAAACGAGCGGATTACATCAAGCAAATGGCTGAAACAGCCTTATTCAGTAACAAATGGCTATAAAAGCCTTATTCATAAGCTAATGGCATTACAGCCTTATTCATAACATAATCCCTCAATCAACATTAACATTAACATTCAGCATCCATAGCATTCGCTTAGACAATCCAAAAATCACACACTTTTTCACACATGAAGGTCCAATTTATTGCATACAAATTTTTAATTTTCTCCCATTAATCCAATATTCAAAAACATTCTCTATCAGAGTCAAAGAACTTATAAATTTGACCAACCCAAAAATCAAGCATGGAAATTCATGCTATTTCAACCAATTTTTCATGTTCAAAAGCTCTCAAATCAAAACATGTTGCACATGAGGTTATCAGGTTCACAACTTCTCACAGCAGAAACACTGGCTAAGCAATAGCCACAAAAATCAGTCAAAATTCTCAAAGAAACCAACCTAAACAGGCTACAGGCCTATTATCAGCTATCAACAGTCAACAAAAACAACAAAACAACAACCTTAAAAGCAAAAATTTTTCTACTCCCCACCCCCCATACTTATTTCACATTGTCCTCAATGTTTATAGACAGAATTAAATTAGGAGGACTTCCCTGAATGCAGTTCAGTGAGTGCCAATCTTGAGGCCTTTCTTGATGGCCTCAATGTCAACTTCTATTCCTGCTATGTGGGTAGCCATGATGTCCATTGAATTCTCCATGGCTGGGAGCTTTTCCACTAATTTTTCATATTTTTCCAATTTGGTTAGGACTGTTGTGAGGAGAGTTTCAATTCTGTCCAACTGTGCAGTGTTGGAAGTGCTAGTGGTGGCCTCAGGTTGGACATCTTCACTTCTTCTCTTTGTAACAGGCACTGTACCTGCACCAGGAAAGCACAATACTCCATCTTTTCTTTGGAGTATTCTCATGTTAAGCAGCACATGTTCATCCAACGGAGAAACTTCAGAATGCAGAGTGAGATCATGATCATTCAAGTCAAGAAGTTCTTCATGCACAACAATAAGAGTGATTAAATGCCCTAATTTAAGTGGCCTATTCCATTTGATGCAGTCATTAATGTGCACAGCAGCCCAAAAACCTATATTTACTTTCCAGTTATTCCACATAGCCCACAAAAAGTATAGTTCAGATTTAGTTATAGTACTTGAACCTTCAGTTCTTTGGGAGAAAAACATTGACAACAACCTATGAGCATAAACTACAGCAGGATCATTTAAGTAAATGCTCTTGGCATCATCAAATTTATCACATTTCCCATCGGTTAACTGCTTAAAAGCTTCATCAGGATCAAATTCTTGGGGAAAATCTCCTAGGCATATTACATCAGTTTCTCCTTCAATGGGAAAGTAATTAAATTGTAAAACTTCACAGAATTGGTTAATTGAATAACTAATTCTTTTGCCTAGTAGTCTAAATGTGATAACACCATCTTCATCCCAATTACATGCTTGCTTTTTCAGGAATTTAAAAGTTGAATAAAATTCCATTGTGAGTTCATAGTAAATGTCTGTGTCTATTTCAATAAACTCTTTCCATCCTATGTTATTAAGCAAGGCATAGACAGGTTCAATCAGTTCAAATTTCTCAAGTGTAGGCACATCAATTTTCTTAGCAGTGGCAACAGAAAGTTCTTTAACTTGATTGTACCTTTGTTTTGGCAGTGAATTTGAGGTGTCCTCCAAGATTTTGAAATCTTGCGGGAGCAGGGGTTCTGGTTTTTGGTACTCTGCTTCTTTTGTGCTTTTTTGGGATATGTGTTTTCTTTGAAGGATGCGTAGGCATTTGCTCTTCTTCAACATACTCATCCTCTTCCATATGCCTTTCTTCATTTTCTGCAACATCTGCTTCATGCATTTCTTCTTCACGTTCTGGAGTATCATCAATCTCCTGTTGTGTCTCTGCATTGGCATTTTCTTCACCGTACCTCTCCTTTGCTATCTTGTATCCCTCTTCAACCTCCTTATTGATCTCTTCTTGGTGTTGCTCTTGTTCCTCCTCCTCTTGTAATTCTTCTTCTATTTGTGTAAGAGTTTCTGCTGCCCTCAATTCTTCAGAGTCAGTGGGAGAGGGTTTCTTTTCCTTCTCAGTTTTCTCTTTCTTTTTGGACTTCTTTTTCGTATTCTTCTTCTTGGATTTTTGTTGTGCTTTCTCAGTCTCTTGAGGACTAGAAGGCTCTCCTTCATCTCCCTCATCTCTTACTTGGTGTTTTCTTTTCCTCGGCTCATAAGATTTCCTGATTTGCTTCAAAATTAAACCCGGAGTAGGGTCTGTAGCTTGTCGGTGCTCTTCCACAACAATTACAGGGGGTTCAGGAGGATTTAAAGTTGTAGGGTTTGTGTCAATAGGAGGGGAAGGGTTAGGGTTGGGTTCTTCTTGAGGAATGGGGGATTCTGGTGCTGTTTCAGACGGTGGTGATGGCGTATTGATTGGTGGCGTCACCTCCTCTGCATGGACGGATTCCGCTGGTTTAGGGGTAACTTTCAGAACCCTCCTTTTCTGAGTGACCCTCCTTTTGTAGGGTTTAGGTGGCGGAAGGGGTTTCTCAGATCTTGTCTTCATATTCCGGTGAGGGTTGCAGTGGTTGAAGACGGTGGAGGATGAGACGGTTAGTTTTCTTGACAGAAGGAAGAAGGACAGTTTTTGAAATTTCTGAGGGTTTGAAGGTGAAACGTTTCCTTAAAAGTGTGTTCTATCTTCACAAAAGTTTTTTTCCAAATAATAAGACTTTTAAAGAATAAAGCGTACAACACACTTTGATCTTTTCAAATCTGTTTTATTTCACCAAGTGTGGGAAGAGACTTATGGAATGAGTTTAAGGGATGATCATGATTAAGGGTTCATGTGCCTGACTGTGCATGCCTGTCATTACCTGAAATGAATAGAGGAATGGTTCCTTATCAAAATTCACAGTTATCTCTTGGAGAAAATAGGAAAGAGAAACTGGAATATTAGTCTAAAATTAATGGGTTGCCTCCCATCAAGCGCCCTTGTTTAATGTCCTAGGCTAGACAATCATTCTGTTATTATGAGAATAAGGGAATGGGGTTGTCCAAAGGGACTTCCTCCAATGTGTGATCTTTGAATCCTTCGTAAAACAGTTTTAAGCGATGGCCATTAACCTTGAATGCTTTTCCTGTGTCTATACTCTTAATTGATACTGCACCATGAGAGAAAACATTAGTAACAATAATTGGCCCTATCCATCTTGATCTCAATTTTCCAGGAAAAAGTTTCAATCGAGAATGGAACAATGGCACTTTCTGTCCAATTTGGTTATTCGACTCGCGCGCAAGCCCGCCCCGTTATCTTATGGAAGAATTGAGCTTATTGCTGAGCTGGTTATTCAGAGCCAGCAATTGGCTGTCGGATTTCGTCCCGCAACTAGAAGAAGATGGCTTCGGGCTGTGGTGTGGCTGAATGTAGAGCAGTCCGCCCTTTTCACTACAGGGTTTCTTTTTGGGGTCTTATCTTCGGAGGATACCCCACCAGGAGCAGTTGAAGAATCCTCCTCGGAAGAAGGCACCAGCGAGGGTGATAAAGAGGCCGATAACCGCTTGATGGGAAAGAAGCGGGCCCTCAAGCTCCCTCGTCCAGAAGCACAGATTGAGCCCACGGAGAAGCTTATAATGGTCGAGTTAGAGCCTGGGAACAAAGATAAAACCACTCAAATAGGCTCTAACCTTTCGGGCCCCTCGCAAATTATGATGATCTATTTTCTGAGGGACAATATTGATGTCTTTTCCTGGAAAGCTTCTGATCTTACTGGAATTGACCTGAGCGTCATAGTCCACAGGCTCAACGTGGACCCCTCTTTCAAGCCCATCAAACAAAAGAAGCAGGACGCCAACAGATTCAGGAGGAAAATTATTGAGGAGTAAGCGAACAAACTCCTCGAAGCCCAATATATCGAGCCCATTTTATATCCTGAATGGCTCTGCAATGTTGTACTCATTCCAAAGAGCGCCAACAAATGGCGCATGTGCAATGATTTCACAGATCTCAACAAGGTCTGTCCCAAGGATCCTTATCATCTGCCCCGGATTGATCAACTGGTGGATTCGACCACAGGTTGCGAGCTTGTGAGAATGATGGATGTTTTTCAAGAGTATTACCGGATATTTATGGCCCCCAAGGATCACCCTAAAACATCATTTGTAGTACACGTGGAGGTCTATTGCTTCCTGGTCATGCCTTTCGGCCTCAAGAATGCAGGCGCCACATACCAACTCCTTGTTAACCGGATGTTTGAGAAAGAGATTGGAAGGTCCATGGAAGTGTATGTAGATGATATGATAATCAAAAGCGAGCATCAAGACTCACATTTGGAGGATCGAAAACGCACGTTCAGCATCTTACACCATTATGGAATGAAACTGAACCACTCAAACTGCACGTTTGGAGTACAAAGGGAAAAATTCTTAGGCTACATTGTTAGCCAGCGTGGGATTGAGGCTAATCCAGAGAAAATCAAGGCCATATTGGATATTTCATCCCCTTGGAATGTCAGAGAAGTTCAAGTCTTGGTGGGAAAAATCATCTCTCTGAACAAATTCAATTCCCGCTTGGCGGACAGGAATTTACCATTCTTCAAAATTTTACGTAACGCTCGAAATTTCTCTTGGACTGAGGAGTGTGAAAAAGCATTGCAAGATATGAAAACATACCTCTCGAGCGCTCCGCTCCTAACCAAGTCAGTTGAGAGTGAGAGGTTATTCTTATATCTCTCTGTTTCCACTGAAGCCACAAGGGCGGTATTGGTGGCCGTATGCGAGCGTAAGCATCTGCCCGGTTATTACTTGATCAAGACGTTATAGGGCACAGAAAAGAAATATTTGGAGATTGAAAAGTTCGCCTTTGCCCTCATCAATGCATCGCGGAGATTGAGGCCTTATTTCCAGGCACACTCGATCACTGTCCTTACAGACCAACCCTTGAGGCAGGTTTTGTCCAAGCCAGACATTTCTGGAAGGCAGATAAAATGGGCTATTGAATTGAGCCAGTTCGACATAAGCTTCAAGCCCAGGATAGCTATAAAAGCGTAGGTGGTCGCGGACTTATTAGTTGAGCGTTAGGCTTGGAGCCTACCGTTCCAAAAGATAACTATTTGTGGGCCCTGCACACTGATGGTTCCTCAACCTCTTAAGGGGGAAGAACAGGGGTGACCCTTAGAGACCCCAACGGAATCGAAATAGACTTTGCAATCAGATTGGGCTTCCAAGTCACCAACAGTGAGGCAGAATATGAAGCTCTTATTCAAGGGTTGAAAATCGTTTTTCAGAATGGAGCATTCAGGGTCACAGCCTATGTTGATTCACAGTTAATTGCAAGTCAAATTGAAGGAACTTATGAATCTCGAGAAACCATCATGGTGCACTACCTGGAAAAGGCAAGAGAAAACATTGGGAAGTTCAAAGAATTCCATCTACTCTAAATCCCACGAGCGGAGAATGAGCGTGCTGATGCACTCTCCAAGTTTGCTTCTACCCTCGAGGGATTCTCTGAACATTCCATCACGTTCTTCAGAACGGAGGAATCTTTGATAAAAGAGAAGGTTCCCACCCGAGCGGTAGCTATGATCAATCTAAGTGAGCCTTGTTGGCTCGACGACATCATCAGATTCCTCAAAGATGGTACTTGCCCCACCGATAAAGTGGAAGCACGGAAAATCAAGAACAAAGCCCCTCATTTCTCTCTAGATAACGAGGGGAGACTCTTCAAGAAGTCCTTCCAGGGCCCGCCAACAAGATGTTTGAGGCCCTCGCAGGTGAAGGAGACCCTCGCCCTCGAACATGTTCACAGAGGGAGTTGTGGGAATCACTCTGGGGGACACATTCTTTCCAAGAAGATATTAAGGAGTGGATTCTGTTGGCCCACAGTCCTTCAAGATGCCATTGTGTTTTCCACGAAATGTTCTAAGTGCCAATTTCACTCCAACATCCCTCAATTGCCAGCCTCTCAGATGGTCCCCATAGATGTCTCATGGCCCTTTGACCAATGGGGTATTGACATTGTAAGCCTCTTGCCTATGGCGGTTGGATAGAAAAAGTTTATCATTTTGGTCGTCGATTACTTCACAAAATGGACCAAGGCCAAGGCCGTAGCCAAGATTACCTTCAGGGTAGTCAGAGACTTCATATAGAAGAACATCATTTGCATGTACGGTATTCCAATGGTGCTCATTTCAAACAATGGGTCCCAATTCATAGCGGCGGATACCCCGGAGTAGGGGTGCAAACAAGCCAAGCCAGCTCACGAGTTTTGCGAGTCGAGCTAGAGTTGGCTCAGCTTGACATTGAATTGGATCGATCTCGATCCGAGCTCGAGCCATGCATCGAGTCGATCTCGAGTCCCGTATGTCTAGGCTCGTGGCTCGCGAGCCAATGCATTTATTTATTTTTTTAATTTTATATATGTATATTATGTTTTCTATTATGTATATATATATATATATGTTATATTATAACATATATAAATATATATTTAATTTATAATATATGTATTAAAAATTTTATACAATCATATATTTTATTATATGTATATGACTTTAATTATATATATAATTAATTTACAATATATGTAAATTTTATACAATCATATATTTTATTATATTTATATGATTTAATTTTAAATAATATACTAAATATATACCATATATATATAATTTCATAATTTATATATGGTCTAATATTATATTATGTAAATATACATTTATATATCACATATTATATTACATATATCTTAAAACGTAAAAAATATAAGGTTTGAGCTCAAGCTCGATCTCAAGCCTGATCTCGAGTTGGATTTGACGAGTTAAATCGAGCCAAGCCGATCCCGAGTTTGCCACGAGCCGAGTTCAAGGCGAAGAAATTCAGGCTTGACGATCTCGATCCTACATATCAATTTTTGAGCTCGAGCTCTAGCCTGGTTTTTTTAGCTCAAACTCGGCTCGGCTCGGATCGACTCGGATCATTTGCACCCCTACCCAGGAGTGGTGCTCAGAGTTAGGCATTGAACAACGCTTCACTTCCGTGGGCCACCCTCAGGCCAACGGTCAAGCTGAAAGTAACAAATAGGATCATTCTCCAACATTTAAAGACTATGCTCGATAGCAAAAAGAGCGAATGGGTACAAGGGGTAGGGGTGCAAACAAGCCGAGCCAGCTCGCGAGTTTCGTGAATCGAGCTCGAGCTGGCTCGGCTTGAGATTAAATTGGGACGATCTCAATTCGAGCCCGAGTCATGGATCAAGTCGATCTCGAGTCCCATGCCTAGGCTCGCGGCTCGCGAGCCTATGCATATATTTATTTTTTATAAATAATATATATGTATATTATGTTTCCTATTATAAGTATATTATGTTTTCTATTATATATATATATATATATATATATATATATATATAATTTTTTTTAAATTATATATTTTAGCATATATACAATACATATTTAATTTATAATATATGTATTAAAAAATTTATACAATCATGGATTTTATTATATTTATATGACTTCAATTTTATATATATTTAATTTATAATATATGTATTAAAAAATTTATACAATCATATATTTTATTATATTTATAAGATTTCAGTTTTAAATAATATACTAAATACATACCATATATATATAATTTCATAATTTATATACGGTCTAATATTATATTATGTAAATATACATTTATATATCACATATTATATTACATATATCATAAAATATTAATAATATAGGGGTCGAGCTCGATCTCGATCTCAAGCCCGATCTCGAGTTGGATTTGGCGAGCTAAATCAAGCCGAACCGAGCTGAGTCCGAGTTTGACACGAGCCGAGTTCAAGCCGAAGAAATCCCAGCTTGTCGATCTTGATCCTGCATATCAATTTTCGAGCTCGTGTTCGAGCCTGGTTTTTTAGCCAAAACTTGGCTCGACTCGTTTGCACCCCCTAACAAGGGGTTTTATGGGCCTATCGCATAACCCCACGAGCAGTCACTGGCGAGACCCCGTACGCGCTTGTCTATGGCTCAGAAGCCATGATACCATCAAAAATTGTACAAGAATCTACACGCGTGGCATACTTTGAGCCGGGAACCAACGAGAGTAGCAGAACTTTCGAGTTGGATCTGCTAGAAGAGAAAAGAGACAACGCTTGGGCACGGATACACAAGTACAAAGCTTCCGTGGCACAACAGTACAACAAGCGCGTCAAGGAAGGAACATTCCAAAGGGGAGACTTAGTCTTGAAAATGGTGGAAATGTTCAAACACGTAGGGAAGTTGGACCCAAATTGGGAAGGACCCTTCAAAATTATATAAGTCAGAGCCAACAACACTTACATGCTCGAGACACTCCAGGGCAAGTGTCTCCCTCATCCATGGAATGCATGTAACCTCCGATGGTTTCATGTCTAATCTTCTTGATATACCTTTGTAAAAACCCGCTCCCGGGCCCAGTGTATCCATTGTTTCTCAAGCAGAATGTAATGGAATTTTCTTCAGGGTAAGTTTATCTGTCTATAATTATGCAAGATAATAAGGATTCCCCCTTGGAACCCAACACGAAAGTCACACAGGCCCAAGGCGCGCGAACCTCACTGGGCCAAGGGATAACATTATGCTTATCTAGTGCTATACTCCATAACAGTTCGCCCTCATCGGAAAGCCTGATAACACTCAAGATTATCAAAGCTAACCAGATCTCATCTCTGGTTCATGCTCGAAGCTGTCACATAGCTAAATGGAATCTCGCTTCCAGCTCATGCTCGTGTTTATATAACACTTAGAAAAATTCTCAAGGAAAAAATACGCACACGGGAATATCCCAGTAGGCTCTGTAGCTTTTTAAAGAAGCCCCGAGCGCTCGAAAAAGGGATTCTTAGCGTACCTTGATCAAACCCAAGAACCAACCAGGGAGCCCTCGGATGAGGTCCCCCGTGTTCAAAATTGCAAGGAATAAGGCTCATTCGCACCCCACGATTGTGAGAAACTTTCAGACAAGTTCTTATAAATATTAGACAAAGGAACCCTCGGAGCGAAACCCTCGCCTCTACAAGGGCGTCCGTCTAGCACATAGCCAAGAAACTTAGGTTTCTTCAAAATCTAGACCAGGGTATCCTCGAGGTAAGACCCTCGCGTCCACTAAATTTTCACAAGTCTTAACCAAGGTACTCTCCAAAGGGACCTTCGCGTTTGCAAAAAGACTTAGCAAAGTTTCACAAGTTTTGTGTATGATTTACTTAGCCTATTATTCAGGTCTTATTATCATAAGGTTCTAATAAAACAAGTACAAAGTAAAGTTCATAACAAAATATTGTAAGGAAAGGAAATGTTCATTGATAAAGAAAGAGCTGATGCTCAGAAATTACAAAACAAGGGCACCCTGGGCCTTAACAGTTCATTCAAAATATGGAAAATTACAAGCTTAGACATAACAGGAGAATTGCAGATAAGGGAGAGCATCTTAGGTATTAGGTGTGGGGTCGTCTTCCAGATTCACCACTTTATTTTGAACTGGAGGAACAGGCTCTGGCGCTTACAGGATTTTGGGTGTTGGGATCAGGAGCGTTTGTGGGAGCATTAGCCTTGGCAGCAGGCACAGGAGCATTCTCGCTAACAGGCGCTTGGGGGGCACTCCCAAAAGGACCCTCGGGGACGAATACAACATCGTTAGCCCCCTTAGTAATAACTTCGTCGCGAGGCGCCTCCTCCGCTTGACGAGCGGCCATAAATTCATATTGAAGGAGTTCAATCAAGTAGTTGTACTCCAGCTCGTTTATGCTGGCCTCTGGATCCTCTCCACCTTCCTCCTTGGGAACCACGCAGCGCTCGTTGAACCTTCTCCCTATGTCCGAGCGTCCCCTAGAAGAAGCCTCCACCCAGCCTAAGTAGATCATCTGCTCAAACCCTAAGTGGAAGGCATTGTTAGCCTCATCATAACAGTGGAGCGAGGCAGCAAATCCAAAGGCCTTTGAGTGGCAGAAGTTGATCAAGGCCTCCTTGTTGGCTCTCTGAATACGCTCGGGAAGGAGCCTTTGAAATTCCTCCTCACACGCCTTATTCGTGGCCTCAATACATTGTTGTTCGGCCGCGTTAAACTTGGCAATCCACCCGTTCGTCTCCTCCATCAGCTTCTTATAGTTTTCCGAGAGCCTTATCGCCTTCGCTCGATATCTCCTTCTAGACTCCTCGAATTTCTTAAAATCCTCCTTCAGCTCGGCATGCTCCGTTTCAAGGGATAGGAATTTGGCCCTCTCCAAGTCCAACTCCTCTTGGGTTTGAGCGGGGTCGTTCGCGCGCCATTTTCTTGTATTTCGCTTTGCGCTCGAAATACACTGTTGCATGTTTCTGGAGGTTTTTGGCCCTCAGTAGCACTTGCTGCATTTTTATGAGGAAGAGAGAAGTTTTGGTACTTAGTATTTTATGGAAGAAAACGTCTGAGCAAAAATGAGCGGGATGAAGGGACTTACGGATATGACGGCATGGATGAGATCCTCGGCCACTCTCTCTATACTCTGGGAATACAGCGCTATGTGATCCCCCGAGAATTGGACTCTCTCGTAGAGCCCATAAGTGATAGTCCTGAGGGTGTACGCTTGCTCAGTAAGGTAGGGTCTTCCCCAGATGCACGGTCGAAATGCCTATCCCCGGCACGCTCAAAATTCCACAATTGTTCCTCCTTAGAAGAGGAAGTGTCTCCATCACCACAGTTACCCTCTACCACCTGCTTGCCCTTGCCCACTTTGGGGATGGAGTCAGGCATTCTCTTTCTTTTCCTTAAGGCTTGGGCTGTATCCCCCTAAGGCTCTCGGATCACCACGTTCGAGCACTGTCTTGTTTGTTCGTTGGCAGGGGGAGTGAAACCCCTCAGATTGGTAGAGTCCCCTGGTATGGGGACTATGCGTGTCTCCGTGTCGGCCACGCTATTATCCCCACGGCCGCGGGGTTGTGTGTTGATGCTTGAAACTTGCTCCTTGATGGCCCCCGCGGCCATCTTCGCAACCATTCCCTCGGCCCTGTGGGTTCTACTGGTTTTGTGGTTGTTGTTGCTGGGGATTGTGAGCGTTGATCAGGTTTGCAACATTCCTCATGTTTCCTCTTCTCGCCATCAGAATGCTGGTACCTGAAAACAGAAAGACGAGGGTCAATGCCCCCTCTTTACAAAGGATGACAAAATACCAGAATGAAGTTAGTGATCCTATCTAGAGTTAGTTCCCTAGGAATCTAACCGTCTCTCTCCAAACATCGTGCGGGTGGATTTCTGACCATTTCAGGGTCATTTATGAGCCCACAAAAGAATAGAACTCCCTCGTCGTCTATCAATTCTTTGGCTTTTATGAGCCACCGTGCGCTCCTTAGAGCCGCTGCTAGTTCTTGGGCCCAAGATATGGGGAATGAGGGATCTAAGCGTGATCTCAGCAGAGGCCTATCACCATGATCCACCCACTCTCGTGGAACACCAAAATCCTCCCCGTCAGGCACCCTCACAAAAAAGAATTTCTCTTTCCAGTCTGGCCCATATGATGTCGATGGTGCGTCTATCAACCTGAGGTTTGACTTCGCTTGGATGTAATAAAAACCAACAGTAGGAGACGAGCATGGCGAGCGGACCACCTGAAAAAGGCTATTGAAATTGTGGATAGAAGGCTTATTCCCCGTACATTTCATCAAAATTACAAAAGATGTGATTAGAGTTATCCCATTGGGGGTAAGTTGAGAAGGGCTCAAGTCGAGGTGGTTAAAAATGCTGGCCATGGGAACGGATAGGGGGAACCTTAACCCCCCAAATGTCATGGCATCTCTATAAACGGCCATTTGTCAAGGAGGTGGATGGTTAGCCCTCTCTTGTAGCTCCGGGATTCTGTACGTGTAGCGCTCGTCCCAGTGCCTTGGAGCCCTCATTGAAACTAGATCCCCTAGGGTTATGGTGTTGGGAGTCTCATCTGGTGTTCTTTCGGTTGCTTGTATTCCCGAGCCCGAGCCCTCGGTGCCCTCAGTGGATTTCTTTTATTTCTTTATCTTCTTTTTGCGCTTAACAGGAAGGCCATCCAAAGGCCCAGCACCCTCGTCTTTAGGAGTAGTGGCAGATATAGCCACAGTCACCATATGGCGGTGGGGATGAGTGGCGCTTTCAGTTATCGACAAAGTCACCCCCTGTCTCTCCGCCTTCATCACGAAGTTCATCGCCTCAAAGAGATGTTCAATGCCTCTGGGATCTCTCTCCCCCATAACGGACTCCTCCGCATCTAAATCTTCATCCCTGGGTTCCCCAGAAATTTTGGCCACAATATCATGATGAGGAGTATGACCATGGGTGGAGGAGTTCTAGCTTGCATTTTCTTCCAATTCCCGAATAAATTCTTCAACGTGTTACTCAGACATGGTTCTTTGATTTTTGTGAATCTGGGGAAGATGGGGAGGTTTGATCCTAACGATTCTAGGGTTAGCAGGTCAGAAGTCAAAAGAGGCAAGAAATTACCTAAGGATTTTGGAGAACCTAAATGTGGTTTGAAGCTCTATGCAGATTGTTCTGGGAGTTTGAAGGAGTTGAATTGCTTGGGAGTAATGGATGCGTAAAGGTTGAAGAAGATAGGAAATCCCTTATTTTTAGGCACGGAAGTTGGTATGATTTTGGGATATTAAATTCAAAGGCAATCATTTCCTGCCTTGGAAATCGGCCACTTTTGTGAAACGTTGCCCAGTTCCCCATAATCATGCGCCGTTTTCTAAAGAAGCGTGTCCATGAGCCTGGCAAGCATTTAATGTCCGACTCTTCAAGCGGTCAGTTGAAAGGACCGCATTTAAAGTTTGATCAGAATAAAGTTCCACAACACGCAACCTTTCTCCAATGAGCGTCACCCTCGGAAGACTAGAAGAATTTGAATTCTACAGCCATTATACTAAGGACTACAGAATTGGGCGGCAAAATGATGGGACCAAAGCACGCAGGGCCCATATTTCAACACGTGGCGCCAGTAGTAACGGACACGTGGCCACTTGGTCCCCAGCAAGCCACCCTTGAGCGTCCCTTACTCCCAGTGACGCGCTCGGTCTGTGTTTTGACACGTGGCACCATTGCCACTAGATTTGTGGCACTCTTTGTAGCCCCATACGAGCATCATTCCTATTGGAAAACAGGAATTAGAAAGCAGCGGAAATATAAAAATTTTTCCAATAAAAGGATCTTGGACTCGCAATCGTGTATCCAAATTCGTAGAGATCAAGAAACTCACTTGGGTAGTAGCTTTCTTGACACGTTTTGAGCCGCCCTCAAACGCGCTTCATGCGGTAATGGTAACCCGTTCCTCGAAATCTCTTTCTACTTCAGAATCCATTGTAGGGATAACAATCCACACCAACCTAGATTCAAATCAGGTTATGGAAGTTCTTAAGAATATAACATAAAGAAAGAAACATGAAACAAGAAAGAGATGATTGAAACTCCCTTCGAAAACCAGTTTTGCGAAAGTAGAAATCTGCCAGCCATAAAACCCTCGTGAAAAAATTCATCCTTCAGGATATGGACGAACGGTTTTCGCCATCTTCTTTGGTTCGATTTTTTCACTCGTTTTCTGTTGGGCTCAGAATCGTTTCATCATCCCTTCTGATCGTTTTGCTTGATCCCCTCTTTTTGGTAAAGCTCGAATCTTCAAAACTTCTAACTTGAAGCTCTCTAGAGATAGTCCACCAACTTGGCTACAATCTAACTAGTAAGGATGCTAGTTCTCTAGTTAGTGTTTAGGCTTAACCTAGGGTTTCGTTTATCTTGGAAAAAGGATGGTGTTCAACACATGAACCAAAAGAATTCTCGATTAGCTCTAAGGGGAGCTCGAGCTCCCCTATTTATAAGAGGGAGTGGCCGAAAATCCTAGTCCTTACGGACTAAGGATTTTGGTCCCTCTCTCTTATTACTTGATCATCAAGTAATTTTGACTTTGACTTTGAATTCAAATTCAAATTCAAATCAACTTTCAAGAGAGCTAAAATATCCAAACTATTTTTGGATAATTTTATACTTTATTTATTTAAAATAAATAACTTATTTTATCTAATTAATTAATTCGTAATTAATTAACTAGATTATTTTTCTCCAAAATAAGACTTTCTTTTTAATTCAAAATTAAACCAAAGTCTATTAAATAATTAACAAATTAATTATTTAATATATAATTAAATAATCACGTGTGGCACACGTGTTACAATGACACGTGTCCACTCACGTGACCCACACGTGTGGTTTCACACGTGTGGAACCCTCTAGGCCCGATTAACTCGTTTAATCATTTTCAAGCCTTAACTCATGTAACCAAGTTGTTGTGTGTGACCCTCTAGGTTCTCAATTCAATTAGCAGTGACCCTAATTAATTAATTCACTAATTAATTAATCAGTCCACAGATTAAACGACCATAGTCTAGCAACAGGTGTTTAACCCCTAGCTGAATTGGAATGTTCGGATTCGACAGAACCTTTAAGTCATTGATTCATGTGAGATACAATCCTCCTACTTACTATCTCTCAACCAAGATCTAGGGTAAGGGAATAATTAGAACCCTAATAATCTGGTCTTAAAGCTAAGTGCATTTCATATCCATTTGATCACAATCCAAGAAACCCTTTTCTTGTTGTCTTGATCTACTGCCTTGGCCAAGGACTCCATATGGCATATGAATGACTTACACAATAAGAGATCACCTTGCATATGCAAGTGTAGGTCCTTTTTTGATTCTCATTCACTTTCATGAGTCACTTGTGCAGCCCCAGCATAAGCCTTGAATCAGTTGTCTATGGCGACACCCTTTAAAGCTTATACCTAAGACTACAGAGTTAACTCATAAAGTGACATGGAACCTCAAGTCTAAGGATCAATTAATCACATCAATGACTCGTGAGATATTTCCCAATCTGGAAGTTTCCATTTCCTGAAATAGAAACTTCCTTTCCCATTTAGGAATCTTCTCACACGGGGCACCTCAGTGAACTTACTTATTTGAAGTAAGCACCCTCATGTATCACGCACGTATCAACTATACACTTTGCACCTCTATGAAACAAGGTGGTCCTTCTTAAGGGCGTGATCCCACAAGCAAGCCTTAGAGGAGTCAGGTTGACACTCCCACTGTCTGTAGAACTCATCGGCTTGGAGTATTTTACTAATCATGACTTATGTGATATAGGGCTCGTTTCATGAACCATTTCACCTAAATGGTAGAGTCCTAAAGTCATCAGGATTAGGGGAGTTTTCATACATGCACAGCTAAAGTAAATGCATACCAAACAAGAGCATATAAAGAAGTGTTTGCCTATGATATTAATCAATCGTATATTATTCAAAGATTGTCTGTGATACTAGGAAAGTCCCAAAACGGATTATGACTAATCGGCTTTCTAGGGCACTATTCCTAACAATCTCCCACTTGCCCGTAAAAGCCATTTAGGTACTCTAAGTCCCATCTTCTCAAGATGCACCTTGAGAGCCTATTGACTTTGGGCGTTTCCAAAGTGGATCTGCTATATTCTCTGCTGATGTGACCCTCTTGTTTACACATCTCTTAGGAAACACCTTTTCCTTATAAAGGGATTCGTATTCACGTGTTCAGTCGCTTGGTGAGGTCTTGGTTCTCTTACTTGAGCAACCATCCATTTTATCATACAATATGATAAAGGAGTTGTTTCATGCTAGGAACTTCATCTAACAAGTTAGATGGAGTTTCTTACCCAAACACTTAACTTAGCGTTATATAATACGACTAAGTTCTCAACTACGATAGTCGAGTTTTGCAATGTCCGTCCTTGGAACCCCTTTCCAACACATTACATTACCATTCTGGTAGAAGTTGTATCCTTTCAATGATTTCATAATCATCTATGTTTGATGAACGGTTACTTCAAATATCCTTCTAACAACAAGATCTTTTGGGCTCTGTAAACTAATACATATCCTCATTTCTTCTCAAGTACTCTGAGGACATCCTTTACAGGAATCTAATGACCTTCTCTGAGGTCATATTGGATTCGACCCACTACGCTTAGTGTTGCGCCATATCAAGTCTAGTACATAACATTTCATACATTATGCACCCTTTCACTTAAAGGGATTTTAGACATTCTAACTTTCTTAAAGTTATCTTAGGACATATACTCTTCAAGAGAGATGTTCCATTGTCCATACTAAACTCCTTTTAGTATTATGGTTATGTACTCGTTTTGTGATAATCCATTATGCTCTTAGATCTATCTTCAATAGATCTCAATGTCGAGAATTTAGGATAATCACTAAGATCTTTCATGCCAAATTGTTTTTTAAACAAGAATTGGTCACTTTCACGTCATCCTTGACATTCCTAATGTGAAGGATGTCGTTTTCTAAAGAACCAAAAATTGACTCTTACATCACTAACTTTTATATGTACACTTTTAAGACTTATTCGACTTCCATCTGTGTCAAACGATTTGACTATCCTATGGAATCGAATTGTCTAACTTCTAGAAGCCTTTATCAATCCACAGATTGACTTTAGGGATTTGCATACCTTATGTATACTCCCACTGAATATGAGAATTATAGAAATACCTTATTTCAGTCTCTTTCAATCTCATATTGAACAAGATAGTTCTCATATTCATTTATCATATCTCATAGTCAGAATATGAGGATGTGGTAAACATAATCCAAATGGACTTTTGCATTTCAACCGTCAAGAAGGTTGTAATGCTTTCATTCACTCGAAGCTCCACGAGCTTGATCCTATCAGATGGATCAACCAAGGTCAAAACTTGATTTGAGTATATAGAATCCATATTGGATTTCAAGGCTTGCTTACACTACTTAGATTCCAAATCTGACAGTGTCTCCTCTTCAAGTAATTCCTTGGCTATCTAGGAACGCGTTCTAAACGCGTCTTAAGAGAAGGGTTTCACACGTGTACATACTCTAAAATTTGGCTAAGTTTTATCAAATGGGCTCGTTTCTTCTATATGCGGCGTGGATATTTATCCTCAAATTTCTTTGAGGTCTGCTTGCTTGTCTTTCTTCTTCTATAGGAACGATTCCATAAGAAGGATACATTCCTTGAGACAAACAACCTTTGTCTAAGGGAATCGCAGAAGCGATATCCAATATTATTGTATAAGCTTGAACTCATTTTAATCTTATCTCCCACTATCCTCTTCACTTAAGAGGATTCCATTAAATTCTTGGATAAGAATAATTAGGGAATTTAGTATGCCACATTGCATAGTGCAACTAAAGGACTGATTTTGGAAGGTACTAAATTCAAAATCTCTAACTGCATATTCTGGGAGTTTATTCCTAGAATGATTATAAGTCAGTAAAGCTTACTATGGAATGGACCATATCCTGTTAGGTTTCATTCCCTCATTCGGAAACACTACGGTGTTCTCGAATTAGTTTACTGAGAGATAATCCTTTTATCTCTAAGATGACTAAGGATTTAGTTGCTAAGATATTGGCTATCTCGATCATATCGATTTACCTATAATTTATGACTACTTCGGTTCCTAACCTCCTTTTGAAATTCTTAGAATTTCAAATAAGTTTCGAACTTGTACTTCAATAAGTACATTCATTCATAATGATTAAACTGACGATTGTATCTAGTGCTTACATTAAGCATCTTACACTCATCAGCATGGATCGAAATCCACTAGAATTTTAGCACGTTCCACGTTTCACCTAAACCATGTTTTGGGAATGTTTCCCTTCAAGATAGGATTCATAGGAAATTAAGTCTCTAGGTTCATTTTTGTAAAATGATCCTAAGATATCTAACTTGCTAATCCTTCTATCTCTCAACGTTCCAAAGTAATTCGAAGCTTTGTCATCTCACTTACTTTTGTTATCTCGTTGCATGTTCAGAACATTAGTGCTTTGAGTCTTTGCACAACGAATTATGCAGAATCAACTCAAGACAAGTGAATTCTATTCCTAGTAGAATTTCTAAACGAGGTAACATTCCAGAGTACTCATACTCTTTGCAGTTCCCTTCCAAAGTCCTTATTTGCTACCATAGAAGGAAGCGTCCTATTTGATCTCTAGTGTCTTTTGGGCGTACCCCTTACATGCCCCTCCATTGGGCTCTTAAGGGTTTCTTCTTCTTTAGGCCTTCAAGCCATTAACTTAATGAGTCTAGAAGAAGAATTGACCATCACAACCTTTTGTTCCTTCTTAAGGATGCTCTCAACCATTATCAACTAAATGATTAACTATGCTACATTAGCATCATTCTAGTTGAGCATAAAGGGTTTGAATGATGGTGGAAGCAATGTAAGCAATCAGTGCATTGAGAACTCTTTTCTCGGTTAATGAGGCCACAAGATCTTCAAATAAGATCTTTAGACCTTGTTCTCATGCACTTGTTTCTTCATTTGGAATATAGAATAATTCCATAATGTTATACCTTGCAACATTTTTATGAGGTGGTTCAATTGCTCTTAAGTGGTTTGGAGATATCCATTCACCTCAGATTGCTTCTCTTTTGGCCCGGGTCGAATTTTCACAATTGAAAACTTCGCCCTTTAGAGAACGTCTTTCTCTATTCGAAATCTAAAACGAATTTTAGGGTCCGAATCCAATCAGAGTTAGTTAGGACTAAGTCAACTCTTTTGACTTAAGGATGGATACGAATGGGTTTGCATTTCATATTGTAGAGAATCACAGAACTACAACCTAAATGCTAAGCAGAGAAAATGTGAGCATGCTGAATTATAACGATATACAAAAGATAAGGTCTTTAATCTAATGTAGCTCCCACTGTTTTTCAAAGATCTATAATTCCCAAAGATCTAAGAGGAACACGTTTCCCAATGGGTACTAAGATCCTAAGCATTTTACCTCGAACACACGACTCGCGGACATTCTAAGTAAAATCCTAGGTAGGTACAACTTACCAATTCTAACACCTTTAGAACTCTTAGTAATTGTTTCTTGCATCACGTATCTTTCAATATGGAACCACGACTCGTGCGACATCCATAATTACTTAGGCGTTAAGCTAGACCCATCAATCATAAGATCATGACCAAAACTTAGTTCGAACGACCCACGACTCGCGGACATCGCCCTTGGCAAAATTGATCAGGAAATATTGATCATTTAAAGTGATCAATTAGGTAACTAAGAACTAATAAGCTCCACTAGCTATCCCACGACTCGCGGACAATAACCAGCTTCACTTACTAAACTTAAAACCTATTGATGGAATGCTAGGAATTTAATTCAAAATTTGCATCTCGAATTAAATACCTATTATTCGAAATGAGCTTAATATTTAATGGGAATTTTCGAATCAACCGAAGAGTTATTCGGTTCGACCTCACCAACATATATGTTATCCAATTTTATTAGTCTTAATTAATGCAAGTACAACTTAAATGCATTTCAAACAAGCACATAAACAGATAACATGTCCTAGCATGATACTAACATGAGATGATCATGGGTTCTACCTATCTTATGCATGATATGTGGGAGCCACTCCACAATCACAAATTCTAACATACATGCCACATAAACAGTTTAAATCACATAAGGGAAAGCGGTAACAAAATACGAACCCTATCTCTATTACATTTTACAATTGAGATCCCCTTCCCTAACATTTTGAGGGGTCTTCACTTATGGCCTCCTTATTACTTGAATGTGGTCCATCTTACTCCATGGGTGCATTGTCTCTAAAATGAAAATAAAACCTCACCACCTATCTCTACTCTCAAATTACAATAAAAAAGAAAAAGACATAAAGTAATAAGGCTCAATCTTCATAGTGGCCTTAGACAATTACACGGGGCATACCCCGGCCTCAAAAACAGTAATATGGAAAGCCACATAATAAATCACATAACAGTACGCACATAAGTGAGGCTCCAACCTCAATTGAAAAACGCAACTATAGGGCTCCAACCCCAATTTAAACCATCCATGTGCATAAATTAAAACCATACATAAGTCTAAACCCATGATCACCTAACATGCATAAATTGCAAGAAGTTAAATTTAACCAATAAATTAAAATTCTCGCTTTAAGCTCTAATAGCTTAAAACACGACTTAGATGCAATTCTTGTTCAAGAGCCTTTTCAATAAAACCCGAAAAACAATAAACTAATAAAATTCCAATTAATCTCTGAAAATTAATAATTTTATTCTTTCAATATTTTCAGAAAATAAAGATTGTAATTTTTCCAAAATTTAAATCGATCAATTTCTCAAAAATCCCAATTTAATCAAAAATTTTAAAATAATTTTATTTTTGCAAAACTGATTTTAAAAGATAAAATTAAAATAAAATTAAATGGGATTTTAAGGACCAAAACACGAAACACGAGAAACACGAAAACACGGGCCCGGGACGACGCGGGATCGCCCGCCCGCCGCACAGGAACGCGCGCTAGGCACGCGCACCAGCGCTGCGCACAGCCGGCAGCGATTGCCGCCAGCGTGCGCCCGCCAGGCGCGCGCCCTTGCGCGCAGGCATGTGGCGTGGGCAGGCAGTCCCGCCCATCCCTGGGCGGACGCTCCCGCGCGGTTGCGGGAGGAGCAGGCGGTTGTCCCGCAAGGTTGCGGGACAGGCGAGCGGGGCAACTAGGCGGTGGCGGGAGGTCCTCCCGCGCGGTTGCGGAAGGGCTGGGCCGCGGCGACGGGCCTGGGCGTGCGACGTGCTAGCACGCCTAGGCTCGTCCTTTTTCGTGTTTCGTTTCGTATTTTGGGTTTCTCCAAAACCCGGTTCAATCCATAATCAGAAAAATTCGATTTAAATAGATTTCAATCAAAACGGTTTTCAAAAACACAATTCAAGAAAACAGTTTCAGAAATTCAAGAAAAAATTACAGTTTCGTAATTCAGGCTTTCTAAAAGAACTCATGAATACCTAATTCGCATCTAAGCCTAAGAATTTCTAGCAAATTCAGAATAATTGAGACAAATCAGAAATACGATTTACGAGGTGGCTCTGATACCACTTGTTGGAAAACAGGAATCAGAAAGCAGCGGCAATATAAAAATTTTTCCAACAAAAGGATCTTGGACTCGCAATCGTGTATCCAAATTCGTAGAGATCAAGAAACTCACTTGGGTAGTAGCTTTCTTGACACGTTTTGAGCCGCCCTCAAACGCGCTTCATGCGGTAATGGCAACCCGTTCCTCGAAATCTCTTTCTACTTCAGAATCCATTGTAGGGATAACAATCCACACCAACCTAGATTCAAATCATGTTATGGAAGTTCTTAAGAATATAACATAAAGAAAGAAACATGAAACAAGAAAGAGATGATTGAAACTCCCTTCGAAAACCAGTTTTGCTAAGTAGTAGAAATCTGCCAGCCATAAAACCCTCGTGAAAAAATTCATCCTTCAGGATATGGAGGAACGGTTTTCGCCATCTTCTTTGGTTCGATTTTTTCACTCGTTTTCTGTTGGGCTCAGAATCGTTTCATCATCCCTTCTGATCGTTTTGCTTGATCCCCTCTTTTTGGTAAAGCTCGAATCTTCAAAACTTCTAACTTGAAGCTCTCTAGAGATAGTCCACCAACTTGGCTACAATCTAACTAGTAAGGATGCTAGTTCTCTAGTTAGTGTTTAGGCTTAACCTAGGGTTTCGTTTGTCTTGGAGAAAGGATGGTGTTCAACACATGAACCAAAAGAATTCCCCTATTTATAAGAGGGAGTGGCCGAAAATCCTAGTCCTTATGGACTAAGGATTTTGGTCCCTCTCTCCTATTACTTGATCATCAAGTAATTTTGACTTTGACTTTGAATTCAAATTCAAATCAACTTTCAAGAGAGCTAAAATATCCAAACTATTTTTGGATAATTTTATACTTTATTTATTTAAAAAAAATAACTTATTTTATCTAATTAATTAATTCGTAATTAATTAACTAGATTATTTTTCTCCAAAATAAGACTTTCTTTTTAATTCAAAATTAAACCAAAGTCTATTAAATAATTAACAAATTAATTATTTAATATATAATTAAATAATCACGTGTGGCACACGTGTCATAATGACACGTGTCCACTCACGTGACCCACACGTGTGGTTTCACACGTGTGGAACCCTCTAGGCCCGATTAACTCGTTTAATCATTTTCAAGCCTTAACTCATGTAACCAAGTTGTTGTGTGTGACCCTCTAGGTTCTCAATTCAATTAGCAGTGACCCTAATTAATTAATTCACTAATTAATTAATCAGTCCACAGATTAAACGACCATAGTCTAGCAACAGGTGTTTAACCCCTAGCTGAATTGGAATGTTCGGATTCGACAGAACCTTTAAGTCATTGATTCATGTGAGATACAATCCTCCTACTTACTATCTCTCAACCAAGATCTAGGGTAAGGGAATAATTAGAACCCTAATAATCTGGTCTTAAAGCTAAGTGCATTTCATATCCATTTTATCTCAATCCAAGAAACCTTTTTCTTGATGTCTTGATCTACTGCCTTGGCCAAGGACTCCATATGGCATATGAATGACTTACACAATAAGAGATCACCTTGCATATGCAAGTGTAGGTCCTTTCTTGATTCTCATTCACTTTCATGAGTCACTTGTGCAGCCCCAGCATAAGCCTTGAATCAGTTGTCTATGGCGACACCCTTTAAAGCTTATACCTAAGACTACAGAGTTAACTCATAAAGTGACATGGAACCTCAAGTCTAAGGATCAATTAATCACATCAATGACTCGTGAGATATTTCCTAATCTGGAAGTTTCCATTTCCTGAAATAGAAACTTCCTTTCCCATTTAGGAATCTTCTCACACGGGGCACCTCAGTGAACTTACCTATTTGAAGTAAGCACCCTCATGTATCACGCACGTATCAACTATACACTTTGCACCTCCATGAAACAAGGTGGTCCTTCTTAAAGGCGTGATCCCACAAGCAAGCCTTAGAGGAGTCAGGTTGACACTCCCACTGTCTGTAGGACTCATCGGCTTGGAGTATTTTACTAATCATGACTTATGTGATATAGGGCTCGTTTCATGAACCATTTCACCTAAATGGTTGAGTCCTAAAGTCATCAGGATTAGGGGAGTTCTCATACATGCACAGCTAAAGTAAACGCATACCAAACAAGAGCATATAAAGAAGTGTTTGTCTATGATATTAATCAATCGTATATTATTCAAAGATTGTCTATGATACTAGGAAAGTCCCAAAACGGATTATGACTAATCGGCTTTCTAGGGCACTATTCCTAACAATTCCCGCTTCCAAAGATATCCTAGTTTCCCCAAGGAATTGATTCCCGAGCATACTCCACCCTCGGATAAAGCATTAATACGCAACCGGATAAAGGAGCAAAGAGCCCCTCATCACAGCCTTGCCCTAGGTCCTTCTCTGGGCCCGCGAGCCCATCAGGCTCATGGTAAACACGAGCGAGCGCCTAGCCCTCGTTACCATCCTCCAAAATGGCTCTCTGACACTACGTATACACCCACGTGCCTGCCACTGTTGCCTGCACTAACTTTCCACCAGATTTTGCAAGTGATTCCTCCTAGGATTCACCTCATTACGCCACGTGTTAGGGCAACACTGAGCCAGGACCACACGGTGCAAATGGCTAAAGGGTCCCTGACCCTCAACTATAAATAAGGGATTTCATCCCTTCCACTGTAAGCAATTTTTTCACTACTGAAACTCTGCATTTACTTTGTCTCATCTCTTTCAGATCATCATCTGAATTGAGCGTCGGAGAGCCAAACTGGGCATCACCCCAAGCTCCCCCAGCTTGGCCTTCTGACTTTTCTTTCTGTGGTGTTTGTCCTAGCAGGTAGAATCCCTCATCTTTTTTGGCGAACTCAGTTTGAGCCTCATCCCCTGTTTCCCCACTTCAGCAAGTAGAGAGTGATCAGAGTTTGGTCCATACAGAATTAAACACCATCATATTATACATTTACATTATGTTTTATAATATATATAGGTATATTATATTTTATAATACACACACACACATATATATAAGTACATATATATAATACATGTAAATACATGTTATATATATGTATTATACATACTTTATTTTATATATTAAATATTATATATAATATATAACAAAATATATATTATTAATACAAGTGTATAATATATAATATATAATACATATATCCCTACAAAAAAAGTAGATATTAGGACACTTAATTTAGGATATTTATTTATTAATGTCCCAAAATGTGATATTAGGATACTTAATAAAATATGCCCTAATAGTTATACAAGTAGAGACACTTTTAAATAAAATTAATTAATTAATCGTGGAGTTGAAGAATCCAACCTCTAACCACTTCTCTTTCCCAAATTCTCACCATTTCTTTGTTCGTTTTTTTTTTTTTTTTTTTTTTTTTTTTACACTTATTCTCTCTTATTCACAATTCATCTTTCTCCTCCTCTTTTTCTTTAAACCCATCGACAGATTAACTTTCTTTTCTAAAACAGATTAACTTTCTCAAAACTAAATAAATTATTCAGTTTCAGTCGTCTCCAGGTAATCTCTTCCAACAAGATATCTATTCTCAATTTCCTAGCAATATTTTTGTGCTCAATTCTAGTTTTCTCAATTTTCCGACAATATCTTTGTTCTCAATTTAAATTTTTGGATCTTTTATTCATAGGGACAATTCGGATATTGAAATTTGATATTCAGCGATAGATTACTGCATTATTAAGTTGGATTCTTAAATCTAGGTAATATTATATATATTTGTATTAAAATTGTGCGGATAAATTCTTGTATTTTTTTAGTACTTATATTATTACTTTATTAATATTCTCTTATTTTCTTTAGATAAGAGTTTGTTTGACTTTTAGATAAGGTATTGTTGGATAAAACATTTTCGGAGATGATAGTTTTGATAATTTTGAGTTGTTTTTTTCTTGTGAACTTTGATTATGTTGATTATCTTGATGGAGTAACTCTCAAATGGAGAGGAAACTAATTTCTTTCTTTATTAACGTATTTATTTTTTGATTATCTTGTTGGGACTAACTCTAGAATTGAGACGAAATTAATTTTCTTTTCTTTAACGTATTTATTTCTTAATTTATAGTTTATGCTTCCTAATGGCAAGGATAAGTTGAATTCTTTTTATATAAAAATATGTTATAAGATATTATTTTGATGCATATATTCTTACAAAAATGATTGATGTACATTTTGTATTGCAGGTTGTTTTGGACAATAAATTACATTGAAGAATCATGTTAGATCATTCCAAGAATCAAGAGTTCAAATTATAGAAATTGAGTTTGTAGTATTAGAAAGTCTAAATAATTTTCTTGTATACATATTGATCTAGGAATTGACGACTTGCATAATATAGAATTGTTGGTGTTTTGATGGATTTTATTAAATAACTCATTTTTTGATTGAATGAATGTCCATTATTTTGTAATTTTAATTAGAAATATTTTTGTTTAATTTCCTATCATTTTATGAGAGTTGACCAAAAAAAAAAAAGTTATATTTATCTAAAGATTTCATTGGTATAACAAAATACGATACGAATTTAAAAATATAAATTATTAGTTCTTAAATTTTGTATAGGGACACTTATTTGTGTCTTATTAATGCACTAAAAGGATAAATATAAGTATCACAATAAAATAAGATATCGAGACACTTTAAGTGTCCCAAAATTTTATGTGACATTTATATTAAGTGCCCCAAAAACTAAAAGTGTCCCGATATGTACCATATCAGGATACTTTCTTGTGCCCCAATAACCAATTTTTGTTGTAGTATATAAAATTTGTATCGCGATATGGGGGGCTAAATTTGCACGATACTAGGAAAGCCAACATGGCTCTACTTGCCAAAATTGGATGGTATTCACTTAACAATAAGAAAACGCAGTGGAACGCTATTTTTGAAGCTAAGTATCTTAAAGTGACCAATATCCTCCATCACACACCCAAATGCAATGCTTCAGCGGCTTGGAAGGGTATTGTTAGAAGCACGAAAACATTGGAAAGTTTGATGGGTTGGCGCATTGGAGATGGTACCAACATCTCAGATTGGCATGATCGATGGATTAGCAAAACGAAACTAAATGAAGTTATGGAAATCGAACCAGCGGACCAAGAGTTGAAAGTGGCGAACTTGATTGAAAAAGGGAGGTGGAAATTGGAAGATGTCAAAACTCCTATTCCAGCCAACGTGAGAAATAAAATCCTTGCAATCCCTATTCCGATTTCAACACGCACTACAGATGTTCGCATTTGGTTAGGATCGCCGAAGGGAATTTTCACAAGCAACTCTGCTTATACGGCCCTGACACACGGAGAACTCAGGGACAGGGATAATTGGGGAAAATGGAATGGGATTTGGCAACTCCCATGTCCCACTAAGATTCGATTCATTGTCTAGCTTTGCCAACATGGGAAATCCACACTAATGCACTTCGATTTGACATAAACATTACTCAATTCGATCGGTGTGTCCGATGTGGTACCAATAGAGAAGACATCAATCATTTACTATTTCTCTACCCTCACTCCATAAGAATTTGGGAAAGAATTATTGCTCCATCCAATTGGATATCCTTCATGCAATCCGTACAGAGAAATTGGTTGGATTTAGTAAATAAACAGAGCTTCAACAACATTTTGGTGTCTAATTGCCCATGGAAAAGCATCATCTTATGTAACACCCCCGGAGCGAAGGGTGCCACATCCCCCGCACTAAGGTTCAACACGAGTAACGAAACGGAAGTTCGCACCCGTATCAAACCGTAGCGAACGGGAGACACACAAAACTCACACCCTCGCTAGGCGGCCTAGACCCTCAAAAACTGCGCAAAATAAAATCAGAGTAGCGGAAGCAATTTAACCAACATAATTCCCAAGATCACATATACATTTCCAAAAGTGGGGAAGGGTCAAACATTCATGCTAGTTCATATACGGAATATACAATGCCATCTAGGCCAAAATAGCATAAGTGTAATCAGAATACATAATCTCCAAGTACATAAACAATTGAGAAAGTAAACCACTACGAATGCATGAAGACTCAAGCTAAACCACAAGTAAACTCCATAAGACACTTGCCGCCTAGCTTGACTCAGAAGACCTGCAAACTCAGAAGAAAGGGAAAGAGGGGAAAACAACAATGAGGGTTAGTCCTAATGACTAGTGAGGGGGTTAACTCACACACCCAATACGTATATAGAGCAGAACAATTAACCAAAACGGAAGGATCCTTGAACTGAGAGTGGTTTTTGCAAGCCAAATTAATTCCCGTGATATAGATATACTTAGATTAAAGAGAAAGAAAAGGCCAAATGCCAAATCCCAAGTTTTAGGTAATTTAAGAATCCACTCTCGTTCCATAGACCATACAGAACTAAACCAACTCGGCGAGTACGAGTCACGCTCCAAACTTCCAGAAACAGAGGGACAAAACAAAGCAAAACAAAACAAGTCCAACCTGCACACCGGGTGATAGAAGGGTTGATCGGCCCTAACTATCCATACACAGAAATGTGACAAGGTTTAATTACTACCTTGAAACCTTCGGCGGTTGCCTCCGCCGTCTCAAGAGAAACACCCTTCCTCAACCTCCTAAGGTTGGGTGAGACTCTCAAATGGAGGTGTTGATGGAAGAGCTCGGCGACCCCTCGGCCGACCCGAGATTACCATACCACACTCCGGGGCCCAACATATCACAAAAGTTACACAAACATATCTCAAAGCTTATCTTTCAAAGCCAAATCTCGCTTACCCACACACACTTGCATAAAAACTAAACTTTTCAAACGAAAGCAAAAATAGTCTATATATAGTTATACAAAACGTTTTCCAATTCTTATAACAAAGGGGACAATTCCGTAACATATGTATTACACACATATTTACCATATAGAATACGTATTCGCATGCGAGGCTTCAAATCACATAGGGTTATAGGTCGCGTAACTAAAAGAACAAAAACCTCACCTTATCAACGGACGTAGTGGAGACAAAAAGGGGAAACCGGACACCTACGGAGCAATCTCGTCCTCAACAGGAAGATCCGCTGAACAAGACAAACAACAAGGAACACTCTTAGACTCAATATGAACCACATTGACGCTCGGTACATGCGTATGTATGCTTATGATGCCAATGATATGAAATGAATTCACATTAAAGCCATTTACGAGTAAATAATTCATATAAGAGCATATATCATAAACGAGGATGTAAATCAAAGCACAAATTCATAACATAAGACTTAACACCTAATATCACAAGCTAATCATGCATACACATCACAAACGGGGCAAGAAATACCAACAAGAAGCAACGAAAAGGCGAAAGAAATCTCCTCGGACGCACCCTGATTGACACGGCCGTGTCAGAAAACAAAGGGAAACGGACACGGGCGTGTCAGGCAAATAAATTCGAAAAAAAACATTTCCGAGGGCTCAACACGGCCGTGTCCATTTTTCTTTGTAACCTGACACGGCCGTGTCAGGTTCTCGGACTGGAAATGTTTTGGCGAAAAAGGGCCAAAAATGGAGGCCAAAAACAGGGTATTTCGGTTGGGGGCTTCAAGGGGACTCTTATGCCTTTCAAAATACAAACAACATGCATCAAAATGACACCAATTCAACAACATTCCATGCCCAACAAGTAGCAATAATTTCAGCTCCAAAAATACAAGCAAACAAGGCAAGAATGAGAGGGAATGCATCAAGTTCTATCTCCAGAAGCTCAAAACTCATTAATGGAAAATGATCATATTCCAACTACCAAGAGAGGGGATGCAATAAATGTCAAGAATCATGCTATATAAATCATATATCATCATCCAAACTCAAGGAAACAAGGAAGGAGCAAGAATCAAACAAATTCTCCCAACAACAACTATTCACATGCTTGCCATATTTCATGAATCCACCAAGGAGAAGAGCTCAAGATCACATAAAAGAGAGAAGAGAGAGTGTAGATTACAACCATGAACTCACCTTTCAAATTTGAGAAGCTTAGGTGATGATTTGAGCTCAAAATCAAAGAAATGGCCAAAGGGGTTTTCTTCCTTCTTCTTGCTTCCTTTGCTGATCGATATAGAGGAGAGAGGGAGAGAAATGGATCGGTTATTCGGGGGTTTGGAGCTGAAATGGGTTAGCTAACTCAAGGCACAAATCATGGTTAAGGCTTAGTTGAGTTTAAGTGGGGTCCACAAGGTCTTATTAGGTCAAAAGGTGTCTCTCAAGCATAAGGGGCTCGTTACGGGTGAAATTCGAAGGTCTTAATGAACTTAGAAAAATGTGAGGCTTGTCCCATCAAACCCGAATCATCGAAACGAGTTCAATGGAGGTGACGGAATTCGAATCCGAATTCCCGAGCTCAAAATACGCATCCCGGAACCCAAGGTGAGCTAAATGCTCTTTAGCCTCCTTTAGGTCCCGACTCCAAAACGAACCCAAAAAGACAAGCAAAACAAATACCAAAACATGCAACGAGCACACAATCGAGTCCATAAAGCATATAATTAACACATATCATAAATTCATGGAAATCAGAATTAAATACGGTTCCAAGACGAAAAAATGCAAAGCAAGGAAAATTAAACGTTCAAGGGTAACCAAATTCATATTAAAGCAAATAAGTTCAAATGACTTCAATAATTCACGTTATCAAATGAAATATCACATAAGGAAATAATTGAATAGCACACATAATAGTTTACCTGAAAAGTCCGATCAGTCGGGATGTTACATAATAGTTTGGAACGTGTGGAAGGGTCGAAATGCTTTTGTTTTCGAAGGCAAGCTTGAGACTCCCGCTGCAACAACTACGAAGATTAAGAAACACGCTATTGAGTTTTGGAAAGTCTTTATGCCCCAAACTCATAAGCAAGAACAACCTCTTCCCACGCATTACTGGAAGAAACTACCCATGGGATGGTGGAAACTTAATACCGATGGGAGTCTCTTTACTGACACTAGGATGGCCGCTGCCGGAGGACTTATTCGAGATGATAACATAGAGCGGGTTACGGAGATACTCAATGAAAATCGGAGAAACAACAATTACGGTGGCTGAACTCATTGGCCTTCGCAAGGGCCTGGAATTAGCTTGGGAACTTCGTCTTCAACGACTTCAAGTGGAGTTCGACTCACTAGCAGTTTTTAATATGATTCAAAATGGCGTTAACAGAGAGCATCATCTATACAATATTGTCAACGACTGCCAATAATTGTTGCACAAACCGTGGGAAGTTAAGCTGATGCACACTAAAAGGGAAGGTAATACTTGCACTGATTTGCTGGCTAGAATGGGTCATGGCCTTGAGAGAAACTTCGAATATTAGGAACATACGCCTCCAGGGGTTAGGATTGTGATGGCTGAGAAAGCGTAGATTGAGTTCTCACTTCTTTGTAACAAAAAAATATATATATAATATACACGTATATTATTAATACACGTATATTACACATGCATAAATATTAAAATATATATAACAAAATGCATATTATAAATTAAAATATATAATATATACGTGTATTATATATTATATAAAATATAATACATATATTTTATATAATAAATACATGTATAATATATATATATGTGTGTGTGTGTGTGTGTGTGTGTGTGTGTATTATATATAATAAATATATAATATATGAAATTAACGGATGAACAGTGACTTCCGTCTGTTTTCTAATGGAAATCCTTAAAATGACAAAACAAATTTATTACGGGACTAAAAAAATCACTTTTAAAAACCGCGGGACGAAAAGTGAGAACAGACTTATAATGTAGGACTAAAAATGCAATTTGCTCTATAATTTATGTGTATAATTAAGAATTAATACATTTTATTTTATGTTGTGTATAATATATATATTTTGTATTTTGAAGAAAATATAATATATTTCTAATAAATTTATTTATACAAATTATATTTTATTTTAAATAATATATTACAAATGAAATGTAAATTAAAATCAAAACTGAAAAAAAATTCAAAAAAAAAAAAAGAAAAAGTTAAAAACCAACCCAGCCCCCGGAGAAGATGAACGGCGCAACTACACCAAGAATTGGGTATTTCTTATTTCTTCGTCGAATTCGACGTACGGTTAGTGTTTTTCGATCATCACGACACAAGGATCGTACTGATACCAATTTCGTATTCTAATTTTCAGCTGTGGTGGCTCTATGAAGGAGTAAAGTTTCAGCAACGGCGAGATTGTTAGGACTCCTTTACCAACTCTTCCTGCCTCTTCTCCCAAAACAAAACCTTTCGATGGAGCAGTCATCATGGTTGACCGAGGCGGAGAAGATGAGGACGGCATTGTAGATCAGAGGAGGAGAATGGAGTTGTTGGGTGACGATAGCAGCGGCGATGGTGGTTTGTAAATTTGGTTTGATTCGAGGGAGACGGCAGCGATGGTGGTTTTGTAAGGAGGGCGGCTACGGTGATGGAAATCTGGTTTGATTTAAAGAGGAGGATGGCGGTGGTGGGTGAAGGTGGCATTGCCGCCGGCGGTGCAATGGCTTAGGATATATATATATATATATAATTTTCTCATAAATATTTTTTTGATCTCTTAGAGTTTTCCCCACCCAATTGAGTGAAATACTAATCTCCCGAGGTTGCTGAGGGCGCTTATTGCGGGACCTCTCCCAACGTAGTTTTTTACATCCAAATTCTGTTATAAAAATGTATACATATAATATATTTATGGTACAATTTAATATATATAATAATAATATAATTCAAGATTTATTTTATTCATTAATATAATAGTTAGCCTAAATTAAAAAATAATTTTTAACAGTATTACATAATTATATTTAGATTATAATTATAATAATTTTTACTATGTATATTTTAAATATTATGTATAATGTTAAAGAGTTTATGTATTTATTTTATTTATTAATATATTTAATCAGAATTAGAAAATAAATATCAAATTAAAATATATTATAATAATATAACATTTAATAATATTAATATTACATAATTATATTTATATTATAATTATAATAATTTTTAATATGTATATTTTAAATATTATGTATAATGTTAAAGAGTTTATGTATTTATTTTATTTATTAATAAATTTAATCAGAATTAGAAAATAAATATCAAATTAAAATATATTATAATAATATAATATATAATTATGTTAGAGCATAGTATTCGGGAAATTAGGGTAAAAGAATTCATTATTGATAATTGTTTGTTATGTACAGAGATACAGACGAGACCTAGAATATATAGAAATCCTATAGGAAATAAATTCCTAAGAATCAGGCCTAATCTCTATTAGTTAGGGATTTGATCATACTTCCCTAAATTACACAACTCGTTTAACACTCCCCCTCAAGTTAAGTGATAGAATCGTCGATCCTTAACTTGCCTAGAGCTTTCTGAAACATCTGACCTGTAACTGCTTTGGTCAGGATATCTGCTAGTTGATCTTCGGACCTAACAAAGGGAATAGAGATAATCCCACTCTCTAGCTTCTCCTTTATCAAGTGCTGAACGGGGTTCTCTGATATGCTTATTGCCGCCCGATTGTCGCATTTCAGGGTGCTTGGTCCTACAGGGCTTTCGCCAATTTCTGACAGCAATTTTCTGACCCAGAGTACCTCTGTGTCTCCCTTGGCAATGCCCCTGAACTCTATTTCTGCACTAGATAGTGCTCCCACTTTCTGCTTCTTGCTTCTCCAAGTCACCACATTACCACCAACTAGTGTAAAGAACCCCGATGTAGATCTCCGATCATTTGGGTTTCCGGCCCAATCTGCATCCGTGTATGCTTCGATCTCTAGATGACCATGTTTTTTTAACGTTATTCCAGTTCCAACAGTGCCTTTTAAGTACCGGATAATCCTGATAACTTCCTCCATATGTTCTCTCTGGGGCTGATGCATAAACTGGCTCACCACTCCTACAGCATACGCAATATCCGGCCTAGTATGTGATAAATATATCAATTTACCCTCTAGGCGCTGGTACCGTTCCTTCTCAGTAGGCTCTCCTTTTTCCTCTATCCTTAGTTTATGATTGACTTGTATTGGTGTTTCAACTGGCTTACAATTCACCATTCCAGTCTCAACAAGGAGATCCAGTACATATTTCTTTTGTGAAAGAAATATTCCTCTTTTCGATCTCAACACTTCAATGCCCAAAAAATACTTTAATCCCCCAAGGTCTTTCATCTCGAATTCCTTAAAGAGGTTCTCCCTAAGTTGGCTTATTTTCTCCATGTCGCTTCCTGTTATGATTATGTCATCCACATATATAATCAGACGTGTAATCAACTCTCCTCTTCGCTGTAAAAACAGAGTATGATCAACGTTTCTTTGAACATACCCATGCCGCTGCATAGCTAAGGTGAACCTTCCAAACCACGCCCGTGGTGACTGCTTTAGTCCGTATACGGCTTTACGGAGTCTGCATACTTCTCTTTTATCTAAGTCACCAGTAAATCCTGGAGGTGGCTCCATGTAGACTTCTTCTGATAAGTCCCCGTGTAAAAACACATTTTTTACATCGAACTGGTGTAGTGGCCAGTCTCAATTTGCAGCCACTGATAGTAGAACCCGTACTGTATCCAACTTAGCCACTAGAGAGAATGTTTCGGAATAATCGATCCCGTATGTCTAAGTGTATCCCTTTGCTACGAGATGGGCCTTATACCTTTCCACCGAGCCATCTGCATTGTACTTTACGCTAAACACCCATCTACATCCAACAGGCATCTTTCCCTCTGGTAATCTGCATTTCTTCCAAGTTTCATTCTTTGTCAAAGCATCCATCTCTGTTCTCATTGCCTGTGTCCATTCTTTGCACTGTTGGGCTTCCTACACTGTTCTCGGGATAACCTCCTTACAGAGACTCCTAAAAAACACTTTAGTAACATTAGACATGCTCCCCCTATTCCCTATGGGGTACTTGGCGGAACGGGAATGATGATCAGGAGAGTACCTGTGTGGTGGAATCCCTCGGTTACTCCGCTGCTGTAGCAACTATCTGTTGCTAACTGTAGCATCCTCAGAAACAGTGTTAGTAGCAACTGTGATATCACCATCATGCAAAGAAATAGAACTAGGATGCTCAGAGTAATTTACCTCGTTTGGGACATTGTCCGAGGGAGGATCATTGGGTGCTGGTGAAGTGTTAGTGGTACTGAGACGTTCTGCAGTTAGTTCGACTGATCCCGGGCTTATATCATCTGGGTAACTCAACCAATACAGAGAATCACCCTGTTTCTCCCCCTGATTGCTGGACTGGGTGAGGTAAAAGTACTCGGTCTCAACAAAGTCACAAGAGTGACATGCATGCGCCGGGCAATGGGGTTATAGCACCGATACCCCTTCTGATGTGGAGCATACCCAACAAACACACAACGTATGGCACATGTGCTCAGTTTAGTCCGTTCGGTTTTGGGAATGTGAACGAACACAGTGGAACCAAATATCCGAGGTGGTAGGGTAAAGTGGGGGGGAATGTTGGTTTGAGTTTCAAGGACAGATAAGGGGGTTTTATAGTCTAGGATTTTGGTTGGGAGACGATTTATGAGGTAAGCAGCAGTGGCAACTGCTTCGGGCCAGAAGTGGTCTGGAATTCGGGATTAAGTGAGCATTGCTCGGGTCATCTCAAGCAGGGTACGGTTCTTCCTTTCCGAGACCCCGTTTTGTTGTGGGGTGTTGGGGCAAGTTGTTTGGTGAATGAGTCCATGCTGTTGAAAGAATTGGTGCATTTCTTGGTTCACAAACTCTCGGCCATTATCAGACCGAAGTATTTTAATCCTGTGATTAAACTGAGTTTCCACCATTTTATAAAAGGCCACAAAAGTTTCAAAGACCTCAGACTTGTTTCTCAAAAAATACACCCATGTCATCCGCAAAAAATCATCCACAAACAATAGAAAATACCGAAACTGATTACTATTAGACACGGGGGCCGGTCCCCAAACATCAGAGTGAACTAAAGAAAACGACGTTGGAACACGAGTATTGTTCTGTTTAAAGGAAGTTCGGTGGCTCTTGGCCAAAAAACAAGTCTGACAATCTAAATTTACTGTCTGATTATCTTTAAACAAAGTTGGGAAAAGTAATCGCAAATACCCAATAGATGGGTGACCCAAACGCCTATGCCATAGCCAGATTTGAGTATTAGCCACGCCAATAGACAAAAAAGCTTTAGATCTATTTTCCACTTCATCCACCTAGTATAAGCCTCCTTTCTCAATACCACGCCCAATGATCTCCTTCGAACGAATGTCCTGTATCAAGCAAAAATGAGGGTAAATCAGGACAGTGCAATTCAGTTCTTTCGTGATCTAACTCAAAGATAGTAATTTGCAAGATAACGAAGGAACATAGAGGCAATTGCTCAGTTTTAATTTCGGGGTAATAAGCACAGGTCCCTCTTTTTCAACAACAGCTATTTCTCTATTTGCTATTTGAACATGTGATTGTTTTGGAATAATGGACCCAGTTAAATCAGATACATCAAACGTCATAGACTCGGTCTCCCCACAATCAAAATCTATTTAGAAACCTTATTCTGAGGTGTTTGGGTGTGAAGTCCATACTTATTAAAGAGTTGGGGTTCAGATTGTATTTCACCAAAATTGGGGGGGGGGGGGGGGGGGGGGGGGGGGGGGAGTATATATAGGAGATTTAGGGTTTGGGCCACAAATCCCAAACCCTATACCTGATGAGCCGTAACCTCCTCCGCCGTCTGTGCCAGACTTCCCAACGACAAGGTATGCTCAGCCACCGTCCGCCGCTGCTCTCTGGATGATGCCTGCGGCGGCGTCCTCTGACTTTATCTCCGTCGTTCCTCCGCTAACGGCGAGATTGGCCCGCCTTGTTCCTCCTTTTCCAGCAGCGGCTGGGTCATTTTTCCGGGGACCTTCCCACCAATCCGGGTAACCCACGATCTCAAAGCACTCCTCTGTTGTATGTCTTGGTTTCCCACATTTTCCACATACCTGATTTGTCCGATCAATGCGTTGTGATGTCCGGCGTATCACGGAGTTATTCACTCGTCCGACACCCTCTGAACGCGTTCTCCCTGTTCTCTCCTTTTTTGCCATAAGTCCGGACCCGATCCCCTGGTTTTCGGACCCTCTGTCATCGGTGGCCATCGTGAGTATCTGGAGACGAGCCGTCTCTCGTCGTATTGCAGCATAGGCTGCTTCGAGGGATGGTTTTGTTTCCTGATTCAACAAATCATTCCGGACACTATTGAATTTTTCGTCCACGCCGGTGAGAAATTGGTACAATCTCTGTTCTTGGGTAATTTGGTTGCACAGTTTTATGTCCTCTTCGCATTTCATTGGATTGGGTTGTTTCCGATCGATGGCCATCCAAATATTCTGGAGTTTATTCCAGAATTCCTCTAGACTGTCGTATCCCTGTTTTTGAGTGTTGGCCCTTCGATGCAAGTCGAAGAGTTGTAACGGGTCTCCGCCGCTTCCGTACATGGTGTTGAGTCCATCCCACAGCGATTTAGCGGTTTGGTATTGGAGAACGTTTACGATGAGGCTGGCTTCCATATTTTGGATAATCCAAGTGAAAACTTGTTGATCAGTTTGTTCCCACTTGTCGTAGGTTGAGTCTGATTCTACTGGTGACGGTAGATTACCGGTTATGTGCGAACGGCATCCTTTTCCTCCGATCGCCATCTTCATTAATCTAGCCCAAATCGGATAATTGTCGTTGTTGAGTTTGAGTCCAATCGACAGATTATCTTAGTTGGACATGGTTGTTTGGGTAAGTTGTAAGGCAAGGGTTTGGTCGGTTGGTACTGTCATCTTTGGTTGGAATAGGACGATGATGAAACTTAATTCTGAGTCCCTAGAATCTTAACCTGCTCTATAACATATTAGAGCGTGGTATTTGGGAAATTAGGGTAAAAGAATTCATTATTGATAATTGTTTGTTGTGTACAGAGATACAGACGAGGCCTAGAATATATATAGAAATCCTATAGGAAACAAATTCCTAAGAATCAGGCCTAATTTCTATTAGTTAGGGATTTGATCATACTTCCCAAAATTACACAACTCGTTTAACAAATTATATTCATATTATAATTACAAAAATAATATATAATATTTTTCTGATTTATAGATTTCTTGAGGGCATATTTAATTTTTTTTAAATTATGCTTACATGTAATTACACATCATTTACACTTTGGCATAAGTATTTGAAGTGGCAACCCCTTTTACACATTGGAGTCAAAACATATGTCAAGCGGTATTTTATGAAACCAAAGTGGATTTTCAGCCAGTTTTGGGATCTCCGGCGAATTTTTGAAACGCCGAAGTTGGTATACCATTTATGCAATTTCTTCAATATAATTTGATCTAAAATATTTTAGTGTATTAATTATATTAAACTCCTTACTAAAACAAGGAACATAATTATAAAACCCAAAAAGGCGCCCAAAACAAAATCATCTGATGTGTTCATATCAACTTCCACTTTGCGAGAACGATAACAAAATGACAAGAAGAAATAAGACCAGAGCCAACAAATTCATTCTAGGATGACTAGGATTTGTGAAATTCTGCATATTTAAATTTTCATTCTCCACAGATTTAATCTCCAAAGGCTCGATTTTCCCTCCCCGACTCGAACTTTCCACACTCCTAAGCTCAACAGGCTCGAAATCCAAACCCCCATCCGAACCACTCACACCCTTAAGTTCAACTGGTTCAAAATCCGATCTAAACTGAAAAACTTCAGTGCCTTTGCTCATTCCATTCCTTAGCTCCACCCTACTAAAATGACGATCGCGAACCCTATAAAACATGAATCCATCCAGTGTCTTCATCAATGCAACTTCACCTTCGTAGAAACCAACAAACTTAAACACATAAGGAAAGCTCATAAGTTCTTCAAGATTTTCAATGTCCATGAGTACCATTTTCTTCCTCCACTTGCCCTTTTCGACATTTTTGATCAACCAAAGCTCGACTTTAAAGTCGTTAATGCAAGTTAATCCAAGTGTTCCTTGATAGTTCACGAGGTCCCTGTGACTGGAAGACCAGCTGCACTTGACCATTAGTTTTGGTAAAGGAATCATGTTGAAACATTCTTGAACATAATTAAATTGGACCACGTTGTAATCGGTAAGCCAATAGATTGAATTTGTACGTTTAAAAACTACACTTGATGTTGGTGAACCGAGCATGACTAAGGGTTGTACTAATTGTCTCCACTTCCAATTTTTGGAATCGAATATTTCGCAATTGCAATTATAAGTAGAAATCCATCCTCTATTGACCCTGAAAAAATAAGAGAATAAAAAATAAAGAATCTTGATTGTTTATATAGAGAATCTTGGTACTTACCCCTTATTGTCCTGTACAAATATTGACCAACAACAACAACAAAAATAATGTAAAAGTAAATCAAGACACACAATCCCACAAGCTAATGAAAAAAAAAACCTGTGGACAAAAATTAATTGAACTTACTTCACATCCTCAGCAAATTTCCTTCTGGGATCCATAGACAATCTGACAATCTTGTACCTTAACGGACTCGAACTCAACACTATCAATGATACATATTATTGAATAATGAGCTTTGGCCTTACTCACCCCTAAAAGCTAGCTGTTGAGGAGAGGTTTGTCATGCCATTATATATTGAGCTCCACATCATTAGTTATTCGATGTGGGACATTTAACTAGCTTTTGGGGGTGAGTAAGGCCAAAGCTCATTATTCAATATGGTATCAGAGCGGGTTCACAGATGTTCGATTCCTGTGCCTGTCTCTTCTCTCCACCCGGCTTGCAGATGTTTCATTCCTGCGGCTTGCAGATGTTCATTCCTGCAATGTTCACGCACCAGTTTGGGCATGACGGGGGTGTGTTAAATGTCCCACATCGAATAACTAATGATGTGGAGCTCAATATATAATGGTTTGGCAAACCTCCCCTCAACAGCTAGCTTTTGGGGGTGAGTAAGGTCAAAGCTCATTATTCAATACATATATCGTATTAAACGACATCTCCGGAGTCCGGATTAGGCAAAGGTTGCCATTGTTTAGTTGCAGGTTTACATATATAATACTGATAGTTATAATAGTTATAGTTATATCGCGTATAATGTAAGTTTGCTTTAACGCAGCACAAGAGCCCATGATTGCATGAAGCCAATATTGTAAAATTACGAGACACTATATCATCAGCCATGGAAACATCATCGGACTGATCGTCGTTGGAGGAGGATTGATCATGCTCGAGCGATACGAACATGGACAAAATGGACAGAGGGTTGAAATACGATTTGCTCCTGTCTTGGATGATGTAACCAGAGAGATTCTTCGATCTTCTGTAATATCTGGCCACAGTGGCGGAGCCACCTTGCTCCAAGGGGGTACAATTGACCCCTCTCAATTTAATTTTTTTTTTAATTATTATATAGTTATAAAGATAGATGTATATGTAATTTTAAGAAATTATTCATTATTGACCCCTCTCACTAAAGTTAAAATTATACTAGTGAGGCCACACAAACTTGTAAGTACTTTAAAAAAAATAGTTGAATTTCACTTGTTATTTTTTCTTTAGTATTATGCTTTGGTCGACCCCCTTAATGAAATTTTTTTTCTTTAGTATTATGTTTTGGTCGACCCCCCTGAATGACAATTCTGGCTCCGCCACTGTCTGGCCATGAAACTCGAGTCGTGTATCATCTGATTCCATTCTTTGCAGACTGATTTGCACGAGTCCAACAACGTTGCTAGTGACTTTATTCCTGTTAAGATTTCGAGTACAATGTCGGAAGGGATATATTATGACTTATGAGGCCATGCTCGGGAACTAGGGGAGACGAACAAAGAAATCGTTTTTCTTTTGGAGAGCTTTAATTTGATCTCAATGAATTTGTGATGGAACAAGAACATTAGAGAACTAGGAGAAAAGAATTTGATGAGTGGAAATAAAAAATAAGTATATACATATGGGGAAGAAACCGAGTCTTGAAGGCAAAGTAAGTATATATCTGCGTATGGAAGTATCTTGTGCTTTGATATTTTGCTTATTCAAGAATTTAGGGTTTATTTATATGTCTAATTAAAAATATTAATTTCCTAGTTTGAATAGGAGAGAGATTTCCTTTAGAATCAAAATTAACAAAGGAGTTCTAGCAAGCTAGGAAATACCATGGATAGGTTATTGTACATTTGTACTGAATGAGGATTCTAGTAAGTTTGATAATTTATGTATGCATTATTATAAATTGTCAATTGTAATAATAAAATAATCCATGATGAAAATAAATATCAAAGAGCTATTGTTTCATGGATACATAATATTGAAAAATATTACAATTTAGACATTTAAATTTTAAACCCCAATTGGTTCAAGAATCCATTAACATGTTTGGGAAATATTATAATTTTGAGCCTTAAATCTTAATAGATTAAACAAAGAGACGCTTAGTAAAGGGCCAAAGAAATTCCAACAACTAAAAGAAATCCAATTAGATAAATTAATTATCTGAGTTAGAGAGTAACTATCCATATGTTAACTTAAGTAAGCGGAGTAACTATCCATATGTTAACTTAAGTAAGCGGTATTGTATAAAATTACACCCAAAAGGTCTTGATATAAAATACCCTCTTGGACATGTTTATGTGTGTATATAGCTTAAATCATTCTAACATATAATATACTTATAAGGAATAACATTATACAAATCATCCCTACGAACATCTCCAAAAAGGACCAATTAATCCAGATGTTCATCCCAAATTACACCATTAATATATCTTACAACTGGAAATTAACAAAGGGAGAAATTAACAACAAATAAAACTACATCAAATTCCATGTTGCGAGAAACATAGCCATGCCAACAAGAATCAAAGATGGGACAAAGAAGTTCTTCCTTGGACTACGCTTTATGGACATCTTACCAGCCCGATTTTCCCCACCTTTAAGCTCGACGGGCTCAAAATCCGATCTGAATTGAAAAACTTCAGCAGCCTCTCTCATCTTACTCCTCAACTCCACCTTGCTAAAGCTACGATCTTGAAGCTTATAAAACACGACTTCTCGAAAAGCCTTGGCGAATGCGATGTCAGCGTTGTAGAAACTGGCCGGACAAGGATGAGTCGGTTTTCGAGATTCGAGGACATTTTCTTGGTCCATTTTGTCCCGGTTTCCACAACCCAGAGCTCCATGTTTCCCTCTGGTGTCAAGCAGGTGAATCCGAGCTTTCCTTGATAGCTGCATAAGCTCTCCGGCCAGTAAGACATGTTGTTGATGACAGGTTTCGGTAGGGGGAATTTGTCGAAAGATTCTTGCTCTTGATTGAAATGAAGCACGTTGTCATCGGTCGTCCGCCAGTAGAAAGAGCCGCCGCAGCAGGCAGAGGGATTGGAGTATATTAATTCTGAGTATGGGAGAAGTAAGGGCTGTGCTTCTCTCCATTTCCAATCCTGAGAATCGAATATTTCGCACCGGTATTTGTACATATTCAGGGATCTGAAAACAGAAAAAAATAAAAATGATGATGAGAGATCAAATTAAACCTTCTTTATGTGAATTGACTAATCAAGAATTTGAACCTTAGACAAAGAACATAAAGAACTGCTAAATCAAGAATTTGAATCTTAAACCAGGAACATAAAATACTGATGAATCAAGAATTTGAACCTTAAACCAGGAACGTATATAAAGAACTGATGAATCAAGAATTTGAGCTTAAACATATATATGATTTACAAACCTCATAATTGACCCTAGAACTAGGATTATAAATCCAAAGTCCAAACATATATATGATTTACAAAAACTAAAAAAACAAAAAATTCCAAACAAACGTATACAGAAATAGATACTTACCTTACGAAGTCTTGGTTGTTGGATAATCTGATAATCTTGTACCTCAAAGGGTTTTACTTCAAGACTGTTATGGCTACAGCATCAGTTCTATAGCGTAGTTTAGGATTAGGCAGACATTGCCATTGTTTCGTAGCCGGCTTACACGCATAATACCGATGGTTGTATCCTGAGCTTTTAACGCAGCACAAAATCCCTTGATTGCATGAAGCCAATATTTCAATTTTATCCATGCAGAGATCAACGGGACTGCATTCCACCCCGGACTGGTCATCAACCGTGACAAACATCGACGAATATTGGTTGTGCGTCAGCTCCTGCACGAAGAAACCGGAGAGGCTCCGCGTCCTTTCACAGTACGTCGGCATGAAACTCGACTCGTATATCATCTGATTCCACTCTTTGCAGACGGACTTGCACGAATCCAATGTTGTCAAAGATGTTCGAGTCAGGATCTCGAACACAATGTCTGAAGGAATTTCGTGAGAGCCCATGTTGTAGAATTCTGAAAATTTTTTAGTTGTTTAAGATGATTTTTTTGTGGGAAGAGGAATGAAGCAAGAGAGATGAATGTGAATGATTTTGTGAGAGAGGAATGAAGCAAGAGAGTTATATCTGTATATATATAGGATGGGAAACTTAATCTTCAAGCCAAAGTAAAGCTCTGTAACTAGGGATTTGAGCTGTGGATTTGTTTCCAAAATATATTTCAACTTATATCCAGAGTCCGAGGAGGAATAGAATTAAGGAAAAATTTATTATTCTTGTTGAATCTTTCGCAGATATACTAAGAATCAACGTCCTTAAGGGAAAAATACCAAGATTCATCGTCCTTATAGAGTTATATTTAGTAAAGACAAAAATACCAAGATTCATCGCCCTTAGAGTTATATTTAGTATTCTTGTTATACTAAGATTCAACATCTGGACTAAGAAGAGTTAGATTTAGTATTCTTGTTTGAATCAGAGAAGAGAGTTTCGTGAGAATCAAGAATTAAAGCAGATATACAAAGCTAAGAAATACCATATATAATAGATGTTGTATTAAATTCAAATTCTATGAAGTTTGATAACACAGGAACTCTGTATACTGTCTATTTTATGGGAATGTGCCAACAGCTATAAACGATTACTTTTTTTCGAACGTTGGGGACTGGGGCCATATGGTGAATAAACGGAACTGTAGGGACTGGCTTATAATTAGGTCAAATATGAGGGTACGTGGATATAATTTTCGCTATTTTACGGCTTAACTAGTAATCCCTTGTTACTTGTCAGTTTGTTCGGATAGTCTTAAAAACAATCTTTGAACTGGGCTATTTCTGCATCATCCATAATGTGCAATCAAAGTTGAAGGGTCGAATCAAGAATCCTCTGTTTCTAAACTATAAGATCAATGCATTACTATCCAGGCACAATGGCAAATGATATAAGACTATACACGCCTTTAAACATACTTCTTTCCAGAAACTATGCTGCCTCGATGCATCACATATTAGTCACAAGAAACCAAATTTAAAGGCCAAATAGCAACAGATTCACATTTCACCTCAAGCTTCAGAGCAGAGGGAATTTACCGAAACTCCGAAATAGTCCGAATTTCGACAGATTATACAATAACAAGCATGTTCTGACCAAAAACAAGGGAAGAATTCACATAATCAAACACAAGAAAACAGCGAAGGAACAAATACTAAAGGTGATGTGCTCATGTCATGAAGGGGAGAATAAGGAAGATTTTACAGAATCAAACCAAGAAAACACCAATTGACCAGATTTCGAAGGTGATGTTTTGCCAAAAGGGCCTTTTTACAGAATCAAACCCAAGAAAACAGCAAGGGAACACATACTAAAGGTGATATGCTCATGGGGGAGGTTTTTACACAATCAAACACCAGATGGGACAGATTCCAAATGTGATACAAAAGGGGCTTTTTTTTACATAATCACACACAAGAAAACAGCAAGAGAACACACACTAAAGGTGATGTGCTCATGTGATATGAAGATAAAGGGAAAATTTTTACTGAATCAAACCCAATGGAACACATACTATTCTTGATTGTTTACGCACAAAACTTGAATGTTTATGCTATTCTTGATCAACATTACAGCAAACAAGTCCCATTAACAAGTAACTCATACTCCCAAATTGGTACAGCATGCAAGAATGTTGTATTCAAGGCAAGAACAAACGCCAAAGCTTCACAACCAAAGTGAATTTATTCATAAACACAAGATTACGCGAATCCCATGAGTCATCACAAATCCATACAAACCACACAAGAAACACACAACACTTCACACACTGAACACCATTAATTCCTTCCATATACCGATCGATCGACTCGTCAATCAATCTATTATCACCAAATTAGGGTTTTTTTTCCCCTTTACCCCATCTAATTACTAACGGTGCCCACAACCGGGTACTTAGCTTGAAACTTCTTCTCCCAGTCGTCGAGCACGCCGATCTCCTTCTCAGTAAGCCCATCGAGGTCGGGAACGACGTCGCTTTCTTCCTTGCTCATCTTGGCAAGGGCGCGGCTGGCATCCTTGCCGGCGAAGACGCAGTAGGAGCCGCCGGGGCCGTAGAAGGACTTGCCGGTGGTGACGTCGTAGATGCGGCCGCGGATGGCGACGTAAATGGGCTTCGATGGATCGGAACCGTCGTAGCTCTTCAGCTGCTGGGGTGTGAGCTCCATGGATTCTTCTTCTTCGATGATTTAGCTATGGATTTGGAATTTTGGATGGTTTCTTTGCTGTGGAGTGTGTGAGGTTGGGAATATATGCTTTTGATGATATTGGTTGGTTGGTGGGGCCACGAATTCCTTGGGGGATCTATGAAATATCTGAAATTAATTAGGATATCATATTTATCATGGAAAAATAAGAAAAATTTTGTTGATGTTTCTACGGAAAATATGGAATAACTACTCACATGGCATGCTAAATTTTACTTTGTTCCTCCAGTGAAGAACGCACCTTACTAACTCCCCAATTCATTTTGCCAATTTTACTTCACTCCCTATTTTGGGTGATTTTACCAACATACCCTTTCAAGGTTATGACTTTTCCTCCCAAACCCATCACTCTCATTAATGTTAAATTAAAAAAAAAAAAACCGCCGACGGTGGGGGGGATTCCTGCGCAAAAATCCAACGACGGGAAGAAGTGATTTTTGAGCCAAAAATCGATGGTGGTGGCCAGAGAAGTGGGTTTCAGTTACGGAGGTCAGAGATTTCAGTCGTTCAAGGAGTTTCGCTGCCAACCGGAGTCTTCCCCGCACTAGGTTTTCCATCGCTGAGGTTTGAAATCGACGTTCAGGGGTTTCAAACGCCGACGAGGACGACCACCACGAAAACTAAAGGTATTTTTCCCAAAATTTTTTGCCTTTTTCCCCAACTTTGCTCCAATACGAAATATCTCGTATTAAATACGCTATTACGTATTTTTTTTACATGAAAATGGTTGGGTGTTGATGGAACCTGAATGTCCTGCTTTGCTTAGGTTTTGATTGAACCGAAATGCTCAAATTTGTGTGTATGTTGTTTGAATCTAAAAGTCCTAGCTTTTCTTCCCCATATTATGCTTGAATACGATCTTTTAGTTTTTAAATACCTTATTACACCATTTTTGTACACGAAATTGTCATTTAGTTAAATGAATTGAATTGCCCTGACTTCTTTTAAGGTTCATTTAACCGAAATGTCCTTATTTGTTTGTGGGTTGTTTGAAATTGAAAACCCTAGATTTTTATTGATTTGCCCTCTTCTGCTCTAATATTATATTGTTGTGTTTAGATATGTTATTTAGTCTTTTTGGTACACGAATTTGTTATTAACTCTGTGTTGTTATTTTTGGTAGGAATGGACCGCCTTAAAACTCATTGTTCCCTCGTGGCATTCTGCAAAGAAATGGAACATATTCAGTTTTTAATGAAGCCCGTACACCATGAAGCCATTTCTAGATGTCCATTTGGTTGTTTCTTGAACATGCCGCTTGCATATGCATCCAATTCTAGAATCAAGCTATTGTTATCCCGATTTAATGTGCAAACCTGTTCTTGTAACGCCCCAGTTTTTTTTAGTAGTACAGCATGGCGTATGTGTTGACCAAATTGCGCAAAATAATTATTTATACGTGTTTTATACATTTAATTTTATTTTTAAATATATTAAATGTTAATTATGTTGGTTAGTATATTTTAAGTTTTACTAATATTAAATTATATGTTAATGAGCTAAATGGGATTAATTTCGTTCATTTAAAATAATTGAAGTAATTAGTGCATGCATTTTATATTTTAATTAGTGCATGCATTTTATATTTATAAGTATAAACGGATTTAAATTTTATATTATTTGTAATGTTATGGTTTTCTTGATTCATTGTTTATGAGTGACATTTACGTGCTTCGTTTTTATATAAATTGATACCGAAATTTCATGCAAATTTAATATGTCGGACTTATATGTGTCTTGTATATGAATATATGTTCGTTTCGTATTTTCGGATTTATTTGCATGAGTTTCAGATTTAATTTGAATTTTGGAATCCAAATCGGGGGCTAACGAGCAATTAGCGCACCCTTGGTTCCGTAATTGATATCTTGAGCTCGGGAACTCGGAATCGAGTTCTGTCAACTTCGTTGAACTCGTATCGAAGATTCGGGTTTAATAAACTTAGCCTTATATTTTTCCAGAATCATTTGAACCTCCGGAATTCAACCGAAAGACGAAACGGCGACAAAACTACCACCTTTTACTAAAAATGCCATAACTTATACAAACCTTGACCGAATTAACTATGGTTGGATGTTTTAGAACCCTAACTCAACCCTCTAACCAGACTTAAACACCCCAAACCGAGATAACCTTTATCACATAAAGAAAACTCAGCCAAAACATTCTGCTCTCCAGTTTTCCCGTAACCCTTGTGCACCTTGGAGATTCAAAGCTCAAATCTCCTCCAAACCTCCATTAATCTACAAGGTAAGCTTAGGGTTGTAATATACATTCAATATGTGTCATTTTAAGCTATGAATCCCCAATTTTGATCATGGTTTCATGAGTTTTTGGCTGAATTTGAAAAATAGTAGGTTTTGAACAATTGTGTTGATCTCATTCGTTTCTTGATGGATTTGAGTGATTCCAAGCTTGAATATGATTGTTTTGACATCCTCTTCTCATTTATGATCATTGGTTACATGGTAGTTGAAGTATTCATGAGTTATCATTAAGGATACTGATACATCAAATAATTGTGGGTTTATTAATCTTGAATTGTGATATTTTATTCTATGATTTAGTTTAATGGTGAAGTATTAATTGGTTTAACGGCTTCTTGTAGGAATTACCTGTTTGCAAGGATTTTGATGAAATCTGAAAAGAACTATACAAATTGGAGAATTGGAGGATTTGCCACTGTTTATTAAACACACTTGGACTTTGCTGTATTTCGTTGCAAATGAGAGAAGTATCAAACTCGGGCACCAACAATTCTATGTCTTTTTGGGCCTTTGGGTAGAATTCATAGCGGGAAGCTAGGCCCACTATTTATATAAATTCTGGCAGGCCAACAAAGCGATTTAAATGTGATGGGCTTGGACAATCAAGTCCAAATGAGAGGTTTCACGCTTGAGCATCAGTTTTCCCACCTCTGACAACAACGTGATTGGGGTTACAAAAACATAAAGAAGGTGGAGTTATTGGCCAGAAGTGGTTAGAAAGTGGGAGTTTATGGTCAGAGACGTGGGGGAAGAAGTGGAGAAAAGAATTAACTATCCTTGGCATTACTTATTCACGGGGGGAAGACGGGGCACAGGGGGAGAAAAGGAAGGAACACGCAGCAGAAACAACAACTTTCCTTCTTCCTTTTGTTTATCTTAAGACTTTGTTTGTTCTGTTCATTATAATTTGCTAGGTTCGTTTTAGTTGGGAATTCCAAATTATGCTAGACTTGTGAGACCGAATTGTTTTGATTAGTGGTTTATGCTATCCGTATTTCTTCCGTTTTCTTGTCATTGCTTGTTAATTAGTTCCTTGATTCTGGCCAAATCTTGAATTGTTAATTTGCATATAGCTATCTAATTTATTTGGTGGTGTTAACTGAATAATTAGAATTTGTAGCAATCGATACTAGGGCATAAGGTTTGTCTGATTTCGTGTCGAGGAGTTTGCGGTCTAGTTGAGTGAAGCAAGAGTCTCTGCCTAACCGATTAGGATTAGTGTTTCTTTAGTCCGTAAAGCTGTTAATTGATTGAATCTTTGAAGGAGTTTCTGATAGGGTTATCGGTTAATTAGGGGACGACTATTAGGAGTTTCTTTTAATCGTTCTAAAAAGTAAGAAGAAACGAGGGAGCCAGAGGTAGTTGGCGACTATAGCTAATCTAGCATTTAACCAACGAAAATCTTTAAGTGAATGATCGTAGTCTATGCATGATTAGGAATTTCCCGACTATTTTCTTTCTATTGAGTTACTTGAGATTATTGTGTGTCTTAGTTTAGTTTAATCATTCCTTGTTAGTTGGTTAGTTTAATTGTTAGTAGTTTAGTTATAATCTCAAACTCCCATTTTAATTATTTGTTTTCGTTCCTTGGCATATTAAGAGTCGCGATATCGTCCAGTCCCCGTGGATCGACCCCTTTTACCACTATTTGCAATTTAATTGTATTCGGTACTTGGGATTTATTATTGGTGGTCTTGACACCCCATCAATTTTTGGCGCCGTTGCCGGGGATTGGTTTATAATTGATTTTGTTTCTTTTTCTTGTGCCTAGGAACCTTCCTTCATACGAGCTGTTGGTGCAGGTTCAAAATTGTTTAAGCTGGATTCTGATTTTGATTCTGAACAAGAGTTTGCAGTTGCGCAGCAGACTGGCAGAAAAACTGATCACTTCCCTGTCAGTCATCACGGTCAGGATATGGCTCATAACAGAACACTTCGGGACCTTGCCCGACCCACAGAGGCACAATAGCCACTTAAGTCCCCTGATCGATTAATTGAAAATTCGGATCATGAGGTGAAGGGGCATGGACCAACATCATTTTATGAAGGGTTTAAATCGCATATGGTTGAATGGATTAATCTAGAGGATCCTCCTCTAGAAGCTTGAAGTGCAAAATGAAACACGTCAGGTCCATGACGTTAAACATGGGCGCTAATGGGAGGCAACCCATATTTTTTTCCCTTGCTTTTGTTTCTTTTTCGTTTCCCTTGTTTTGCTCGATTTTCTCGTCCCGTCGTAATATTTTCTCTTCTCATGTTTCGTAGGTGGTTGTGCAGCAGATATACTTGGATAAGTGTGGGGGAGGCAAAATGCAAATCCATTGTTGACAAAAGACAGAACCTCTGAAGATGGGATTTTGCTACTGTGAAAACACTTGACTGAGGTCACGGACAAGGGTTCTGGGTCCATTTTTGGTTATCAGAGCTTAACCCACATACCTGAACCACCCGCGAGTACAGCCCAACCCGCCAGCATCATCCGAACCACCCCGCCTATACCAAACAAATCCTACAAACCCTAAATCTCAGCCAAAGCCCCCAAATTGAAACTCCATCTCTCCTTTTCACAAAAAAAATCCCCAAATTGCAAAATCTCACAAAACCTAACACCACCATAGATAACGGGATGGTTCACGGCCAAACATGCCGCCACTCGTCATCAAGGCGACAAGATGTCACCCCCGCCGTTGTCCACCACTTCCAGCCATGACACCATCGAACTCAGTCCGCGTTGTCCCTGAAATCATCACCGCACTTCACCTGCACTGGACCTCAGACCAATACCACTGACAGGAAGACTAGCCGTGATCACGGACAGGATTCTCCGAGTCTTCTTCCAAGCAATCACACCCCCCGGGTTCAGGGAAGTCCTCGTTTTCCACTTGTACTTTCATTTTATGTTGAGGACAATATGCATTTAAGTGTGGGGTGGTATTACGGGTTGAAAGAGATAAATTTTTTCAAGTTTTGCATGATTTTGGGGTACCTGTGAAGATGTTGAGGGCTGATCATTTTGAAAAACTGTTGCTGCTATTATATTCTGGATTTAGATGACTTTCTGTATATTTTGATGTGTATCGAGGCTGTGAATATTTGATGTTAGAGTTGCGCCCGTCTTGACTGAAATTCTGAAAATTTGATGTGTAGCATGGAATTGTTCACTATGGCATGATATCCCTTCTATAAATTTCTTACAGCTTCTTGGTTGTTGGTGAATTAATTTGAAAAGGAAATTGAGTTGAAACTGATGATTATTTATGACTTGCATGATGTAGAGTAGAGTTTGATTGATGCTTGATAGTGCAAGAATATTATGAGCTCAAGATAATGAAATAAACTTAAAGTTGCGTGCTTAATTACCGCCGTGCTATGAATGAATCTTGTCTAATGTGGTTAATTGGTTTAATATCTATTGAATTTTGCTAGTATGTTGAGAAATGGTAGATTGGTGGTTGAGCCAAGCTAAGTCTGATTTGATAAGCATTTAGATGTGAGGGGGAGCTTGCGAGGGGCCAGCTAGAGAAAAGCTGGTCAGTAGAACTCGCGCGACTACTCCTCTGGCCTTGGAAGAATTCCAAATCAATTAAGTGCCATGAGTAGGGCTGTATCTTGCTAATTCAGCCACTCTCGAAATTGTTTTCCCAACACTTAAAGGGACAAACAACTGGAGTTTGCCTTGCTTTACGAAAAACTCAAAAAAGAAACGAGATTTGTTGAAAAAGAGGGAAAAAAAAAAAAGTAAGGGCAGTCAAGAAAAAAAATAATCAGAAAAGTACTTTTTAAGGGAGGTGTTGTGTAAAAGCTCTCTAGGGATTGTAGGTTACTTGTCTAAGAGGATGAAACTTAGCTCTTCACCGTATCTTTGGTATTTTTAACATATGCGCAAAATTTATTGATATTCGATTGATTAATTGCCTTACACTTGTTTTCTTTGCATTGCATAGGTCTAACAAACTCGAACTAAGTGTGCATGATAATTGGAACTCGAGCTTGTATTTTCTTACATTGGATAGTTGATTTCGACCTTAGCTTTGTGTTGTGTTTGTTGTGGGTGATCTTTGGTGACAACGAATTTTTCCTAGTTTACGCACCGGAATGTTGTTCTTAGGATATAGAATGTGATTGTGGTCTTGATTCCATGTTATGCTTGAGGGCAAGCATTGCCTAAGTGTGGGGGGATTTGATACATCAAATAATTGTGGGTTTATTAATCTTGAATTGTGATATTTTATTCTATGATTTAGTTTAATGGTGAAGTATTAATTGGTTTAACGGCTTCTTGTAGGAATTACCTGTTTGCAAGGATTTTGATGAAATCTGAAAAGAACTGTACAAATTGGAGAATTGGAGGATTTGCCACTGTTTATTAAACACACTTGGACTTTGCTGTATTTCGTTGCAAATGAGAGAAGTATCAAACGCGGGCACCAACAATTCTATGTCTTTTTGGGCCTTTGGGTAGAATTCATAGCGGGAAGTTAGGCCCACTATTTATATAAATTCTGGCAGGCCAACAAAACGATTTAAATATGATGGGCTTGGACAATCAAGTCCAAATGAGAGGTTTCACGCTTGAGCATCAGTTTTCCCACCTCTGACAACAACGTGATTGGGGTTACAAAAACATAAAGAAGGTGGAGTTATTGGCCAGAAGTGGTTAGAAAGTGGGAGTTTATGGTCAGAGACGTGGGGGAAGAAGTGGAGAAAAGAATTAACTATCCTTGGCATTACTTATTCACGGGGGGAAGAGGGGGCACAGGGGGAGAAAAGGAAGGAACACGCAGCAGAAACAACAACTTTCCTTCTTCCTTTTGTTTATCTTAAGACTTTGTTTGTTCTGTTCATTATAATTTGCTAGGTTCGTTTTAGTTGGGAATTCCAAATTATGCTAGACTTGTGAGACCGAATTGTTTTGATTAGTGGTTTATGCTATCCGTATTTTTTCTGTTTTCTTGTCATTGCTTGTTAATTAGTTCCTTGATTCTGGCCAAATCTTGAATTGTTAATTTGCATATAGCTATCTAATTTATTTGGTGGTGTTAACTGAATAATTAGAATTTGTAGCAATCGATACTAGGGCATAAGGTTTGTCTGATTTCGTGTCGAGGAGTTTGCGGTCTAGTTGAGTGAAGCAGGAGTCTCTGCCTAACCGATTAGGACTAGTGTTTCTTTAGTCCATAAAGCTGTTAATTGATTGAATCTTTGAAGGAGTTTCTGATAGGGTTATCGGTTAATTAGGGGACGACTATTAGGAGTTTCTTTTAATCGTTCTAAAAAGTAAGAAGAAACGAGGGAGCCAGAGGTAGTTGGCGACTATAGCTAATCTAGCATTTAACCAACGAAAATCTTTGAGTCAATGATCGTAGTCTATGCATGATTAGGAATTTCCCGACTATTTTCTTTCTATTGAGTTACTTGAGATTATTGTGTGTCTTAGTTTAGTTTAATCATTCCTTGTTAATTGGTTAGTTTAATTGTTAGTAGTTTAGTTATAATCTCAAACTCCCATTTTAATTATTTGTTTTCGTTCCTTGGCATATTAAGAGTCGCGATATCGTCCAGTCCCCGTGGATCGACCCCTTTTACCACTATTTGCAATTTAATTGTATTCGGTACTTGGGATTTATTATTGGTGGTCTCGACACCCCATCAGATACTTTGAGGAAATTCATGAAATAAACTCATATATCTTCATCTCACGTCTGAGCTTCCTTGGGGCTTGTATGCTAATTTGGAGTTGTTTTGCTGTGTTTTTGATGGCTTAACTTACCTGAACATGTTGGGGATAAATGAGATCAGTTGTTGCCCTTTTTTTACGTGATTTTGCCCTGTTTTGAACTGTGTTGCTGCTGTCAAACTGCTGCATGTTTCCCTTGCATTACTGCTGTTTTTGGTCAGTCATTTGTGAGAAGTTTTGGTCCTTTTTCTGTTGCATATCATGGATGTTGTTGCTGCTAGCTATTGCTGTAAATTCATGTCATGAGACAGGGGAAAACGTGTTTGGCTGCTGCGTTGTGTCTGTCCTGTCTCTCCCCGGCCGTGGAGATTTTGTGCTTGATTGTACCCGGCCGGGGAGCCTTCTTACAGAAACCCCGCTGCCTGGAAGTCCCGGGGCGGGGACTTTTGTGTGAGAAATCTCCTCGGGCGGGGAGATTGTTTCTGCTACGCTGCTGTTGAGTTGCTGCTGCTGCTTCATTTCTTCTTCTTTTTTTCCTTCATGCATGTTAGGAGTAGTTGTATGTTGCATGCTTCTGCTGTTATGTGTGTGTATGTTTTACGTACGCATGCATATTGTGTAGATGGTATATTGTTGCATGCATTTTAATTAAATTACATGCATGAGTTTGCATGCCTATCTATTTAGTTAAGTGTGCATGTATATATATATATATATACTTAAATGATTGCATGCATGGGATTTGATGATGTATGTATATATATTTATTGTATATATATATATGTTTTATTATATATTAAATAATATTTGATTTAATTGAATTTTAGAATTTAATTGTTACCTATTACATGTTTTATTTAATTTCCACTTTTAAATTGGATGTATTTAATTGTCTATTTTCTAATTAGAAATGCGATTTAATACGTGCTATGATCATGTTTGAAATTCTTGAATTGATTTGATTGGAAATGTGAATTTATGAATTGAATGAAAGTGAACGAATGATTGAATGGCTTGGTTATATGATTTAAATTCCTTAATAGTGCACATGAACATTTCCATGACATAATCTTATCTTTTAAACATTCATATCATGATCATTACATTGCCGAGCGTCTTATTTGGTCATATTGAGTCTCACTTCACCTTTCTTGCACAGATTTTGTTTCCGTTGGAGACGAGGCCGGTCAGTGAGGCTCTTGTGTTCTCCTTTTTGCCGGTTAAGGTGGGTTTCTCTTCTATTAGATAAAACAGACCCGATATATTCCAATGTGTATATTTCAAGCCAAAGGTATTATATATATATCGAGTTGTTTTCAAGGAGTCTATGATTTTGATTGTTAAACCTTTTTTTTATTGAACACCCTACCTAATGTTTTGGCGAGTATTGAATGATGCACATTTGGGGGCCCGGGGTTTGGTACATATGGTGATCCGGGGAGACAAGGGTCGACGGTGATCCTATGTGCTAGTCCCAACCAAATTACAGATTCCGGAACTCGCTAGGAGATTAGCGAGGGAAGGGGGCTGAGCGCCTTTGGGGAACTCATGACACCCTTTTGGTCAATGATTGAGGTGGTCGGGTCTTACTAACCCGTCCACCACCTGGAGGAAGAAAGTGTAAGTGTAATGCATGATTGAATGAATGAATGAATAAATGAATGATTATGACTGAATGAATGATTGTGTGATCACTTATGAATGAATAAATGAATAAATTCACACACGAGGTGGAGGTTGGAGAATTCGCCCTCTCGCCGGGCTCATGTATTGACCGCATGATTGATTGAATGAGTGAATGAAATTGATCGTTATAATCCCTTTTGAGGATTTCTATTCACCCACTTGGAAACTCTTTAAAAACCTCACTTGGGATTATAGCTTGCATGTGACTGTTTAAATACCGTCGTATATTATATCTATGCCCTGTTTTTATACCCACCAGTCCCTTTTGGACTGAACCCGTTTGGTTTTCAGTTGTGTTGTGCAGGTGTCAAGGGAGCTAGGCGGGAATTCGAGTCATAGGGCTTGCATTCGTTTTTAGCTCTTGCATTTTGGTCTTACACTTACATATTGCACTTTGATCATTATATATGAATTTTAATGGAGCGTACATGTTTTGAGCCTTGATGGCATTGGATGATGTTATGATTTGTTTTTGGAGCTTTGGTGCCATGGTATACATATATGTATCTGATCAGTTATTGCTTCCGCTTTAATGTTTCCTTTGAATTTTATGGTTTAAGGGTTAGCCCACCTAGCATAGAGTGTGTGTATGTCCCCGTTCGCCGTGATTTAGCTCGGGTATGGATCGTCCATTTCATATTCGGGTCGGGTCTCGGTGCGGGGGATGTGGTACCTCGCGCTCGGGTGCTACATCCTTAAGTGGTATCAGAGCTACGGGTTACAAAACTCGGGCTCTCGTGTCGTGTGGGCCAGTCTAGGTCGCTCGGCATAGGAACTACATGATAATATATGCAGTTCATCGATCTTGAATATGAAATTGTCTTTCTTTTAATCTTGTCGAATTATCTGTTGCATTTTATATTAGATCCGTGCCTTTCGTGTTGAATATGTGCCATATGCATGTACTAATCGCATGCATATATCCTTGAAATAAGTTATGAATTACAGGTTATGAAGATACTATCAAACCACAGCCAAATATCATGCTAACATCGCCTTACTGCAAGTTCTTTTTGAGGCATGGAGGATAGGAATGATGCATCGGGGAAAGATATAGAGAATTCGAGAGGCGTAGTCCTCATAGATAGAGCTAGAGTTCAAGGGATAGGAGCTGAAATGGAAGTTTGACTTAAGAAGATGCAACTATAGAGGGATATTCGTGGAAATAGGAATTGATCGGGGAAAACATTTATGACTCCGAATATGGGTATATACGGCCCTCCTACATAAGATACCATAAGTGGATTCAACAGGACCGTTCAACCTAAGGAATGAAGTAAATGAACCTTGAGGGTAACTTGGTTCAGGGTTCGGACCATTGAGGAGGTACCGAGGACTGAGAGGAGTTAAGGTAAAATAAATCCGATGGGAATTGAGCACTAAGAGTTGTCAAAGAAGGGTTTCTAAATAAATCTGGAAGTTAGAAATCGAGATTGTAGAAGTCAAGATCGAGAAGAGTTTAAATTTAGGTGCTCTGGATTTCGATTAAGATAGAAACGAGTAGGGAAGGGAATAGAGAAAGGCAATTGACGGGGTAAATACAAATTTAGGGAAGGTGGTGATGTGGAGGACGGGAATTGAGTTCGTTGTCCAAATCCAAGCTAAATTGCCGAGTTGTGAGGTCGAATTGGAAATATGGAGCAACAAATAGAAACGGTAAAGAAAGGCAAAGACTCCTTGGGAGGGAATCATGTGCTCAAGTATAAGCAAAATGAGTTTATTTCACTAATCTCAACTCATAAAGGATAAGTAAGGGAGTCTTGATCACGGGGATGGCGAGAAGGAGGGTTCAGAATTACATTAGAGTTCAAGTTTGTAAGAGGATTCGGGCAATGGTGAAGGGTGATTCTCGGGGAGAAATGCAGAGGCCAATTCAGTGGATGTCGAAGAAATCAGGGATCCTGAAATTGCAATTCCAGACAGTGGAAGATACAAGTGATGCGAAAAGATTCATGGAAAACTTGAAGACCGTGGGAAAAGACAAGGCATGATTAGCAAGTCAAAGTAACCTCGTGATTGGAGGAACGAGGAAAAGCTACCGAGCTAACAGCTTACTATACTGGTGACAGGTTCCAAAACATTCATGGCACGTGCATCATCTTTCGCACCAAATTATTTATTTTTGTTTACTTATGTTCGTGCGCTCATTTTTATTTGATTTTGTTGCTTTAATGTACTGCATATTTAATTGTCGCAAGTGTGCCACATGCATTATCATTTTAACGCGACATGCATTCTAGTGTTTATTTGATAGGAAGTTCTTTCATCCCACTTATCAAGTATTTCTTCGATCGGGCCATATCTGAGTTAAGAGGAAAAGAAATAATGGGATGGTACGGTACAAGGAAGGTGATGTCGGGAAAATAAAGAATTTCAAGTAAGGGATAGGTTAATGGAAACGAGAATTCATAAGGAGAAGCGAGATTATAGTTGATTGCGGGGTGTTTGGATCGGACAAGAATAGGAAAGGGGTTTCGGACCTCAAGCGAATTAGAAAGGAAGTGGAAAGGCAAAACCTTGGGGTTGGCCTTTTCATTAAATCCTCCCTAATGGAAATTATTCATCCAGAATTTCGATAAAAGAAGAATCGATGGAGTTCAACACGTGACAATAGAAATTTAAGGGGGAGAGCACGACCAAGAAACAAATTGGAAGATTGAAATGGTGCTCGAAGAAATATTTTTGTAGGAATAACGGAATTGCAAATTAAGGAAGATCTAGAAGTTCTAATGGTGGTGATCGAGAATAAATAAAAGAGCCTCCACGGTTAAACCGTTAAAGTGAGCATTAAGTATTAAGTTCGTGTTGAAGGCCACCACGGGATATTGAGGAGATGGTTTGTTGAGCATTTTTACACATGAGATTTAAATTTTGGGAAATAATGGAATTATGGAAGAGCTTCTGCGAGACCATTAAATCGCCTCAGGGAACAGAAATTAAATCAAATTAATATGTTCATGATGGCAACCATAGAGGGTAATTTGACTAAGGATTAGAGGAGTTCGGACATCACTTAACAAAATAAAACCCTACTGCATCGCTAGTTGTTTTTCCATAACGAGTTAGAAGGAATTTGAGCAGAAAGGAATCAGAAAGAAGTGACTATGGAAGGACTTGAATTGAATCTCAAGAAGGACTAAGGAAGTTTTCCCTTGATTAGAAATTTGGGTGGACAGAAAATTAAGGCACGCTTAATGGCTTTAAGAGGATGAAGGGATGAGTAAACGATCCACGAAGAGATTAATCCAAAATTTTTGTAAACCGAGGATCACAATCCGGTTTGGAAAGAACTCGTCGAGAAGGCTGTGATCGTTAATCAAAAAGGTTATTGAATTTTAGGGGTTTCACCAAATTATAGAAGGAGACGTGAACCATGAAGAAGGCCGGTCCGAAATCTTAAGATGTAAGGTGAAACTCATTTGGAAGGGCAGGTTGATTGGATCAGGGTCAACGTATAACCGAGAAATGAAGAAGGTAAGAAGATATAAGAATAAGAGTGGAATTAAGAATAGGACTAGACTAGAGCCTTATCAGTTTCTCCGGTGACGCGTCGAAGATATAAAGACAAGCCAAAAGTCGAGCCAGCTTTTAGGTTCAGACCATACCTTGGGACCATGAAGACTTTAGCTTCAAATTCATTTCCACGGTGAACGGTACCTCAGATATCCATGGCATATGCATACACGCATCGTTAATTTAAATAATTTTGATAATCTGTGCTTTGACTCTTTGATATGTTAACTATTGTTGTATAATCAATGTTGGATGTAAGTAAGTGATAATTGTTCCCTGGCTTTATGTGATTGTTTTGATTAAGTTGTCGTAATTGGATGTCTTGATACTTTCTCCTTGATGTTTGCTCTTCGTTGTGAGTGTATTTTGTATTTTGAACTTCTTTACCTGCTTTTGAGAGACGGGGTTCTCTCATTTTTGTTCGAGAGACGGGGTTCTCTCGTTGCTGCTTTTGAGAGACGGGGTTCTCTCATTCTCTCATTTTTGTTCAAGAGACGGGGTTCTCTCGTTGTTGCTTTTTGAGAGACGGGGTTCTCTCATTGTTGTTCGAGAGACGGGGTTCTCTCGTTGTTGCTTTTGAGAGACAGGGTTCTCTCATTGTTGTTTGAGAGACAGGGATTCTGTAACGCCCCAGTTTTTCAGTTTTAATAATGTGACGTATTTGTTTATAAATTGCGCAATTTAATTATTTAATTATATGATTAATTGTTTATAAATGTTTATATTTGATTCGAACTATAAACTATTGTTATTTTAATCTAGTTCATTTTATTTCAACTTGATATTCAGTGTTTAACTTCTTAATTTATGTTTCGTGTTACCTTAACTATTTCGGTAATTTCAATATGTTATTAGTTGGTTTTAATTTAATTAATATGGAAATTAAGTTTTTGTAATTCATTTATAACAATATAAATTCGTTCATGCGCGTGAGTGCTCTTTTTGCGCTTCGTTCATATATGTAATGATATCGGATTGGTATGGAATTTTAGTATGTCGTAAATATGTGTGTTATGAACATGCCTATATGCTCGGTTTATGTTTTCGGATTCATTTGACGTGTTTACGAATTTATTTTGATTTTTGGAACCAAGTCGGGGGCTAACGAGCAATTAGCGCACCCTTGGTTCCGTGCGTGATATCTTGAGCTCGGGAATTCGGATTCGAATTCCGTCAACTCCGTTGCCTTCGTATCGACGATTCGGAGACAATGGAACAAGCCTCATACCTTTTTGAGATCATTAAGACCTCCAAAATCCAACCGTAACGAGCAACTCGTGCAAGAGGAACTTCTTTTGGTTGACTAGTCTTCATGGTGGGACCCCATAACACCCCTTAACCAAACCATACCTTAACCATGACTTATTTACCTTGAGTTAAGCCCTTTCTCTTCCCTTTTAGCTGCAAAACCGAACCATATCTCCCTCACCTCTGCTGGGTCTGATCGAGAAAGGAAGAAGGAAGAAAGGAGAAGAAACCCTAGGCCATCCTTGTGATTTTGGAGCTCAAATCACCATCTTCCTTCACCAAATCTTCAAGGTATGAATATTTATGTCTTCTCTACTCTATTATGCTTGATTTCATCTATTTAAAACATGATTTGGATCAGATTTGATTAGGGTTTGAATTATGAGATTGGTATGAACTTTTAGGGATTTTTGCTCTTGTGACCTATATGCTTGTGTGGCTGAATTTCTTGCTTATATGTGATCATATGAACTTGTTTCTTGGCTTATTTCTTTCCTAACTGATAGTATATGATGTTATGAGGATTTCATCTCTTGACCCTTTTATGAAATTATGAGATATGGAACTCCAAACTTGATGTTCAAACTGTTTCCCCTGTTTTCGAACTGCTGTGTGAGATTTGGTGTTGTTGCATGATCATATGGCCTCCATTTCGTGTGAAAATGCATGGAGTTGATGTACACTCATTGTTCTATATGTTAGCATTCATGCTTTAAGTATTTGGTTCCATTTGAAGCCTCAAAACCGCAAGACATGGCCTGTTCTTATGCATGATCTTTGACAGAATTGTTGTTGTTGAGTTTGGTAACTTGTTGGTCCTTCTAATGTGCTTTAAATTGTACCATTTTGCATATATATGATGTATATTAGTTGTTTGGTATGTTAGCATGCATTCCCCAAAGTTTCAGATCCAAACTCAACCCTTAAGTACTTGATCAAGGCATGATGGAATCATTAGGGCTCATATGTGTGTTTTTGGCGACCCAGTTTTTATGCATGATTTAGATGATCTTAACGTGGGATTTAACCTTTTCACTCTAAATGAAAAATGTTCCTAACATGCTAAATATGTTGCATATTAAGTTTCAGAGCATTTGGAGTTCATTTGGTATGCCTTTGGATTGAATTTGTATGAGTTCAGTTTTGCCGGTAAAATTTTACGTGTGATTTGGTTCTGTACCGTGACACCCCCGTGTCTCATTTACTCATAAGAGTGAGACACGGGCGTGTCACACCTTCTGGGCAGCTCTTTACTGAGCCACGCCCGTGGCTCAGTTGGGCTAGGGTTGGTGACACCCCCGTGTCACTTCCCATGTGCAGTCTTTGTTGCTTCCTTTTCGGTTTTCGATTTATTTCACCTCTTGAATGACTTTATCTCCTTTCGTGTTGAACTATGAACTTGTTTTGCTATGTGTTGGGAGTATTGTGATTTAATTTCATAGCATTTGGTTGAGGTTTAAAGCATGCTTTTGGTGAATTGCTATGACGTGGCTTGAATGCTTCTATATGAAATATTAAGTACATTCTTGCATTCCTTGATGTCTTAAGTGATGTTCTTTGCCTTTTTATGAATCATACTCAATGTAAACATGTTTGAAGGTATAATGTGATTATGGTTCCAAGATTTTGTAAGATATTGCTATGAATTATGAAGGATATGAAATAAATGAGTATGATACCTTTATTTCTTGAAGGTATTTGAATGAATGGCTTGGTTGTATGCCTTAATTGCATTAATAGTGCCCATGAACGTTTTTATGATATAACATGATCATATATGCATTCATGTCATATTCACTTCATTGCCGTGCGTCATATATGGTTCATTAAGAGTCTTGAGTCTCACGAACACGTCTTGTGGTCTTTTGTACAGTTTGTCTCCAGGGTGGAGAGATCTTGTTCAGGCACTTGGTACTCGTATCCTTGTTTCGTCACGGTTCAGGTGAGGGTGGTTTTCGTTTTAGCTATGTAACAAACCCTACAACCCTTATGTGAAAAGCTTTGGCCAAAACCTTATGATTATGATTATAGTATGATTATATATATATATAGATTATATATATATATATATATATATATATATATATATATATATATATATATATATTATTATAGAAACTAAACCAAAATCTAAACCGAAACCAAACCGAAACCAAAAAAAGCTCTCTAGGTTAGGCGATCTCCGACCACCACCGCACGCCTCTTTCTTCGTCGGCACCACCACTCAGCGGCGCCGCCGCCGCCAACCTGACTGTCCCGTCGCCTTCATGGGCGACGCGGGGCCCCTTCCCCATGATCCTCCGGACTCGCCACGCACGGAAGCAGCCGCGCGACGGGCTGCTGCACACGCCACTGCGCGCGGGGCCATGGACCGTGAACGAGCAGCAAACGACGCCGCCCGCCTGGGCGGAGACGCGCCTGGTGCTCGCGCAACAGCAGGCTCCTACGCCGCTGTGTTGACGGGCAAACCAACGGCGGAAGCTTTCCTTCTGCCGGATGAAAAAGCGCGCCTCAAAAGCTTTGATGCTCCAAATTTCAGGCCGCTAGGTACGATTGTGGAACATAGAGGTAAACGTGCACTTGTTTTTTCTCATGAAGAGTGTGCTATTTTGAATGATCGCTTTAAACTTGCGTTAATTGGGAAATTTGCTCATGGTTACCCTACGATGGGGCAATTGCGTTTTTTCTTTAACAAAATTGATTTCAAGGGCCAAGTTCGCTTGAGTCTGCTTAACAGGAATCATGTGCTTATTCGTTGCAATGAACCGGATGATTATGCGCGCTTATTCATGAAAGAAGTGTGGTATTTTAAGGATTTTCCAATGCGGGTGATGAAATGGACGCCGGATTTTGATCCTCACGTTGATTCGCCAATCATCCCAGTGTGGATTTCATTCCCTAGGCTTCCGTCGCAGCTATGCTATAAGGACGCCATATGCCAACTGGCCGCTATTATCGGGAAACCTATCAGGTGCGATGAAGCCACGGCACGTATGGATAATACGGAGGAACCACGTGTGTGTGTTGAACTTGACATATCCAAGCCGCTGGAAAAAAGCATACCGGTACGCTACGGGGATTGGAATTTCGATCAGGAAGTTCTATATTCTAAGTTCATTCAGTACTGTAATAAATGTAGGCGAATGGGTCACATGGCCAACGCTTGCAAAGGGGCGGTCTATACTGACTCGGAAGACGATGGCCATGATGGGAATGATGGTGAGGGTGACGGTAACAATGAAGACAGGCAGGCGCACGAACCCAAGAAACCCGCGGCTTCACGTCGGGTGGAAAGGAAAAGAGAAATGAGAAGAGACACTTGGGTTCCGGCCAAAAAGAATGATGACAATCAAGATGGGGGAATAGCTACGGGACCGGATAGTAAACTGGAACATGGTAAGGTTGATATGTTAAAACGAGATGCTGGGAGGAACAATGGGGTCAAGTTTCAGGAAAACAGGTTTGCCGCGTTGAGTGAGGGGGCTGATCTCGAGGCACATTCCGTTGGTGATAAGGGTCAACAATCCGGGGTTAACGACAAAGAAGCGACCCTAGAAAACCAAGCAGCAATGGAAACTCAGAAAAAACTAGAGGCTCTGCAAAAGAAGGGTGACGGTGAGCAGCACCACCTCACTGAAATCTCGGGAGTCCATGGTAAGCCTGGGAATCACGGAAAAACTGAGTCGACAGATGAAAACATTGACCATTTGAATAAATCACTGGACACGGACTACAATGTCCCGGCTTCCCAAGCAGAACAAATTTTGCAGGAGTGTGGAGGGGAGCAATATGTGTCGGAATACCGTGCCCAAATGACCAACACTGATAAGAAATCCGCGAGCCGGGATAAGGGCATTCAGGAGGGTCCTATCGAAGCTCCATGTCACATTAATAAATCTGATGATCGCTCAATCCCGTCGCTTAAAGCGCTACAACATGAGCGGAAAAAGAATGGTGAGGAGCTGGCGAGTGGCGCACGTCTGGATTCGGAAATCATGGAAGACGCCAAAGCTGCAGCTGGTAGTAGCAGGTCCCTCTCGGATAGTGAGTCTGCTGCTCCGAAATCCAGAAAAAATAAGAAGAGCAATCAGGTCATATTTGAACCGCGAGTCACGCGCAGTACAGCCGGGGCCGACGGTAAACAGGGAAGTTCCAAAACCAAACCTTTTAAATGATTAATTTTCTTATTTGGAATATTCGGGGAGTCGGAGATAAGGCTAAGCAACGATCGCTAAAATCTTTAATTAAGAAATTTAGGCCTTATATTCTGGTTGTTATTGAACCTAAAGTGAAATTAGATAGAGAGTATTTTTGCAGAAGGTTGGGTTACGAGGGAGTTATTTCCAATTGCACTAATCATATTTGGTGTTTTTATAAAAACGATAGTAATTTAGTCCCTATTCTTGACGATGCGCAGGTTTTGCACGTGAAATTCAATCACACGGATATAGCAGTGCCACTCTGCGCTAGTTTCGTTTACGGCAGGCACACAAGGGCGGAAAGACAGCACCTATGGAGCTCGCTCTCCACGTTGGCGACCGCGAACCCTTGGATTGTAGGAGGGGATTTCAACATTGTTAGGAGTAGGGACGAAGTGCTAAGGGGAGCGGAGCCTCGTATTTCATGTATGGAGGACTTTAAAGACTGTATGGATGGGTGTGGCTTACTTGAGTTGCCGTTTGATGGGACCAAGTTCACGTGGAATCGGGGAAATAAATGGAAACGCTTGGATCGTGTTCTAGTCTCGTCGGGGTGGGCTGATATTGGCGTTAGCAGCAAGGTGTCGCACTTGGCCAAACACCTTTCGGATCACACCCCGATGCTGGTCTCTACGGAGTTGGCAAACCAGTCGGGTCCGTCTTCCTTTCGTTTTCAGCGGATGTGGACTCAACATCACACATTTCAGGATATGGTGCGCACTAATTGGGAGGGGCCTGATTCGAGTTTTGGTATGCGGCGTTTACAAAATAAAATCAAGAGACTCAAAGATGGCCTGAAAGAGTGGAACAGGAATGTTTTCGGGAATGTGTTTGATAGGGTGACGGAGGCCAATGAAAGGGTATTGACGGCTGAAGCTAGTTACGAGGCTCTTCCTTCTGAGGAGAATCTCATCGCAATGAATAAGGCGACGGCAGAGTTGAATCGGGCTTTATCTATGGAGGAGGATTTTTGGCGACAAAAATCGGCGTGCAAATGGTTTACGGAGGGAGAAAGAAATACAAAATATTTTCATAGCCTGGCTAAGAAAAGAAAAGTTCGGAACCGGGTGCATCAGATTCAAGACGGTGGGACCGTCGTGCGGGAGGCGAAAGCAATGCAGCAATCGGTGGCGTCTTTCTTTGAAACGCTACTCACAAGGGAGGAGGTGGAATTCCGGGACGAGGACTTTGCCCACATACCTGATTTAATAGACAGCCATACCGGGGAATTTTTATGTGGCAAGCCATCCTTGGAGGAGATCAAACGGGTGGTGTTTGACATGAATCCGGATTCGGTAGCAGGGCCAGATGGTTTCTCGGCACTTTTCTTTCAAGAATGCTGGGACACTGTTAAACAGGATGTTATCGCCGCGGTCCATGAATTTTTCTCGGGAGTACCCATGCCTTTGGGTTTTACTTGCACTACTATTGTTCTTTTACCTAAAATTGATAATCCTGTTAGTTGGAAAGATTTTCGTCCGATCAGCCTATGTAATGTTACTCATAAAATTTTATCTAAATTGCTTGCAGATAGGCTGCGGGTTGTGCTTCCAGCTCTTATTTCGCCGTCCCAGTCTGGTTTTATCAGGGGGAGAAGTATTTCGGACAATATTCTCCTCGCCCAGGAGTTGGTTTATAAAATCAACCACAAGACGCGTGGGGGAAGGGCCATTTTCAAGCTGGACATGGCGAAGGCATATGACCGGGTCAATTGGGCTTTTCTCGTTAAAATGCTCCAGTGTTTCGGTTTTCCGCCCAAGTGGATCCAGCTGGTGCGTGCTTGCACCGAATCTGCTCATTTCACGGTCCTTCTAAATGGCCAGGGAGCTGGTTTTTTCAAGTCCACTAGAGGAGTGCGGCAAGGGGACCCTCTCTCCCCGCCTCTTTTCATTCTTGCGGCCGAATGGCTTTCTCGCAAGCTGGATGAGGTGTTCGTGGCTTGTCCCTCGTTGAGATATAACACAGACACGAGCACCGTTGTCTCTCATCTGGGCTATGCGGATGATATGATCATTTTTTGCAATGGGAATCTGGCTTCCGTGAAAAAGGTCAAAGGTATCCTGGATGATTATATGAGAGTGTCGGGACAACTGGTTAGTGGGGAAAAGAGCTCTTTCATTCTATCTAAGCACTGCCCCCGTTCGAAAATTAAGAAAATAAAGGACATTACGGGTTTTTCTCCATCCTCGCTTCCGATGAAATATTTGGGGTGTATGTTACACATCGGCAACAAGAAGGAATTTTTGTTTGAGAATTTGCTGGATCGTATGCGTGCTAAGGTCCTTGGGTGGGAACGGCTCCATTTATCACCAGGCGGCCGATTGGCTCTCGCCAAGAGCGTGCTTGGATCTATGCCGCTGTACTTGATGCAGGTGCTGGGCCCGCCTAAGAATACGATCAAGAGAATGGAGAGGATCTTGAACGCGTATTTCTGGGGCAGTTTCGGAGGTCAGAAAAAGATTCACTGGTGTCAATGGAAGGAGCTTTGTTTTCCTATCAATGAAGGCGGCCTCGGGGCTCGCCGGTTTGAGGATCTTGATACGAGTTTTCTATACCGTTCTTGGTGGAATTTCAGGCGGCAAGAATCACTTTGGGCTTGGTACATGAGGGAGAAATACATGCGGGGGAAACACCACTCCCAAGTCGAGGAATCGATTCATCATTCCCCTATATGGAAACGGCTTTCACGTATAAAAGCAGGGGCGGAGGAGCATATTTTTTGGGAACTGGGCGAGGGTAACGTCTCTTTCTGGCATGATCACTGGTGCGGCGAATCAGCTCTTAAAAATGATATTGATCAGCCCCTTTATGGCTTTGAAAAAGTTAATTATTTTTGGCGGCATGGTCATTGGGACGTAGAGAGGCTGCGAGAGAGGCTTCCGGAAGAGTGGATCGATCGGATTCTTCAAGTCCCGATCACGGGGGAGAAAGACCGCATGATTTGGAAGCTTGAACCGTCTGGGGATTTCACTATTAATTCTGCGTGGGAGGAGATTCGGGTAAGGCGAGCAACTAATGAATTTTGGCCCAAAATTTGGAGTAGTCACATTATGCCAACCGTCTCGGTGTTTATATGGAAACTTACTCATGGATGGACTTCTATAGACCCCCGGCTCCAACAGAAAGGCATACATCTGGCATCTAAGTGCCAATGTTGTTTCCATGAGGAGACGATGCACCATGTGTTCATCACCGGTCTCAAAGCCGCGCATATTTGGCGATTTTTCTCGAATTTGTTACAAGTGAAGGTGATCAATCATGCATCGGTTTCTCACCTCCTTGGATATTGGTTTAACTCAATCCGGTATCAAGGGAAAGGGCACATCCGTACGATCATTCCTATTCTGATCCTATGGTACATATGGGACGCGAGGAACAACGCAAAATACCGTGATCAACGGGTGGTGGCGAGTGTGATAATCCAGCGTATCTGGCGGCATATTTACACGCTGCATACGGCTGGCATCTTAAAAGGGAATAATTGGCGGGGTAATATGGAGGCGGCTTTGGCCTTCTCCGTCCCTCCATATAACCGCAAAAAGATGGACATTCAAGCTGTTTTCTGGCTGACTCCCGAGGAGGGATGCCTCAAGATAAACACGGATGGGGCCTCTAAAGGCAATCCTGGGCACGCGGGATCCGGGGGTATTGCACGAGATCATCGGGGTAATGTTATTTTTGCTTTCTATAGATATCTCGGTAATAAAACTAACAATTATGCAGAGCTCGCGGCGGTCTACGAGGGACTTCAAATGGCGATTGGTCGAGGCTTTCAGAATATTTGGATTCAAACTGACTCCATGATTGTGAAAGACTTAATCAGCCAAGAACGTGACACCTCTTGGGATAAGCAACATATGCTCATCCACATCCGGCATCTTTTCCATGTTGCAAATGTGAGAATCACGCATATATATAGAGAAGGGAATCAAGCGGCCGATTTTCTTGCCAATTGCGCCTGTGAGACTCTCAGCTCTCATGTCCTTCGCCCGGAAGAGGTGAATGGTAAGCTCAGAGGTATAGTTCGTACCGATAAGATGGAGATTCCTTACATTCGTATTAATTATGTTAGTGATAATAAGGAATATATATCCCCATACATTTGATCGCCTGGTTGAGTTGGGTGTGCAGGCTCAGAATCATGAGGAGTATGACGGGTATGGCGTGGCCATGCTCTCGTGCAAGGATCCGGACTTGCTAGTTGTGATACTTTGTGAATTGACGGATCTTACGGGTGTGTATGAGGCGCCCTGCGCCAACATCCCCACCCCTTGTACAAATTGGCCGACGGTGGGAGCGGACAACCGCTCCGTCTCCCACCCCGTGAGCTTGAGGCTCTTTCGTTTGGTTTGCAAGGATCCGGACTTGCTAGATGTGTCACTTGATGAATTGATGGATACCCTAGGTGTGTATGCGGTTTTTCAAGCCACAACGACCACCTCTTGTGCAAAATGGCCGATGGCGGGCACGGACAACCCCCCCGTCCCCCGCCCCGTGAGCTTGAGTGTGTTTCTGTTGAGCGGAAATAATTATATTTTAAGTGAGGGAGCGAACCATATATCGAGTGACCCACACTATATGGCCAGCATGCCGAGCGTGGATATTTATCTGACTTCCCCTCCCCGTTTTCGCCTTGCAGGTACCATTTCCCCCATTTGGGATACTTGTATCCCCTCAAGGAACCATCAATGTGGCACGCCTATGATTATATATGAGGCGAGGTCAATCCTTGTCGTTTGGGTGGGGAATGTTTGTTGCGAGATTAAGTCCCCTTCTTTGAGGCACTATAACTCGCGGTGGTTTTTTCGTGATCTGGAGGACACTTATGAACAGACGCGGCTGGTTTTTGGATGTTGGACAGATCCCCTTTTGAAGCCGTGTTGTAGTGTTCGGGCCCACGGCCTTTATATCACCAATTGCAATCACCTCCTGATTACTGGCGTGCATTTTCAGCCCAAACGCACGAGGCGTTTGGGCTCTAGGCGGCGTTTTCCGAGGGCTAGGCGCAGTTGTGCGCACCCTTTGCGCGCGGCTGGGCGGCGTGAGCGGCATGGGCTCGGCAGGCGCACGCCTCGCGTACGGATTCACCGTGTCGTGGTGGGTTTTAGGACGGACCGGAGTTACGGGATTTTGTTATTTTATGTTCCGTTATTTTCTGTTTGGTTATTTTTGTGTTTTCCCACCCGTAGCATGTTTCGGGTTGGGTCGTTCCGTTTACTTAGGATGTTTTTCATGAACTTCCCTTTGTAAACTCGCTTTTATTTCGCTATATATGAGGGCGGGGCCTCGTTAAAACCCGACGGGCTTATTTGGTCCGGTTATTAAAAAAAAAAAAAAAAAAAAAAAAAAAAAAAAAAAAAAAAAAACCTTATGATTATATATATATATATATGGTTTTCAAATGAAGCTATCGAGTAAATTCTTTTGAAGTATACGTACTAGCATATATAAGCTTAAAAATGGTTTTGTAATGAGGCTATGCTCCAAACCGTGTGTCTTCATGCTAGCTATGGATTAGGATGACACGGAGAGGTACGTATATAGCATATGCCGAGTTACACGGTAAGGTATAATTTCTTATAGTATGTATCATATGTATGTATGGATATGTTTTGGCGAGATTATGCAAATACGTTATATTCACGGGCCCAGGGACTTAGTATATGTGGCTAACCGAGGAAGCAAGGGCTGACGGGGATCCCATATACTAGTTCCAACCAAATTTACGACGATACGGACCTCGTTAGGAGTTTTGACGAGGAAACGCAGGTCGGGCTTTTGAGGATTCATGTACCTCACTAGCCATTATGTACGATCCGGTGGCCGGGTCTTGCAAGCCCGTCCACCACCCGGAGGAAGAAGGTTGGTTATGATTTGATTGTGCACCGTGCGGGAATGCCGGGATCCGGATCGCCCAAACGAATATGTTATGATATGATTTATGGTCTGTGTGTATTATGATATATTGCATGGACACCTAATTGATATATTAATGATATTTGTCGTACACGGTCGGAGTTTGGTTGGAGATTGTGCACGCTCACTCGCCGAGCCTTATATTTATGTATGATTTATGAATGTAATGAAATTAATATGACTTAGTCATAAAATCCGAGCATTGATTACTCCTTTTCTTGCCCTTTTTGGGAACTAATTCCAAATAAAACCTTGTTCGGAATTTATGATTTGCATGTGCATGTTTCTATATATATTTATCGCTCCTGCTCACTCAGTCTTCTAGAGACTGACCCTCTCCCTCCCCAACACTTTAGTGTGCAGGTTCGACTTTGGAGTTTCGAGCTAGGCGGAGGTTTTGGAGTCTTTAAGTTGGTCGAGTTAGGTTAGGAGAGTCTCTGCACTCATTCATGTATTGGATTTATGTTCGATTTGATTCTGCAGTTTTATGAACTGAATAACTATGTAATTATGATTGTATTGCTTTTACTGGGTTTTGTTATGATTTAAAAGAGGCTTGAAGAGCCCAAATTCCGTTTATGGTTTGTATGTTTGTGGTTGGGCTTGGCCATGCATTATATATTGTGGATTGGTATTCGTTGCAGGGTCTAGCTCCGCCTGGCTTAGGAAGGTTTTTATGTTTGTCTCCCGTTCGCTAGGGTTTGATACGGGTGCGGATTTATAATTTCGTTACTCGTGTTGAGCCTTAGTGCGGGGGATGTGGTGCCTCACGTGCGGGGTGCTACAGATTCTCTCCTTGTTGCTTGTGAGGAACGGGGTTCCTTCATTAACAGTTTTCAGGCAGACAGTGAATCCGAGGACGGATTCTTTTAAGGGGGAGAGGTTGTAACGCCCCAGTTTTTTTTAGTAGTGCAGCATGGCGTATGTGTTTACCAAATTGCGCAAAATAATTATTTATACGTGTTTTATATATTTAATTTTATTTTTAAATATATTAAATGTTAATTATGTTGATTAGTATATTTTAAGTTTTACTAATATTAAATTATATGTTAATGAGCTAAATGGGATTAATTTCGTTCATTTAAAATAATTGAAGTAATTAGTGCATGCATTTTATATTTATAAGTATAAACGGATTTAAATTTTATATTATTTGTAATGTTATGGTTTTCTTGATTCATTGCTTATGAGTGACATTTACGTGCTTCGTTTTTATATAAATTGATATCGAAATTTCGTGCAAATTTAATATGTCGGACTTATATGTGTCTTGTATATGAATATATGTGTTTCATATTTTTGGATTTATTTGCATGAGTTTCGGATTTAATTTGAATTTTGGAATCCAAATCGGGGGCTAACGAGCAATTAGCGCACCCTTGGTTCCGTAATTGATATCTTGAGCTCGAGAACTCGGAATCGAGTTCTGTCAACTTATTTGAACTCGTATCGAAGATTCGAGTTTAATAAACTTAGCCTTATATTTTTCCGGAATCATTTGAACCTCCAAAATTAAACCAAAAAACAAAACGGCGACAAAATTGCCGCCTTTTACTAAAAATGTCATAACTTATACAAACCTTGACCAAATTAACTATGGTTGGATGTTTTAGAACCCTAACTCAACCCTCTAACCAGACGTAAACACCCCAAACCGAGATAACCTTCATCACATAAAGAAAACTCAGCCAAAACATTCTGCTCTCCAGTTTTCCCGTAACCCTTGTGCACCTTGGAGATTCAAAGCTCAAATCTCCTCCAAACCTCCATTAATCTACAAGGTAAGCTTAGGGTTGTAATATACATTCAATATGTGTCATTTTAAGCTATGAATCCCCAATTTTGATCATGGTTTCATGAGTTTTTGGCTGAATTTGAAAAATAGTAGGTTTTGAACAATTGTGTTGATCTCATTCGTTTCTTGATGGATTTGAGTGATTCCAAGCTTGAATATGATTGTTTTGACATCCTATTCTCATTTATGATCATTGATTACATGGTAGTTGAAGTATTCATGAGTTATCATTAAGGATACTTCGAGGAAATTCATGAAATAAACTCATATATCTTCATCTCACGTCTGAGCTTCCTTGGGGCTGACTTGTATGCTTATTTGGAGTTGTTTTGCTGTGTTTTTGATGGCTTAACTTACCTGAACATGTTGGGGATAAATGAGATCAGTTGTTGCCCTGTTTTTACGTGATTTTGCCCTGTTTTGAACTGTGTTACTGCTGTCAAACTGCTGCGTGTTTCCCTTGCATTACTGCTGTTTTTGGTCAGTCATTTGTGAGAAGTTTTGGTCCTTTTTCTGCTGCATATCATGGATGTTGTTGCTGCTAGCTATTGCTGTAAATTCATGTCATGAGACAGGGGAAAACGTGTTTGGCTGCTGCGTTGTGTCTGTGCTGCCTCTCCCCGGCCGAGGAGATTTTGTGCTTGATTGTACCAGGCTGGGGAGCCTTCTTACAGAAACCCCGCTGCCTGGAAGTCCCCGGGCGGGGACTTTTGTGTGAGAAATCTCCTCGGGCGGGGAGATTGTTTCTGCTACGCTGCTGTTGAGTTGTTGCTGCTGCTTCATTTCTTCTTCTTTTTTTCCTTCATGCATGTTAGGAGTAGTTGTATGTTGCATGCTTGTGCTGTTATGTGCGTGTATGTTGTACGTACGCATGCATATTGTGTAGATGGTATATTGTTGCATGCATTTTAATTAAATTACATGCATGAGTTTGCATGCCTATCTATTTAGTTAAGTGTGCATGTATATATATATATATATACTTAAATGATTGCATGCATGGGATTTGATGATGTATGTATATATATTTATTGTATATATATATATGTTTTATTATATATTAAATAATATTTGATTTAATTGAATTTTAGAATTTAATTGTTACATATTACATGTTTTATTTAATTTCCACTTTTAAATTGAATGTATTTAATTGTCTATTTTCTAATTAGAAATGCGATTTAATACGTGCTATGATCATGTTTGAAATTCTTGAATTGATTTGATTAGAAATGTGAATTCATGAATTGAATGAAAGTGAACGAATGATTGAATGGCTTGGTTATATGATTTAAATTCCTTAATAGTGCACATGAACATTTTCATGACATAATCTTATCTTTTAAACATTCATATCATGATCATTGCATTGCCGAGCGTCTTATTTGGTCATATTGAGTCTCACTTCACCTTTCTTGCACAGATTTTGTTTCCGTTGGAGACGAGGCCGGTCAGTGAGGCTCTTGTGTTCTCCTTTTTACCGGTTAAGGTGGGTTTCTCTTCTATTAGATAAAACAGACCCGATATATTCCAATGTGTATATTTCAAGCCAAAGGTATTGTATATATATATCGAGTTGTTTTCAAGGAGTCTATGATTTTGATTGTTAAACCTTTTTTTTATTGAACACCCTACCTAATGTTTTGGCGAGTATTGAATGATTGCACATATGGGGGCCCGGGGCTTGGTACATATGGTGATCCGGGGAGGCAAGGGCCGACGGTGATCCTATATGCTAGTCCTAACCAAATTACAGATTCCGGAACTCGCTAGGAGATTAGCGAGGGAAGGGGGGTTGAGCGCCTTTGGGGAACTCATGACACCCCTTTGGTCAATGATTGAGGTGGTCGGGTCTTGCTAACCCGTCCACCACCCGGAGGAAGAAGGTGTAAGTGTAATGCATGATTGAATGAATGATTGAATGAATGAATGAATAAATGAATGATTATGACTGAATGAATGATTGTGTGATCACTTATGAACGAATAAATGAATAAATGCACACACGAGGTGGAGGTTGGAAAATTCGCCCTCTCGCCGGGCTCACGTATTGACCTCATGATTGATTGAATGAGTGAATGAAATTTATCGTTATAATCCCTTTTGAGGATTTCTATTCACCCACTTGGGAAACTCTTTAAAAACCTCACTTGGGATTATAGCTTGCATGTGACTGTTTAAATACCGTCGTATATTATATCTATGCCCTATTTTTATACCCACCAGTCCCTTTTGGACTGAACCCGTTTGGTTTTCAGTTGTGTTGTGCAGGTGTCAAGGGAGCTAGGCGGGAATTCGAGTCATAGGGCTTGCATTCGTTTTTAGCTCTTGTATTTTGGTCTTACACTTACATATTACACTTTGATCATTATATATGAATTTTAATGGAGCGTACATGTTTTGAGCCTTGATGGCATTGGATGATGCTATGATTTGTTTTTGGAGCTTTGATGCCGTGGTATACATATATGTATCTGATCAGTTATTGTTTCCGCTTTAATGTTTCCTTTGAATTTTATGGTTTAAGGGTTAGCCCTCCTAGCATAGAATGTGTGTATGTCCCCGTTCGCCGTGATTTAGCTCGGGTATGGATCGTCCATTTCATATTCGGGTCGGGCCTCGGTGCGGGGGATGTGGTACCTCGCGCTCGGGTGCTACAGTTCTGTGACTGTGGGCGAGGATATCATTGTTCCTTTCACCGCTGGTGAATTCTGTATAGTTAATGGGTTGCGACATTATGGTTTGAATGTTGATTTACACTCGAAGCTACCATCATCGACACTTGAAGAATTTTTTGGTAACGATCCAAAGAGGTGTAAGAAGGATAACATTGCAGCCATTATGACGGAGTTGGTCCAGAGTATAAATAAGGATGATGTGGAAGATTTTTGCCAGATGTATCTACTATTTATATTCATGACATTACTGTTCCCTCTGAGCTCATTAACTATTCCTAGAGGACTTTTTTGCTATGTGGATAACCTGTCTTGCATTGGAGAGTTTGCCTAGGGTGTGGCTGCTTATAGGTTTTTGGTGGGAGCCATCAGGCACCATATGACCAATAATTCGGTCTACGTCAACAATTTCGTGGCTGGTTTGATGGTATTCAAAATTATAGTATATGTTGTTGTCTATTATGTGTATAGGTGTGTTAAAGTATTGAATATGTATTATGTTTAATGAAACAGGTTTGGTTTTACGAGCATTTTCCTACGTATGGTTGTCCTACCTCGTTGCGAGCATTTTCTCGATTTTTTAGATGGCAATCACAAGAAACCAATTTGCCCAGCAACCTTGAAAGAGCCAATGAAGTACTGGATGGCATTGAGATGATTGAGGTAAGTCATTTAACATTTTCACTTAATTATTTAGTTTGCGTATATTACTAACATTATTTATTTCCTTCGAAGCTTGTGGACATTATTGCAACTCAATCGAGGAAGTTGTAATTGCTTGAACCTCCCACCTCAAACAATAATGGTGAACAGGGGACTATATCTTTGCTGAGGGAAATTGTTGAGAATCAAAGAAGAGAGTTAAAGTTGTTGAGAAAATTGGTAAAGAAGGGGGTAGATGTTGGGGATTCTGAAGATGAAGAGAGTACCGCAGAGGAGAATAAAGAAGAAGAAGAAGAAGAAGGGCATGTTGAAGACAGTGAGGATAACGTGACTATCGGCGTGGAGAGTGAACTGGAGAGTGAGAGTGATGTGCTGAATGTTGAAAAGGTTAAAGAGGAAAAAGATAGTGAGAATGAAAGTCATGAAAAGGCTACGGATAGAGATGGTGGGGGTGGAAAGTTAACAGGAGGTTGAGAACCATGGAAAGGTTGAAGATGGGAATGAGAGTGACAAGGTTGAGCAAAGTGAGAAGAATGAGGAGAGGGGAGATAAAGATGTTGTTGTTATATTGACTGTTATGCAAGAGAAAGTGGTGGAGAAGGATGTGGAGGAAAAAAAAGAGAAGGCTACAGATGCTTTGGAGATTGGAGAGACTGTTGGGGAGCAGAATTTGCATGAGGAGGTTGGGGAGCTGAATTTGAATGAGGATAAAGAAGAGAAGATGCTTTAGGTTTTCAGGTTGTTAAGGATTATGCCAGTGGATCCGAATCGAACAGTGGGCGTGATAAAATCGGAATGAAGAAAGTCGAGGACACCATTAGCTCCATTGTTGCTGATGTCAGAGAGAGGGACAATAGGAGAAAGAAAAGAAAAGACCCCGACTTCATTACACCTCCTTCATCCACGGTCCCGAAGACGAAGAAGAAAGTAAGATGTCAGATTTCAGTTAATTATAATTATTGTATGTTATTTGATAATATCATAATCTTTAACTTTATATTCTTGCGTTGTGAAGGTGAAAACTCTTATGGATGACTGCATTGATTATGTTGGGAGGTTAGACTACCCAGGAAGAGATGAGCTGACTACAGATGAGCCAGAAATCATCGATGGATTCATCCGGGGTGATGATAAGGAGGTTGTGGATGTTGTTTACCGTGGGGATGAAGTTGAAGTCTTCGACGCTGACATATACCGACTACTTTGGGGCCTCGAGATGAGGCAAAGTGTATTTGAGAGTTATATTGAAATTTTGAACAGCACGATGAACTCGACAAAAATTTGGGGCATGTCAGCCCACGTGACAACCGAGATATTGAAGGGCGTGTGAGGGCAAAAAGTTCATGAAACGTTCAAAGAAGATATTACAGCGTGCGGATCTGGAAGAGCTTGGTGGGTTCCTCGATGTTGGTGTCGTGAAGTGTAGCACCCCAACCTGAAAGGCGCCACATCCCCCGCACTATGCCCGATCCACACATGAAATAGAAAATCCATACATGAACCCAGCTCACAGCTAACGGGGACTCACTCACTCATAAGGCTCGGCGAGAACTAGACCCTCACAACCAAATCATAACGAACAAAGATAAATGACAAATGCGGAAGCATAACATACAATCTAGTACCAATTCAAGCAAAATAACGGGTTCAACTAGCACAATGACCTATTCCCGAAAATTCATACATAAACATAGTTTCATAATCATAATCATAGTCACAACATTTATCTATTCTTGTAAAATCGATCTAGTTATAAAATGCATATGAAGTGACCCAGACTTAACTAATAGACTTAACAGACTCAACTTCCCTCCTAGCACTCCAAACCTGCAAAGAAACTGAAAACAAATCGGGTTCAGTCTATAGAAGACTGGTGGGTATAAAACAGGGCATAATTATTATATAAGACAGTATTTAAACATTCACATGCAAACTATAACGCCAAATGAGGTTTTTAGAACATTCCCCAAATGGGTGAAATAAAGAAATTATCAAAAGAGATTATATCAACCAATTTTCATTAGGTCTTTTGTGGCCCGGCAAGTGGGCGTGCATTATCTCCAACCATCACCTTGTTTAATTCATTAAACATTCTTTCTTTCTTTCTTTCATGCATTACAGTCTTTCGTGCTCATTCATGATCATTTACACCTTCTTCCTCCGGGTTGGTGGACAGGTTAGCAAGACCCGGCCACCTCCTTCATTGACCAAAAGGGGTTACATGACTCCCCAGATGGCACTCAGTGTCCATTCCTCGCTAACTCCTAACGAGGTCCGGTTACGCCGTTTATTGGTTGGAACTAGTGTGAGGGATCACCGTCGGCCCATGCCTCCCCGGATAGCCACTCACATCAAGTCCCTGGGCATAATTCAGTGCATTCTTTTATTCATTCTCGCCAAAATATTTGGTAGGGTTCATAAAATAAAGGTTTTACGTTGCAATCATTTACTCTTAAAACGACTCTATATACATATAATAAATTTTGGCCGAAATCTTTACACCTTGGAGGTATATAGGGTCATTTATCTAAATAGTAGAGAAACCCACCTATACACCTCTTACTGAACAATACCAAGAAGAAAAGGAGACTCGAAAGTGTCCTATGAACTCGGTATCTCCGCCCTGGAGAAAACTGTACAAAGGACAATGTAACGTGCTCGTGAGACTCAAGACTCCAAATGAACCATATAAGACGTTCGGCAATGTAATGATCATGATATGAATGCATAAAAGATGATATTATGTAATGAACACGTTCATGTGCACAATTAATAACTTAAAGACATATACACTATTATTCCATTCCTTACAAGAAACGTTTGAATCCGTTCAAGTTCATAATTTCATATTTCATACCAAATCAATCCAAGGAATTCAATTAACGATCATATCACGTACTATATCACGTTTACAATTAGAGAATAGATAAATAAATACATTCAAATCAAGATCAGAAATTAGATATGAACATGGAATAGGTAACAATTTAATTTTCATAATTCAATTAAATCAACAACACTTAAGATATATATCAATATATATATATAGAATATACATAAATACCTTTATATATATATATTTACATGCACATGCATGCATGTATTAACAACACTACATTATATATACTATACATATATATACGTGAACACATGCATACATATTTATATAATATAACACATTCATGCATTAATACTCAAAAACCATGCACAAAATAATTAACATGCATGCAAATATGGTTATACATGCACACACTACATGCATTAAAATATAATCCATGCACAAATAATAGCAGCAACACACAGCAGTGTGTCAAACCAATCTCCCCGCCCGAGGAGATTTTGCTCTCAAAAGTCCCCGGCCGGGGACATTCACGCAGGAGGTTTCTGCACCAAGGCTCCCCGGCCGGGTACTTTCATGCCCAAAATCTCCCCGGCCGAGGAGATGCAACACAATCGCGAAGCAGCAGTTCAAAACGAAACTTTCCCCATTTTAAATGCAAGAATAACGCAGCAGCAGACATCAACCAATAAGGTAAAAATTCAGCAACAAAACAGGCCATGAAATCCCACAACAAAACTGAAACTGACAACAACTTAGCAAGGAAGAAAGCAGCAACTGACAGTAGCATCTCACAGCAAAACAGGGTACAAACGGAAGGAAAACAGGGCAGAAACTCACACACACAATCAACCATCAATCCAGCAACAACAAGGTGAAAATAAGGCAGCAGATGACAGCAAAAATGGTCCCAAAATGCAGCAACAGTAGTTCAATACGTGAGGGAGAAGAAGAAGATCATTTCATGCAATTTCTTAACAAGTTCATTAATGGTAACTCATTTAATAGCCAACTACCACAAAATACATGATCATAAATGAAATAAGGGAGTTAAGATGATCACTTTCAAGCTTTAAATCAACTAAAAGCATCAAGGAATGCATGAGATCAAGAATTTATGTTAAAACCTAACTATTCACTCATGTCTTCAAATCTCCATGGATTCAAGCTCAAAATTAGGGATGTATGGTTCAAAATGATCATAAATGAATGTATATTACAACCCTAACCTTACCTTGTGGATTGGATGAAGTTTGGAAGAGATTTGAGCCTTGAATCTCCAAGTATGGCAAGGGTTAGGGGAATGGAACTGGAGCAGGGGTTTTGGCTGATATTTTCTCTAAGTGAGGAGTGTGGTTCGGTTAGGAAAGGGCATGAGGTGATAGTGGGTGTAACTGGGGTTCCATAGCCTCCAACCATGGTTAATTTGGTCAAGGTTTGAGGGAGTTATGGTCATTTTAGTAAAGTGTGGCAGTTTTTGCATCCATTGCGGTTTTCGGTTGAATTTCGGGGTTTCAAATGGTCTTAGAAAAATATGAGGCTAAGTTCATTAAACTCAAGTTTTTGTTACGAGTTCAACGAAGTTGACGGAACTCGATTCCAAGTTCCCGAGTTCAGGATATCACATACGGAACCAAGGGTGCGCTAATTGCTCGTTAGCCCCCGATTTGGATTCCAAGAACAAAATAAATTCAAAACTAATGCAAATGAACCCGAAAACATGAAACGAACATATTTACACATTCCTAACGCATATATCTCCAACATATTAAATTTTCACGAAATTTTGATATCAAATCATATAAGAACGAAACGCCTTTATAACACTCATGAGCAATGCATAAACAAATTCATAATATTCCATAAAATATAACAAAATTTAAATTCATTATTAAAATGAAACAAAGTGCACGAAATTAATATACATTTAATATAAATAAACTTAAGATATAATTGTCAACGAATTAACATAAATTTAATATTAATTAACTTAAGATATGATTAATTAACATTTTAACATTTAAGATATAAAATTAAATATACAAAACACTTATAAATAATTTAATTGCGCAATTAGTATACACATACGTCATACTTGTACAAATGAAAAATCGGGGCGTTACATGAAGAGTGTGCGTTCGTTGCTTAAGCGTCTGAATCTCGATGTGTTGGGAGGTTATCGTTACATCATTTTCCCATTGAACACATATGGTTGTCCTCGATACTGAAACAAAGGTATTCAAACGCTTGAACTCTATGTTATCTGCCATGGCAACTGGGCAGGTGAAATCATGGGCGAAATTCATCCGGATGTACCTGTTTCATACACATAAGTATGAGATCCCGTATGACGGCGTTGAAGGTCAGGTGTGTCCCTCGCAAGGTGCTGTCAGCCTTGATTGTGGTGCCTTTTTCTGCCTTTTTACCGAATGTTTTGCTAGGGATGATCCTACCTTTTGGACTGAATCATTGAATGTGAAGATGTTGTACTACCGGGCTCATTTGGCTGCTAAGATATTGAATGCAGGAAAAATGATGGTTTGATTTGTGTAGGAAACATTTGGTCTGTTGTTGGATAATTTGTATTTTTTTTTTTTTTTTGGTATGTTGTTGTGATGTGCTGTAATTTTTTGAGGTGTGCCCTTTAACATTATGTTGTCTGCTGCTTAGGGATATGTAAGTGGTATTGGTTCAAATTATGGATATTATGATGTATGAAATTATCTTAACTTCGTATATAAAGGGTCGAATGATGTATCTAATTGCCCATATGTGGTATAAATTCATGAAAAGTATCAGGTATAAATTTAGCAATATGTGGTATATAAAGGTCCAAATGATGTATCTAATTGCTCATATGTGGTATAAATTCATGAAAAATATCAGGTACGAATTTGTTCACCCCCCATAAGCTGGAATGACACACAGTTCAGACCTATTATTGATCATTTTCTGTAGAATAAGATGACATAATAACATTTTTGGTAGTATAAGATCACATATCAGCATTTGTGTATCAATTGGTACATTGTCACACAACATATATGTTCCATTAGTATGTATCATTTGGTATAATGTCCCTAAATCTTCAATTAATCAATCTCATTTAGTATATTGATGACATAATAACGTATTATAGTATCACACAGCATATCATTTGTACTAATTCAGTATTTATACGTATCCTTTGTTGCAATGACAACAATTTCATCAGGTAGTATAAAACGGGCGAAATATGGTATATAAAGGGCCAAATGATGTATCTAATTGCCCGTATGTGGTATAAATTCATAAAAAGTATCAGGTACGTAAAGGGCCAAATGATGTATCTAATTGCCCATATGTGGTATAAATTCATGAAAAGTATCAGGTACGAATTTAGCAATATGTGGTATATAAAGGTCCAAATGATGTATCTAATTGCCCATATGTGGTATAAATTCAGGAAAAGTATCAGGTACGAATTTTATCAATATGTGGTATATAAAGGGTCAAATAATGTATCTAATTGCCCATATGTGATATAAATTCAGGAAAAGTATCAAGTACGAAAAAACCATAATGCCAAGCCAACTAAGACCAGTCAGCACAAATTAAGGAAAAAAGTATGCAATATATATATATATAACAAACACCATTCCAGTCCAACAAACTAAGTTACATAGATTAATCATAAAGTACACAAACTGATACATTTTGCAAGACATGTAAATTTACGATTCAAGGGGCCGTGTGCAGCTACGACGATTATGGCACTTTTGCTTGCACTGTGAACAAGTAAAATCTCTTGTGACAACTTGGATGGTATTCTCTTTTGTTTTCTACGTCCTGGTTGAACTCTAACATCAGGTGGAAAAACAAATTGGTCCATCTCATTATCCAACACAACCATCTCTTCACCTGTTGGTATGGGGTAGATTGGCAACCTGTACGCTTCTCTATACATAGCAACAAAATAAGCTTCGTCACAAAAGTGGTACAACGACAGTCCCTTGTCCTCAATACAAGCACAAGCATGTTTACATGCAATTCTAAGTACCTGCCACTGCTTACAAGTACATGTTCTAGTTTCCAAATTCATGGCATAAGTTGACTTACCCTTGACAACTTCAAACAGAAATGGGCTTGATCGATTTAGGGTCATTTTGCGACCCTCACCATAATTCTGCTTCAGCAACTCCTCTGGTTGATGACATAAAAGATCGATGTTGTATTTTTCTCCAAGATCGCGTCTTTCCTTCATCATGGTCATTATTTGTATCCGTATCTGATCAACCATACCTAACATCGGAAGAAACCTTACATTACTCACCCACGAGTTCCAAGACTCAGCAACAATGTTATTTATGACACCAAAACGTTCACCCGAAAAGAGACAGTTTGCCCAATTTTGCGGCTCTGATTGTAAAATGAATTCTTGTGCGCGCGGCATTGCTTTCACAATCTCATCTACATATTTCTGATATTCAATAAACGAAGTAGTATATGCGGCTTTCTGAAACATTGCTTCCCAATGTTTTTTGTTCCGGTAAGGATCAAATCTGAGAATCTACATAGGAAAAAAAATAAAATAATACATAAGAAAGAATAAAATATGAAACCCCATACCTGAGTCTGTAAATAGTGTTCAAGAAGTACTTCATATGTACAATTAGCTACTTGGTTTTAACATATCACTAACTGAATTAAATATGAAGCTGCATACCTGAGTCCGAAAATTGTCCACCAAATGCCTCAGGCAATACGCATGGTTGCTACCAGGAAACACCGTCGGGATAGCCTTCCGTAAACCTGAATGTCTATCAGAAAAAAACGTATATGGTCTGAAATCGATTAGGCCTCGTGTTTGACTCGCTAATGCTTCATACAGTTTCCTATAAAACCATTCCCAATTTGCATCATTTTCAGCACTCACAACCGCATATTCTAGGATGAACAAACCATCGTTGCCATCCTTCGATACAGCAGACAAAAGACAACCTTTGAAGTTATTCTTAATATGTGTCCCATCCAGAAAAACTAGCTTCCTACATCCTCTTGACCAACCAAACATGAATGAAAGCAAAGAAAAATTCTCGTAAATTTCTGAGTATTTATATCGACCTCATAATCGGCAAAACTCCCAGAATTTGTTTTTTTAATAGCCTCACAATACCATCTCACTCTATCATACGATACACCATCATATCCATAGATATCATACAAAGCTATTTCTTTACCCTTCCACACCCAATTGTAAGGAACATCAACCGAAAATTCCCTATGGAGGTTGGGTTTCATTTCTTTAGGAGAATACTTATGACAACTTCTGACCTTCTGTATCACAATGTTTGCAACCCAATTTTCATCAGCTCTAGGATGTCCCTTCTTTCGCAGAATACCCTCTCGACACGCCACTTACAAGTACTGTCAACACACACCACTATGATCTTCGAACTATCATTTTTAATGTACTTGAATGATCGATGTATAGCAACGAAGTAATTTTTCACTTTTACCCGAAAGTCAGCCGCATCTTTGAACACTTGTCCTACCCCATTTATGCACATACTCCATGAATTCAGGGAATTTGATTGCATAGCATCAGATTGATTAGTTAGTGTCATTCCCGCATCCTCCGCTCCATGCCTAACAAAGTTGACAAAGAAAACGTTGAAATAGAATAAAGCTGCAATAGAATATGAAGGACAAGAATTCATTATTGAATTACCTAAAGCTAGTCGATCCTATGTGCTCAATATCATCCCTATCAGTCGCCCTAAGGTCCGTGTATGTCAAATTGAACGTTCTATGAGGTTCAATCATATTATCAACATCCTCATCATTCAATAACCTAACTTCATGATCCTTGGCATGAGGAGCAGTGTATGACAATCTTAATTCGTTCAAATTTATCCCAGGCCAATAACTAGCAACAATGGTCTTTAATTTCATCAAATTGAAATCACCCCCAATTGAGAAAACATGCATTTCATGATTATAGCGAACACCACCCAGGAGACGCACAAGTGTGCTACAATCACCCTTTTCGTGTGAGCTAGACATCGCTAAATCCAAAACCTTGCTCAAAAAATTAAACAATGAAATTGAGCTAAGAAATAGTAAAAATTAACGAAATGACTGAAATTAACGAAATTACAGACGACGGGAGTGAAGACCCAGACTTGGAGTACGTCGGCGAGAGTTTTCGGAGCCAATTCACTGTCTTTCCCGTCGGAGTGAGCCTCTATTTGTGTCGTGCACGAAATGTAGTGCACCGGTAATGGTGGAATGTAATTGGAAGAACAAGTGAGAAAAAGATGGTTGCTTGCCGAAATACACCACCGTCACCGGCTGTGATGCACGGACACGACACGACACGGATACGACGACACGGATTTTTTCTTGAATTTCCCACGTAAGGAGTATCGGACACGAGTGTCGGACACGACACGACATGACACGACACGGCAAAATGGTATTTTTAGAAGTGTCCGTGCATCATAGGTCACCGGCGAATTGGGGAACCGACAGCAAAGTTGCACCAGGGAGTTGGGGAACGGATTTCTCCTCTTGCTTTCAGACAATAAGTTTGGGGGATGTGTTGGTTGGTTGGAGATGATAAATGGAGGGTAAGAACGTCATTTTAGGTGCTTGGGGAGGTGATCAAAATTATTAAATTCATCTAGGAGTAAGTGAGGAGAATTTTCAAACTAGGGAGCAAAGTAAAAATTTGGCAACGCCTAGGGAGTTAAAACAGACCGCCCCATATTTCTAGTCACACAAATTTCTCATATTTAAAAGTAATTATGTATAATATAAGTTTTGAATATGATAAAAATATTTTACTTTGGTCTATTTTGAGGTAAAAAGGAGTTATTAAAAACTAAAATACAATTATAGCGGTAGGGAAAGAAAGAAAAAATTATTTCTCTCATTATTTAAAATTTAGGTATAGAAAAATTAACTATCTACTTATTTAAATTTTAAAAAATAGGGCTGATTATGCATACCCGTTGTCAAGTCGGGGCATACCATCGACACGTTCTGAACTTACATGACCCTAACGCACAATCCATCGTCAAGTTGGGGCAATACCATCGACACGTTCTGAATTTACATTACCCTATTTAAACTATGAGCAAATTACATTTTTGGTCACATATGATTAGAACTTTTGTAATTTTAATCGAATGTTTTTAAAATTAGACACATTTATTCCCATTATTTTTAAAAAAAATTGCAATTCTTGTCTCATCCGTCAAATAAATTGATGAAAAATGTATTTTTTCCGTGCAGTGCAATTTGGGCAAAAAAATATTGTTCATTAAGTTGTTTTCTGCGGGGGGTTTGCTTATTAATACTCCATTTTAGTACCCTAAATCAACTTTGAAATATTACTCTGAATCACTCTCGTTAAGGCAATAGGTGTTAAAATGAGGTATTAATAAGCAAGCTCCCACAAAAAAATAACCTAATGAACGATAACTTTTTCTCCAATTTGCACTTAATAGCAAAATAATATATTTTTCATCGATTATTTGACGGATGGAACCAAAATTATAACTTTTTTAAAATAATGGGACTAAAATATATCTAATTTCAAAAAAATTGGACTAAAATTGCAAAAAGGCTAATCGTATAGGACCAAAAATGTGAAGCCAGATGCGTAACAGGATCAGTCCTGTAACGACCCGCTCATTCGATAAATAAGGTACGTCACCTTCCACCCTTTTTATGTGTTTAATTATGTGATTGGTGCGTCGTGTGGCCCACTTTTGAACTCTTTTAGAATTAGGGCCCTTTTTGTAATTTTCTTCTTTTAGGGGGGTTTTCCGGTCACTTCTCGTTCGGTAGAGATTTTGACTTCTTTGACCCCTCCTTTGTGTCCGGGGCATCGAGACGAGTCCGTAGACTCTAAGTTTGCCCAATTCTGACTTCGTTAGCCCGTTCTTCCGATCGTTTTTGAGTACGAGGATCCGAGATATATACTCGGGTTTCCTCGTTTTGCGTGCCAAAATCAGATCAGCAGCCTTCATCGTCTTCTCCAGCGATCCGACACTGTTCACACGCAGTGAAGGTGTGAAAACACACACTAGCTCGTTCTCCCTCGTTTCTCAACGGAATTCGACGAATTGATAGTGGAAATTTATCAGCTCGACGAGCCCGTCACAACCGTACCAGTTTCGTGGCCTGAAAGTGACCAGCGGCGGCACAGCGGTGGTCCGACGGTGGCGGGTTGCGCCACCTCCACGCCGGCGGCGTTCCGGCGACTCTCGCCGGCCAACAACCACCCTACCCTATGTTTTCGACCCTTCCCGTTCCATTTCCGACCTCCTTTTCGAGCGAATCGCGGCGTAGGTGGTGGTTCAGTGCGGTGACGCAGCGGCGGGACTTTGGAGTGGTGGTTCGGCCTCTTCCCGACCGGTTTTGGTGGTGGAGCCTTCACAAAAGATGCTTGGAATGACGAGACTTAGCGGATGGCATCAACGGCGTTCCGAGAACCGGCCGTTGGCGGCGGACCGGCGGTGAACCGGTGGTGAACCGGCGGGTCTGAACCGGTTACTGTTCCAGCGGTTTTTCTGGCGGTTTGACTTGGGGCTTTTGTAGGGCTCGTTACAAGCTTTCCAACGGTATACCCGGATTTCATTTTGGTTTTTCGGTTTACGTTTAATTTCAGTTTTCGTCATTGGGATTTGATTCGGTTTTTCGTCAACGAAGTCCGGCGTGTTTGGCATTTTCTGAAATTGATTGAGGGCTTTTGTTGAGCAGGCCGAGACGCACGTTTCTGTCCTTCCGGGGATTTTTACGACCACCGGAGACGGTGTTCCGGTGGCGGCCAGTGACTGTTCGGCCGGCTAGGGTAGCGGCATTCCGGTGACTTTCGGACAGAAAGTCCCTTTCGTTGTGGTGAGTCCAACGCCACTTTCCGTTCGTCAATCGGATGCCCGGTTGATTTGTTGTGATTTATTTTGTGTATTTCTATTTAATTGAAATTAATTGTTTTAATTGCAATAAATTGTCAATTGCTTGATTTGTGGATCAATATGAATTCCAATGTGTACGAAAGCATGTATTAAATGATCTATGATATATGTTGATGCTTTGATTTGCAATTTGAACTCCGATATGCCGTATTTGAGCTATTTGTCTAACTTGTAGGGGTGTTTGTGTAATTTTGTAAACAATATGAATATTGTTTGATTTAATTAGTTAACCTTGTAATTGAATCCCTTAGTGATACCTGATTTGGCTATGGCATGTGTGAATTATATAGAATTGATATAGTTGGAATTGATATGCGACTTTGTGAGATTTAAGTGATTTGAATGACTTTATTTTGTCTAATTATTAATTGTAAACTGGATATATTTGAGTTATAAATGTTATATAAAGTTCATGACTTGATTGCAAGGAATTATGAAAGATATGAAATGATTGGGCTTGAAACCCTCATGTTTGGAATGTACTTGAACGAATTACTTGATTGTGTAACTCCATAACATCATTTTACTTCTTATACATCTCATATCATGTGTTTAGCATTGTCGTGCGTCTATGTGGTTTCATATTGAGTCACTTCTCACCAGTACACATTGTTCCTTCTCTTGTACAGTTTGTTTCCAGGGCGGAGACTTCCAAATTGAATAGGCACCCGTATTGCTCTTGTTTCTTATCTCGTGGTATTCCAGGTGAGGGTGTTTTCGTTCTAGTTACATATCAAACCCTATAACCCTTATGTGAAAAGTTTTGGCCAAAACCTTATGGTTATATATATGTTACTTTTAAAAGGGAAGTTATCGAGTAAATCCTGATTGATCGAGTGAATTATTAATCGAGTAAATACTGATTAATCGAGTAAATATTGATCGAGTAAACCCTTTTCAAATGGATATGGTATGATTCTTATGAATTAAATGTTTTGGCGAGAAAAGAATGATTGATTGATTGATTGCACTGATTGGGGCCCAGGGGCTTGGTGTGAGTGGGGACCCGAGGAGGCAAGGGCTGACGGTAAACCCTCACACTAGTCCCACTATTGAACAGCGGTACCGGACCTCGTCAGGAGATTGGCGGGGAAAGGGAGCTGAGTGCCATCTGGGGAGTCATGTAACCCCTTTTGGCCAATGATTGGGTGGTCGGGCCTTGCAAACCCACCACCAACCCGGAGGAAGAAGGTTGGAACTTATTTATGATTGAAAATGATTGACTGATTGATTGATTGATTATTGATTGATAAGCACTGTGCGGGAAGGCCGGGCATCGGATTGCCCAAACAATATATTTAGGACATGGCATGTGATCTGAGTGTATTATGATATATTGCATGATCACCTATTTAATGTATTAATGATAATTGTCGTACACGGTCGGAGTTTGGTTGGAGATTGTGCACGCTCACTCGCCGAGCCTTATTGATTGAGTATGATTTATGAACTTAATGAATTTAATATGAATAGTCGTAAAGTCTGAGCATTGCTTACTTAATTTCTAGCCCTTCGAGGGAACTAACTTTAAATAAAACCTTGCTCGGGATTTATGACTTGCATGTGCATGTTTCTATATTATATGTATCGCTCCTGCTCACTCAGTCTTCTAGAGACTGACCCCTCTTTCCCCCTTTTTCCAGTTTCTTTTGCAGGTGTTGGTTACTAGGCGGAGTTAGAGTGTCGAGTCTTTGTTCTAGTCTCACTCATTTACACTCACTGCATATTATATTGTCTTTAAATACTGTATTGATTAATTATTGATTTATTATTGATGGCCGGTGTGCCTTATTGAATTGATATTGATTCGGGACAGGTTAGGACAGGTGTACTGATTAGTGGAACCCGTATTTATATTCGTATTGGATTTCATTTATTTCCTGAATGATTTCCTTGCTTCCGCATTTTGGGTTTTGTTGATGGTTCCAGGGTTAGCTTCCGACTAGTCAGGACTGTACTTTTGATTGTCACCCGTTCGCTGTGAGTCCGATTCATGTGTGGACTGCCTATTTCATATGTGGATTAGACTCATAGTGCGGGGGATGTGGTGCCTATCGTCCCGGGTGCTACAAGTCCCATACCCAGATATTGTCCGCTTTGGTGCCCTTAATTGAAACACCCTCATGGTTTTGTTCCTAAGCAGTGGTGTAGCCCAGGGGTGGATCCAGGATTTTTTATCAGCCGGGACTGAAAATTCCTAAGTCTCAATATATTAAAATAATAATAATAACTTGACACTACAATTCATAGATTATAATTGTTTTCGACGATTCGTATTCCCTTCAATTTGCTCCCACCATTTTTCTCAAACTAAAGTTTTCACGTACAGATACTAATATGGTCCTTATTTTAAAAAATAAATAAATAAAATTTATTACGGGATTATAATATCCACTATCGAGAGTAGTAATTAATTCTTTTGGTAAATTATAGGTAAGTTAAAAATATAAACAGTTAAATAAAAAAAACCATTAAGTCTTTATATTCGAAATTAAGATTTGAATTCACAACATTTTATAAAAATAATATGCATTGAAAATTAGAGTTTTTTGTGATATTAATTTGACAAAATTAGGTTTTGATTAGAATTAACGACGTGATATGATTTTTTGAAACTATTAAGTCTTTTATATTCCAAATTAAGATTCGAATTCACAATATTTTATTAAAATAATATGTATTGAAAAATAGAGCTTTTTATGATATTAATTTGACAAAATTAGGTTTTAGTTAGAATTACCGACATGATATGATATTTTCATCTCTCTAATATTATATGATACATTATCTATATAATAAGATACATACACTAATTTTTATTTGCATAAAAACATAATACAATTGATTTTTTCATAAAATGATCGGCGCATCATAACAAAGTTTTCAGATTTTTAATTATTTTCATATTGGAAACTTGAATTATATCTAATATAATACATATACATATAACATTTATTATATATAATAGCTAGTAAATTTTATACTTTTAAAAAATATTAATTATTTATTTTCAATAATAAATATTTATATTTTAAAAATTATTCTTTTTTGGGGGGGGGGGGGGGGGGGGGGGGGGGGGGGGGGCTTGCCTTAACCCACTCACTGAAAACTCGTGTGGGAGGAAAAGTTTCCACCACAACTTATAAGGAGGGTTTCGTTCTCCTTCCCAACCGATGTGACATCCACCCCCCTTAGGAGGGACCAACGTCCTTGTTGGCACACCAATTTTCAGGCATCGACTCTGATACCAACTGTGAAGCCAGATGCATAACAGGATCGGTCTCGTACCCAGATATGGTCAGCTTTGGCCCTTAATCGAAACACTCTCACGCTTTTGTTCCTGAGCAATGGTGTAGCTCACTCACTCAAAACACATTTGGGAGAAAAGGTTCCCACCACACCTTATAAGGAGGACTTCATTCTCCTTTCCAACCGATGTAGGACATTATAAAAAATATAATTTGCTCTTAAACTATTAATCGATGTTAGCTTCGCCCTTAGGAATACACGGCATACATACCACCAGAATTTACCCGATCCTATTTAGACTTTTGACCGTTGCAGACACTATTAGCTAAAATTTATAACAATTAACTATAAAATTGATTTTATAGTTGTAACATACAAATTTTAAGGTGATATACTACCCCTAGTTTAATTTTGTACCAAATCAAAATTGTATATATTAAGGAAAACAACCAAATATAATTTTAACCATTGATATGTGTATTCAAACTTTAAAGTTCCACAAATATAAAATAAAAATTAACTGAAGAATAATTCAATCAAAATAGCATTGTCCCAATGCAGGCAAGAATAAAAACTCAGTCTTTACTCTCTTCATAGCAAGAATTAGTACACAAAAAAGCAAGCCATATCTGATGCAAATAACATTTCATGCTATCACAAAACTGGTAAAAATCATCAATAATCATGTTGTTACAGGTAGAACTGAACTAGAAACATTTGAACTCAAACATAATGCTTGACTTGTCCTGGCCAGATAAACTAAAACCTTCTTGTTTTTCAATCTATAGCATAAACAATTTCAGAAAAATAACAATAAAGGATGAGTCTCTCCCCAAAGTGACAGCAATCTCACCGAATCTGTAGAGATTTTGACGCCAATCAGGATTGCGGAAGCTAGTAAAGGGGAACACCTCCACCAGAATACTCAACATCCTAAATAAACCAAAAATGGAGGAGAAAACAGTAAGAGTATTGATATAGCAAGAACGTGATCATTTCAAAGTTCAAACAAAGATATGTTTCGTTAAGAACTTAGATTGTTGTTTTTGATCAATCTGAACGACAAACCTGTGGGGGAGGTAAGGAAGAAACCCAATCTGATACATGAGTCGGAAGAAGGCCTAATGTGTTAAGCTGTCAACCAATAAGATACATATAAGAATTTGCTAACCTTTTCTCTACAGCTTCAAAATGCTGTGTAGGGATTTGTAACTATATTTTTCTAGGTTAGGGAACTAACCTTCCAGACACCGAGTCCTAGGCCGACCAGATTAAGAGCGATAAATACTAATTTTGGTGCTAATAGATCCACTTTATTGTCCTTGTATGGCTCAAAAACTACAAAACAAGAATAAAAGTTGAAGCAAATGGTGCAGGCATATTTAGTTCAATAACCTTCACAACAGTCATACATATTTAAAACAGGCAAGTATGGAATATGGAATAATAAGATTGTTCTTACCTTTTCCAACCCCTCGAAGAGCATTAATGGGCTGCAAAAGAGCTGAAAACGTTATACCAATGCTAAATAGATGAACTGTGCTTCCAGCCATCCACATCATGAAGCCCATCATAAACAAGTTCTTGAAAGGTGCCCGTGCCACTTCCCATGCTTTCTGTTCGTGCAAATAAATATTCTAGTTACAATGAAGATTAAACTTCACGAATTGATTTAAAAAAAGCATGATTCAAACAGAAATGGGGAAATATAGAAATAGTACCAAGGACTCAAAAGTCGAGCAGGATTCGACAAAGGAGTCAAGGTATAAAAGCAATACTTATATGTGTCATTCATGTATCCGGAACTAAAATACCAGCCACAAAAACAATTACAGGAAAACTTGATATGCAAGGACAAAACATCCATTCTCTTCTTCGAAAGCACTAATGCTATGTTCAAAACATAGGGTACTATTATTTGAAGCGAATACTCAAAAATTCCATCTTGCCCTCCTTACGAAAATTCAAGAACCAAACATAGTGCAAGGAAACTGCAGAGATTTGAAAACAGAACTGTTCAAAATTTGTTCTGTGTAAATCTGAAAAAGGAAGAATTGAGTCATTTATCACCTTCCTTGCATCTCTGAGAAAGTACTTAAAAAGAACAGAAAAAGTTTTTAAAATCAAGTTTTACAGATTCACGAACTGAATCTCAGTCCATGATTAGAAGAAATCAAACCCTTTTTTCCGAATCAATCCATAATTTCTGCTAGAACCAATCAATCCAGGACGCACCAAGCATCCTCCTTTCAACCCAATCAATCAAAAACACTTCAATTTCAGCTAAAACCAATCCACAATCCACAACACATCCTAGCATCCTTCGAACCCAATAAAACACCCAAATTAAATCCCCGAAAAACCCACGAATCTCACCTGAGCTTTCCAATTAGCTTCCGCATCCTTTTTCTGCTTACTCACAGCCGAATCATCCTTGACAACAAAAATTCATCCACAAGATCAATTCAGCCCTAAAATCCAAAAACCCATCAAATCAGAACCCCAACAATCCCAACAATACCTGTTCTTGAGAAGCTCGAGTGAACCCCGGCGGATCAGGAATATCCCGAGATGAATGCGACGTCGAATTGTCCGTGAAATCGACGGCCCATCGGCGGCCCGAACCCATCACAGCTTTACCCTTATCCATACTTAATTCTCCAATTCTGGACTTCGAAATTAACGAAATCTCACACAGTGGAGAGTGTTTGTGTGTGTGTGTATGGATTATGTATGTATAATCCCCGCCGGCTGTGGGGTGGATGTAGAGAGAAGTTGGGTTCTGAGTGGAAGACTTTTTGCCAATAGGGGCTGTTTGGCTGTGCGTAAATATGAAAAATCAGCTTCTGTGTTCTTTTTATTTTCCTAAAATAGAAGTGAGTTTGCTTATACTCCAATCCACCAAAATTGGAGAAAATTATTTCAGCTTTTAACTTGTACAATTTCTAGTTAATTATAACTAACCAAACTTTTAGGTTGATAGGCGGATCGAGATTGATTCAAATAATTAAAAGGGTCTTTTTATACAATAATAATTCGGGTTCGAATCTCTTTAATTATTGGAGGGTGTGTGTGGAAAATATATATATATATATATATATATATATATATATATATATATATATGTTTAATATGAGTTCCATTGTAGTTTGATTCAATTAGAGTTCGTTCGAATTCGACTGAATTAATAAAAATTGAAAACAAAAAAGCAAATTATATTTTTTGTCCCATAGGATTGGGCGATTTGCAATTTTGGTCCTATTCTTTCAGAATTTGATAATTTTGGTCCCGTAGGTTTCAATTTGTGACAATTTTAGTTCCACAGTCAAAAAATGGATGGAAAAATCAATTTTGCCGTTAAGTCTGATTTTGGGGGGAAATTCATTGTTCATGGCGCTATGAATTGGCGGGAAATTGGCTACTTATACTCTATTCCAAACCCACACATTGCAGACTCATTTTTTTTGCAAATTTGCTCTTATTTTCTTGAAAATGAATCCTTCTTCTTCTTCTTTCAATGGCCAAAGGTTGATGTGTGATTGTGGAAGTCCACCTCAGATTGTGACATCGTGGAGCAACGACAATCCCAGAAGAAGGTTTGCAATTTGTGCGAGTGGCGGATTCCGGTTGTGGGTGTGGGTCAACCCGGAGGTGGGGTATCGCGCGAAGGCAATCATTCTCGGGCTGCTTAAAAAAATCAATATTGGGGTGGTACAAATCGTGGTATTAGAAGCTGAGCTCAAAAGGACTAAAATGGCAAGGAACATTCTGGCAATTATCTTGGCAATTTCATGGATCCCTTTTCTTCTTGGGATCCGTTTTTAGAACATTGTAAAAGGTTTTTAACCTAATTTTCAGTCCGTAATGGACATTCGGATGTATGCTCATGTAATTTTCAATCAATGAAATGAAAGCTTAGTTTAAGACAAACTCCTGAAATATCATAAATATTGAAGCATTATACACACTTAGCAGACCTGCATTATAGCAGACCAAAGACCCAAAAACAAGGATTACAAACTACATTACTACCATTGCAACATAGCAGAACAAAGACAAAAACCCTGCTGTATAGTACATAACAACAGCTCCAAAACAAGACAACCCTTGTTCATTTCAAAAATATACTAATGTTCTTACATAACAGCAGCTCCAAAATATGAACATCCCTAACAATCCCTTAAACCTAACAATCTTTTTCTTCTTGTTCTTTGAATTATTTTCTCTTAAAGTAGATGTAAGAGCAACTCTTAGATTTGGCATGGTAACAAATGATCTGCCTCCCCTTTGTAGCACTGAAACCGTGTTATCTTCCTCTCCATTTTGTGTAGCCCCGGGTGGATTGAACACCCTTTTTCTTGTCTGCAATAGACCCAATTAACACTTATGACAATTATATTTAACACATAACACACAAAACTGGATAAATAACTGAACTTACAATCATTTTGGAGGATGTTGGAGCTTGTTATTGCTGACTCTGTGGTAGATCAAGCTATGTTACTTGACTGCTCTGAGAATCCATTAACTATGCTTGATTTGATGATTCTCCTTTCTTCAATTTGCAGTTTCTTTGATTGTGGCCTTCTCCTCCACATTTCTTGCAATGCACATGGTATTTCTGCCTTGGAATAGAGATCATTCTCTTCTTCTTCTTCTTGTTTGCTTTGTCTTTCTTTTTGCTTTGGGCCTCATCTTGATCCATCCTTCTAGCTCTTTTTGGCCTCCGTTTCCTTCCAAAATTTGGTGGAAGGGGTGGAATGTAGCCAGTTTGTTCCCACAGATCAGGCCCATCCATAGTTATCAAAGCATATTGATACACCCGGCTATAGCTTTCAACAGTATGCCATTCACTTACAAAATCCTCAGGGTCTAAACCCTGGGCCATGATTGCAGACATTCCATGCTTACATGGAATGCAACATAACTGTCATTTCCTATAACTGCATGTCTTAAGACTCAAATCCACACTATGCCTACTACCATCATAACACTCTAATTCATACAACCAGTCATTGCTCTTTATAGGAATCCAGTGATTAGCCCTATTCTTCCTTTTCTCTACCAGTTTTCTGATTTTTGGTGGCACTATCTTGCCCTCCCATTTTCTCTCACATGTATCTCTACACTCCTGTAATTTTTCCATCATAAACTTTCTAATCCATTCCAACATTGTAATTATTGGCATCTCCCTAGCTTCAAGTATACATCAATTAAAAGATTCACAAACATTGTTCAACAACAAGTCACACTTGGTGAAAGTGTCAAAAGATGACCTGGACCATTGGGAAGAGGGCTTGTCTGCAAACCAATCCAAACATGCAGGGTTCAAATCTGCAATCTCTTACATCCTCAACCTGAATTCTGTTGATGTGGATGCCCTAGCAGCCTTCCATAAAGCCAACTTGTAAGCAAGACCCTTGCAACCTGTGAACAGAAACACAGAATGCAAATTAATATGATAGTATTGAACAGAAACAAAAAATGAGTAATGTATTATAAAAAATAGACCTGCAGTCCTCATGTTGTCATGTAGGTGTCTCACACAGAACCTCTTATGCGCATTTGGGAAGGCTTGATCAAGTGCTGGAATCAAGCCTTTTTGTTTGTCTGGTATGAAGGTGAATGTGTCATCTCTTATTATTTCCATGTCTTCTTGCAACAATGTAAGAAACCAAACCCATGTATCCTTGTTCTCACTGCCTACCACTGCCCAAGATATGGGGAATAGATTATTGCTAGGATCAATTGAGACTGCAGTCAGTAAAATACCCCCATGTGGTCCCTTTAAATGACAGCCATCAACTCCAACAATATACCTACACCCACAAAAACCCCTTCTTAAGTACCTCAAAGCATATGTAAAATTTTTCAAACTTCTTTGCACCTTCCACATCGTCAGTTAATTTCATTATCACAATAGATCCAGGGTTTCTTGACCTTAAAGCATGAGAATAATCCCAAAGTTTTGAGTATTGGTCATCTACATTGTTGTCAATCACAGTCATTGCTTTCCTTTTAGCCCTATATGCTTGAGGTTTGGAAATATTGACACCCAACTCCCTCATTACTTGTCTTCTCCACCCTTTCATCTTCCTAGAAGAATCTGACCTAAAGTCCTTCTCATATCTCTTTGCCAACCATGTGGATTTCACATTTTTGCAGTGATAATCAATGGCACATTTGTGTTTTGGCTGATACTCCCTAACAACCCATTCATCCTTGGTTGTTGACTTAACTAGATTCAATCTCCAATCACAGTTCAGACCAAGAGGAAAAACAAGTTGCCACCTGTACTATGGTCATTTTTTTTAACTTTTTATCCAAACTTTAAAACATTGCAGATTGCTATCTATACTTTTCAAAAAGTTTCAGATTACCATCCAGCTCCGTTTTTACCATATTTTTCGGCCAAAATTTAATCACGTGAGTGGGAGCATGGATTTTCAGGGGTATTCTTGTCCTTTCAAGTTATGATACCATTCCCGCTAAAACATAAGGTGCAGCTCACGTGTTGGTTAATTAACCCATTGCCTTTTCATTTTTCCCCAAATTTCAACCTAGGGTTTCTGCAAAAATATTCCAAATCCTCATTATTTTCTCCGATTTTTTGACCCACACAACTTCAGATGGGCGATTCTTCATCAAAATGCTATGGCGCCTATGGAAAGAAGGCGACATTCCAGAAGGGACACATTGCCCAGATTACGGCAAGTGTTGGAGTAACTCCATTTTTACAGTTTGATTTTTCAAATAGCTTGTTCAGTACGGAGGGAGCATAATACCATTTTTTTAGAGTATCAGGCAAATTCTTATCTGAATGTTGTTTCCCACTACTTATTTTTCAGATTCCTCATGCGTTTTATTGATAAAAATGTGATTTCTTTCATGCAGGCCCTAATAGCTCGAAGTTCACAATACGGGTGCAGCATGGTGGGAAGCTTCTTAATCTAGGTAAGACTTGTTATTTTGGAGGTAAGATGAGTCATATTGACCATTGTCGTCCTGATGAAATGTCCATGTTAGAAATTAGAACCATGGCTAAAAAGATAGGGTTGGTGAATGTGGACACATTCTATTTCAGTAGGTGGGACATTAATGATGCATCTGTTATAAGTAAATTGAATGGGGATAATGATGCTCTTGTTTTGGTTAACTTTGTGGATCCTAATAGAATGGTTACAGTGTTTGTTACTCATATAGCTGAGCAAAGTGAACAATTTGTTTCTTTATCTGAGATACATGCTACGGTAGGTAACCTGCCTGACGTGGATGAACCTTTAGATTTCATTGGTAGTAATTCAAATCAGGAACAAGTTGGAGTTAATTGTGATATTGTGGATAAGTACAGCAGTAGTGATGGTGAATACAATATGTCTGTTGGTACTGACTCTGATATATCTGATGTGCTAGTTGACAGTGATTGTGATGTGCATGATGGGGATGATGATCTTTTTTATGATAATATTGATCCTGAAGTAGAATTTAGGGGTTTGAATTATGCAAAAACAACTAGTGAAGCTACTGAATCTAAGAGTAGTAGTAGTGTTAATGAAAGTGTCAGTTTGTACAAGGGAAAAGAAATCAACAAAGTAACTCCTGATCCTCATTTTGAATTAGGAAACACATATACAAATGCTGAATTGTTAAGGAAAGATATTAGACAACATTCCATTAAGCATGGTAAGGACATTAAATTCACCATAAATGATCAGCTGAAAATACAGGCTAAGTGCAAACATGAAAAATGTGATTAGGTGATATATGCATCTAAAGGTCAGAATGATGATGGTCTAGTTGTTAAAACTTTTGCTGGGAAGCATAAGTGTGGAAGAAAACAGTCAGTCTCACATACTACAACAAAGTGGGTTGCAGAACAATATAAGGAAAAAATATGGTCTGATCCTAAGTGGCCTGCAAGTTCTATGCAATATGTACTACAACATGATGTGAAACTAGCATTCCATAAAAGTAAGATGTATAGAACTAAAAAACTGGTGTTTAAGATGGGGTCTGGGTCTGATGCTGAGCAATATGCTATGTTGTGGTCTTATGCTGAAGAAATAAAGAGAACTAGTCCTGATACAACTGTTCAGATTAAGAGTAAACTCTTAAATGGTCTTCCAACTTTTAAGAGATTTTATATGTGTTGGGGTGCTTTGAGAAAAGGATTAATTGAGGGATGTAGGCCTATTTTACTCTTTGACGGTTGTCATTTGAAAAGTTACAGTGGTGAGATCTTATTAACTGCTGTTGGGGTAGATGCCAACAATTGCATTTATCCTTTTACTTATGCAGTTGTTGAGAAAGAGAAAACCAAGTCCTGGTTATGGTTTATTAACTTGATTAAAACTGACTTGAATATCCAAAACACATATGCTTAGACTGTTATATCAGATAAACAAAAGGGGCTGGTTAAAGCAATTGATCAGATTTTGCCTGGATGTGAACATAGATGTTGTGTCATGCATTTGTATAAGAATTTTAAAGTCTCTCATAAAGGTCTGTGGTTGAAAAATATGATGTGGGCTGCAGCAAGAGCAACAAGAATGGTTGATTTTGAGAAAATACTATCTGATATTAGGGAGAAGGATGAAAAAGCTTTTACTTGGTTGGCTCAAAGGCCTGCTGCACAATGGTCTAAATCACATTTTTCAACATTTTCTAAGTGTGACATGCTATTGAACAACATGTCAGAGAGTTTCAACTCCCTTAGTTTGACAGCAAGGTCTAAACCAATCATAAGTATGCTTGAAGCAATAAGGACACTGTTGATGAAAAGGCTGTATGTGAGAAGGGATATGATGGAGAAATTTCATGGTGATATTAGTCCTAAGATAGCAAAACTCTTAGAGTTTCACAAAGTTAAAGCAATGGAATATATTCCTCATTGGAATGGTAAATGTAATGCCCGAGCGCGAGACGTCACATCCCCCGCACCATGACCCAACCCGTATATGAAATTGATTTCCATACACGTGCCAAATCATAGCGAACGGGGACAAACACATACTCGCTACACCAGGCGAGACTAACCCTTAACTTATAACCCCCAATAACAACCAAAGAGATATAACAGCGGAAGCAATAAATCTATATTCCATATATTGAGCTATATGCTCCATGTACCAACATCCATTATTCAATTACGCTCATTGACGATGATACAAAACATGTATGCTCCAAGTTCATATACAGTATCCAAAAGATCATAGAGTACCGATATATGAGCGTAAAAGGGAAAAGAAGTGCTAGACACTATGCAAGACTCTCCCAGACTCGTATCCCGCCTAGCATCTCTCACCTGCAAAAGAACTGAAACAACTGCGGGTTCAGTCTTAGACAGACTGGTGGGTATAAAATAGACATAATATCATAATAAGGCGGAATTGAAACACATACATGCAAGTTATAATCCCATACGAGGTTTTAGGATAATTTCCCAAGTAGGAAAAATTAAGAAATACAACGAATGGGACTATAACGGTTTATTTTCATTTATTAGGTCATTCGTGAGCCGGCGAGGGGCTAAATCTCCAACCTTCACCTTGTGTATCATTATCATTCATTCATTGGTCATAATACAAACATTCTTTCGTGCTCATTCATTCGATCATTCATATACTTCTTCTTCCTCCGGTTAGTGGACGGGTTTGCAAGGCCTGAACACTCATTCATTGGTGCTAGAGGGGTATATGAATCCCCAAAAGCTCGGCTCCCATCTTTCACTAATCTCCTAGTGAAGTCCGGGTTTACCGTAGTTTGGTGGAATAAGCATACATGGATCCCCGTCAGCCCAAGCTTCCCCGGATCACCAAGTACACTAAGTTCCAGGGCCCCCATTCATTGTGATCATTCATTTCTCGCCAAAACATTTGGTAGGATTTATAAAATAAAGGCTTTACACACATATAAATATACTTTGGCTAAAACCTTTCACATTAGGATACGTTGGGTCAATATTTTAACTAATAGAAGAAAACCCACCTGATAGACAAAAGTGTTAGGAATAGTGCCCTTAAAGCAGCTTTTGACTTTACTATTTCCTTGTAATATCACAAACAGTCTTTGATTAATAAACGAGAAGATTTTGTTCATAGGCATTCACTTCTTTATGTGCTTATTTATGTCTGTTTGGGTTGACTGTGTTTTTGTATGTATTGAACTCCTCTAATCCGATGAGGCCTTAAGAACTTTGTTGTTATGGGAACGACACGTGAAACAAGTTCTTAACTCCATAGGCGAGGATTAGAAACTTCTCCAAGTCGAGAGTCCGACAGACAGTGGGAGTGTCGACCTTGACTCTGTTGAGACTTGCTTATGTGATTGTGTCCTTTTGAAGGACCACTCAGTTTCATGGAGTGATAAGTGCATACGATAATGCGTTCATAATACATGAGGGTGATTGTTACTAGAACTTCATCACTGAGATGTCCCGCGTGAGAACATTCCTAAATGGGAAAGGAAGTCTCCTAGAAACTTCCAGATTAGGAAATATCTCACAGATCAATAACATGATTCATTAGTCCTTAGACTTGAGATTCTGTAATGTCTCATATGAGCTAACTCTGTAATCTTTGATATAGGCTCACAAGGGATTCGCCATATAGACACCTGAACCACGACCTATGTTGGTATTACACAAGTGGCATATGTAGAATTAGTAGAATCAACAAAGGACCTGCACTTGTTGCAAGAACAAGAATGATCTCTTACAGATTGAGTTATTCTTAGTCCATTAAACTTAAACCCTTGGCCAAGGTGGATAAAAGATCAAGATATCAAGAAAATGGGGTTTTCTTGGATTGAGGTCTAAATGGATATGAAACGAACTTAACTTTAAAGATCAAGAATATTTAGGCTCTGAGAATATTCCCATGCCTTAGTTCTTGATTGAGAGATGGAGTTGTAGGAGGATCGTATTTCACTGTATGACTGAAAGGTTCTTCGATTCATTTCGTTATTTGGCTAGGGGTCATACATCCATTACAAGATTACGATAGTGTGATCAGTGAAGTGAATAATTAATTAGTGAATTAATTAATTACTGTCACTGCTAATCGAATAATGAACCTATAGGGTCACACACAAATGCCAGGACACGAGGGTTATGGTAGGATGTTAATATGATTAACGAAGGATCAAAATGTTGATCGAAGAAGGCAAAATGCCTCGCCACGAGTCACGGTAATGACGTGACTGCCACGTGTCATTGACACGTGTGACCCACACACGTGTGATGCACACGTGTCACGGATGACGTGGCTTATTCCACACGCGAATTCTTTTCTAGAATTAATTAATTAAATTGTAATTAATTAATTTAAGTCTTTTAATTAATTTTGAATTTATTATTAAGATTTTATTTCTCAAGCTTAACCCAATAAATAATTAATTGAGAATTAAATTATTTATTGAAACTTGACTTTTAGCTTTAGGAAAGTTGAAAAGTCTAACTTCCTATTGTAGGAGAGAGAAAGTTATTCTTGCAAGACTTGGAGAACAAGTTGGGAACTTATTTTCTCCAATTAAATTAAATAATTAATTAGTTAATTAGTGAACAAGAAAACAAAGCCCATTAGGTTTAGGAAACCCTAAGGGGCTCGATCCACACTAGTATAAATACTAGTGGTGGTGCTTCTCTTATTCTTTAGACTAACACTCACGAAGTGTTAAGTTTTTAAGAAAAATAAAATAAAAGTTTTCAAAGAAAAACCCTAGCCATTAACACAAGTTATAGAACTAGCATTCTCACTTGCTTGATCGTGTTCTAGGACTGGTGTGGATAGGTTTTAGAGGATCGCTACTTTAGGATCTATCGAGAACCGTTCGAGGGACATTCCGCTTGAAGGGTGTTCAGTAGGCGGTACTGACATCACTAGAAAGCTTCAATCTACGTAAGTTTCTAAACACGATACGATACGAGAATTGCAAGTCAATGATCAATCTTTTGGAAAAAATTTAATTTTCCATTGCGTTTCTGCTCTAGTTTTCCAACAAGTGGTATCAGAGCCACCTTGCAACGCTCGTATTGTATCGTTACAGCTTTACGAATTTTGATTGAAAATTCTTGAATTTGAGTATATGTTGTGTATTCGTGATTTTAGTTTGAAATACGAAATTGTCGGATCAAAACTGTTTCTTGAAAATTTTGTGAAAATTGTTTTTTGTTTAAATCTGGTTTTAAACTGTTTTGGCTTAGATTGATTTGAACTGTTTTAACTCGGAATTGGAATTGATGAATTTGTTGAAATTGTGAATCGAAAAACGGGATCGGACTTAGATGCGTGCGGGATTGCACGCCTCGCGCGTGCATGGGGCTGCATCACACAGTCCCGCTCCGTCAGTCCGCCTCATGCGCGCATGCACATAAGCTCGCCTAAGCACTACCCGCGCATCCCGTACACCACCGCCACACCATCCCGCACGAGGTCACGCGGGCCTGGCGGGACAATGCCGGCAGCGTCTGCACACCTGGGCGGGCTGTGCTCCTATGGTTCTCGGACTTCGTTTTTGTTTCGTGTTTTTACAGTTTCGTAAAATCCCGAATTACGAAAATTTGATTTTATTTTAAATTTTGATTTTAAAATTATAAAATTATTTATTTGAAATAATTATAAAATTTGGGATTTTATAAATTAAAGTCAAGTGCTTATTTTTCGAGAAAATTTTAAAAATCACTTTGAATGATTCATTAGACAAAAATTTAATTTTGAATTAATCGTTATTTTATCATAATCCGGTGAATTCGATTTTGAATAAATTCGTGAATAATGAACTATATTCAAATTGCTTAAGTTAATTGTAACTTGAAGTCAAAGGAATTTTAAATTTAGTTGGTAAATTTAAATAAAAGCGGTATCATGCTAGTTTAGGTGATCATTGGTTTACTCTTATGTATGTTTTAAATTCTGCACATGGATTATTTCAATTGGGGTCGGAGCCCCATAGTTGCGTGTTTTCAATTGGGGTTGGAGCCCTACTTATGTGCGTACTGTTATGTGTTTATTATGTGGCTTTCCTTATTATTGTTTTGGGCCGGGGTATACCCCGTGTACTTATCTATGACCAATATGAAGATTGAGCCATATTGTTTTATGTAAAGAGAGTAGAACTTAGAAAGTGAGGTTTTTATTTTCATTTTGGAGATAAGCACCTATGGGAACACGAAGGATCCACAAGGAGCACTTGAAGAACAGTGGCCATAAGAAGACCCCTCAAAATGTTAAGGAGGGTTTCTATTAATGTAATAGATAGGGTTATTTTCCATTAGATTATGTACCCCTATGTGATATGAACTGTCTTATGTGGCATGAATGTTAGAACTCGTGATTTTGGAGTGGCTCCCGAAATCACATATAAGATAGGATACCCATGATCATCTCATAATTAGTATCATGCTAGGACATGTTATTTGCTAATTGCTTCAGTGATGCACTTTACGTGAAATTGCATTAAACAAGACAATTAAAATTTGGATAACATTATATGTTGGTGAGGTCATTCGAAAATCCCTTTTAAATATTGAGCTAAATTCGAAAAAATAGGCATTTTATCACGGTAATAAAATTCCTAGCATTCCATCAATAGGATTTAGGACTTAATAAGTGAACCTAGTTGTTGTCTCACGAGTCGTGGGGTAATTAGTGGATCTTATTAACTCTTAGTTTCCTGATTAATTATTTTATATAATTAATATTTCTTAACCATTTTAGAATGGGCGATGTCTTACGAGTCGTGGGTTGTTTCGGGCTAAGTTTGGTTGAGATCTTATGATTGATGGGTCTAGCTAAACACTGAAGTAGATATGGATGTCTCACGAGTCGTGGGTCCATAGTCGAAAGATCAGTGATGGAAAACATTACTAGGAATTCAATGAGAGATCAAATTGGTAATTAGTACCTACCTAAGAATCTTAGACCTTTGGATGTCTCACGAGTCGTGGGTCCAAAACTAAGATTGCTTGGGATCCTAGTACCCACTGAGAAAATAAGTTTCTTCTAAAGTCGTTGGGATTTCTGGACTTTCTAAAAATAGTGGGATAACATATTTCTAAAGACCTTGATAATATGTATAATCGTTATTATTCAGCATGCTCATATTTTCTCTGCTTTTCCATTTAGGTTGTAGTTCTGTAATTCTCTACAAACTAAAATGGCAACCAAAAACCCTTTGGTATCCATCCTCGAATCAAAGAAGTTGACGGGGCCCAATTACTCTAATTGGCTTCAGAATCTAAAGATAGTTTTAGATTCTGAGAAGAGAAGATATGTTCTCTTCGAGGGAGAGCCTACCCATGAGGGTGAGACTCCGACTCGGGCCGAAAGAGACGCGATTGCGAAATGGTCTGAAGACAATCTTCAAGCCCGTTGCCTCATGTTGGCTAACATGTCTCCGGACATGTAAAGGCAACATGAGTCTATAGAATACGCTTGGGAGATTTATGACCATCTTGAGCAATTGTACCGCCCCAAAGAGCTTGTTCTAAGGTACAACACCTCTAAGGAGCTCTTTCATCTCAGAATGAAAGAAGGTACAAGTGTCCACGAACATGGGCTTAAGTTCCTCAATTTGAACGAGAAGCTTACTTACATGGAGATGCCTCTAAGCGAGGACCTCGCCGTGGACTTATTGCTTGCATCACTTCCACCATCATTCAATCCTTTCGTGCTGAACTTCAACATGAATCATGCTCATGCTACTGTCGCTGAGCCGATTAGTCAGCTTGTGACTACTGAAGTCACGATAAAGAAGCATAACAAAATAATGATGGTCACTTCCTCTTCTAAGCCTTCTAAAAGCAAAGGGAAGAAAGTTCCCAAGAAGAAGGGATCTCTTAAACCCGATGGAGGGGTTAAAAAGAGAAAGGTCAAGAAGAAAAGGGATCAGATAGAGGACTTTTGCCACCACTGTGGTAAGAAAGGGCATTGGAAGAGGAACTGCCAAGAGTACAAGGATACTCTAAAGAAAGGTGTGTTTATTGTTGAAGTAAATCTATCTATTGATTCTAATTCTTGGGTACTTGATACCGGCTGTGGAGCTCATATTTGTAATGATGTACAGATGTTAAATGAGGTTCAGCAGCTCGAAGAAGGAGAATGCGTCTTGAAGGTTGGGAATGGATCAAGCGTTCAAGCTCAAGCCATTGGGACGTGTAGATTAGATTTAGGTGTCTTTACTTTAGTTTTGAATAAAGTCCTTTATGTACCTTCTATTATTCGTAATATAATTTCCATTCCAATATTAGATTGTGAAGGATATGAGACTTTCTCCAGAAATGGAAAATTTTATCTTAAGAAGAATAAAGCTTCCGTTTTACTTGGTACATTATCTAATGGACTTTATACAACTAAAAACACCAATATTTTGAATATATAACAATCAAACAAACGCAAAAGAGATGACAAGATCTCGGCTTCTTTATAGCACGCACGTTTAAGCCATATTTCTAAAGATAGGATTGTTAAGTTAACTAATTTAGGATCATTCTATGATAATGAGCTTAAAGAGTTGACTCATTGTGAATTATGTCTAAAAGGAAAAATGGCCAAGATCCCTTTAATGGTAAAGTGGAACGTGCCAATAAAGTGTTGGATTTAATCCATACTGATGTTTGTGGACCACTTAGTATAAGTACTAGAAACAACCATCAGTATTTCATAACCTTCATAGATGACTTTAGTCGTTTTGGTTATGTGTACTTAATGAAGTATAAATTCGAAGCCTTTGAGAAATTCTTGGAATTTCATAAGGAGGTTGAGAACCAAACCGGTCACAAGATTAAGACACTTCGATCTGATCGAGGTGGCGAGTATCTAAGTGATGTATTCCTTAATCATCTCAGAGATAATGGAATTATCTCTCAGTGGACTCCTCCGGGAACTCCTCAATTGAATGGAGTTTCTAAAAGAAGGAACATAACCCTACTTGATATGGTTCGTTCCATGATGAGTTTCACTGAATTGCCACCATCATTCTGGGTTATGCCCTAGAATCAGCAATTAAGATTCTGAATCTTGTTCCCTCCAAATCTGTACCCAAAACCCCATATGAGATGTGGTTTGGCAAAATCCCTAACTATTCTTACTTAAGAATTTGGGGTTGTCCTACTTACGTGAAGAGGATAGTGGGAGATAAGCTTGAAGCTAGATCAAGCTTATGTAACTTCGTAGGATATCCTAAAGAGTCAATAGGATATCATTTCTACGATCCTCTTGAACAAAAGGTCTTTGTATCAAGAAACACCACTTTTCTTGAGGACTCATTCCTTAAAGAAAAGAAAGGCAAGATCGCAGAACTCAAAGAGGTTCGAGACCAAGGTCCCATGCCTAGCTTGGAGAATGACGTCCCTAACCCCACCCAAGAGAGTGATACACGCGATAACCCTCCTCAAATAAGACATTCTGAATGCATTCCTAGACAACCAGAGAGATGGTATGGTTTTCTCCACCAAACATCTCAAATGGACAATGATCCATTAACTTATGAGGAGGCACTGTTAGATTCGGACTCTGAATAATGGAAAGAAGCAATAAAATTCGAAATGGATTCCATATACTCTAACCAAGTTTGGACCTTGGTTGATCCACCTGATGGGATCAGGCCCATAGGGTGTAAATGGATATATAAGCGCAAGCTTGGAGTAGATGGAAGCGTGGCAGCCTTTAAAGTAAGATTAGTTGCTAAGGGGTTTGCTCAAAGACCAGGTGTAGACTTTGATAAAACCTTCTCCCCGTTGCAATGCAAAAATCCATTAGGATCCTACTTGCCATTGCTGCATATTATGACTATGATATATGGCAAATGGATGTGAAAACTGCCTTTCTCAATGGAGACATTGACAAAGACATTTACATGGAGCAACCCATGGGTTTCACATTCACTGGGAGCGAGCAAAAGGTTTGCAAGCTTCAACGTTCAATCTACGGATTGAAACAAGCTTTTAGGAACTGGAACATTCGATTTGATGAAGCAGCCAAATCGTTTGGCTTTATTCAAAATCCGAATGAGTCATGCGTGTACAAGAAAGAATTGGAAACCTCGGTTTAATTTCTGGTACTTTATGTAGATGACATCCTCCTCATTGGGAATGCGAAGGATGACATGAAAGTAACAAAGTCTTGGTTATCGAACCAATTTGAGATGAAGGATCTTGGTGATGCATCCTACATTCTCGGTATAAAGATCTATCGGGATAGATCTAAGAGATTGTTAGGATTATCATAGTCGGTTTACATAGACAAAGTACTAAAGAGATTTAGTATGGAAGAATCCAAACGTGGAGAACTTCCAATAGGCCCGGGAACAGTTCTTTCGAAGAAGCTGTGTCCCAAAACTGAACTTGAAAAGTCCAGGATGTCCAAAGTTCCTTATGCATCAGCTATAGGAAGCATAATGTATGCAATGCTATGTACTCGACCGGATGTGGCTTATGCACTTAGTGTGACTAGCCGATTCCAATCTGACCCTGGTGAAGGTCACTGGACTGCTGTAAATAATATCCTTAAGTATTTACGAAGAACTAAGGATTTATTCCTGGTTTACGGAGGGCAGCAAGATCTTGTCATTAGAGGATATTGTGATGCAAGCTTTGCATCAGACATGGATGACTTTAAATCCATGTCAGGATACATATTTTGCCTGAACGCTGGAGCAGTGAGTTGGAAAACTTCCAAGCAAGCGACCACTGCTGATTCGAACACTGAGGCCGAATACTTAGCTGCAAACGATGCAGCTAAGGAAGGTGTTTGGGTAAGAAACTTCATCCACGAGCTGGGTGTAGTTCCTAGCATTAAAAACCCCGTTACAGTATTTTGTGACAACAATGGGGCGGTTGCTCAAGCAAGAGAACCAATATCTCACCAAAGGACTAAGCACATTTTGAGAAAGTATCACTTAATCCGTGATATCATCAAGAGAGGAGATCTGCAAATTGAAAGGGTCACATCGACAGAGAACATGGGAGATCCGCTTACTAAAGCCCATAGTCAACAGGCTTTCGAAGTACATCTTCAGAAGATGGGTCTTAGAATAGCACCTGAGTGGCTTTGACGGGCAAGTGGGAGATTGTTAGGAATAGTGCCCTTAAAGCAGCTTTTAGCTTTACTATTTCCTTGTAATATCACAAACAGTCTTTGAATAATAAACGAGATGATTTTGTTCATAGGCATTCATTTCTTTATGTACTTATTTATGTCTGTTTGGGTTGACTGTGTTTTTGCATGTATTGAACTCCTCTAATCCGATGAGGCCGTTAAGAACTTTATTGTTATGGGAATGACACGTGAAACAAGTTCTTAACTCCATAGGCGAGGATTAGAAACTTCTCTAAGTCGAGAGTCCGACAGACAGTGGGAGTGTCGACCTTGACTCTGTTGAGACTTGCTTATGTGATTGTGTCCTTTTGAAGGATCACTCAGTTTCATGGAGTGATAAGTGCATACGATGATCCATTCATAATACATGAGGGTGATTGTTACTAGAACTTCATCACTGAGATGTCCCGCGTGAGAACATTCCTAAATGGGAAAGAAAGTCTCCTAGAAACTTCCAGATTAGGAAATATCTCACAGGTCAATAACGTGATTCATTAATCCTTAGACTTGAGATTCTGTAATGCTCATATGAGCTAACTCTGTAATCTTTGATATAGGCTCAAAAGGGTGTCGCCATATAGACACCTGAACCACGACCTATGTTGGGATTGCATAAGTGGCATATGTAGAATTAGTAGAATCTACAAAAGACCTGCACTTGTTGCAAGAGCAAGAATGATCTCTTACTGATTGAGTTGCTCGTAGTCCATTAAACTTAAACCCTTGGCCAAGCTGGATAAAATATCAAGATATCAAGAAAATGGGGCTTTCTTGGATTGAGGTCTAAATGGATATGAAACGAACTTAACTTTAAAGATCAAGAATATTTAGGCTCTGAGAATATTCCCATACCTTAGTTTTTGATTGAGAGATGGAGTTGTAGGAGGATCGTATTTCACTGTATGTTATTGACTGAAAGGTTCTTCGATTCATTTCGTTATTCGGCTAGGGGTCACACACCCATTGCTAGATTACGATAGCGTGATCTGTGAAGTGATTAATTAATTAGTTAATTAATTAATTACTGTCACTGCTAATCGAATAATGAACTTATAGGGTCATACACAAATGCCAGGACACGAGGGTTATGGTAGGATGTTAATATGATTAACGAAGGATCAAAATGTTGATCGAAGAAGGCAAAATGCCTCGCCACGAGTCATGGTAATGACGTGACTGCCACGTGTCGTGTACACGTGGGTCACACGTGTGATGCACACGTGTCACGGATGACGTGGCTTAGGCGTGTGGAATTATTCCACATGCGAATTCTTTTCTAGAATTAATTAATTAAATTATAATTAATTAATTTAAGTCATTTAATTAATTTTGAATTTATTATTAAGATTTTATTTCTTAAGCTTAACCCAATAAATAATTAATTGAGAATTAAATTATTTATTGAAACTTGACTTTTAGCTTTATGAAAGTTGAAAAGTCTAACTTCCTATTGTAGGAGAGAGAAAGTTATTCTTGCAAGACTTGGAGAACAAGTTGGGAACTTATTTTCTCCAATTAAATTAAATAATTAATTAGTCAATTAGTGAGCAAGAAAACAAAGCCCATTAGGTTTAGGAAACCCTAAGGGGCTCGATCCACACTAGTATAAATACTAGTGGTGGTGCTTCTCTTATTCTTTAGACCAACACTCACGAAGTGTTAAGTTTTTGAGAAAAATAAAATAAAAGTTTTCAAAGCAAAACCCTAGCCATTAACACAAGTTATAGAATTAGCATTCTCACTTGCGTGATCGTGTTCTATGACTGGTGTGGATACGCTTTAGAGGACCGCTGCTTTGGGATCTATCGAGAACCGTTCGAGGGATATTCCGTTTGAAGGGTGTTCAGTAGGCGGTACTGACATCACTAGAAAGTTTCAATCTACGTAAGTTTATAAACACCCTAAGATACGATACGAGAATTGCAAGTCAATGATCAATCTTTTGGAAAAAATTTAATTTTCCGCTTCGTTTCTGCTCTAGTTTTCCAACAAAAAGAACCCAACAAAGACCTCACTGCCTGGACTCATCTCCCACTGGATCAAGATCTGTTGACAAAAGTAGTGTGAGACTCAATATGACCACTCTTGACTCTCGGCAATGCGATGACATGTTGGAATGCTTAAAATGCTATAACATGGCTAAATATGATCATGAATATCATGGAATTCAATTAAATACATAACACGTCAAGTTTCATTCAATACACTGTAAAACCGTATTCATTCACGTTTATGATTTCTATAACTTCCATTCTTACCTTTATATAATTTTCAAAGTCATATATTAATCATAGTACATAGTTTAATAGATTCACGTTGCATATATTTCACGAATCACGAACGATAACCATAATACAATAATAAAAGAGTTTCCCAAAAGCTGCCAATTCAAATGATACGGCCGTGTTACATTTTCAAAGGATTTGGACACGGCCGTGTCCGAATTTTGAAAAATTAAAATCCCAAGTCGAACACGTGATTTTGGTGATCAAAGATGGAGTTTTCCTTGGGAGCTTTTCTTGCTTCTTGGAGAGATGAACTGATCGATCAAAATGGAAGCATGAGGAATAAATGAGAAGCAATCTCTGATATCTAGAAGCATTCGGGTAGGAGTCGGGTCAATCCAAGTCCGATTTGTTTGAGAAAATGGTTCAAAACAAGTTATAAGGTCGAGGTTATTGAAATGCTTGCCGTTGAAGGATCAAACGATATCGAAAAGTTATGAGGTCACGTTCAAAGGTTAGGGATCGTCGAAACAAATTCAACGTCGAAGACGGATCTCGATTTCGAGGTCCAGAGCTCAAGATATCGCGAAAACCATTCAGGGTTGCCTATTATTCAAATAGGTCCCTAAACTTTCAAAAAGTGGCAATTAAGCCTAAAGCTAAATTTTCAATTGAGTCCAAAACATTTAAATAAGTTGCAATTAAGCCCTCGGATCACACGAATTATATAATTTCATTCAATTAACACCAAATTCACGAAATTCTCATTTTCATGAATCCGTTTATGCATTCATAGCTCACATTGGATAGGAATTCATACAAAATTTAGACAAATAATTCAAATTATAAACAAGTTTAAACAATTAACCGAAATGTAAAATCACATTCTTAAACTAAATACTCACGTAACACTTACCTGCATGTGTGAAAACACGGGGCGTTACAGTAAAGATCAGTTTGAGTTAGAAGGTTGTTATGGGAAGAGGTTTAAAGTCCACATTGGAGAAAGAACTTGCAGTTGTAGATGGTGGGAACTATCTGGGATTCCATGTGCACATGCTATATGTGCTTTATGGGAGTTAGGCTATAATGTGGAGGAATATGTCCACTCCTGCTACAACAAGACTACTTTCTTGAAGAGTTACAACCACATGATGGACACTTTAAATGGCAGTGATATGTGGCCAAAAGTGGATCAAGCTCCTTTGCAGCCTCCTGTAATTCAGAGACTCCCAGGTAGACCAAAATTGCACTCCAGAAAAAAAAGAAATTGGTGAAGTTAAAAACAAGAATAAGACAAGATTGGGCAGGAAGGGAGTTGTTATGACATGTTCTATCTGTAAGAAGTCTGTTCATAACAATAGGGGCTGTCATTTAAACAAGACAGGGTTTCAAAATGAGGAGAGACATGAAATTCCAGCTGCTAATCCAGAAAGACAGTCAAAAACAAAGGTAAAGTAATTCATATTTTCATGTTAGTTGAATTCTAATTGAGTGCTTTAACATTTTATCTTTCAATTATTATTGTAGGGAAGGAAACGAAAGGCAAATAGCTCACAACAAGGCACAGAAGCTGCATCAACTCCTACAAGAAGCCAATCCACTCTCAGTCCTATAGTTGCACCAAGAAAGAGACTAGGAATTGGGATGAAGTTACAACCTACTAAGAGGCCACAAGTTGCTTATGAGATTGAACCAAAAGACAAAGGAAAGCAAAAAATGTCTGATGTTCCTTCACATTCATCACAGAATGTTCCTAAAGCCCAATCCTTAAAGAATGTTGTTCCTAAAGCTGCATTGACAAAAACCACTTGGAAGTCAACTGGGAGCAGCATCACACAAGGAGTAAGGTTCACAAGACTGCGAAAAGGTGCATCTCTAAAGAGTGTTGTTGGCACAAGAGAGGACAAGCTGCATACAGAATGAGTATTGACTGTTTAAGGTTTAATTGATGTTGACTTCTTATTTAGCTGATTAGGTCTAGTTGGTTATTGTTGGACAAACATATTAGTTCTTATTTTGGTTGTAACAACACTGTTTTGGCTATGTTTTGGCACTTTTTTGGCAGAATATGAATTGAACAATACTGTCTAGCCAAATTAATGAATATATTTTGGCAGGTTTTGGTGTCAAATAATTTGTTGCTTAGTTATGTGGCATTATTTTGGTGTCGTGTTGTTGAACTTTTACAGATACAACACTGCATAACAGAACAATTTCATAGATAAAATAGGATAATTAGTACATTTACACACAATCTCAAATACTTGAAAATCAGATGTATGTAAACTTAACAGGGCAAAATCATACACCTAACACTTTCAAATTAGAAAATACATCGCAATACAAGAAAATAAGAGTGCCACCCAAAGCCATTTGTCAACAGATTTCTTGCGTTTAATGAGTCCTTCCTATTCATTCAACTCGATCTCCATTCTATTGATTCGTCTCAGTAACCCCGATATGATTTGTTTAGCTCTTTCGCACATCTGTGGATCAATCCAAACAAAGTGATTGCAGCCTCCATTGCCCTAATTTCAGGAACACAAAATCAAAATAGGAAAATCCCCAAATTTCAGGGTTTGAAATTGAAGAACCGAACTTACCCTAGAAATTGGACATGTAGCGTATCTTCTCCCAGGATTGAGATCGGTCCAAGAACTCCTCACCACAGTTCGCACGCCGCATCTACAGAAATCATCCATGGAAGGCAGCTATAGTGAACAAGAAATGAAATGCTCAGGTTAGTTTCTACGTTAGGTTATAAAAGAAGAAGAATTGGCACCAACTATATGAAATGAGATTAATAACCTTTATTAATTTGATGAAAGGACAAGAATACCCCTGAAAATCCATGCTCCCACTCACGTGATTGAATTTTAGCCGAAAAATATGGTAAAAACGGAGCTGGATGGCAATCTGAAACTTTTTGAAGAGTATAGATGGCAATCTGCAACGTTTTAAAGTTCGGATAAAAAGTTAAAAAAATGGTCATAGTACAGGTGGCAACTTGTTTTTTCCTCTTGCATATGACCTTCTCAAGTCATTTTTAACAACCTTCAAACTTCTTTTTGTTACAACGACATATGACTTAACAGCTTCAATGAAGAGTTTTTTGTTAGCAAACACTTGTTCAAGATAAAATGTGGGGTTCATCACATTTACTTCACTGAAAATATCTACAGTCCTTTCCCTACCCTCTTCATCTGAATCTTTCTCACTATCAAACAACCCATCCGAATCAGATAGTTCGTCAGAGTCAACATCCTCACTGGAAGAACTTGAATGTACAATTTTAACTGTGTTATCATCAAATGTTTCATCATCATTCTTGTAACACCCCAATTTTCCATTAGTTCAGGTACGCGCGCCACGCGTGTGAGTTTTGAGATTTAGTATTTATTTAATTCCTTTTTGTAATTTAATTGCGCAGTTCAATTCTTTAATTTGAATTCTTGTGATTATATGATTTCCAATTTCTTCTTTCATGAATTTCATTACGTGAATTATATGCTTGATTTTCTCGAACATGTTTAAGTGTTTAACTTTACATAATTGCAAGAATTCATGTTCATCCGTCCTTAATTGAAACTTTATAAAATTCTTGGCCTTAATTGTTAAATTGACAAGGACTTATTGGTAATATTCATGAAACTTGGTAGCTAATTGCATTCATTTAAATTCCTTGAGGACTTGAAGGCAATTTCTCACTTTTCTTCTCTTATTTTCACGATATAAACACATACATATACATATTTTACTCTTCATTTCATATTCAAGACTCAAGCAAGAATCACTCCATTTCTCTCTTCCTTCCCTCTCGATCCCTACCAAGCAAGGAGGAGCCAAGAATTCATCCACTTTCTTTAAGATTTTGGAACTCCAAGACTATCTTTTCTTCTTCCCCTTCATCTCCTTTCTTCTCTAAGGTAAGATCATGCATATCTTGTGATGAATTCATAGAGCTTTGCTAGGGTTTTATGATTCTTGAATTCCATGACTTAAATTGAAGTATATATGTTGATTGTGAGTTAGTTTCCTGCATATTTAACTTGAGTTCAAGAAATATGGAGCATATATGATCATGGTACTCTTATGGGTTTGTTGGATGAGTTTTGGATGATCTAAGCTTGTTTCCTTGGATTAAATGGTAGTTAATTGATATATATGATCAAATACATGTTATATGTTAGTTTGTAGTTGAATTCTAGCATTGGTTTGGTGTGAAAGTGGTTTGGGAGCCAAAAATCGAGTTTTGCCCTATTTTCCCGAAGCCTTTCGTGACTGTTGGAATTAGGGGTCGCTCCCGCGACCATTTCGTGACCATTTTTGGTCGTGGCCGCGACCATTTTTGGTCGTGGCAACTCGAGAACTGGCCAATTTTCAGTCGCGGCCGCGACTGATTTTCAGGACAATTTTGTCACGGCCGCGACTCCCTCATACGAACTCCAAATGACTTGATTTTTGAACCCACGGAAACCTCTTGAAGTGTAGAATATTCTACAATTGGAATAACTTCAATAACTTTTCCTATTTGTTAGATATGATCAATTCTTTTTGGTGTCGCCACTTTACTGGAAAACTGCTTTCATCCAACTTCGGACGTACGCCATTTTCACCTCGTTTTGAATAAGAAAATGAGCCATATATCACCAGAAAGCTCTTTGTGTCTAGTTTCATGCCCATTAAGAAAAACTTGATTCCAATTTCTAGAACTCAAGATATTCCCATTTTCCTACAGCTTGTTCGTTTTCAAAATTGTCTACTTTTACTAAATCTCATCAAAACTCTTCTTCTTGCGTTCCTTTCACCCTCTTGGCTCCCATATGTGAATTCCATGACTTTTATGCATGATTAATTGATGATAAATAATATACTTTGATTTGATTATGGATTTTATGTTATCAATTCAATGTGTAAACGTGAAATGAAAGTGTGAATATTTGAGTGTTTTAATGTGATCTCCGTTACAACTATTGTTTCCTTTATGTGCTTAATGGATTCCTTTCACCTCAAAATGATTTTTAAATATGGTTAATGTGTATTATAAAGTGTTATGAATATGTTGTATTATGGGATGGCTTTTGCTATGAAATTGATAAGGACATGAGTTATGCATACATGATTGCAATTCTTAATTGCATTCTCTATGTGTTTAATGACTTATAATAGAGTCATATGCATTGTTAATATGTATTGTCTTGTATTATGAGTTGAATGATTGATCATTTATGCACCACTCCATGACATTTTAGGATTTATTATCTATCATCTCATAACATATCATACCACTTCATAAGGATTGCCGTGCGTCTATGTGGTTTCATATTGAGTCATTTTCTCACGAGTACACATTGTTTCCCTTCTGATACAGTTTATTTCCAGGGCGGAGATATCATGATCAACTAGGTACCCGGTATAACTCGTATCCTTGTATTGCCATGTTCTAGGTGAGGGTGTTTTCGTTTTAGTTACATATTAAACCCTACAACCTTATGTGACAAGTTTGGCCAAAAACCTAATGTATATTTATATATGGTTTCCAAATGAATTTATCGAGTAAACATTTTCACAAGGATTATGGCAAATATTATGCTTCTCATGAATTGACATGTTTTGGCGAGATTATGCATGTATGTTATGATTGCACAGGCTGAGGGACTTAGTGCAAGTGGCTATCCGGGGAGGCAAGGGCCGACGGTGATCCCTTGTACTAGTCCCACCACATTTACGGTGATACCGGCCCTCGCTTGGAGTTTTAGCGGGGAATGGGAGCTGAGTGCCAATTGGGGAATTCATGTAACCCCCTTTTGGTCAATGAATGGATAGACGCGTCCTCCTGGGTCGATACACGGCAGGGAGGAACAAAACCTGTCCAGTGAGAACAATATCGTTGGGGCGGGAAGGTACACTTTAACCCTAAACGACGCGTCCACCACCCGGAGGAATAAGGTTGGAACTTATTTTATGATTATGAGTATGTTATGATAAGTTATGCACCGTGCGGGAAAGTCGGGATACGGATTGCCCAAACGACTATGTCTTATGTTATGTTATATGATTTGTATGTATTATAATATATTGCCTGACCACATATTTAATGTATTAATTATATTTGTCGTACACGGTCGGAGTTTGGTTGGAGATAATGCACGCTCACTCGCCGAGCCTTAATGTTTATGTATGAATCATGAACCTACTGAACGTAATATGAATTAGTCGTAAAGTTCGAGTATTGTTTAGTTATTTTCTTGCCCTTTGTGGGAACTAACTTCAAATGAAACCTTGCTCGGGATTTATGACTTGCATGTGCCTGTTTTTATATATATGTATCGCCCCTGCTCACTCAGTCTTCTAGAGACTGACCCCTCTTTCCCAACTTTTCCAGTTTCTTGAAGGTTTTGCTAGGCGGGAGTCGAGTCTTAGCTTTCTTATCCGAGTCACTTGTGTTAGGAATAGTGCCCTAGAAAGCCGATTGTATATCCGCTTTGTACTTTTCCTTATTGTAATCACAGACGATCTTTGAATAAAATAACGAATTGAGGCAACACTTCTTTATATGCTCTTGTTTGGTATGCGTTTACTTTAGCTGTGCATGTATGAGAACTCCCCTAATCCTGATGACTTTAGGACTCTACCATTTAGGTGAAATGGTTCATGAAACGAGCCCTATATCACATAAGTCATGATTAGTAAAATACTCCAAGCCGATGAGTCCTACAGACAGTGGGAGTGTCAACCTGACTCCTCTAAGGCTTGCTTATGGGATCACGCCCTTAAGAAGGACCACCTTGTTTCATGGAGGTGTAAAGTGTATAGTTGATACGTGCGTGATACATGAGGGTGCTTACTTTAATAAGTAAGTTCACTGAGGTGCCCCGTGTGAGAACATTCCTAGATGGGAAAGGAAGTTTCTATTTCAGGAAATGGAAACTTCCAGATTAGGAAATATCTCACGAGTCATTGATGTGATTAATTGATCCTTAGACTTGAGGTTCCTTGTCACTTTATGAGTTAACTCTGTAGTCTTAGGTATAAGCTTTAAAGGGTGTCGCCTTAGACAACTGATTCAAGGCTTATGCTGGGGCTGCACAAGTGATTCATGAAAGTGAATGAGAATCAAGAAAGGACCTACACTTGCATTTGCAAGGTGATCTCTTATTGTGTAAGTCATTCATATGCCATATGGAGTCCTTGGCCAAGGCAGTAGATCAAGACATCAAGAAAAGGGTTTCTTGGATTGAGATCAAATGGATATGAAATGCACTTAGCTTTAAGACCGGATTATTTGGGTTCTGATTATTCCCTTGCCCTAGACCTTGGTTGAGAGATAGTAAGTAGGAGGATTGTATCTCACATGAATCAATGACTTAAAGGTTCTGTCGAATCCGAACATTCCAATTCAGCTAGGGGTTAAACACCTGTTGCTAGACTATGGTCGTTTAATCTGTGGACTGATTAATTAATTAGTGAATTAATTAATTAGGGTCACTGCTAATTGAATTGAGAACCTAGAGGGTCACACACAACAACTTGGTTACATGAGTTGAGGCTTGAAAATGATTAAACGAGTTAATCGGACCAAGAGGGTTCCACACGTGTGAATTCACACGTGTGGCTCGCGTGAGTGACACGTGTCACTGTGACACGTGTCACTCACGTGTGATAGTATATATATGTGTTAAATAATTAATTAGTTAATTATTTAATAGACTTTGGTTTAATTTTGAATTAAAAAGAAAGTCTAATTTTGGAGAAAATGATCTAGTTAATTAATTACGAATTAATTAATTAGATAAAAATAAGTTATTTATTTTATAATAAATAAAGTATAAAATTATCCAAAAATAGTTTGGATATTTTTTAGCTCTCTTAAAAGTTGACTAGAAATAGAATTCAAAGTCAAAGTTGGAAAATACTTGATGATCAAGTAATAGGAGAGAGAGGAACCAAATCCTAGTCCAATATGGACTAGTTTCGGCCGTCCCTCCCCTTTCCTATATATAGGGGAGCTCATGCTCCCCTTTAGAGCTAATTGACAATTCTTGGTTCATGTGTTGAACACCTTCCTTTCTCCAAGATTAAATTAAACCCTAGGTTAAGCCTAAACACTAATTAGAGAACTAGCATCCTTACTAATTAGATTGTGATCAAGTTGGTGGACTTTCTCTAGAGACTTCAAGTTAGAAGTTTGAAGATTCGAGCTTTACCAAGGAGAGGGGATCAAGCCGCGAGAAGAGCGTTCTTGGGTGGCTTGAAACGCTTCAAGAAAGAACAAAAGAAAAGTAAGTTTTCTATCCCTACGAATTTGGTTACACGATTGCGAGTTCAAGGTCCTTTTGTTGGAAAAATTTTTTAAATTCCGCTGCTTTCTGATTCTGTTTTCCAACAAGTGGTATCAGAGCCACCTCGTTAATCGTGTTTCTAATTCGTCTCAATTATACTGAATTTGGTAGAAATTCTTGGGCTTGATGCGATTGAGTATTTGTAATTGTTTTAGAAAGCCTGAATTACGAAACTGTATTTTTTCCTGAAAGTTTCTGAAAATTGGTTTTTATAAAATTTGATTTTGAAAAAAAACAATTTTAGATTTGAAACTGTATAAACTGTTTTTGGATTTCTTGGATTGGTTTTGCTTTTGAACGAAAACACGAAACGAAAGCCCGGAACACGATGAACACGCGAAACCCCGCGCGCGAAGGAGTCGCGCGCGCGGGCTTCGCGCGCCACCCTCCCGCAACCGCGCGGGAGGCCCTCCCGCACGCCGTCCGCCCGTCGCCGCCCAGGCCTGGCCGGGACAGACCGGCCAGCCTCTCAGCTCCTCCCGCACGCCTGTGCGGGAGCGTCCCGGGCGCGCCTAGGCGGGCCCGCCCATGGCGGCCGAGACTGGCCGCCCACCGCCCAGCAGGGCACGCGCGCGCGAGGCGCGCGGTATGCGCGCGCAGTGCGCGCACTCGCCTGGCCTTGGCCGGGCGCTGTGCGCGCCTGCCGTGCGCGTCCGCGCGCGCTTGCGACGCTGTGCCCCGTTTCGCGCACGGGCCCCGTTTTCGTGATCCGGCCTTTTCGTGTTTCGTGCAATCCAGTCCCAATTTTATTTTAATTTTAAAATTCTATTTTTGAATATTTATTTTAATTTTGAATAAAACTTAAAATTGGGATTTTTTGAGAAATTGAAACGGTTTATATTTTGGGAAAGTACATCTTGATAAAATTATTAATTTTCAGAAATTAATTGGAATTTTATTTGTTTTGGTAATTTGGGATTTGTTGAAAACTTTTATAAATAAGACTCGCATCAAGTCGTGTTTTAAGCTATTAGAGCTTAAAGCGAGAATTTTAATTTATTGGTTAAATTTGAATTCTTGCAAAAGCATGTTAGGTGATCATGGGTTTAGATCTTTGTATGGTTTTAATTTATGCACATGAATGGTTTAAATTGGGGTTGGAGCCCTATAGTTGCGTTTTTCAATTGAGGTTGGAGCCTCACTTGTGTGCGTACTGTTATGTGATTTATTATGTGGCTTTCCATATTACTGTTTTTGAGGCCGGGGTATGCCCCGTGTAATTGTCTATGGCCAATATGAAGATTGAGCCTTATTACTTTATGTCTTTTTCTTTTTATTGTAATTTGAGAGTAGAGATAGGTGGTGAGGTTTTATTTTCATTTTGGAGACAATGCACCCATGGAGTAAGATGGACCACATTCAAGTAACAAGGAGGCCATAAGTGAAGACCCCTCAAAATGTTAGGGAGGGGAATCTCAATTGTTAAATGTAATAGAGATAGGGCTCGTATTTTGTTACTGCTTTCCCTTATGTGATTTGAACTGTTTATGTGGCATGTATGTTAGAACTTGTGATTGTGGAGTGGCTCCCACATATCACGCATAAGATAGGTAGAACCCATGATCATTACATGTTAGTATCATGCTAGGACATGTTATCTGTTTATGTGCTTGTTTGAAATGCATTTAAGTGTACTTGCATTAATCAAGACTAATAAAATTGGATAACATATATGTTGGTGAGGTCGAACCGGACAACTCTCCGGTTGATTCGAAAATTCCCATTAAATATTAAGCTAATTTCGAACAAATAGGTGTTTAATTCGGGATGCAAGTTTTGAATTAAATTCCTAGCATTCCATCAATAGGTTTTAAGTTTAGTAAGTAAAGCTAGTTATTGTCCGCGAGTCGTGGGATAGCTAGTGGAGCTTATTAGTTCTTAGTTACCTAATTAATCATTTTAAATGATCAATATTTCGTGGTCAATTTTAGCGAGGGCGATGTCCGCGAGTCGTGGGTCGTTCAAACTAAGTTTTGGTCATGATCTTATGATTGATGGGTCTAGCTTAACGCCTAAGTAAATATGGATGTCGCACGAGTCGTGGGTCCATATTGAAAGATAGGTGATGCAAAAACAATTACTAAGAGTTCTAAAGGTGTTAGAATTGGTAAGTTGTACCTACCTAGGGTTCTTACTTAGAATGTCCGCGAGTCGTGGGTTCAAGGTAAAATGCCTAAGATCTTAGTACCCATTGGGAAACGTGTTCCTCTTAGATCTTTGGGAATTCTAGATCTTTGAAAAACAGTGGGAGCTACATTAGATTAAAGACCTTATCTTTTGTATATCGTTATAATTCAGCATGCTCACTAGTTCTCTGTTTTACCATTTAGGTCGTAGATTCTGTGATTCTCTACGTGTTTTGAAATGGCAACCAAAAACCCTCTTGTATCGATCCTCGAGTCAAACAAGTTGACTGGTCCCAACTATTCTGATTGGCTGAGGAATCTAAAAATCATTTTAGATTCTGAGAAGAGAACTTATGTTCTCTTCGAAGGGGAGCCTACTCCTGAAGGGGAGGCTCCCACTCGGGCCGAGCGGGATGCGATTCAGAAGTGGAAGGATGATAATCTCCAAGCCCGTTGCCTTATGTTGGCTAACATGTCTCCGGACTTGCAAAGACAACATGAGGCCATGGAATTTGCTTGGGAGATTTACGACCACTTAGAGCAACTTTACCGCCCTCATGAACGTGTTACAAGGTATAACACTTCAAAGGAATTATTCCACTTGAGAATGAGGGAAGGTACAAGTGTCCATGAATATGGACTCAAGTTTCTTGCCCTTACTGAGAAACTTGCTTCCATGGACATGCCACTGAAAGATGAGCTTTCAGTGGATTTGTTGCTAGCTTCGCTCCCACCATCATTCAACCCATTTGTCCTTAACTTCAACATGAATCATGCTGGTGCTACTGTAGCTGAGCTGATTAGTCAGCTTGTGACTGCTGAAAGCACGATCAAGAAGGACAATAAGGTTTTGATGGTGAATGCTCCATCTTCCTCTTCTGGGCCTTCTAAAGGTAAGGGCAAGAAAGCCCAAAAGAAGAAGAAGAAACCCCTTAGGCCCACTGGTGGCATTTCGAAGGGGAAGGTCCAAAAGAAGAAGCGTGATCAGAAAGAGGATGTTTGCTTCCATTGTGGCAAAGCGGGACATTGGAGGAGAAACTGCCCAGAGTACAAGGCTACTCTAAAGAAAGGTATCTTTCTCGTTGAAGTAAATCTTTCTATTAATTCTAGTTCTTGGGTACTTGATACCGGTTGTGGAACTCATATCTGTAATGATGTACAGATGCTAAGTGAAGTCCAACAACTCAAAGAAGGAGAATGTGTCTTGAAGATCGGCGATGGCTCAAACGTTGAAGCTCGAGCTTTAGGCACAATTAGATTAGATTTAGGTAGTTTTGAGTTAGTATTAAACAAAGTCCTTTATGTACCGAACATTATTCGTAATATAATTTCAATTCCAATATTAGATTGTGAAGGTTATGAAACTTATATTAAGAATGGTAAATACTTTATCAAACGGAACAACTCTTCCGTTCATATCGGTACTCTAAGTAATGGACTTTACCTAACTCAAAATATCAATATTATGAATATACAACGAGAAACAAAGCGTAAGAGAGATGACAAAGTTTCAGCTCCCTTATGGCACGCTAGATTAGGACACATTTCCAAGAACAGAATTAGCAAGATAAACACTTTAGGATCATTCTCTGAAAATGATCTCAAAGAGTTAACTTCTTGCGAATCCTGTCTCAAAGGAAAAATGTCCAAAGTTCCTTTTAAAGGAACCGTGGAACGTGCCACTAAGGTTCTGGATTTGATCCATACTGATGTTTGTGGACCGCTTAGTGTAAGCACAAGAAACAATCATCAGTATTTCATAACCTTCACTGACGACTTTAGTCGGTATGGTTATGTATACTTAATGAAGTATAAATCTGAAGCTTTTGAGAAAATCTTAGAATTTCAAAAGGAGGTTGAGAACCAAACTGGTCACAAGATCAAAGCACTTCGATCTGATCGAGGAGGCGAATATCTTAGTGAAGAATTCCTTAATCATCTCAAGGATAATGGGATTATCTCTCAGTGGACTCCTCCGGGAACTCCTCAGCTTAATGGAGTTTCTGAGAGAAGGAATAGAACCCTACTTGATATGGTTCGTTCCATGATGAGTTTCACTGACTTACCACCTTCTTTCTGGGGTTATGCCCTAGAAAGTGCAGCAAAGATTTTGAATCTTGTTCCCTCTAAGTCAGTCCCCAAGACGCCCTATGAAATGTGGCATGGTAAAATCCCTAGTTATTCTTACTTAAGAATTTGGGGTTGTCCTGCTTACGTGAAGAGGACAGTGGGAGATAAGTTAGAATCTCGTTCTAACTTATGCTACTTTGTAGGTTATCCTAAGGAATCCATAGGATACTACTTCTATGATCAATCTGAACAAAAGGTGTTTGTTTCTAGAAATGCTACTTTTCTTGAGGAACCGTTCCTTAAAGAAAAGGAAGGCAAGATCATAGAATTAGAAGAAGTACAAAGTGACCCCACACCACCCACTGAAGAAACGTCCCACTCTGATCAACTACAACCAATCACGAATTTCGATACACACGAAAATCCTCCTCTAAGGCGTTCTGAACGTACTCCTAGACAGCCGGAGAGATGGTATGGATTCCTCCATGAAATCTCTCAAAAGGATAATGATCCTTTAACATATGAGGAGGCACTTTCAGATTCTGACTCTGAACAGTGGATAGAAGCCATGAAATCCGAAATGGATTCCATGAACTCCAACCAAGTTTGGACCTTGGTAGATTTGCCTGATGGGGTCAAACCCATAGGTTGCAAATGGATCTTTAAGAGAAAGCTTGGAGTTGATGGAAGCATTGCAGCCTACAAAGCAAGATTGGTTGCAAAAGGATTCACTCAAAGACCCGGCGTGGACTTTGACGAAACCTTTTCACCAGTTGCAATGCAAAAGTCCATTCGAATCATGCTTGCCATTGCTGCATATTATGACTATGAGATATGGCAAATGGATGTGAAAACTGCCTTTCTCAATGGTGACATTGACAAAGACATTTATATGGAGCAACCCATAGGTTTCACATTCAGTGGGAGTGAGCAAAAGGTTTGCAAACTCCAAAGATCAATCTATGGATTGAAACAGGCTTCTAGGAATTGGAACATTCGATTTGATGAATCAGTCAAAGCGTTTGGCTTCATCCAAATTTCGAATGAATCATGTGTGTATAGAAAGGAATTGGAGACCTCAGTGCAATTCTTAGTGCTTTATGTTGATGACATCCTTCTTATTGGGAATTCGAAAGATGACATGAAAGTGACTAAGTTATGGTTATCGAACCAATTCGAGATGAAAGATCTTGGTGATGCGTCCTATATCCTTGGAATTAAAATCTATAGAGATAGATCTAGAAGGTTAATAGGACTATCACAGTCGATGTACATTGACAAAGTATTGAAGAGATTCAATATGGAGTCAGCAAAGGTTAAGAACCTTCCTATGAGTGTAGGAACATGTCTTTCAAAGAAGATGTGTCCTAAGACTAACCTTGAGAAGGAAAGAATGACTCATACACCTTATGCATCAGCAATAGGTAGCATAATGTATGCAATGTTATGTACTCGACCGGATGTGGCTTATGCACTTAGTGTAACAAGTCGTTTCCAATCTGACCCTGGAGATGGTCACTGGGCTGCCGTGAAGAATATTCTTAAGTACTTGAAAAGTACTAAAGATTTATTCTTAGTTTACGGAGGTCAGAAAGATCTTACTGTCGAAGGATACTGCGATGCAAGCTTTGCATCTGACTTAGATGATTTTAAGTCAATGTCAGGATACATTTTCTGCCTGAACGGCGGAGCAGTGAGTTGGAAGAGTTCCAAGCAAACAACCACTGCAGATTCGACCACTGAGGCCGAATACTTAGCTGCAAATGATGCAGCTAAGGAAGGTGTTTGGATTAGAAACTTCATTCAAGAGTTGAATGTTGTTCCTAGCATGAAAGACCCCATTACTGTGTTTTGTGACAACACTGGGGCGGTTGCTCAAGCAAGAGAACCAAGATCTCACCAACGGACCAAGCACATAATGAGGAAGTATCACCTAATCCGTGATATTATCAAGAGAGGAGATGTGCAAATTGAGAGGGTCACATCAGCAGAGAACGTGGCAGATCCACTTACTAAACCCCTTAGTCGAGAAGCTTTCCAAGGTCATCTTCAGAAGATGGGACTTAGAATAGCTTTAGAATGGCTTTGACGGGCAAGTGGGAGATTGTTAGGAATAGTGCCCTAGAAAGCCGATTGTATATCCGCTTTGTACTTTTCCTTATTGTAATCACAGACGATCTTTGAATAAAATAACGAATTGAGGCAACACTTCTTTATATGCTCTTGTTTGGTATGCGTTTACTTTAGCTGTGCATGTATGAGAACTCCCCTAATCCTGATGACTTTAGGACTCTACCATTTAGGTGAAATGGTTCATGAAACGAGCCCTATATCACATAAGTCATGATTAGTAAAATACTCCAAGCCGATGAGTCCTACAGACAGTGGGAGTGTCAACCTGACTCCTCTAAGGCTTGCTTATGGGATCACGCCCTTAAGAAGGACCACCTTGTTTCATGGAGGTGTAAAGTGTATAGTTGATACGTGCGTGATACATGAGGGTGCTTACTTTAATAAGTAAGTTCACTGAGGTGCCCCGTGTGAGAACATTCCTAGATGGGAAAGGAAGTTTCTATTTCAGGAAATGGAAACTTCCAGATTAGGAAATATCTCACGAGTCATTGATGTGATTAATTGATCCTTAGACTTGAGGTTCCTTGTCACTTTATGAGTTAACTCTGTAGTCTTAGGTATAAGCTTTAAAGGGTGTCGCCTTAGACAACTGATTCAAGGCTTATGCTGGGGCTGCACAAGTGATTCATGAAAGTGAATGAGAATCAAGAAAGGACCTACACTTGCATTTGCAAGGTGATCTCTTATTGTGTAAGTCATTCATATGCCATATGGAGTCCTTGGCCAAGGCAGTAGATCAAGACATCAAGAAAAGGGTTTCTTGGATTGAGATCAAATGGATATGAAATGCACTTAGCTTTAAGACCGGATTATTTGGGTTCTGATTATTCCCTTGCCCTAGACCTTGGTTGAGAGATAGTAAGTAGGAGGATTGTATCTCACATGAATCAATGACTTAAAGGTTCTGTCGAATCCGAACATTCCAATTCAGCTAGGGGTTAAACACCTGTTGCTAGACTATGGTCGTTTAATCTGTGGACTGATTAATTAATTAGTGAATTAATTAATTAGGGTCACTGCTAATTGAATTGAGAACCTAGAGGGTCACACACAACAACTTGGTTACATGAGTTGAGGCTTGAAAATGATTAAACGAGTTAATCGGACCAAGAGGGTTCCACACGTGTGAATTCACACGTGTGGCTCGCGTGAGTGACACGTGTCACTGTGACACGTGTCACTCACGTGTGATAGTATATATATGTGTTAAATAATTAATTAGTTAATTATTTAATAGACTTTGGTTTAATTTTGAATTAAAAAGAAAGTCTAATTTTGGAGAAAATGATCTAGTTAATTAATTACGAATTAATTAATTAGATAAAAATAAGTTATTTATTTTATAATAAATAAAGTATAAAATTATCCAAAAATAGTTTGGATATTTTTGAGCTCTCTTAAAAGTTGACTAGAAATAGAATTCAAAGTCAAAGTTGGAAAATACTTGATGATCAAGTAATAGGAGAGAGAGGAACCAAATCCTAGTCCAATATGGACTAGTTTCGGCCGTCCCTCCCCTTTCCTATATATAGGGGAGCTCATGCTCCCCTTTAGAGCTAATTGACAATTCTTGGTTCATGTGTTGAACACCTTCCTTTCTCCAAGATTAAATTAAACCCTAGGTTAAGCCTAAACACTAATTAGAGAACTAGCATCCTTACTAATTAGATTGTGATCAAGTTGGTGGACTTTCTCTAGAGACTTCAAGTTAGAAGTTTGAAGATTCGAGCTTTACCAAGGAGAGGGGATCAAGCCGCGAGAAGAGCGTTCTTGGGTGGCTTGAAACGCTTCAAGAAAGAACAAAAGAAAAGTAAGTTTTCTATCCCTACGAATTTGGTTACACGATTGCGAGTTCAAGGTCCTTTTGTTGGAAAAATTTTTTAAATTCCGCTGCTTTCTGATTCTGTTTTCCAACAACTTGTACACTTGAGCCACATTTACATTATTATTATTTAATTATATTTCTTTATGTATTCAGGCCTGTGTGCCATTTTTAAGTCTTGATTATGAATTTAGGGCAGGTTGCCTGTTTAGTTGAACCGTTGTTAGGATGCATGTTGAATTTTTATTACCTTATGATCAGGTTATATGTTTGGCTATTATTATGTATTACACGTTATTGCTTCCGCATTACACTCTTGGTTATTTTTGATTTAATTGGTACAAGGTTAGCTTCCGCCTAGCTAGGATATCTTTTATTTGTGTCTCCTGTTCGCTATAAGTCCGGTTCATGCTTGGATCATCAATTTCATGTGTGGACTAGACTTGTAGTGCGGGGGATGTGGTGTCTATCGTCCGGGTGCTACAATTCTCATCACTACCATTAATGTCACTATCTACATCATAATCACTATCATCAAAGTCACTACCCTCATCCACTTCAACATCACTGTCACTCATGCCATTAACACCCCAATCCGTCTCAAAATCATCAACCATGACATCTAATTCATCCATACTAGCATCAACTATATCATTCAACCCATCAGATACTTGTGCAGATTTCTTACCGTGCAAATCATCAGTCACTTGTTCAAATTCAAGAGCAACCAAATCATCAGTCAACACATCATTAATATGCTCAGTCACTGGTTCAAATTCAAGAGCAACTAAATCATCAGTCAACACATCATTAATATGCTCACTGACTTGTTCAGGTTCCATGGCAGACAAATTTTCAATATCCATATTATCATTTTCCACAACATTCCTAATTTCAGCCAACAAATCATCCAATTTCTCATGCACTTGTTCACTCTCTAAAGCATCAATTTTGTCAAACACAACATTCAATTTCTGGTTATTTGGTAATTTTTCTTCTTCAGTGTCACTAATCTGTAAAATCTCATCAACCAATGCCTCCATATCTAATTCTTTAGCAACTTGTAAATTAATCAGGTCATTCTCATTTTCCACAACCACATAAACATCCCATTCACCACCCCATTTTGTCATCATTGAACTGATGTCAGTTTGGTACAAAATTTCCCAAAATTTCTTGAAAGGGTCAAGCCTGTACAATCTCATTTTGGTTCTTAACCCCAACAGCCTAATAAACATGTGCAAACTACACACTGTCAAAAAAATTTTGTTAATCCCTCTCACAACCGAAACATCCCCACCAACATATTGTGCCCTAGGAGATTTAACTAAACTACCCCCATAGTGCACATTTAGATTAACTTTTGGACCTGTATAAGAATGCAAACAAACAAACAAAAAAAATTAAAAAATCTAAAAAGAAACATCAGGGACTACATAAACACATATAAAACTGGAATGCGACATGTCTTGTTCCCTCAAGCAAAAAAGAAATCAAATGAAGTTTTTGGGACCATAAATCGCAATAAAATACATGCAAAGTGCATCGAATCAATAGAAAACAGGGATAAAAAAAAGCTTACTTTCATAGTTCGCTGGCCAGGAACCTTTACCCATTGTGCGCACCATCTTCTCGCCACCAAAAGGAGCAGTCTTTACCAAATACGATCAACTACTCAACCGGAGCACCAAGTGATACAAGATTGCGTTCGTAATTTGTCAGGAAATATGGTTAAATTCTTAGAGGCCGAAAATTTTTTGGGATGAAGAAACCCTAAAATAATCTGAGGCAATTTTGAATGAGATTGAAGCCAGCTATTCCCAACTGAAATTGAGAGATAACGGCCATTTGCTTTTCACATGATTTTTCCATCCATTTTTTTACGGTGGGACTAAAATTGTCACAAATTGAAACCTACGGGACCAAAATTGCAAATCGCTCAATCCTATGGGACCAAAAATGTAATTTGCTCAAAAGAAAAATACAATTTAGGTTTTGACGTGGTAAAATTTCACCTGATCATGTAATAACAAATTTCACGATCCGATCGATCGATAGTCGATCCCGTTCATCCCCCTTTCGACTTAGGGAGAATGCAAAGAAGGACAAATTGGAGATCGGCGATTGAGGGAACGATCAACCCACAAGTCAATATTCAAATTGAAAAATATTACAGGATTTGCATTTAATGTTTGACATTCTCTGACGCTGCGTAATTCACCTTATTGTCTCTTTAGGGAAAAGTTCAATTTAGTTACGAGAAAAACTTTCATAGTTAAAAAAAGGGGAATTTTGAGAAAACTCCCCATGGGTTGAAAAATTTTTAGTTTGCTCCCCAGTTCTAAAAAAATTTTAGTTCACTCCCCAATTCACATGCATAATTTGAGTTAGCTCCCCAATTTTGGGGGCAGATACCACATATGACGATTTAGATACACCATATGACGAGTTAGATACCACATATGGCGATTTAGATAAACTCAAGAATCGTGTACCTAATTCGTCATATGGTGTATCTAAATCGCCATATGTGGTATCTGCCCCCAAAATTGGGGAGCTAACTAAAATTATGCATGTGAATTGGGGAGTGAACTAAAATTTTTTTAGACCTGGGGAGTAAACTAAAAATTGACTATACAATTGGGGAGTTTTCTCAAATTCCCCCTTAAAAAATTATAACTAAGGTCTGGAGAAAGACAACCAAAAACTCTTTTAAGAGAATTACACAAAACACTCAATTTAGTTTTTTTTTTTTTTTTTTTTAATTTTCAATTATAAAGACTTTCTTTTTATCTTTAAACCTTAGGAAGTATTCACTAATCACTATTATCTTTTAATAATAATTATAGAGTTTACCCTATTTTTTTCCAATTAATAATAATTACTGAGATTCAAATTACATAAAATTGCTTATGTTGCAAATCCGGCCCAGTCCATTATGCAAGGCCGAAAAGGCCCGGTTCACGGACGGCCCAGCCCGACTCTGAGAGAGGTTCATCTTTTCTTCTTCTTCGTAAAACGGACGAAAATTTCAGCTAAAATAGTTTGCGCCACAAGAATTCATCATATATTAATGCAAAAACAACAAAATTCGATACAAAATCGCGCACGCAATACCTGGCGGATGCAGAAAAATCCTCCCTTTTTCCTGATTATATTGTTTTCAGATTGAGAATTTTGGGGCCCTCTTTTCTGTGATTCATAGTTCGAGGTTGTGGGGGATTAGATATAGAGAGATTTTACGAAATGACGAGTAGTTGCGGTTTTTGTTGTAGACCCATGAGCTTGGATGCTAAGAAGTTTTTGTTTTCGCCCGACAAAGTGGGATTGATGAGGCCGAAGAGGGTCTCCGTGAGAGCTTCGGCGGTGGAGTCTTATGGGAGCTCGAATTTCGTCAACCGCATGGAACGCGCGTGGTTGATTTCTCAGGTATTTTTACTTATTTTTTGTTAGAATAAATTTTGCTTTTGTTTGTTCTATTTTGCTGGGTTTCTGGTTAATTAGTAGCAGATTAGGATGATGGTATTATACAGGGCAGATTTTGAGGTTATAGTTTCGATTATGTGTTTGTATGTGTGAGTAATGGGATTCTGGGGAAAAAATATTTCTAGTTCTTGATGGTTGATATGTTGGATGAACTTGAATGATTGAGTTCATCATCCATGGTTGGTTGTTATCAACTTATCATCCCTGTTATGATTGTCTTTGTTAAAGGGTTGAATTCGGAATTAATTAGGTACTAAATTGCAAAACACGGGTCTTGGAGTATGATGTTTGATGTTCCACTCTCCTGAAGTATTGTTTCCAGCATCATCGTGGTTATTAGATGTAGATTTATGATGCTTCACTGCTTGATGTGGCATCTTGTTTTGGTTTTGAGCATCCAACTGTTTCTTGTTTTGGTGCAATGTTGTTGTGATTTTACTGTCTTCATTTGTTGATTCCTCAACATGTTTTGACATTGGATTTTCTCCCTACCACGAGCGCCTTAACTCGTATTTGTTCTTATCTTCGTTTAGACTATGATTGCGTTCCCATGTGTGCGTGCGTGCATGGGTTTGGAACTAAAGCTACAACAAAAGTTGAATGCATAAGATTTGAAGATTTTGAGTATTAGGAGTTTGTGTGAAAGTCCTTTCAGCTGTAAAGCCAAGCCAAGTCAATGGAACTGATGTGATAATGTGCAGATTTTGGCAAAAAATTAAAAAATTATGTCTTTTACCTAGATGAACAAACAAGATTTATTATCTCCGGTAGAGAAATATTTCAGTTGTACTCTTCATGGTCTGTTTCTGATTTTTATTGACAGCTTCAGATTGGTTTATAATGGAGATAGTTACATGGACATACCCTGAGGATTGACATAATTACACAAACTCCCTCCGGTTTATGATCCATCCATTTTGATAATTTTGTATCCGAATTTTCTCTCTCGACATTTACCGATCAATATTTGAGTTCAAATTCATGACTGTAGTAGCATGTGTTAGCCAAATTTTAGAGTATGTTAGGAGTGTTCTGTAGTAATTTCTCAAGCATATGGGGAATATTTTTTGTAATTAGGCCAAACCTCATGTTATGTTAGCGTAATATCCTGTTTTAATATTATGGAGAAAAGCTAGCTTTTGGGGGTGAGTAAGGCCAAAGCTAATTATTCAATATGGTATCAGAGCGGGTTCACAGATGTTCGATTCCTGTGCCTGTCTCTTCTCTCCACCCGGCTTGCAGATGTTTCATTCCTGCGGCTTGCAGATGTTCATTCCTGCAATGTTCACGCACCAATTTGGGCGTGACGGGGGTGTGTTAAATGTCCCACATCCAATAATTAGTGATGTGGTGTTCAATATATAATGGCATGACAAACCTCCCCTCAACAGCTAGCTTTTGGGGGTGAGTAAGGCCAAAGCTCATTATTCAATACATATCTTAACTATTAATTTACCTTGCAAATGCAGCAACCGAGGCCCGTTGCTTGTTCTTCGTGCGATTCAAAGGGACACGTGGAGTGCAAGTGGTGCAGTGGAACCGGTTTCTTCATTATCGGCGACAACATGTTGTGCCAAGTCCCTTCAAGAAACACCACCTGTGTTATATGTGCAGGAAAGGTGAGGATATCCTAACACCTACTTCTGCAATATCAATGAGAAGCTCGATCTCATTCTTACATGGTTATTATTTTCAGGGTTCTGCGTGCTGCTCTGATTGCAAAGGAACCGGTTATCGTGCAAAATGGCTCGGGGAACCTCCGGTTGATGCCAAATAGGAGCATCCGAACATCATAGTTCTGTGATTTGTCCTGTTGATATAGACGAGCCTACTGATGATTATTTTTGTTCTTTTTTTCTCTCTTTCCAATCGTTATTGTAAAATTCTTGACGAATCGGGTTATACGCTTACATGGTCTAATTTTGATTGCTTTATGTGTAACACATGGTGCATATCTCGAATAACCCGACGTGGTTTAATTCCGAACGTCTATGTGTAACATCAGACGGTGCATATCTAAAATAACCCTGACGTGGTTTAGTGGTTTAATTCTGATCGTTTTTCATATAACACAAGGTGCATATCTGGAATATAAGATGAAGTTTAAGTTATATAGAAAATTGAAGTTAGTTTAGTCCTCTTTGTAAAATATAATTGTGATTTATGAATTAATGTAACATTTCGAATTTAAAAAATAAATAAATAAATAAAATATAAAAATAAAAATATGAGAGGAAAAGAAGGAAGGAAGGTTTCTATTTATGATGTACAGATACAACAATACCGGGGAGTATCATGCAGTGTTGGACTATCGAAGCGATATAATATGGGAGAATGTCGATACAGTATCGGACTGTCAAAGTGCTACGGGGAAGTGTGCATATAGTGTCAAATTGTCAAAGCGAATACGGAGGGCAAAATAGGGCAAAATTATATAAAATAGTGCAAAATTATATTTTTAAAGTGTCGTGGGAGAATGTCGATACAGTGTCAGACTGTCGAAGTACTACGGGGAAGTGTGCATATAGTGTCAATTTGTCAAAGCCAATACGGAGGGCAAAATAGGGTAAAATTATATAAAATAGTACAAAATTATATTTTTAGAGTACTAGATTGTCGACAACATACAGAGGAGTGTCCATAGTGTTAGAATGGCATAGCGAATACCAAGGGCAAAGCGTAAAATAATATTTTTAAAAATATTCGCCCTCGGATTCTATGAGACATAAAAGCGCGGAGAACTCTCTACATAATCGTGTGTTCCTCAAAGAGCGATTATTTCATCAACCCCATTGGCCCTAACACGCAGAGAGGCAGAGAATTGATTGTTTCAATGGCGGATGAAGAGGAAGAAAGGATTGTGGAAGAGCAGCTTCAATTACAGCTGAATGAACAGAGAGACGCTCTCTCCGCCGTCACCGATGCCCTCTCCGCCGACCCCTCTAACCCCGAGCTGCTTGCGGTTAGCATCTTCAACCTATCCATACATACTCCTCTTCGTATTCGTGTTTTTTAATCTGTTATGTTACGAGGATTTCTGGATAGATTTTTTGTGAAATTTTGACCACTGGGCATTGGTATGGCAGTGTCAATTTCTGCAATTTGATGGGGTTGTTTGTAAAGAATTGTTTTTTTACAAAGGAGGCATTTCTTTTGAAGCCCAGATTAACTTCTTTACTATTTTGAATGTTTACATTTTGATTCACCTAATTTAAGGTTTAATCACTGTACTGTAAGCACTTTGTCTTTGTGAAATGTTCTCTATTCTCTAATTCGCAGTGCATGTAGAGAAAATCTCTGAATTGGTTGAGGCAGCTTCCATGGCAGTAGTAGTAGTATGATAAATGTCTCCTTTAACATGAAATTAGCTGTGTTTTGTATAGGTCAATGTTGAGCTTATACAGGCCATCAAAGATGCTGAGGAGGGCCTTTTTCATCTGAAAAAGGCAAGGTTGCTTCGAGAGGCTGATTCGGTTCTGCAAGGTTCATCTGATGATGTCAGAGGGGAGCTTGTTGATCCAACATATGTTGAAGCTGAACCTCTGGAGGATAAGAGCTACACCATCGGATCAAAATGCAGATTCCGTCATACTGATGGAAGGTGGTACAATGGACTCATTGTTGGAATGGAAGGTTCTGAATCTGCGAAAATAACTTTTCTCACTCCGACAACTGAAAGCATGCTGGTGGGTTAATTACTTCTTAATCTTTTCGGTTTGATTAAATGCTATTTTAGTTAGTGGCTGATTATGCCTTGAAAGTTGAAACTACTTTTCATGTTCTCTGGATATATATTGTCATTGTGATGATTGTAGTTGAACTCAGAATTCGTTTTCCCTCTCTATTTTCATCGGCCTTCTAAAATTGCATTGTGTATAATTCGTTCTAAATCTCTTGGGTAGCTTATTATTTCGATTTCAGTCCTTAACTTTAGAAGTTAAATGTGCACATTTGATCTTTTTATGGCCTGATGTTTTTATTCTTCGGCCCATTTCATTTGTTATGCATATGATTAAGCTGGTATATGTCAAGACACTCACTAATTTTAGACCACCTAGTGCAGATGTGCAAGTTCTTTCTACAGCAACGATGTCGGTTTGGTAATAATTGCCGCTTATCACATGGTATGTTTTGAAGCATAACAAATTCAGAATATAACCTTACAGATGGTTTCCCCACATTCTCATATTTGTGCGTCTCTCTGTTGGTGTATTGTTGCATCTAGTGAGATAATGAGGGAATATTCTCTTGATATATGTTGAAGGGAATATAGGTTGATGTCAATGTTTCTGTTTTGGCGGTCTCCATGTAGTTTATGAAATACATTAAGATATACTTCCAAATTTTTGGTCTGAATTTTTCTGTTTGACAAAGGTTCACTGATTGCCTTCAATTCTTCATAAGAGAAACTCACTTAATATCTAATGTTTTCAGGTATCGACATTCCCATTTCTTCCTTAAAGAACTACGTTCCTACAGCATGGGAACAATCCCTGGTGGGTTCCACCATCTGGGCCCTTCCGCCGGATTACAAATCTGGAATCTGGAGAGAAGCCGAACTAGAATCGTGGGATGAAAACCTCAAAACAGGGAAGGTAGTTTTTCGAGATGATGGAAGTTCAGCTAATTTGGGAACAGAAGCCATCACATTGTCTGAATATGCCCTGATGAGTGATGATGAAGATTCCTACACAAGTTCTGATCAATCTGATTCTAGCGATTATGAAGATGATAAGGCTCAAGGGCTGGGATTTCTCGAAAGCTCGAAATCACAGGGTGGAGTCCAGACAGAAACCACCATTTTTGCCACATGGGAAAATCACACACGAGGAATTGCTTCCAAAATGATGGCGAATATGGGTTATCGTGAAGGAATGGGTTTAGGCGCATCAGGGCAGGGTATGCTGAACCCTATTTCTGTCAAGGCTTTGCCAGCTAAGCAATCTCTCGATCATGCTGTAAAACATTTAGACAAAAATGAGGAAAATAAGGAAAAACGGCTGAAAAAGCGTACTAGAGGTGGAAAGAGGAAAAGGGACAAGAAATTAGCAGCAGCAGTAAAAGCTGCAGAAGAGGAAGAAGAAGCTAAAGATGTTTTCTCTCTCATTAACACTCAACTCGCCATGCATGGGAAAATCATAAACGGGGTTTCTGGAAAAAGGCAGCAGAATCGAGCAAACGGTGGAGAGGAGAAGAAAGAGGACAGGCGGGCCCTTCTTGCTCACGAAGATGAGATTAAGAATTTGAGGTTGCAGATTGAGAAATTGGAAGAAATGGTGAACAGGAACAGGAAGGAGAAGGCAGTTTTCGAAGCTGCTACAAGGAAGCTGAATGAAACTCGACGGAGTTTGGCTGATGCTGAGGCAGCTCATGCGTCGACGTCGAATGCAGTTGCTAGAAAGGAGAAGGAGAAGAAATGGCTCAAGTTTTGAGGCTTTTGAATCAGGTGAAATCATTTGATGTATAGGATTTGTTGGAGATACTCAGAAAACCAGGATATTTGAATGGAAATGTAGACACTAATTTAAGAACAGGGTATTGTGCTGTGCATGTTGATGATATGATTTTTAGTATTATGGTCTTTTTACTCTTTTTCAAGGTCAACTTATTTTTAAGATCTTGACACATTTTATAAGTTTTATATCCTTTTATTATTCAAATACTTGAAAATTTTATTTTTAAAATATGACATATTATAACCTCCAAAAATATCTGATAAGATGTAATAGTTCATAAAGTCTTCCAAATAAACTTTGGCAAACATCCCCTTAGTTGATAAAAGGTCCCATTGACAGCTGTATGGACAATAGAATATACCCAACCTTTTCTTTATGAATCTCTACCTCTATGATATGATACTTTTAATAATATTATTTTATCGTGTTGTATCGTACCCAGTCACATTATTTATTTGTATCAAATATCATGTCAAGTACTTTTTACATACGTCTTCGGTTAGGGATGCTCTTCTCGAATCGGACATCTGATGGCCGGCCTAGTAACAGGAATAGGATTCACCGATTCGGATTCTGTCTACCGGAGATGAGGTACCCCCGGTAAGAAGTCTGTGTCGTATAAAGAAAGTAAGCAAATTGGAATACGAACTCTTCGGTAAGCCAGGGACAAGTAACTCGGATGCAACTTATGAAATATCATAGATAAAGAAAAAGGCGAGCCCAGTGTGAAGTATTTTCCTGGGGGCGAGCTTGGACTCTAACCCGCCGCTCCATCCCATGAACCCTAAGCCGACTATTCACTCCTCTACCTGATCTAACCAAATTTAAAAAATATATATATATTATATTATGTCTATATTGTCGTGTCTATATTCAAACATCACACCTCCCAACAAAGATCTAATATCAATAATGGATATACAATGTGGCCTACAACAAGACAATATTCCATTGGAGGCATAATTTGTGACGCCCCGATATTTCGGCCGTACAGGTATGACGTAAGTGTTTACCAAAATGCGCGAAATAATTATTTCTATGTGTTTTATATATTTAATTTTATTTTAAATATATTAAATGTTAATATTGTTAATTATTACATTTTAAGTTTTATTAATAATAATTTATATGTTAATGCGCTAAATTGAATTTAATTAGTGAAATTTGTTATTAAAATCATAAATGATGCATGCATGTTATTTATAAATTATATACGCATTTGAATTTTATATTATTTGTAATGTTATGAATTTTCTTGTTGCATTGCTTATGAGTGACATTTACGTGCTTCGTTTTTATATAAATTGATATCGAAATTTCGTGGAAATTTAATATGTTGGACTTATATGTGTCTTGAATATGAATATATGTTCGTTTCGTATTTTCAGATTCATTTGCATGAGTTTCGAATTTATTTTAATTTTGGAATCCAAGTCGGGGGCTAACGAGCAATTAGCGCACCCTTGGTTCCGTGATTGATATCTTGAACTCGGGAACTCGGATTCGAGTTCCGTCAACTTCGCTGAACTCGTAACGAAAATTCTAGTTTAGTGAACTTAGCCTTATATTTTTCCAAAGTCATTTGAACCTCCGAAATTCAACCGAAAAACGAAACGGCGACCAAACTGACCATGTTTTACTAAAATGACCATAACTCATCCAAACTTTAACCAATTTAACCATGGTTTGATGCTATGGAACCCTAACTCAACCACCTAACCTGATATACCATGCCCTAACCTGTAACGCCCCAGTTTTTTTTTTAGTACAGCATGACGTATGTGTTTACCAAATTGCGCGAAATAATTAATTATACGTGTTTCATATATTTAATTTTACTTTAATTATATTAAATGCTAATTACTTTATTTTAATAATATTAATATCAAATATATATATATATATATATATATATATATATATATATATGTTAATTGTGTACGTGTGCATGAATATAGTAGTGCATGCATTGCCAACAGGGGTTGGCCAAGTGGTTTGAGGGTTGATTCTCGAAGGCAAAGACTCGGGTTCAAATCCCTCTGTCCACTTGGGGTGTGTGCGTTTAAAAAAAAATTAAAAAAAGTAGTGCATGCATTTTATTTTTATAAATTATTTATGCATGCATGTATTATAAATTATATATATACGTATGTGATTTTTATAATATTTGGAATATTATGAATTTTATTGTTACATTGCGTATGAGTGACATTTACGTGCTTCGTTTCTATTTAAATTCATACCGGAATTTCGTGCAAATTTAATATGTTGAACTTATACGTGTCTTGTATATGAATATATGTTCGTTTCGTATTTTCGAATTTATTTGCATGTGTTTCGGATTTAATTTGAATTTTGGAATCCAAGTTGGGGGCTAACGAACACTTAGCGCACCCTTGGTTCCGTATTTAATATCTTGAGCTCGGGAACTCGGATTCGAGTTTCGTCAACTTCGCTGAACTCGTAACGAAAATTCGAGTTTAGTGAACTTAGCCTTATATTTTTCTAACGTCATTTGAACCTCCGAAATCCAACCGAAAAACGAAACAGCGACCAAACTGACCTCGATTCACTAAAATGACCATAACCTATTCATTTGTTGACCAAATTAACCATGGTTAGACTCTATGGAACCCTAACTCAACCCTTTATTCAGACATAAACCCCCCAAACCGAGATAACCCTTCTCACTTGGAGTAAATTGGCCAAACATCATCTGCTTTCCAGGAAATCCCATAGCTCAAGTCAAACCTTGAGATTCAAGCTCAAATCTCCTTCCAAACCTCCATTAATCCACAAGGTAAGCTTGGATATGTTATGTACATTCAATATGAGTCATTTTCATTCATTCATCCCTAATTTTGATCATGGTTTCATGGATATATGGCTGCCTTGAATATATACTTAGGTTATAGGTTCATAGGTTGATCTCTTCCAATTCTTGTTGAATTTGATTGATTCCAAGCATGAATATGATTGTTTTGATCTCTTCTTTTCATTTATGGTGATGTTTTAGCTGGTGGTTGAGAATTGGTTGAGTTACCCTTAATGAATTTGAATGAAAATGGGGTTTTTCCCCTCTTCTTCATTCGTGTTGCTGCTGCTACGTTTGAGCTTGCTCCGGGCTGAATTTATATGTTGATTTGAAGTGTTTTTTGCTGCATATTTGTGACCTTAACATACCTGAACATGTTGGTTGAAGATTGGATTGGTGTTGCTCTGTTTTCTGCTGTGTTGCTGCGTTAATTGGCCGCTGAAACTGTTGCGCTTCTTCCTTGCTTTTGCTGTCAGTTTTAGTGGCTTGTTAGAGCTATTTTGTGCTCCATTTCATGCCTTCTTATTGCTGCATTTCATGCTTTGGTTGCTGCCTTCTTGCTGCGTCAGTTGCTGTCAAAAACAGGGGATAAGCCTGCGTATATGTTGAGTTGCTGTGTTCCGACACGGGGGTGCCAATCTGCTCCTTTTCAGCTTGTAACAGGGGTGCTTGTTGGTCTGAAACCTCTGTACCGAGACACAGGGGTGTCTCGGTTTGTTCTATGTGGGTGACACGGGGGTGTCACCTTGTAATTTCCATGCATGTTTTGTGTTGCCGTGTAGCTGCTACTGCTTGTTTCCTTTTCTTTCCTGCATGATTGGTTGCTAATTGTTGTAGTATGCACGAAATGTGAATGCATGGAGTTGCTGTGCATGAACTTTTGCATGCATATCATGAGCTTAGCTTAATGCATGAATTTTGCATGCATAATTGTTTAGCATGTATGGTTGTACGTATGCATGTATTATAATATAATATAATATAATATATGTAAGTATATTTAATTATATATTTATATATATATTTATATATGTTAGTTGAATATTAATTGTTATTTGATTTAATTGAATTATAGAATTTAATTGTTACCTATTTCATGGTTGATTTAATTTCCAATTTTAAATTGAATGTGTTTAATTGTTTATTTTCTAATTTTAAATGTGATCTAACTTGTGCTATGATTATATTTGAATTTCTTGAATTGAATTGATTGGAAATGAGAATTATGAATTCAAATGAAAGTGAACGATTGATCGATAACTTGATTATATGAACTCGTTTGAATACGAATGCTTCATTGAATGAATGAATTGAATGTTTATATGTTTTTAAGACTTTAATAGTACACATGAACGTGTTCATTACATTATAGCATCTTTTCTTCATTCATATCATGATCATTACATTGTCGAGCGTCCTATTTGGTCATTTTGAGTCTCACTTCACCTTTCTTGCACAGATTTTGATTCCGTTGGAGACGAGGCCGGTCCGTGAGGCTCTTGTGTTCTCCTTTTGCCGTTTAAGGTGGGTTTCTCTTCTAATTAGATAAATGACCCTATATCCCATCAACGTGAAAAGTTTTCATCCAAAATGAATATATATATATATAGAGTCGTTTTCAAGAGTAAATGTTTTCAACGTAAAGCCCTTATTTTATGAATCCTACCTAATGTTTTGGCGAGAAATGAATGAATGAATGCACTGAATGGGGCCCAGGGGCTTGGTGTGAGTGGTGACCCGAGGAGGCAAGGGCTGATGGTGAACCCTCACACTAGTCCCACTAATGAACGGCGTAACCAGACCTCGTTAGGAGTTAGCGAGGAATGGACGCTGAGTGCCATCTGGGGAGTCATGTTCCCCTTTTGGTCAATGAATGGGTGGATTGGCCTTGCAAACCCGCCACCAACCCGGAGGAAGAAGGTGTAAATGTTATTGAATGCGCACGAAAGAATGATATGCATGAAAAGAAAGAATGAATGAATGTTAATGAATTACACGAGGTGTTGGTTGGAGATAATGCACGCCCACTCGCCGGGCCAATAATGACCTAATGTAAATGAATCGTTATAATCCCTTTTGATGATTTCTATTCACCCACTTGGGAAATTCTTTAAAAACCTCACTTGGGATTATAGCTTGCATGTGATTGTTTAATTACCGTCAATATATTATAATTATGCCCTGTTTTATACCCACCAGTCCCTTTTGGACTGAACCCGTTTGGTTTTCAGTTGTTTTGTGCAGGTGTCAAGGGAGCTAGGCGGGAATTCGAGTCATAGGTCTTGCTTTCATTTCTAGCCCTTTGTATATTGGTCTTACACTTCCATATTGCACTTTTAGTCATTGTATTTGAACATTAATGGAGCGTACATGTTTTGAGCCATGATGGCATTTGAGGGTGTATATGACTTAAAATTGGAACTGTGATACTCATTGCTTATATACAGGATATATGTTCATTTATTGCTTCCGCTTTAATGTTTTATCATGTTTTATGGTTCAAGGGTTAGTCCCGCCTAGCATAGAGTGTGTGTATGTCCCCGTTCGCCGTGATTTGGCTCGGGTAATGATCGTCCATTTCATATTCGGGTCGGGTCTCGGTGCGGGGGATGTGACACCTTACGCTCGGGTGTTACATCATTAAGTGGTATCAGAGCCTCGGGTTCTTGTGTCATGTGGGTCAGTCTAGATCGTTCGGCATAGGAACTACGTGATAATGTGTGCATTGCATCGATCTTGAACAAGAAATTATCTTTCTTTTAATCTTGTCGAATTACCTGTTGCATTTTATACTGGATCCGTGTCTTTCGTGTTGAATATGTGCCATATGCATGTACTAATCGCATGCATATACCTTCGAAATGAGTTATGATTTACAGGTTATAAAGATAACATCAAACCACGGTCAAGTTCCACGATAAAGACGATCTATTGCTAGTTCTTCCTGAGGCATGGAAGCTAGGAGGAATACACCCGGGAAGAATGTAGAGAATTCGGGATGTGAGGTTTTCTAGATGGAGCTAGAATTCAAGGATTAGGATTCGGAATGGGAGGTTCGAATTTAGAGATACGGTGGTAGAAGGACACTTGGTGAAATAAGGATTGATTGTGAGATGGTTACGACTTAGAAGATTGACATATACGGCTCTGCCACATAAGGTGCCTTTGATTGGATGCAACGGGATCTTTCAACCTAATAAATGAAGTGAACAAACCTTGAAGGTATTTTGATTCTGGATTTGGATCATTGAAGAGGTATCAATAATTAAGAGGAGTTAAGATAAAATGGGTCCGGTAGGAGTTGTGCACTAAGGGTCAACAAAGAAGGATTTCTGACTAAGCCTAGTGAATTGAAATCAAGTTTGTCGAAGTTAAGACCGGGAATAGTTGGATTTGGGTGCTTTGGATTTCGATTAAGATGGAAAACGAGTCTGGAAGGGAGTAGAGAGAGGCAAGTACCTGGGTAAATACAAATATAGGGAAGGTGGCGATATTGAGAACGGGATTTGAGTTCGTTTTTCCAAATCCAAGCTGAATTGTCATGTTGAGAAGTTGAATTGGAAGATATGGAGCAACAAATGGGAACGCTAAAGAAAGGCAAAGACTGGTTGAAGGATTATTCTCGGGGAGAGACTCTTTGCAAGGAAATCATGCGCTTAAGTAGAAGCAATTGGAAAACAAGTTCAATGCACCAATTGAAACTCATAAACGATAATCACGGGAATCTTGATCAAGGTGATGATTAGGGTAGGAGTCGAAGTTCGAGGAGAAGTTTGAATGCTAACTCCTTGGACGTGGAAGAATTAGGGATCAAGAAATTACAATCTCAGATAGTGGAAGATACAAGTTGATTTATAAAGATTCATGGAAACCTCAAAGACCGTGGGAAAGGCAAGGAATAATCACCAAGTCAAGTAACCTCGGGATTGGAGGAACGAGGAAAAGTTACTGAGCTAACAACTTACCACATTGGTGACAGGTTTCAAAATATTCATAGCACGTGCATCATACTTCGCATCAATTATTTATTCTTTCGGCCTTATGTTTATCCGTGCATTTCTATTTGGTTTCGTTGCGCTAATGTGTTGAATGATGGCTTGGTGTTAACGTGACTCATGTATTGACATCTTTACCCGACATGCATTTTAGTGTTTATTTGGTAGGAAGTTCTTTCACCTCACTCATCAAGTATCTTTTCGACTGGTCACATCGGGATGATGAGGAAAAGCAATAACAGGATGGCACATGATAAGGAAGATGACTTCGAAAAATAAAGAACTTCAGGTAAGGGGTAGGTCGGTGGAAAGGAACTCCGAAGGAAAGTGAGATTAGATTTGGCTTCGGAGTGTTCGGATCGAATAAGAATAGAGAAGAAGGATTAAGGGAATTCGACATGTAAGAGCAAAAAAATTTTAAGGGGGAGAGCATGACCGAGAGATAAGTTGGAGGATGGAAGAGGTGCTCGAATGAATATGTTAGTAGTAACAACGGGGATGCAAATTAAGGAGAATTTGGAAATCCTACTGGTGGCGATTGGAAATTAATAAGACGGATGTAATGGGTAAGTTGTTAAGAGAGAGGCTACGTTACTAAATTTGGGGGAAGACTTTACGGGATATAAGGGAAATGGCTCATTGAACATTTCTACGTATGGAATTCCGATCTGGAGGTGATGGAATTATAAGGGATTTTCTGTGAACTCCTAAGTCAGAATTAACAAGGGAAAATCGAATCAAGTTAGCATATAATGGAATGGTGTCAATCAAGAGTAGTTCAATGAAGTACAAAGGGGGTCCAAGACAATATTATTGAGTTATTGGTTATATCAATGGTAATCCAGGAGGAAACTTAAGAAGGGACCAAATAGAAAAGGATAATGATTGGAGGATTGACATTAAACTTCAAAAATCATCAAGAACCTTCTGTCTTCAATTTAAGAAATATGGGACCAATTATCGAATATAACCTTCAGGGGGCCAAAAGGGAATGAACGGATAATAGGAACGGAAGTTGGGAAAGGATTTGTGTTGAAAGAGGCCATAAGAATAAACATCTTAAGGTCGGGGTTGAATCATCAAGGTTGTCCAGAGTGGTTATCCTCGGGGATATGTTAAGCACCGATATGGGTAAGGATGGAAGATATGGACTGGACGTCGGAACAAGTATTCTAAACGCAAAAGTGAATGTCAATTGGATTACTTGGAAGAGTTAGTCCGACTAAAAGAATATAATAGGGGTTGAGGAAGGACTGAAGAAGTTGAGTAGCAATAAAAGTCAGAAGGGATCTAAGAGTATAATCCTTAAAGGATTCATCAATTGCTTTACCGGGATACCCTGAAGAGGTTAAAGACAAACTGAGCACTGAGTTTATCTTCGGGACAGATCATATACTGGACAACGACAACTCACAATTTTAAATTCCGTGACTACGGTGAACGGTACCTCAGACATCCATGGCATACACATACACGCATTGTTAATTTAAATAATTTTGCTAATTTGCGCTTTGGCTCTTTGATTTATTAATTATGGTTGTACAATCGATATTGGATGTAAGTAAGTGATTATTGTTCCCTGACTTTATGTGATTGTTTTGACTAAATTGCCGTAATTGGATATTTTGATGTTTTCTCCTTGGTGTTTGTTCTTCGTTGTGGCTGTGTTTTGTATTTTGAACTTCGTTACCTGTTAGCGAGAGACGGAGTTCTCTCATTGTTGTTTTTAAGAGACGGGGTTCTCTCTTTTTTGTTTTTGAGAGACGGGGTTCTCTCTTTGTTGCTCTTGAGAGACGGGGTTCACTCATTGTTGTTTGAGAGACGGCGATTTTCTCCTTGTTGTTTGTGAGGAACGGGGTTCCTTCATTAATTGTTTCAAACAGATAGTGAATCCGAGGACGGATTCTTTTAAGGGGGAGAGGTTGTAACGCTCCAGTTTTTTTTTTTAGTACAGCATGACGTATGTGTTTACCAAATTACGCGAAATAATTAATTATACGTGTTTTATATATTTAATTTTACTTTAATTATATTAAATGTTAATTACTTTATTTTAATAATATTAATATCAAATATATTTATATATATATATGTGTGTGTGTGTGTGTGTGTTAATTGTGTACGTGTGCATGAATATAGTAGTGCATGCATTTTATTTTTATAAATTATTTATGCATGCATGTATTATAAATTATATATATACGTATGTGATTTTTATATTATTTGGAATATTATGAATTTTATTATTACATTGCGTATGAGTGACATTTACGTGCTTCGTTTCTATTTAAATTGATACCGGAATTTCGTGCAAATTTAATATGTTGAACTTATACGTATCTTGTATATGAATATATGTTCGTTTCGTATTTTCGGATTTATTTGCATGTGTTTCGGATTTAATTTGAATTTTGGAATCCAAGTTGGGGGCTAACGAGCACTTAGCGCACCCTTGGTTCCGTATTTAATATCTTGAGCTCGGGAACTCGGATTCAAGTTTCGTCAACTTCACTGAACTCGTAACGAAAATTTGAGTTTAGTGAACTTAGCCTTATATTTTTCTAACGTCATTTGAACCTCCGAAATCCAACCGAAAAACGAAACAGCGACCAAACTGACCTTGATGCACTAAAATGACCATAACCTATTCATTTGTTGACCAAATTAACCATGGTTAGACTCTATGGAACCCTAAATCAACCCTTTATTCAGCCATAAACCCCCCAAACCGAGATAACCCTTCCCACTTGGAGTAAATTGGCCAAACATCATCTGCTTTCCAGGAAATCCCGTAGCTCAAGCCAAACCTTGAGATTCAAGCTCAAATCTCCTTCCAAACCTCCATTAATCCACAAGGTAAGCTTGGATATGTTATGTACATTCAATATGAGTCATTTTCATTCATTCATCCCTAATTTTGATAATGGTTTCATGGATATATGGCTACCTTGAATATATACGTAGGTTATAGGTTCATAGGTTGATCTCTTCCAATTCTTGTTGAATTTGATTGATTCCAAGAATGAATATGATTGTTTTGATCTCTTCTTTTCATTTATGGTGATGTTTTAGCTGGTGGTTGAGAATTGGTTGAGTTACCCTTAATGAATTTGAATGAAAATGGGGGTTTTCCCCTCTTCTTCATTCGTGTTGCTGCTGCTACGTTTGAGCTTGCTCCGGGCTGAATTTGTATGTTGATTTGAAGTGTTTTTTGCTGCATATTTGTGACCTTAACATACCTGAACATGTTGGTTGAAGATTGGATTGGTGTTGCTCTGTTTTCTGCTGTGTTGCTGCGTTAATTGGCTGCTGAAACTGCTGCGCTTTTTCCTTGCTTTTGTTGTCAGTTTTAGTGGCTTGTTAGAGCTATTTTGTGCTGTATTTCATGCCTTCTTATTGCTACATTTCATGCTTTGGTTGCTGCCTTCTTGTTGCGTCAGTTGCTGTCAAAAACAGGGGATAAGCCTGCGGATATGTTGAGCTGCTGCGTTCCGACACGGGGGTGCCAATCTGCTCCTTTTCAGCTTGTAACGGGGGTGCTTGTTGGTCTGAAACCTCTGTACCGAGACACGGGGGTGTCTCGGTTTGTTCTATGTGGATGACACGGGGGTGTCACCTTGTAATTTCCATGCATGTTTTGTGTTGCCGTGTAGCTGTTGCTTCTTATTTCCTTTTCTTTCCTGCATGATTGGTTGCTAATTGTTGTAGTATGCATGAAATGTGAATGCATGGAGTTGTTGTGCATGAACTTTTGCATGCATATCATGAGCTTAACTTAATGCATGAATTTTGCATGCATAATTGTTTAGCATGCATGGTTGTACGTATGCATGTATTATATATATATGTAAGTATATTTAATTATATATTTATATATGTTTATTGAATATTAATTGTTATTTGATTTAATTGAATTATAGAATTTAATTGTTACCTATTTCATGGTTGATTTAATTTCCAATTTTAAATTGAATGTGTTTAATTGTTTATTTTCTAATTTTAAATGTGATCTAACTTGTGCTATGATTATATTTGAATTTCTTGAATTGAATTGATTGGAAATGAGAATTATGAATTCAAATGAAAGTGAACGATTGATCGAATGACTTGATTATATGAACTCGTTTGAATACGAATGCTTCATTGAATGAATGAATTGAATGTTTATATGTTTTTAAGACTTTAATAGTGCACATGAACGTGTTCATTACATTATAGCATCTTTTCTTCTTTCATATCATGATCATTACATTGTCGAGCGTCCTATTTGGTCATTTTGAGTCTCACTTCACCTTTCTTGCACAGATTTTGATTCCGTTAGAGACGAGGCCGGTCCGTGAGGCTCTTGTGTTCTCCTTTTTCCGTTTAAGGTGGGTTTCTCTTCTAATTAGATAAATGACCCTATATCCCATCAACGTGAAAAGTTTTCGTCCAAAATGAATATATATATATAGAGTCGTTTTCAAGAGTAAATGTTTTCAACGTAAAGCCCTTATTTTATGAATCCTACTTAATGTTTTGGCGAGAAATGAATGAATGAATGCACTGAATGGGGCCCAGGGGCTTGGTGTGAGTGGTGACCCGAGGAGGCAAGGGCTGACGGTGAACCCTCACACTAGTCCCACTAATGAACGGCGTAACTGGACCTCGTTAGGAGTTAGCGAGGAATGGACGCTGAGTGCCATCTGGGGAGTCATGTTCCTCTTTTGGTCAATGAATGGGTGGATGGGCCTTGCAAACCCGCCACCAACCCGGAGGAAGAAGGTGTAAATGTTATTGAATGCGCACGAAAGAATGATATGCATGAAAAGAAAGAATGAATGAATGTTAATGAATGTTAATGAATTACACGAGGTGTTGGTTGGAGATAATGCACGCCCACTCGCCGGGCCAATAATGACCTAATGTAGATGAATCGTTATAATCCCTTTTGATGATTTCTATTCACCCACTTGGGAAATTCTTTAAAAACCTCACTTGGGATTATAGCTTGCATGTGATTGTTTAATTACCGTCATATATTATAACTATGTCCTGTTTTATACCCACCAGTCCCTTTTGGACTGAACCAGTTTGGTTTTCAGTTGTGTTGTGCAGGTGTCAAGGGAGCTAGGCGGGAATTCGAGTCATAGGTCTTGGTTTCATTTCTAGCCCTTTGTATATTGGTCTTACAATTCCATATTGCACTTTTAGTCATTGTATTTGAACATTAATGGAGCGTACATGTTTTGAGCCATGATGGCATTTGAGGGTGTATATGACTTAAAATTGGAATTGTGATACTCATTGCTTATATACAGGATATATGTTCGTTTATTGCTTCCGCTTTAATGTTTTATCCTGTTTTATGGTTCAAGGGTTAGTCCCGCCTAGCATAGAGTGTGTGTATGTCCCCGTTCGCCGTGATTTGGCTCGGGTATGGATCGTCCATTTCATATTCGGGTCGGGTCTCGGTGCGGGGGATGTGACACCTTGCGCTCTAGTGCTAATTGTTGTAGTATGCATGAAATGTGAATGCATGGAGTTGCTGTGCATGAACTTTTGCATGCATATCATGAGCTTAACTTAATGCATGAATTTTGCATGCATAATTGTTTAGCATGGATGGTTGTACGTATGCATGTATTTTATATATATATATATGTTTATTGAATATTAATTGTTATTTGATTTAATTGAATTATAGAATTTAATTGTTACCTATTTCATGGTTGATTTAATTTCCAATTTTAAATTGAATGTGTTTCATTATTTATTTTCTAATTCTAAATGTGATCTAACTTGTGCTATGATTATATTTGAATTTCTTGAATTGAATTGATTGGAAATGAGAATTATGAATTCAAATGAAAGTGAACGATTGATCGAATGACTTGATTATATGAACTCGTTTGAATACGAATGCTTCATTGAATGAATGAATTGAATGTTTATATGTTTTTAAGACTTTAATAGTGCACATGAACGTGTTCATTACATTATAACATCTTTTCTTCATTCGTATCATGATCATTACATTGTCGAGCGTCCTATTTGGTCATTTTGAGTCTCACTTCACCTTTCTTGCACAGATTTTGATTCCATTGGAGATGAGGCCGGTCCGTGAGGCTCTTGTGTTCTCCTTTTGCCGTTTAAGGTGGGTTTCTCTTCTAATTAGATAAATGACCCTATATCCCATCAACGTGAAAAGTTTTCGTCCAAAATGAATATATATAAATATATAGAGTGTGTGTATGTCCCCGTTCGCCGTGATTTGGCTCGGGTATGGATCGTCCATTTCATATTCGGGTCGGGTCTCGGTGCGGGGTGATAGCTCGTTATTTCATCATCTTTATAATTGAGTTTTACCCCGAATTGTACTTTAATTGATATTACTTTGAAATAAATTGATACCTTGTTGTCTTTATTGTAGAATTTGGGCCTTGATACGAAATGAAGCAAATTCGGTTAATTTATGAAGAAATCCATGCAAAAGGCGAGCCCTCGTGTATCTTGGAGCGTAGCCGTGGCAGAAGAGTGATGTGCGCGAGGAATTTGGGATCTCTGGACCTAGGCATACATGAACATAATTAATTGAGAGGTTGTATGGATTTGGAACGGAAATGAGCTTGGATCAATGCAAGTGGGCCAAGGTGATGTTGTGTTGAAATTGTTGACTTAATTTGGAATTGGAATGAATATTAATGATGATAGGGCTGCACATGTTGGAATTGCTGAATTGTTTGTGGGATGGACTTGTGGTGCTCGAGTGGGCCGCGTGAGTGGAGTGTGTTGGGCTAACTTGGAGAAACAGTTTGCTTTGTGTTGGGGCTGCATATTGTGAATGCAATATTAAGCTTTAAATTAGTGGGCCACGTATGGAATTTGATTTGGAGGGCCATTTAGCTTGGCTTGACTTTATTGTTGGGCCGGCTTGGGGAACAAGAAATTAATCCAAAGTTGATTGGAATTAGGACTTCTTTATTGGAAAAGGCTGGGAACCTATTTAATCATAGGGGTACAGCAGCTTTGAGAATGAGGTAACAAATTTGGGAACAGCTGGGGAGGGACGACACGTAACACTTGAGGAGGATTCTTGGAGCATGCTTCGGCGATCTCCATAGAGCTTTTCTTCCTTTACCTTATTTCTTTGCTTCTTAAACAATTTAGTGTATTTTTGTTAAAGAATTCTTTATTTGTTTTTATGGATTTTAGTAGCTAAGTTTTTAATTATCTAGCCAGGGATTATAGATTCGATTTGGATATTGTGAGACCTAACCGTTTTTATTAATTCATGTTTATTTCGGCATTAATCTTATCTCCGTGTTTCGTGTTTATTGTGATTAGGCAATTTTGGGATAGTGCACGATCTCTAGGTTGTTTAATTTGCATATTGCCATTCATGATGCTTGAAGTGTAGTAAAGTTGATTGATACAAGGTGGTAAATTAGTGGCAGGGTTTTAGCGATAAAATTCCTCGTTCACTAAGGGATTTGATAATCTAATTTAAATCTTGCGTGTGTCACGACTTGGTTAATTAGGATTGGTGTTTTTATGGTTCTTAATGCTGCGAATTCATTAAATCCTGTCGAGTGTCTCTAGGGGTTGTGAATTTGTTAGGGAAGATAATTGTCGAGTGTCTCTAGGTTATCCGATTAAGTAAGTAAAGACGAGGTTGAGTCGAGTGTCTCTATCAACTATAGCCAATCTGTCTGAATAACTTGAATTTATCCTTGAGTCGATGATCAATATAACAATTCGAATCGAATATCCCTGGCTAGGTAATTTCCCATCTGATTGATTTATCCCTACGTGATCTTACTTGCTTAGTTTTAGTTAGCTTTTTAATTCTTGTTATTTATTTTAATCGCATACTTAGGTTAGAATAATTCTAAAAACCCCCCTTTTAATTATTGCTTTTCGTGAATTCCTTGCAATTGTTAGAAATAAATCAACCAGTCTCTGTGGATCGACCCTGTTTGCACTATACTCTGTGTTTAGTCGTCGAATAGGATTTTACATTTATTTTTGACGGATTCGACACCTGTCAAATTTTGGCGCCGTTGCCGGGGACTGTGTTTCTAATAGATTTTATTTCTTTTCATGAACAGGAGCATTCACGGAAAGGACGATCATCCAACAATGTTTGCGAATACACAACAGTTCAACAATTATGCAAACATTCCACAACAGGTTAACGAGGTCAACTCTTCACCTTTTGATGAACTTAAGAACATGATAAGTGTTTTGGCTTCTAACCTTGGTGCAGGTGTACCCCAAGTAGCGAAGGTCTGTCAATTGTGTGCGAGCACGTTGCATCCCACCGACGCGTGTCCATCACTTCAAGAATCCTCTTTCGAAAATGTGGACCCATTTGGATATCAACCTCCGACGTACAATCCATACTCCAACATGTACAATACCGGATGGTATGATCACCCCACTATGAGTTATGCACCGAATCCACCAAACTTCCAAAACTTCGTACCTACACCTCCACAACCCCAACAACCAATCCCTTAACCGTACCCACCTTTCAACCCACAAGCTGATCAGATTGAAAACTTGGAGACCTCAGTTAAGAACTTGGAGACCCAATTGTGTCAAATTGTAGCCTCATTGAGCAGATTAGAGAATCAACGGAAACTTCAATCACAAACGGAGGATCAGAGGCAAAACATGAGTGCAATCACGATCCTAAGTGATGAGGAACTGTCTTCCCCAGTGGAGAAGATCAAAACTCGACAGAACAGAGCAGAAACTGATCAGACGAGCGACTTGACCGTTAAGCGTGACCACGCCTTAGGCTCCAGTCGCGACAGAGAATCAGAAATTAAATTCCAGCCTAAGCCATGGGTGGAACCACCTCCGTTTCCAGAGCGCCTAATCCAAGCAAGAAAAGAGAAAGAGGAGCAAAGTATACTTGAGACTTTTCGAAAAGTTGAAGTCAACATTCCTTTGTTGGATGTTATTCAACAAATCCCACAACATGCGAAATATCTTGAGGAACTCTGCACCAAAAAAAGGAAGCTAAAAGGTAATGAAATCCTGAGTGTTGGAGAGAATGTCTCCGCTGTTTTACAAAAGAAATTACCTCCTAAGTGCGGAGACCAAGGTATGTTTTCAATTCCATGTAAAATTGGCAAGACTGAGATTAAGAAAACAATGTGTGACTTGGATGCGCCCATTAATATTATGCCTCTATTTGTTTATTCATCACTGAATCTTGGTCCTTTGAAAGATACAGGTATCTTAATTCAGATGGTTGATCAATCTATTGTGTATCCAGATGGAGTATTAGAGGACGTACTTGTGCAAGTTGATGGATTAATCTTTCCTGCTGATTTTTATGTGATTTATATGGAGGATGAAAGTTCTTTGAGTACTTCTGATATTTTACTTGGGTGGCCTTTTCTCAGTACTGCTAATGCTAAAATAGATGTTCAAGAAGGCTTATTGACTCTAGAATTCGATGGTGATATTGCAAAATTTAATATTTATGAGTCAAGTAAAGATCCTAATGAATCATCTAATGCTTTAAGTGTTGATGTGATTGAAAATCCAAGTATTGAAACTTTTGAGCTTAACAATGTGGAAAAGCTAAGTTTTGAATCCATTCAAAATTGGGTAGTTGAAAATTTTGAGAGTAAGCCGAAACATGTTGGTTTGCATGATGATATCTATGATATGGTTATTCCATTAGGGCATGTTAATCCTGCGAGTAAAAAGGCTCCGAATTTGAAACTACTTGATGACTTGGCTAATTTAAATTCTTTCATTTTGCAGGCACCTATTGAGGAACTCAAGAATTTTTTGGATAATCTGAGATATACTTTCAAAGGCGGAACAAATTTTGCAGATTCAAAGCCTACACAAGATGGATTCCTGGACGAGCAGTTTTTCGAGACACGTGACCATAAGACGTGGCCACGCTCTAAGGTCACGCGCTGGTATGCTGATATTATTGATTATTTAACTACTACCTTCCTCAGATCTCATGTCTTTTTCGAGTTCAGGAATCTTAGTGATCATGGTAAGTGTTTTTATAAATGGTTGATGGAGTCTTTGATGAGGAAGTATCAAATCATGTTGCGAACCTCTACGACTTACCATCCCCAATCTAGAGGACGCAACGGACTAGAAGAGTCAGCTCCACACAGTAGAGGGGATTTGTATGGAGGGTGTACCTCCATTTGAGTAGCACTTTAACAAGTCTTGTCGAGCCTAAGACATAAAACAAGGGCGCTATTGGGAGGCAACCCAAGTTTTGGCGATTTAGGCGCCATTCTCTTCCCTCAGTTTCTTTTTCTTTTGTTTTTTTCGGTTCTCGTGGTGTTTGTATTGATTTTCTGCCCTTTTATGTCTTCCAGAAGCGTGTAACTTGGCCCAGATAACGCTGATATGCTGCTGATAACAGCTGTCAATTTTCTGCTAACATGACCCTTGAGCGTGGTCACGCCTAACAGCCACGCCGCTTCCAGAATTTCAAATGAGATGGGAAATTTACATGCCCAGACGCCCTACCTCCCCAACCTGAACTTTAGGGAAGTTCTCTTTACTCTAGATCTTTATTTTTTTTTTTATGCATTGAGGACAATGCATGATTTAAGTGTGGGGGGGTCCGCTAGTGCTAGAACTGAAATTTATTTGAAATTTTTGTTTTTGTGGTTGAACTTGTGATTTTACTTCAAACTTGAGGATGATGATAATTGTGGAAGTATTTCTCCCGTTTTGAATACTTTCTATTAGGTTTGATTGTTGAATTTTGCTAGAACGAGTTAGGCTTGTTAAATGCATGAAATTTGTGTAAGATTTGATTAATTAGTATAATCTTATACCCTCATATATCGCGCACCGTTGAATGAATTAATGTGTTTTGCTTAGATAGAAAAGTCTGTGTTTTTCAATTGGGTCTAAAAGTTGATTAGAATGCATCTTAGCTTGTAGCACCCGCGACGAGAGCACCACATCCCCCGCACTATGAGTTCAGTCCACATATGAAATGGAATGATCCATACATGAACTAAACTCACAGCGAACGGAAGACAATGAAAAAGACAGTCCTAGCTAGGCGGAATCTAACCCTGAAACGATCAACAGTGACCACAATGCGGAAGTAAAGCAATTATCTATTCAATATCAATAAAATGAATGCAAGTTCAAGGAAAGTAAATACGGGTTCTACTAAAGCCCTAGAACCTGTCCCGAGTTCAATTTAATTCAGTAAGTGGCATACTAATCCAATAGCAAGTTCAATACAGTAATTAAAATACAATATGCAGTGAGTGTAAGTGATGAGACTGGAACAAGACTCGAAAGGAAGGACAAGACACAACTCTGACTCCCGCCTAGCACACCACCTGCAAAACTGAAAAGTGAGGTGTCAGTCTCCACGAGACTGAGCGAGGGGCATAATAATATATAAGCGCAGATAACATGCAAGTTATATTCTCGGGTAAAGGTTTATAAAAGATAATATATGAATTCAAGAATAAAGCAGTCTTCGCCCGAGAATACAACTGTCAATATTAATTACTTGTTCATTTCATGCAATCAATCAATACAAGGCCCCGGCGAGTGAGGGCGGTCTCCAACCTTTCTCCAAATGGACATGGAACATGCTTGCTTGTTTATTAATCAATAGGTGTTCATGCAGGTCAATTATCGTGCAATAGTGCGACAGTGTAATCATATAACACGCTCATGGAATGAAAATCATGCAATAACCCGAGGCGCATCCGTGGTGCCGGACTCGTCCCCAGTCTCCTTCTCCCTCCAATGATGGGAAGGTAGCTAGCCTTCACCATCCACGACATGTTGAGCAAAGGGTACATGAATCCCTAAGCCCGGAGCTCCTTCCTCCACTAACCTCCTAGTGGATTCAGGGGTGACCCCAAATGTGGTGAGGATAGCGCCAGAGTTACCCGTCAGCCCTTGCTTTCCCGGTTGGCTCTAGTCACTACCCTCGGGCCCATCGCGAACGGTCATGCTACTCGCCTAAACATGCTTGAAATCATGAACATGGACAATCCTGGCTTGCTTGCTTGCTTGAACATGACTTGAAATGATCAATGATTTATAGAAATTATAGATATAAATACCTTTTTGGCCGAAAACCACGTAAAGGTTATACGGGTTCTATATAACTAGAAATTAAACCTCACCTGGAATACCACGAGACAAGAACAACAACAGGAGCACTACGGTTACCTATTCGATCCAGAAGTCTCCACCCTGGAGAAGAACTGTACAGTAAAGGGAATAATGTGTACCAGTGAGAGGAGACTCAATATGAACCAAATAAGACGCACGACAATGTTCATGAAATGGTATCAATAAGTTATGCAATAATCCAATATATAATAAATTACAAAAGTCATGTAATGTTCGGGTGTACATTCAAGTTTCCACATAACAATTAAACATATAATTAAAGCTACATGTATGATTCATGAACGTTAAGTTCGTATTTCAAATTAATTAAGCATTTGGAATAATTATACCCACTCATATATATTCAAACAATTCTTAATTAAATCAATTAAGACAAGTAATCAACATGAAACGAGGCCCATAAAATCGATGAGTTAAGAATTCGAGTTTTCATATATCATAGATCATTTAATACATGCTTTCGTACACATTGGAATTCATATTGATCGACAAATCAAGCAATTGACAATTTATTGCAATTAAAACAATTAATTTCAATTAAATAGAAATACACAAAATAAATCACAATAAATCAACAGGGCATCCGATTGACGAACGGAAAGCGGTGATAGACTCACCACGACGAAAGGAACACAATGTCCGGAAGTCACCGGAATGCCGCTACCGGAGCCGCCGGAACAGTCACCGGCCGCCACCGGAATACCGTCTCCGGTGGTCGGAAAAACCCCCGGAAGGACAGGAACGTACGTCTCGGCCTGCTCAACAAAACCCCTCAATCAATTTCAGAAAATGCCAAACACGCCGGACTTCATTGACGAAAAACCAAACTTAAATCCTAGTACGAAAACTGAAATTAAACGTAAACCATAAAACCAAAATGGAATCCGAGCATACCATTGGAACGCTTGTAACGAGCCCTACAAAAGCCCCAAGTCAAACCGCCGGAAAAACCACCGGAAAATAGGACCGCCGATCCAGGCCCGGTCCGCCACCGGTCCGCCGTCGCCGGCCGGTTCTCTGACGGCCACCACCACGAGTAGATCGGACTCGACCTCAGGAACAACTTTTGTGAAGGAAGCACCACCGAAATCGGCCGGAAAATGGCCGAACCGCCGCCCCAAAGCCGCGCCGCTGCGTCACCACCGGAACCGCCACCTACGCCGAGATTCGCTCAAAAAGGAGGTCGGAAATGGAACGGGAAGGTCCAAAAACGTGGGGTTGGGTGGTTGTTGGCCGGCGAGGGTCGCCGGAACGCCGCCGGCGTGGAGGTGGCGCAACCCGCCACCGTCGGACCGCCGCTGCTCCGCCGCTGGTCACTTTCAGGCCACGAAACTGGTACGGTTGTGACGGGCTCGTCGAGCTGATGAACGTGGACTATTGGATCGTCGAATTCCGTCGAGAAACGAGGGAGAACGGGCATGTGTGTGTTTTCACACCTTCACTGCGTGTGAATAGTGACTGTCGCTGGAGAAGACGATGGCTGGAGCTGATCTGATTTTGGCACGCAAAACGAGGAAATCCGAGTATATATCTCGGGTCCTCGTACGCAGAAACGGTCGGAAGAAGGGGCTAACGAAGTCAGAATGGGGCAAACTTAGAGTCTACGGACTCATCTCGATGCCCCGGACGCAAAGGAGGGGTCAAAGAAGTCAAAATCTCTACCAAACGAGAAGTGACCGGAAAACCCCTTAAAAGAAGAAAATTACAAAAAGGGCCCTAACTCTAAAAGAGTTCAAAAGTGGCCCACACAACGCACAATCACCTAATTAAACATATAAAAAAAAAATTGAAAGGTGACGTACCTTATTTATCGGAGGAGCGGGGCGTTACATAGCTCCTTTCGAGGCGAAATTTTTAGTTAATGATTGATTTGGGAAGTGACTTAGGTAGTCGTTGTCGGTGGTAAGCCTTTTCTTGATCCTTTCACAAATAAAATTATCCCGTTTGACCCCATTGAGCCTCAATGTTGTGCACGTTTTCTTCTTAGCCGCGTTACAAGCCACATGCACAACATTATTATCCCTACCCTACTTTGAATCACACCTTGCTTGCTCATTTTGGGTTTGAATTTTTAGATGTCTTTAGACTCTTTATTATCCTTGGTGCTAAAAAAAAAAGAAAAAAGTTGAGAGATTGTGCAATGTTGAAAATAAAGGAAAAAGAAGTCAAGAAAGAAAAAAATGAGCAGAAAAAAAAAATACAAAAAGAGAAAATAAGAAAGTGAGAGTGTGTTTGATATGAAAAGGGGGAAAATTAGTTGTATAAGGCAAAATACGGGGAGTCCGGTAGATGAAAAGGGAATTACTACGGGTTTTATTGTAAAGTGCGTAAGCTTGGCGTGTTAGCCACTAATCCCAAATTTTCCTAACCTTTACCCCAAGCCTTACATTACAAGCTCGAAAGACCTATCGATCCCGAGTCATTAGTTAACTACATTAGTGGAGATTGGTGCGAAAGGTGCATTCGAAGTTAATAATTAGAACTTAGGCGAAAATCATAAACTAATCAATCTAGTCTTTATACATTTTTTTGTTCAATTCACAATACAGTACACGAGGGTATGCTATTTATGCTAATTTGTTGAATTTTGTGCAATTGAGTAGTGTGTTGATGAGCTAGACTTGTTTAGGCGAGAATTCGATGATTGCCTTTGTGATTGTGTTTGATGGGTGATATTGTTTCCATTTGATTTTCATGATTCCTCGAGGACGAGTAATGAGCAAGTGTGGGGGGATTTGATAACTCGTTATTTCATCATCTTTATAATTGAGTTTTACCCCGAATTGTACTTTAATTGATATTACTTTGAAATAAATTGATACCTTGTTGTCTTTATTGTAGAATTTGGGCCTTGATACGAAATGAAGCAAATTCGGTTAATTTATGAAGAAATCCATGCAAAAGGCGAGCCCTCGTGTATCTTGGAGCGTAGCCGTGGCAGAAGAGTGATGTGCGCGAGGAATTTGGGATCTCTGGAACTAGGCATACATGAACATAATTAATTGAGAGGCTGTATGGATTTGGAACGGAAATGAGCTTGGATCAATGCAAGTGGGCCAAGGTGATGTTGTGTTGAAATTGTTGACTTAATTTGGAATTGGAATGAATATTAATGATGATAGGGCTGCACATGTTGGAATTGCTGAATTGTTTGTGGGATGGACTTGTGGTGCTCGAGTGGGCCGCGTGAGTGGAGTGTGTTGGGCTAACTTGGAGAAACAGTTTGCTTTGTGTTGGGGCTGCATATTGTGAATGCAATATTAAGCTTTAAATTAGTGGGCCACGTATGGAATTTGATTTGGAGGGCCATTTAGCTTGGCTTGACTTTATTGTTGGGCCGGCTTGGGGAACAAGAAATTAATCCAAAGTTGATTGGAATTAGGACTTCTTTATTGGAAAAGGCTGGGAACCTATTTAATCATAGGGGTACAGCAGCTTTGAGAATGAGGTAACAAATTTGGGAACAGCTGGGGAGGGACGACACGCAACACTTGAGGAGGATTCTTGGAGCATGCTTCGGCGATCTCCATAGAGCTTTTCTTCCTTTACCTTATTTCTTTGCTTCTTAAACAATTTAGTTTATTTTTGTTAAAGAATTCTTTATTTGTTTTTATGGATTTTAGTAGCTAAGTTTTTAATTATCTAGCCAGGGATTATAGATTCGATTTGGATATTGTGAGACCTAACCGTTTTTATTAATTCATGTTTATTTCGGCATTTATCTTATCTCCGTGTTTCGTGTTTATTGTGATTAGGCAATTTTGGGATAGTGCACGATCTCTAGGTTGTTTAATTTGCATATTGCCATTCATGATGCTTGAAGTGTAGTAAAGTTGATTGATACAAGGTGGTAAATTAGTGGCAGGGTTTTAGCGATAAAATTCCTCGTTCACTAAGGGATTTGATAATCTAATTTAAATCTTGCGTGTGTCACGACTTGGTTAATTAGGATTGGTGTTTTTATGGTTCTTAATGCTGCGAATTCATTAAATCCTGTCGAGTATCTCTAGGGGTTGTGAATTTGTTAGGGAAGATAATTGTCGAGTGTCTCTAGGTTATCCGATTAATTAAGTAAAGACGAGGTTGAGTCGAGTGTCTCTATCAACTATAGCCAATCTGTCTGAATAACTTGAATTTATCCTTGAGTCGATGATCAATATAACAATTCGAATCGAATATCCCTGGCTAGGTAATTTCCCATCTGATTGATTTATCCCTACATGATCTTACTTGCTTAGTTTTAGTTAGCTTTTTAATTCTTGTTATTTATTTTAATCGCATACTTAGGTTAGAATAATTCTAAAAACCCCCCTTTTAATTATTGCTTTTCGTGAATTCCTTGCAATTGTTAGAAATAAATCAACCAGTCTCTGTGGATCGACCCTGTTTGCACTATACTCTGTGTTTAGTCGTCGAATAGGATTTTACATTTATTTTTGACGGATTCGACACCTGTCACGGGGGATGTGACACCTTGCGCTCGGGTGTTACATAACCGAACCAACCCTCACACAAATCAGAAATCTCAGTCAAAGTCAATGCCTTCCAGTTTTTCCCGCAACCTTGCCTTTCTTGGAGATTTTGGAGCTCAAATCTCATCCAACCTTCATCCAATCAACAAGGTAAGCTTAAGGTTGTAATATATATATTCATTCCTGATCATTTTCATCCTTTCATCCCTGGATTTGAGTCAGTTTTCATGGGGATTTGCTAGGTTCAGTAAATAGTAAGGTTTAGAGCATGTATGTTGATCTCCTTCAATTCTTGATGGATTTGAGTGATTCCAAGCTTGAATATGATTGTTTTGACATCCTCTTTGCATTTATGATCATTGATTACATGGTAGTTGAAGTATTTAAGAGATATCATTTATGGCTCTTTGAGAAAATTTTCATGTAATGTCACGTATGTCTTCCCTTCATGTTTGAGCTCTTTTGGGACTGATTTATATGTCAAAATGGTGTTGTTTTGCTGCGTATTGGATGGCTTAAGTGACCTGAATATGTTGAGATGAAGAGGATCAGTCATGCCCTGTTTTTTCGTGGATTTCTTCACCTGTTTTGGACTGAATTTTCTGGTGTCAAACTGCTGCGTCTTCTTGCTTGTTGCTGTCAGTTTTAGTGGTTTGTTAGGGTGGGTTGCTGCTGCATTTCATGTCTTGTGTTGCTGCATATCCTGCTTGATTGTTTTCGTAGTTGCTGTGGCATTTTCATGATAGAAAACAGGGGTTAAATGTTGAGCTGCTGCTGCGATTGCGTCTCTGTTGTCTCTCCCCGGGCGGGGAGATTGAATCTGGAACGCTGTTTGCTGCTGTTAGTTGCTGCTTGCTGCTATGACCTTTTCTTTTTCTTGCATGGTTGTTAGTTGTAGGTCTGTTAGTAGTAGTGCATGAATTAAATTGTTATTGCATTTCCTTTTCCTCATGCTGCATGCATACGTGTAATATATATATATATATATATATATATATATATATATATATACATATGTTTCAATGCATGAGCTTGCATGAATTTTAAGAAATAGTTTGCATGCATGTGTTGATTGTTGTTGTACGTGCATGTGTTATATATATATATATATATATATATATATATATATATATATATATATATATATATATATATATATATATATATATATATATATAATATAATATAATATAATATAATATATGTATGTATATTTATACATATATTTATATATATGTTTATTAGATATTAAATAATATTTGATTTAATTGATTATAGAATTTAAATTGTTACCTATTTCATGTTTTATTTAATTTTCGATATTGAATTGAATATATTTAATTGTCTATTTTCTAATTATAAATGTGATTTAATAAGTACTATGATCATGTTTGAATTCTTTGATTAATTTGATTGGAAATGCAAATTTATGAATTTAAATGAAAGTGAACGAATGATTTAATGGCTTGTTTATATGATTTAAATTCCTTAATAGTGCACATGAACATTTTCATGACATAATCTTATCTTTAAACATTCATATCATGATCATTACATTGTCGAGCGTCTTATATGGTCATATTGAGTCTCACTTCACCTTTCTTGCACAGATTTTGATCCCGTTGGAGACGAGGCCGGTCAGTGAGGCTCGTGTGTTCTTCTTTTGTCAGTTCAAGGTGGGTTTTTCTACTATTTAGATAAAATGACCCAATATACCCTTATGTGCAAAGTTTTAGCCAAAGATAGAGTTACCTATTTATATAATGAGTCACTTTCGGGTAAATGATTTCGAACGTATAATTCCTTTTTCTTTTAATATCCTACTGATTGTTTTGGCGAGTATTGATTGATCCCTTTTTCTTTTAATATCCTACCGATTGTTTTGGCGAGTATTGATTGATTGCACTGATTGGGGCCCGGGGTTCTTGGTGTGAGTGGCTATCCGAGGAAGCATGGGCTGACGGTGATCCCTCACACTAGTCCCCACCAAACTACGGTGGTACCGGACCTCGCCAGGAGATTGGCGGGGAAAGGGAGCTGAGTGCCTTCTGGGGAGTCATGTAACCCCTTTTGGTTAATGATTGGGTGGCCAGGTCTTGCAAACCCGTCCACCAACCCGGAGGAAGAAGGTGTATATGACCGATTGAATAAAATCGATTGATTGTGCACAAAAGAATGATATGCTTGAAAAGATTTAAAGAATGAATGATTGTTGAATTACATAAGGTGTTGGTTGGCGATGATGCACGCCCACTCGTCGGGCCACTAATGACCTATTGTAAAATTGATTATTATAATCCCTTCCGATGATTCCTCTATTTCACCCACTTTGGGAAATGCTTCTAAAACCTCGCTTGGGATTATAATTTGCATGTGATTGTCTAAATTCCGTTGTATATTATATCTATGCCAATGTTTTATACCCACCAGTCCCTTTTGGACTGAACCCGTTTGGTTTGCAGTTGTGTTGTGCAGGTGTCAAGGGAGCTAGGCGGGAATTCGAGTCATAGGTCTTGCATTCGCCTCTAGCTCTTATATTTTGATCTTACACTTGCATACTTTACTTTTGATTATTGTATATGAAGGTTATTATGGAGCGTACATGTTTTGAGCCGTGACGGCATTTGATGATGTATATGACTTATTTTGGAGCTGTGATGCTCATTGTATCTATATATATGATGTATGTTCGTTTATTGCTTCCGCTTCAAGGTTTATTCTGATTTTATGGTTTAAGGGTTAGCCCGCCTAGCTTAGAGTGTGTGTTTGTCCCCGTTCGCCGTGATTTAGCTCGAGTATGGATCATCCATTTCATATTCGGGTCGGGTCTCGGTGCGGGGGATGTGGTACCTTGCGCTCGGGTGCTACATCCTTAAGTGGTATCAGAGCATCGGGTTGCAAAACCCGGGCTCTCTTGTCGGGTGAATCAGTTTAGGTCGTTCGGCTTTAGGAACTACTTGACAATGTGATTGCATATGCATTCCTTACGTGCTATGTGCTCTAATTGTTGAAGTTTGATCGAATTAATTGCACTTTCATGCATGGACTAAGAGAAGCATGCATTTTAGTGTTTCTTGATCAGGATGCCTCCACGTAGACATCGTGAGAGATCACCGGAATGACGCGGACATCGTGATCGTTCTCCTACACCACAAGAACAACAACCACAGCCGCGCCGATGGACATGGGAAACTTTATGGAAACAGTTTTCAATTATGTTGAGCATAGGAGAGCTCAAGCTCCACCACCACAACCCGTTGAGCAACCGGCTCCACCAAACAACAATAATAGGGATCCTCATGGAGTGTTTCTGAGTTACAACCCCCCTAGGTTTTCTGGTTCTATTGATGATGCGGTTTCCGAGGGGTGGTTGACTCGATTGGAGAGGATCTATGGGGTTCGGCAGTTTACTACACAAGAAAGGGCTCAGTTTGCTATATTCCAACTGGATGGAGAGCCGTATGAATGGTGGGAGAGAACAAGGGAAAAGTTGGAGGTTGATGGAGAGGAGATTACATGAGAAGTATTTAAACGGGAATTTCGAGAGTGCTTTGTACCCGAGGTTGTTCGGGAGGGAAAAGAGCAAGAATTCATGGATCTGAAGCAAGGTAATCGTTCTGTGGCTCAATACATTGCAGTTTTTAATCGACTTGGAAGGTATGCTCCACATATTACCCGTGATGAGAAGAGGAAGGCGAAGATGTTTATTGCCGGGTTGAGACTGGATTTGAGACATGGTCAGGCGGGGCATAATTTTATATCTTTCTCGGATACGGTGCAAAGGGCCTTGGAGCAAGAAGAGGAGTATAGAAAGAAGGATCCAATCTTCAAAGCACCAATGGGACAAGGTAGAGGCTCAGCATCAGGATCGAGCATGAGATTTAATCAGGGTAAAAGGCCTATGGCTTCAGCAGCTCCTCCTCAGAAAGAATATTTCAAGAAGCCTCGAACTGGAGGTCATAATGCTTCTCAGGCTACTCGAGCACCTCAGGCTGTACCAGCTCCTACGGAAAATCGACGAGATGTACCTCCGTGTACTTATTGTGGAGGACCGACCCACTCTTATACCAATTGCAGAAAGAGATTAGGGTTATGTTTGATTTGTGGGAAAGCTGATCATATGGTTGATACATGTCCTGACAAGAAACTGGGGTTTCAAGCTGGGGTACAAAGACCAATGATCCAGGCTTGTGCTTATGCCCTTGAGGGCGAGGAACCAAATGTGGAAGCTGATCCAAACGCCGTGGTGGAAGGTACCGTTTGCATTCATAACACGAGCATTCATGCATTATTCGATCCGGGTGCCACGCATACTTTTATATCTTCTGATCTATGTGTCTCTCTATGCCTACCTGTTACTTATTCAAATTCTTGCTATTTTGTGAGTTCGCCTCTTGGAGGTAGTTTGCAGACAGATCGGGTCGTTAGGGGTTGTTCAGTTTTGATAGAAGGGAAAGATTACCCGGCAGATTTCATTGTTATGTCTATGAAGAAGTATGGGGTAATCTTCGGGATGGATTGGTTATACCGACACCGGGCCGAAGTTTATTGTTTTAAGAAGAAGATAAAGTTGGGTGAAGAGTTGATTGGAGAAGTTGGGTCGAAGAATGTACCTCTATTATCGTTCATGGAAGCTCGCAAGTTGGTAAAGGATGGAGCCACGGGATTTATTGCCTATCTCCTTAATAAACCAAAGGATCAATCAAGTTTTGAGGAGACGGTCGTGGTAAAGGAATATCCCGACGTATTTCCAGAAAATTTGGGTTCTTTAGTGCCGGATCGGGAGATCGAGTTTGTTATTAATTTATATCCGGGATCAGAACCTTATTCTAAGACTCCTTATAGAATGGCTCCGGCAGAGTTGAAGGAGTTGAAGATTCAACTCGAGGAATTACTCAAGATTGGATATATTCGACCGAGTTCATCTCCGTGGGGTGCTCCGGTTCTCTTTGTCAAGAAGAAAGATGGATCATTGAGGATGTGTAAAGACTACCGGGAGCTTAATCGGATGACTATTAAGAATAAGTACCCGTTGCCCCACATTGAGGATTTATTCGATATGCTGCAAGGTTCAGGAGTTTATTCGAAATTGGACTTAAGGCAAGGCTACTATCAGTTGAAAATGCGGGAAGAGGATATACCAAAGACAAGATTTAATACCCGGTATGGGCATTATGAGTTCGTAGTGATGCCTTTTGGGTTAACAAATGCCCCTGCAGCATTCATGGATATGATGCATCGGATTTTTTGGCCTTATTTGGATAAATTCGTCGTAAACTTCATTGATGACATTCTTGTGTATTCGAAGACTCCGGAAGATCATGCTAGGCATCTCAGATTGGTATTGGAGACGTTGAGAGAGCACCGGTTGTATGCGAAGTTTAGTAAGTGTGAGTTTTGGATCGACCGAGTTGCTTTTCTAGGCCATATTATTTCAAGTAAGGGTTTAGAAGTTGATCCTTCAAAGATCGAGACGGTTATTCAGTGGCAGAGTCCAGAAAATGCTTCCAAGGTTAGAAGTTTCTTGGGTTTGGCAGGTTATTACCGAAGGTTTGTGAAGGATTTATCAAAAATAGCCGGTCCTTTAACTCGGTTGACTAAGAAGGAAGCTAAATTTGAGTGGGACGAGGCATGTGAAGCGAGTTTTCAACTCTTGAAGGAAAAATTAACCATTGCACCGGTATTAGCACTTCCCTAGGGCACTGAAGGATACATGGTTTATACGGACGCCTCGAAAGAAGGATTGGGATGTGTTTTGGTGCAGAAGGGCAAAGTGATAGCTTATGCCTCGAGGAAATTGAAGGATCATGAACAGAATTATCCCACTCACGATCTCGAGCTTACAGCGGTGATCTTCGCTTTGGGAAAGTGGAGACACTATCTTTATGGAATTTCTTTCGAGATCTTTTCCGACCACAAGAGTCTCTAGTATTTGTTTTCTCAGAAGGAATTGAACAAGAGACAAAGGCGTTGGATGGAGATGTTGGCGGATTATGAGTGTACGATTCGATACCATCCCGGAAAGGCCAACGTGGTCGCGGATGCGCTTAGTAGGAAAGCGAGCGTGTCAAGTGTTAAGGTGGAAGTTAAGGATGAATCTGAATCTTTTAAGCTGAAAGCTAGTATTCGGAATATTACCGTTCAACCGGATCTTCATCAGAGATTGTTTGAAGCTCAAAGAGTGGATTCCGAGGTTCAGAGGTTAGTACAGAAAGCTAGAAATGATTCAGAGAGTCCATTTGGATTTGATGACACCGGGATTCTAAGGTTTAAGAACAGAGTTGTGGTTCCGGAAGAATTGAAACGGTTGATATTGGAAGAAGCTCATCGATCAGGGTATTCGATACATCCCGGGGGAAATAAGATGTATAAAGATTTGAAGAAATTTTATTGGTGGAATGGACTTAAATGGGATGTAATCAACTTCGTGAGACATTGTTTGACTTGCCAAGTGGTGAAGGCAGAGCATCAGAAGCCATCGGGGCTACTGCAACCATTACCTATTCCAGAATGGAAATGGCAGCAAGTAGCGATGGATTTCGTTACGGGTCTTCCTAGAGTGAAAGGTGGATTAGATGGAATTTGGGTAATCGTGGATCGATTGACAAAATCGGCACATTTTCTTGCTATTCGGATGTCGGATAAGGTGACTAAGCTAGCTAAGAAGTACGTGGATGAAATTGTCCGACTTCATGGAGTACCGGTTAGTATTGTATCAGATCGGGATCCGAGGTTTACTTCTAGATTTTGGCAAGAATTACAAAAGAATCTGGGCACAAGGCTTCAATTCAGCACAGCTTTCCATCCTCAGACGGACGGGCAATCGGAGAGATTAATTAAATATTTGGAGGATATGTTCAAAGCATGTGCATTGGATTTTTCGAGTTCATGGAACGAGCAATTGCCTTTGATTGAATTCGCCTATAATAACAGCTTTCAAGCATCGATAGAAATGGCTCCTTATGAGGCTCTCTACGGACGGAAATGCAGGTCTCCGTTGTTCTCTGATTTAGAGGAATGGAATTGGACGAAGCAAGAGGGTGTGAAACGAGGAGAGAAAAAGGAAAAACCCTCTAAGGCCGTGCAAGAGGCAATTGATAAAGTCCAAATAATCAGACAACGGATGAAAGCAGCCCAGGATCGACAGAAGAGCTATGCCGATCACCGAAGGAAAGACCTTAAGTTTGAGGTTGGTAATAGGGTATTCTTCAAAGCCTCACCTCGTAAGGGATTCTCGAGGATCGGAAAAGGAGGAAAATTGAATCCTCGGTATTTAGGGCCGTATGAGATTTTGGAGAAAATTGGAGATACGGCCTACCATTTGGACCTACCCCCGAGTTTGACCGGAATTCATAATGTATTTCATGTGTCTCAACTTCGGAAATATTATCCGGATGAATCCGAGATCATACCCGTTGAAGAAGTAGAGTTAGAACCGAATCTCACTTCGTTCAGAAGCCGATTAAGATATTGGATCGTAAATTTCAAGAGCTTCAAAATCGGCGTATCCCACTAGTTAAAGTCTTATGGAGAAGTGACAAAACGGAAGAGGCTACGTGGGAGACGGTGGATAAGATGAAAAGATTTCATCCCGAGTTGTTTCCGAGCGATCAATGAATCCGAGGACTGATTCTTTTAAGGGGGAGAGGTTGTGACGCCCCGATATTTCGGCCGTACAGGTATGACGTAAGTGTTTACCAAAATGCGCGAAATAATTATTTCTATGTGTTTTATATATTTAATTTTATTTTAAATATATTAAATGTTAATATTGTTAATTATTACATTTTAAGTTTTATTGATAATAATTTATATGTTAATGCGCTAAATTGAATTTAATTAGTGAAATTTGTTATTAAAATCATAAATGATGCATGCATGTTATTTATAAATTATATACGCATTTGAATTTTATATTATTTGTAATGTTATGAATTTTCTTGTTGCATTGCTTATGGGTGACATTTACGTGCTTCGTTTTTATATAAATTGATACCGAAATTTCGTGAAAATTTAATATGTTGGACTTATATGTGTCTTGAATATGAATATATGTTCGTTTCATATTTTCGGATTCATTTGCATGAGTTTCGAATTTATTTTAATTTTGGAATCCAAGTCGGGGGCTAACGAGCAATTAGTGCACCCTTGGTTCCGTGATTGATATCTTGAGCTCGGGAACTCGGATTCGAGTTCCGTCAACTTCGTTGAACTCGTAACGAAAATTCTAGCTTAGTAAACTTAGCCTTTATAATTTTCCAAAGTCATTTGAACCTCCGAAATTCAACCAAAAAACGAAATGGCGACCAAACTGACCATGTTTTACTAAAATGACCATAACTCATCCAAACTTTAACCAATTTAACCATGGTTTGATGCTATGGAACGATTCAACCACCTAATCTGATAAACCATGCCCTAATCGAACCAACCCTCACACAAATCAGAAATCTCAGCCAAAGTCACTGCCTTCCAGTTTTTCCCGCAACCTTGTCTTTCTTGGAGATTTTGGAGCTCAAATCTCATCCAACCTTCATCCAATCAACAAGGTAAGCTTAGGGTTGTAATATATATATTCATTCCTGATCATTTTCATCCTTTCATCCCTGGATTTGAGTCAGTTTTCATGGGGATTTGCTAGGTTCAGTGAATAGTAAGGTTTAGAGCATGTATGTTGATCTCCTTCGATTCTTGATGGATTTGAGTGATTCCAAGCTTGAATATGATTGTTTTGACATCCTCTTTGCATTTATGATCATTAATTACATGGTAGTTGAAGTATTTAAGAGATATCATTTATGGCTCTTTGAGAAAATTTTCATGTAATGTCACGTTTGTCTTCCCTTCATGTTTGAGCTCTTTTGGGACAGATTTATATGTCAAAATGGTGTTGTTTTGCTGCGTATTGGATGGCTTAAGTGACCTGAATATGTTGAGATGAAGAGGATCAGTCATGCCCTGTTTTTTCGTGGATTTCTTGCCCTGTTTTGGACTGAATTTTCTGCTGTCAAACTGTTGCGTCTTCTTGCTTGTTGTTGTCAGTTTTAGTGGTTTGTTAGGGTGGGTTGCTGCTGCATTTCATGTCTTGTGTTGCTGCATATCCTTATTGATTGTTGTCATAGTTGCTGTGGCATTTTCATGATAGAAAACAGGGGTTAAATGTTGAGCTGCTGCTGCGATTGCGTCTCTGTTGTCTCTCCCCGGTCGGGGAGATTTTGTGCATAAAAGTACCCGGCCGGGGAGCCCTTTTACAGAAAGTCTTCTGCATGTCGTCCCCGGCCGGGTAATTTTGTCTACAAAATCTCCCCGGGCGGGGAGATTGAATCTGGAACGTCTGTTTGCTGTTAGTTGCTGCTTACTGCTATGACCTTTTCTTTTTCTTGCATGGTTGTTAGTTGTAGGTCTGTTAGTAGTACTGCATGAATTAAATTGTTATTGCATTTCCTTTTGCTGCATGCATACGTGTAATATATATATATATATATACATAAGTTTCAATGCATGAGCTTGCATGTATTTTAAAAAATAGTTTGCATGCATGTGTTGATTGTTGTTGTACGTGCATGTGTTATATATATATATAATATAATATAATATATATATGTATATTTATATATATATTTATATATGTTTATTAGATATTAAATAATATTTGATTTAATTGATTATAGAATTTAAATTGTTACCTATTTCATGTTTTATTTAATTTTCGATATTGAATTGAATGTATTTAATTGTCTATTTTCTAATTATAAATGTGATTTAATAAGTACTATGATCATGTTTGAATTCTTTGATTAATTTGATTGGAAATGTAAATTTATGAATTTAAATGAAAGTGAACGAATGATTTAATGGCTTGTTTATATGATTTAAATTCCTTAATAGTGCACATGAACATTTCATGACATAATCTTATCTTTAAACATTCATATCATAATCATTACATTGTCGAGCGTCTTATATGGTCATATTGAGTCTCACTTCACCTTTCTTGCACAGATTTTGATCCCGTTGGAGACGAGGCCGGTCAGTGAGGCTCGTGTGTTCTTCTTTTGTCAGTTCAAGATGGGTTTTTCTACTATTTAGATAAAATGACCCAATATACCCTTATGTGCAAAGTTTTAGCCAAAGATAGAGTTACCTATTTATATAATGAGTCACTTTCGGGTAAATGATTTCGAACGTATAATCCCTTTTTCTTTTAATATCCTACCGATTGTTTTGGCGAGTATTGATTGATTGCACTGATTGGGGCCCGGGGTTCTTGGTGTGAGTGGCTATCCGAGAAAGCATGGCTGACGGTGATCCCTCACACTAGTCCCCACCAAACTACGGCGGTACCGGACCTCGCCAGGAGATTGGCGGGGAAAGGGAGCTGAGTGCCATCTGGGGAGTCATGTAACCCCTTTTGGTCAATGATTGGGTGGCCGGGTCTTGCAAACCCATCCACCAACCCGGAGGAAGAAGGTGTATATGACCGATTGAATAAAATCGATTGATTGTGCACAAAAGAATGATATGCTTGAAAAGATTTAAAGAATGAATGATTGTTGAATTACACAAGGTGTTGGTTGGAGATGATGCACGCCCACTCGCCGGGCCACTAATGACCTATTGTAAAATTGATTATTATAATCCCTTCCGATGATTCCTCTATTTCACCCACTTTGGGAAATGCTTCTAAAACCTCGCTTGGGATTATAATTTGCATGTGATTGTCTAAATTCCGTTGTATATTATATCTATGCCAATGTTTTATACCCACCAGTCCCTTTTGGACTGAACCCGTTTGGTTTGCAGTTGTGTTGTGCAGGTGTCAAGGGAGCTAGGCGGGAATTCGAGTCATAGGTCTTGCATTCGCCTCTAGCTCTTATATTTTGATCTTACACTTGCATACTTTACTTTTGATTATTGTATATGGAGGTTATTATGGAGTGTACATGTTTTGAGCCATGACGGCATTTGATGATGTATATGACTTATTTTGGAGCTGTGATGCTCATTGTATCTATATATATGATGTATGTTCGTTTATTGCTTCCGCTTCAAGGTTTATTCTGATTTTATGGTTTAAGGGTTAGCCCGCCTAGCTTAGAGTGTGTGTTTGTCCCCGTTCGCCGTGATTTAGCTCGAGTATGGATCATCCATTTCATATTCGGGTCGGGTCTCGGTGCGGGGGATATGGTACCTTGCGCTCGGGTGCTACATAATTTATCTTCAATTTTTGTGATTCCCAACCTTTTTTATTTTATTTTTTTGTTCCCAATGCCAATAATAAATTGGTCCATCACAAGCAAGATTCCAAGAATTGCATGATAACTTCCCCATTATTGACTAATATGTGGGGTGCTATCCAATTCAGTGTTAATAATTTGGATGGAAAACGGTCTTATTATACTCTATTACATTGATTAATGAAATAAAAGAAATTAAATATATCAGCTGATATTAACAATCAAATAAATTGATAAACAGTGCATATAACAAATTCACAACTATTTTGATATTTCTGTGTTCGAATTTTTTAACACACAACTTATAAATAAAGAAAACTTTACAAATTAATGATTTGATTAAACTCGAACTCGTAATATAAAAAAGAAAATTGGGTTAAAATTAACTTAATTTAAAGTTAGAATGTGACAAGTTGTTTAAAAGCTAATTAGCTTGATTTAATACTCTCAACAAAAGTAGATTAATTTAAAGAGAAAAAAAAAAAAAACAAAGTTAGATTTAATGCCACCGACAAGAAAATTTAATTTTTCATTTATGAAAATATTCCTCTTCTTTTTCTCTTATATCCTTTTTTCTTAATTTCATATCTCTTTTTTTTAATGCAACCTAATATCTTTTAAAAATGATTTATCAAAAAAATATATGAATTATTAAATTGAATAGTGAAGAAAAGTGGGCAGAATTGCACTGGAAAAATAGCCAATTTTTATTATTTTTTTATTTTTCAAAATTGGGGTTGCCACTAATTCAGTTGAGCATCACCTGTCAGATAAGGTCTTTCTTTTCCATTCTTTATTTGACTTCGGGATAACTTTAAGAAGCTTCCAAGGGGAAAAAATCATAATATATATATCAAAAGGGAAATGGAAACTTAATGAGAAAAAATAAAATATATTTTGACATAGTGGGGTGACCTGGATTCATATACATATATATATATATATAGGTGCATGATGATGGTTGGCAATAAGCTCAGAAGCCACAAGCTGAAAAAACAAAAAGAATTACAGCCAAAGAGAGTGGATTATTCAGCCATGGCCACTACCAGATATTCCTTCTCCCTCCTGCAGAAATCTTTGCAATGTTCTTCATTGTTATTCATAATTTTAGTGTCATGTTTGGTGAAGAAAAGCTGTGCTTTTCATGGCAGGAGAGATGACACAGAAGCTGGAAGCCATTTTCAGTCTGTTGAAATAAGCTCCCTTTTCCCAGCGTCTGTCTGCAGTCCATCCTCCAGTAAAGGTTTGATTTTTAATAATGTTCTTTATATATATATAGCAGTTTTATTTTTCACTTTTTATTTATTTATTATTTCAATTCGTTTCTTTATAATTTATACATTTTCTTGGCAACTATATAATGGTGTTTTATGGTTTCTTGGTGTTGATGATAATTTCTGTTGTTGCTGATCTGATTTCTACTTTTTCTTTTCATCGTAAGTATATCTTCTCATGCTATATTATACAATTCTATCTTTAAATTACATAAACTTCCCCCGATATACTCTAAAGATATGACCCGATGCATTTTGTTATAGTCGTAAATTTAGTATCACGCATTGATCGAAAAGTGTCAGAGGGAAAATGGGTTTTGTATATTTTTCGAACTTAGGAGAAGTTTGTGTAATTAGATCAAACTACAGTTTAACTATCACTAATTAATTTGAAAATGGTTAATTTGTTATAACACTATAATTGTTGTTTTTTTAATTCCATTACTAATGGAAAATTCTATATATTCTTTTTAAAGACAATGCTCTTTTAGTCTTTTACGTAATAATTTTTTTTTGGTACAATCTTTTACATAATGATTAAAAAAGTTATCTTTTTCTTCATAATGGTGTCTTTTTTTAGATTACTTGAGTTAGCAAGTAAGAGCCTTCAAGTGCATCACAGCTGTACTGAATATGAAACTTAGTTCTTCCTTTGTTGGTACACAAAACTTGGAGAATATGAATTACAATAAACAAGTGTATACTAGAGAAATTCTATCCCGAGTCTTTTTGGGTTAAAAGTTAAAATGATGTAATGAGGGGACGAGAGTTTTAACTCTTGTCATGTAATTGGTTGAAATTTTAGGAAGAGTAACAAATCAAATGACAAGTATAATATATTTACCCTTTTAATTGGTTGAATTCGAAAAAGTTAGGTTTGAGATAGACTTTTCTGTGTATATAGTGGGATTTTGGGCACAAACTTTAAGTGTGTTTTGGGTGTCATTTTCACATTGTTTTATTGGCCTAAGAAAACTCAACTTTGGAAACATGACCCGTAAAAGAGCACTTTAATTTGGATGTAGACATATCCAAACAAACAATGGAGACTTTATAGTGCATAATTCATTTTGTCCAAAATGTAACCTCATTAATAAATTCGAGACATTGATGTCATGTTCTTATAAACAAAAGAAGAAAAATATACTCAACTCAAGGGGTTCAAAGAAGAATTCATGAACAGCTATGGAATATTAATCAAGATTGAGTATATTTCCAAGGTTTTGCAGTCCCAATTGTAGCCCTAATTGATCATCAAACGTGAACTAGGTACCAACAAGAGGGAATCAACTTTGGAAGTGGTGCACCGGCACGGTCCATGTGGTCGAGACGAGGCCGCCGCCGCCGATGCAACGCCATCCCTAGCTGAGATCCTCTCCCACGAGCAGTCTAGAGCCGACTCGATTCGAGCTCGGTTGAACCCCAACTCAACGACAGACAAGGTCGAGGAAACCAACTCGAACGGGAATAGATTAAGGGACAAGAAGGCCAACCTCCCGGTCCAGTCTGGCCGTTCGCTCGGCTCCGGAAACTACATCGTGACCGTGGGTCTTGGAACCCCGAAGAAAACCCTATCTCTGGTATTCGACACGGGAAGTGACCTGACATGGACTCAGTGCCAGCCGTGCCTCAGGTCGTGCTACAAACAAAACGAACCGATCTTCGACCCCACCATATCGAGCTCATACTCCAATGTATCGTGTAGCTCAACTCAGTGCTCTCAGCTATCTGCAGCCACGGGCAACACCCCTGGTTGTGCCTCGAGCACGTGCGTATATGGTATACAATATGGTGATCAATCCTTCTCTGTCGGATTCTTTAGTAGGGAAACCCTAACCCTAACGTCGACCGACGTATTCCCGAACTTCTTGTTTGGCTGTGGCCAAAACAGCCAAGGGTTGTTTGGGAGGACTGCAGGCCTGTTAGGGCTTGGTAGGAACACACTGTCAATTGTGTCCCAAACTGCACAGAAGTATGGCAAATACTTCTCCTACTGCCTCCCATCAACCTCAAGCTCCACAGGCCACTTGACACTAGGCAAAAGCGGATCATCAATTTCAAGAAATGTCAAATTCACCCCTCTAGACACATCAAAAGGCACAGCATTCTACTTCATAAGCATACTATCCATAAGCGTAGGCGGGAGTCCGCTGCCCATCGGGCAATCCGTTTTCAAGACTTCAGGCAGCATCATCGACTCAGGCACAGTCATCACCCGCCTCCCACCCACAACCTACAGTGCATTGAGCAGTGCCTTCAAGAAGCTCATGGCTAAGTACCCTAAAGCGCCGGCCTTCTCGATACTGGACACTTGCTACGACTTGAGTGGGCTCACAACCATCACCATCCCGAAAATATCTTTCACTTTGAGTGGCAATGTGAAAGTCGACCTGGCTCCCTCCGGGATAATCGTGGCCGTTGCCTCGTCGCGAGTGTGTCTTGCTTTCACGGCGAACAATGACGATACCGATGTGGCGATATTCGGGAACACTCAGCAGAAGACACTTGAGGTGGTTTATGATGTTGCTGGAGGGAAACTGGGATTTGGCCCTGCTGCATGTAAATAAGACATATATGAACAAGTTTGTAACATAACTTTACTATTTGTCATCAGAATAAGTTAGGTAAACCAATGTGAAAGTGATCTCAATTGGTCAAGGAAATTTGAAGGTCTTGCATAATGGTAGGTGGTAGAATAAAGGGCGGCTCAGACTTTTACTGCCTTCTGTAGGGAGAAACCTTAGTGGTGTAACCTAATTTGAATGCAGAATGAGTGCGTTTTAAGACAAAAGCAAAAGAAGAATCTTGTTGTTTATGAATATTGTAAGAATAGGGAAACTACTGTTTCACTTCATACTTCAAATTCCGAGGGGCTTATCCGTATAGGTGAAATAGAAGGTTCCTAACTCTACAACAATGAAGTCTTGGACTTAAAACAAAGATACAACCACACAGTCCAATGAAGCGCTAGCATAGGAGCGAAGGTCGACGTTCTAAAATTTTACGAACATAAAATCTTGAACTTAATTTCCGTGAATGCGGATTTTGTTCTAGTTTTGTACCGTTTTCTCGTCTGCTAACAAAATATTAAAGAAGATTTTCGAACCAACGACAGCTCAAGTACAAGAGAAGCACTTTTCTGTGTAAAGAATGCATATTGCATAAACTAATAGACAAAACAACCCATAAGCAATCATATCTAGTAAACCCAATTCTCTGTCACACAACTCACATCCAACGGCAATGCAGAAAAACAAGAAAGTGTTCTCAGCTCAAGAAAGAAGAATCCAACACAGAAGTTTATTGATCCAACCAACTACAGACAAAACTATTCAAAAGTTTGCCGTCGTACTTTTGGCCAAGGCCAACAGCCATCGATAAGAGATTGAGTCAGCATTCGAAAGGGCCGTCGAAACGAACCAAATTTAGACAAGAAACACCCAGAATGTATGTTTTCTAATGTGTGGTTGAGACAAAGTATTGCACACTTCTATCCAATATTTACTGGGAATATACATGTAGAGATCAGTCATGCATCAACCTAGCTATAGGGATATTACACTTGCATACCCTGAGATTTCCTAATAACACAAACTTCCCTGAGGTTTGAAAAATAATGAAACCTCCCCAAGTATCATCAAACTTTGTCGATTTAGATGTGATGTAAATTCTGTGACGGGGAAATTCTTTCTAATTTCGCAAGCCTCAGGGCATACGTTTGAGTAATTAGGTCAAATCTCAGGTTATGTCACGCGACAAGTCAGTCGGCATACAAAACACATTCCACGAATTTGAAATATGAAAAGCATGACATGAATAACAAGCGGTAGAAAATTATGTAACAAGAATTGGTGTAGTTAACACTTACAGAAAATACCAAGTCAGTTATCACATAATCAACAGCAGAAATTGTGTGGTTTAGGCTCTACGAAAATTGCCAGCTTTTTCGTATCGAAATCAAGAACTGCTTCCATGTATGACATATTTACACTGCATTACAAGGTAATTCTTTTCACCAGTTCTTTCACTCAGGATGTGCATTGGATCACAGACTGCTCTTGTTCTAGCTAGCAATGAATGATATAGTTCGTCGTATGAAACATAAAATCTAACACCACGAAACCGGATTTTCAATCCAAAGAAAGAGATTAGGAAGAACAAGAGAGTAACAAATGTTGATTGACTCAACTTTGAAGATGAAAACTAATCCATCATTTGATGACAGATTCTTTATCATTAAAAACTAAAATTCATCAAAACAAGAGAGTGAAAGAAAATGTTAATTCATTCAATCTTGCCAGCAACTATTACTATCTACACCCATGACAATTCTTTCTTTTCTTCTTCTTTTCAATCACCAATATCATCATGAAAATTCAGAAATTTACCTCAATTTGAGGAGGAAAAGGGAATGTAAAATCTTATAAATCTCAGACTATTTCATTCATTATCCTCGTTTTCACTTTCGCCACTACTATTGATCGGCAAAACCTTACTTGTCGGAGTGGCAGCGCTATCAACAAAGGTGGCAGAGTTCAGCTCCATTTGACAAATTCTCACGGCACCAAACAACTTCTCCGGCAATTCTTCCACTGTCTGCGCCTCCACCAAAAACCCCATATCCACAGTCACAGCCGAAGCGCAGCCCAAAGCCAGTCGCAAAATAGCAGTAGCAATAGCAGAGCTGCCAATATCAACATCGATTTCGAGGTAATTCGGTCCTCTATGATAGTAGCAATTCAACGCTCTCCCCAGTAAACACGCGGAATAATTCCCCACCGTCGTTTTCACAATCCACGGTCCTTTGACGATTTTATTCACAATTTTGAACCGGCTATTGCGAAACGCATCCGATCCATTGATGAATTGATACAACAGCGAATTAGGATTAATCGCCTCATCCATTTTGCTGCAGAAGTAAAACACTGCAGAGTAATGGTCACGCCCCGGGATTTGCAGATTCACCGCAATCACGAACGTCTTCGACGATTTCTCACGACTCCGCAACAAATTCATGACGCGATTATCCGGTCGACCGAGGACATGATCGAGTTTCGCGTTGGATTTGAGCCAATCGACCCCCGCCGGGTTGAGCAGCCACTCGCCGGCCGGATATTTGTCCTTCTTCGTGAGGTAATTAGGTCCGCGGAGGGAGAACAGGTCCCCCGGCGGCGAAGCCCAGCCGTTGGATCCGGTTTCGAGGTCCACGTATTTCAAGGATCCACCGTTGATTGCTTCCGCCCTCCAGTCCTCAATGCTGGTGGCGGAAGAGCTGGAAGAGCGGTGGTGGTGCTTTTGCTTGTGCATTGCGGAGCGCATTTTTCGCCGGCGGTGGTTTTTTTGGGCCTCTACGGCGGCGGAAGAAGCTCCGCCGTAAGTTAACAGACTACTGGAAAGCGTCAGAGTGGGAGGAAATATTTTGCGACATTTTGGGTTAGTTAAATTGACGACGGGAAATGTGAAAATTTCAACATATGCCCTTGAACTTTATGCAAATTGCAGAAATGACTTTTATTTCTTAAATATTTATGTTTTTGGGTCAAGAAGTTTAGTTAATTAGTTAAAAAAGAAAATTCAATTTGCATTTTATTTAAGTTCTGCAAACAATATATGATATTAAGCCACTATATGTAATTTAAGAGTTTCATTTAATTTGATTATTCGCGGTAATTAATATAATAATTAGGTATTTAATTATAAAATGTAATTATCAATTAATTAAAATATAACAAACTTCTCGTGGATAAACATATACAATATGTGTAGTTATATTACTTGTAAATTAAATCTAGATATTATTTTAAAGAAATAAGGATAATCTGAACTTTCAATTGTGACCTATGATGGTCTAAATCAATGTTGGTTCCCAACTATCCCCAATAAAATTTGAACTTACAACCTACCAGTTTACAGGTATAGATGCTTACCACTTAACCCATCTGCTCGTCTTTTTAGCAATTACAATTTGTTATACATCAGTATTTGAGCAATTACAACTTGTTATACATGCTCAGTTTCAATTCACTATCACAGGAATGATGTATAATGTCTTAACAAATTGCAGTTACTTAAATAGTTTAGATAATAATCAGTGACAATCGAAAGTTCAAAAACCCGACTCAGTATCAAAGCATAATTAACCCTAATTTCAAATCCCATCATTAGATAAAGCGATAAACCATTATAAAATGATTAATCTTGCTTGTTAACACCGCCAAGAGGAATATTGAATACTACGTGAATATTACTTTCCGACCATAAGAACTAATCTAGACTGGCAATTAGTTGTATAACTCCAATCATTTACTTCTTTTTAATTCTCTAATGCCATACCCAATATTCGTTGTTCAACAATTATCAATTATCAATCATAATTGATAGTATCAAGATTCCAGGCTAAAATTTCAAGTGAAAATGGTGGTTGGATTGCATTATTTAGATTGGAACACTTTTAAGTCATTAGTTTATTAGCACTAAACTAATTCAGATTGTTAGAATTCTTGAAATATACATGATTAGATCGAGCTAAATCCACGTGCAACTGTTGCATTATGGGCTCGGTTTAGTTTGAAATAAACAAAGATTTGAGAAAATAATTGGGTGTTTGTCCATGATGCATGGATACGGATACAAAAATACAGACACGGCACGGATTTCTTTTAAAATTTTCCATGCGATGAGTGTCAAACACAATACTGAATACAAATGTCGAACACGATATGACACGGTAAGATAATATTTTTAAAAATGTTCGGGCAATGTATCATAGGTGTTTGTATAAGCAATGTTGACAATTGACATTAAAGCAATGTGTTATTCTTTTGCTTTTGGGGGCAAATATCTTTACCTTTGTATCTTGTCTATGGGAATGAGGGGATAGGTAAAGTTTAGCAATCTTTAAGATAAACCATTGAGACCTCTTCAAGCCTACGTTTGTTATGGTTGTTTCATTTAAGGTAGAAGGATGATGTTAACCTTTGCATCATGCTGGAAAGGTAATTCTTGATGGAGGGTACAAAACCACCAAATTGCATTCCTTTCATCCTTACATAATATAGCAATTAGTCTCGACAATTCAAATATACGAGTAGTGTAACTCAGTGGTTCAACGATACACATAATAAGCATGATTTAAGACCAAAAAAGGAAAGAATGAAAGTCAAGACTCAAGTATAACCAAGAAGGGATCCGATAGAGCCCTCAAATTCGTAGGCCTAGCAGAGATGACCAAACATAAGATTACGAGCCAACCCAATCAATACACGCCACACGGTATGGTGGTGGTTGTCACACTCAAACTTCAAAACAACCATGGCTGCCTAGGACGAGAATAAATCAACTCAAACATCAAAACAACCATGGCCGCCTACGACGAGAACAAATCAACTCAAACATCAAAACAACCATGGCCGCCTATGATGAGAACAAATCAACAATCACACCGGAAAAGGTTAGTGGAATGATACTTCTACCAGATCCATACTATAATTTCTGGGCTTAGAACTGAATCTCAGCTCAAACAGAGCACCAAAATCAAGCTCTCATACCCAATCATATGTATCCAAGTAAGAGATGTCTCGTACTCATTTCCAGGAAAATGCAAAATGATATTTCACATGACAATATCTATATCTGATCAATGGTTATATGTTGGAACAAAGCAGATCCAGATGTTAACATATACAGAACTGTTACAGTCATTGCAGCCACCCAAACAGATAAAAAAGTTTGTGTACATTCATGATTCAACAATAGATGAAACCATTAGAAAAAAAACAATCGTATATAAGCTGTTAATTGAAAGAGAAACCTCAGACCTCCTCAAGAAAATCTGCAGAACACCTCGCGAAAACGGATAAAATCAACAAAAGTGACAACCTGATGAGCAAAAGCACAAAAATGAAGCAAAAGAAAAGAAAACAAAATGTCATCTTGGTTTTGTTCCGGTTTCAATTATAATGAAACGACATTGGAATATAAAGACCAGCTAAAGCATGTTTCAGACATGGTTAAGGCTCCAAGCTGCTTTACATTTGCAGCTCTTTCCTAACAATCTCAATGCATTGGCAGATCAAGAGAACTTTCATGATGCCTTTACAATATCGAGTTCTTTATTTGACAGTCTACATAACATGTTAGCTTGATTCAAAACCTTTGTTAGACCACTGCCTCCATGGATCAATCACAGAAATCAATAACAATAGCACAATCCAAACTACCATCAAAATCTCAATTACAGAGCAAATAAAACCCTGCATTTGATCGATTACATGCTAAATATCATAGCCATTTCCCCTTCTTTCTGTTTTCATTCCGATCAAGAATTACACTAAACCATGCTAAAAGCTACCAAGAGTAACACCACCCACAAAAACTCAGATAACCAAATGTTATGGGGTCGAATGAGGAGTTCAGACTTCAGACCATATCTCAAAATCCCCAAATTAAACGAGATCAAACTAAAGGACACGAATTAATTCAACGCAGAAACAAATCACACCATCGAATTCCTCTTACCTCCTTCCAATGCTCCTGCAAATCGAACTGATTTCCACCAGTTTCCTTCCACTAGTGCCTCTTAGGTCTCTGCGGCTGCTTGTCAGTTGCCAATTTGTAAATCCAAAAAACCTAAAACGAGTCACAAAAACCATTACAAATCAACATATCCGAACCAGATTCGATAAAAAAAATTGTCAAAATTAACATCGCGATGTAGATGCAGTTGCAGCCTACCAAAGCGAGGACGTGGGCGGCAATGAGAAGAACGACCATGAGAGGTACGAGGTCTAGAAACCATGGCCGAAGCGATGCTTGCTGAGGATTCGCCATTGATTTACAGTATAAGCTCTTAAACCCTTAGCCTCGTTTACTTCTCTTGGAAAGGGTGGTTGGGGTAGCTAAACCCCCATTTCCAAGGGTTTACTTTACAAGTTTGGCTTTCTAGTCTTTACCCGGAGCCCCGGGATCCGTACAAGATTTTGGCCGACAAATAATCTCTTCCAATTTGTGGTTTTATTTACACTAGTGTGGTTGGATAAGGAGAAATGACAATTACGCCCCCACTTTATCACACATAATTACCTCTTTATCCTTCATCCCTGACCAGAGAAATTCATCCCAAAAAAAAAAGCTCCAGCATTTTGCTCTGGCCCTAGTTTTTCATCTTCTTTCGCAGACATTTCAAGACCCGCAGCGCCCAGCTTGTCTCGCTTTTCATCCTGATTTCCAGAGATTGCTCCTTGCTTGCTGTCGTGGGTTTTCATAGTTGTTGCTAAATTGAAAAAGCCCCAAAATCAGAACACCGTCGCCGCAAGATTGACACAAAAAAGCAATGAGTTCTCAAAGATGGGGTTATTTTCGGTTTATTGCTGGCACCATAGCTGGTGGGATCCTCAATTCTACTATATGCATCGCGCTGAACTCAAGTACAAGGAGATGTGGGAGCAGAGATTGAAGAAGTACGAGTAAGAGATGAATAGAAAGAAGGAACTAGAGGCCTCCAATGAGCTTCAAGAGTCCCTCGAATTCTCGGTATTTGTTGCTAAATTTCCCAAAATTTTGGAATTGAACTTGCTTTCTTTCCCCCATCTTGCATTCTTAATTTGTGGTTGTTGGGGTACGCAGAGCTAATAATCGACTAAAGGTCAGTGATAATTGAATGTGAGGGTAAGAAACAGAGTTGATATCTTAATTGAGTTTATGCCCTCATTTTGTCTGCATGAATTGGTGTCGACAATTTGTTGTTTATGTCTTGTTAGAATCACATGTTGCTTTTCAATAAGTATTTGTTTACAGTTCCGTTTCACATATATATTTGGTTTCTTGGTATGGTTTATGAACAAAGGTTAGGTGTATGGTGTAGCACATGCAATATGTCTTCACACAAAAATAAGTATTAGACATAAAAAAAACTCATTTCTGAATGTTCTTAGTTGATAGGGTTGTTTCATTTGGATTGGTGGTAAATTGGCTTGCTCTTTGTTCTTGTGACTGATCTTTGATAGCAGTACCTGTTTATCCTTTTCTTGATAAGGGAAAATTAAGTTAGTTAACAGAACTCTATAATTTGTGTAATCATTGTTGAGAAAGTTGTTTGGTTTCTGGTATATATCTTATTTGGTTTCTTTATCAAACTCTGTTTCAAAAACTGGGGTATTTGGTGTCGCGAATTTAAAGAACTGAATTTCAATAATGTATCCATTCATGAAGTAATCATTTAGATGCTTGAGTATAGCACCGCCTGGAAACAATGATATTAGATTAAGTCCTTCAAGTATGGTGTCTGGGGTGGATTAAGTCCTGTATGATAATCCAAGAAATGGAATCTCCATTGTGCCGCCGTTGCCTTTGGATCATTCTCTGATTCAAGTTGTTGGTATTACGAATTCGGGCACATTCATGGAAACAGCCTCAAATATAGTACCCTTTTCAGTGTCTCCTGGTACGACCCATCAGGCCACTCTTTTGGTAATTTACTAACACACTGAAATAGTTTGTTGTTAAAGAGCAAGTGATAGATTGATTTGTCTTTATCTTATGATTGTTGGTTTGTTGTTGCAGGTATTTTGGTATGAAGCTGCTACGGGAGAGAAGAAGATGATAGTCTGCTTACTAGTGTTATGAAATATGTGTTGTATAGTGACAAGTATCGTATTCATTGATTCATTTGAAAGAGAGAGAGAGAGAGAGACATTAGATATATCATGACAAACTGATCATGTAATGAATAATGATGATTTTAATTCCAAATTGTTGTTGTTATTGCTTTGCTGTCTCAACTTGTAAAATTCTCTTGTCAAAAAAGAAAAAAGTATTTGTAAAATTCTTCATTGATGTAGGTACAGGCGGATTTACTATAATTTGGTTTTTATTTGTGGTCTGTTTAAATGGTTGTACACTCAAACCAAAGGAGGGATCTATTGGTAATTTATGCCCCCAACTGATGGTTTACAAACTTGTAAAGTAAAGTTACTCCAAGTTTGGGTTAAGTACTAATGTTATCACACCATCAAAGTAAAAAGTGTTTTTGGTTAAATACCCCAAAAAAACACTATTCCTAAACCATCAAGGATGGTTTATATCCCATTGAAGTAAACGCAGCCTTAATCCCCTGATTTGTTTCTTCCTTTGCGTGCGTTTGTTTTGTATTTTAAGCGGGGTCAACTAATGAGATTAATTGTATAATATATTCATTAGTTTTGATTTATGAAAATTAATTAAAATAGGATAAATGCATAAATATTTTAAAAAATCACTAATAAATGCATAAATACTATGGATTTTCCTAAATATTAACAAATTTCATGTTGATTGATTAAAGTCTCTTTAGAAAACTATATTTCATCCTAATTTAAAAATGAGTTCATTTTTTTTTAACCATTCTTCATGCACATAAAATAGTATCATCAATAATCAAATAATATAACTTAATAATTTTGGGTAAAACTAATTTATCCAAATATTTTACGTGCTAAGTTAACCGAGTGTCTCTTTTTTTAAGTATGAAAATCATAGAATAATGTAATTTACAAATTTAACAACATGCTAGTCTATCTTAAACAGGGACGACGAGGGGGGGGCGAAAGTTTCTTGTATAAAGAATATAAATAATATTATTTTTAAGAGTGGTGATACCGTAATTTATTTTAAAATAAAAGAAATAAATTTTGTAATTAGAAGCGAGGAAAATTCAAAATTAGAGGGACAAAAATAATTTTTTAAAAGTAGTAATGATATTTTTTATTCAAAATTTAGGGGCAGGAGTCAGGACCAACCCTAGTCCCTAGGCCCCTGTATCTCGTTCCCTCGTCTTAGATCTCGCGCTATGATTCACAAATATGAACACATTGATGTAAACACGACATGATATGGATATCACGATACAAAATTTTTCTTAAATATCTTAACTCAAAAGCATCTGATACGGTATCTAACATGATACGATACGATAAAAATAATATTTTTAATGTACAATTGTTATCTTGACCTAACGTGTCATAATTGAGGTACGAAAACTATCAAATAGTGTAACTTCGAATTATGAGCACCATCAAATATTGTAACTGTGTTAGTATATCTCGAGGCATCATATGCTAACTCGTATTAGAATAGGAACAGTTTTACGTTTAAGTGGTTCGACAAGACGGATATGAAATAAGACAAGTAAACTAACGACTTTAGAAGGCGGCATATCAGAACAACGCTTTTTAGTATGTTAGGAGTCACTGCAGTAAACGTGTCACTCTCTGAAGCTGCTAAGCACATTTTCCTTTCTCCATTTTGCAATTCAAGAAACCCGCAGCGAACCGTAGCACCGCTTTACGCCAATACGCATACAAAATCCCCACATAGACATTTTGGCAAACACTTTGCCCCCAATATCAAATGGGATTGCAGCGGAGCTCGTGAGAGCCCTTGGTATAATTTTCCTCCGTTTTCCGACACCATGAGGAGCGTGGCTGCTTGCGTCAAGCGACAGCTTGTCGCTGTTCACTCCACGGGTAATGTGATGTTGATGTCTTCGCTTTATTGTGTCAGCTTATTGTTGCTTCAGTGTTGATTATGGGGATTTTTCCGGGATTTGACGGTTTGGGTGTTGTGATCCCCAGAGTGGGGTGTCGGTTAATCAGTGTGTTATTTGAATTTTGCAGTTTCGCGGAATGGGAATTCTGCTGAAGCAATCAGGTGGAGGATGGTGCTGCTTGGGGGGCCGAGAGATCTTGCTAGAAGGGTGCATGATTATGATGTTTCGGCCTTGTCGCGCTTTTTGCAACCGAAATTGTGAGGCTATGATTGGTTAGAGAATTCACATTATGTTTGTTTTGTTTGAGGATTGTGTTTTCTCAGCTCAATTTATGATTGAATGTAGTGCATTATACTTCTCCATTAAACAGTTAAGAGTCAAGCGCGGCATATCCTCGTTTGTTTCTGATTTTCAATGAGTTTAGCTGACGGTCTATTGTATGAAATATTATCTCATGAAAATCTCTAATGCTCTGCGTGTAACTAGCAATGCAAAATCTGGATTATGTTTGTTGTATATGATGGCCGTCATTCATTGAAGCTGCATCATTTCCTCTTCTATTTTATGTGGTGTTTCATTGGATGTGATGCAGTTTCTCCAGTGGCTACTCCAGTGTGCACGGTGAAAGGCCTTCTGCTGAGTATGCAAAGTTGAGGAAAGAGTCACTTGAAAGCCTATTTGGGCGCACGCTTGGTTCAAGAAGTGTTTCGGCATTCTACCGTTTTGGTCCATTCTTGGCTTTCTATAGAGCTGCAATTATTTCTTTCCATGTATTGAAGCTAGCCATTTGGCAATTATTTGTGCATGATATGACAAAACGTTCAGTTAAGGTTAGTTTTGCTCTGATTTTTTAGAGAAATGCAAAAACTACTGTCGCAGAAAAAGCTAGCAAGTCTTTCTAAAATTGATGCTTATTCTTCTTGGACTACCTGTGGGACGATGCTCAAATTTGTATTGACATTTTGCAGTTTCGTGAAACCCTTATTCACCTGGGGCCTTTTTATGTCAAGGCAAGTTATGTTTCATGATTTGGATAAATTGTGTCTTTGCTGCTGTAGTTATTATTGTTGCTAGAATTACTATTCATTAGTATTCGTTTTCAATGCATATGAATTCTTTCAACTTCCATTCTCTGCAACATCAAATTAAGTTGCTGTGGAGACCGTAAAAAGCTTGTTTCTCATTATTATGATGAGCTCGGATAGTAATATTAGCATTTAACGATTCTCGCAAGCACCGCAACTTTTTCTAGTCCTGTATTATTGCCGGAAGTATTACATTTTGGGCGTAGCCATAGAGTAGTTTGTTATAACTACTGCTATAATTGTTATGTTTGTTAATTAACATAGTCCTTTGTTATGTTTTCTCTTTATAGTCATAGAGTAGTTTGTTATAACTACTGCTATAATTGTAGTCCTGTGTGTTAATTAACATAGTCCTTTTCTGAATCAGCTAGGGCAAGCTTTAAGCACAAGACCAGACATACTGCCTAAAGTATATTGTCAAGAACTTGCTAAATTACAGGTATGCTGCTGCTTTCAATTTATTTTTGTAGTCTGGTTTGTTTGTCAGGGCTAGGTATTTTATCACCAGACCTGGTTATGTCTGTATGCTATTCTCCTTGTTCTCTGATATTGCAACTGAAGCCTTGTTCTATTGCCAGGATCAAATACCTCCATTTCCAACTCATGTTGCCATTAAATCTATTGAGTCCCAGTTGGGAAGGCCCATATCAAAGATATTTGCTGATATTAGCAAGGAGCCTATTGCAGCAGCATCCCTCGGACAAGTCTATAAAGGTTAGAAAACTGAGAGCTGTAATGCAGATATACGATTTTTTTTTATGAGTTCTCTAGGTAATATTTTGAGGTGTGAGGCAAGGGGAAGGAGTGAGACTAAGAGAGGCCTTCTTGAGCTAGTGGGAAGCTATGTAGCAATTTCAACTAATTGTGAGTGTGATGCTTCAAGTTTTGCAGCTCATCTGCACTCTGGGGAGCTTGTAGCTGTCAAAGTTCAGAGGCCTGGTATGTCCTATTTATTGACCCTTGATGCCTTATTATTTCAATTGATTGGAGGGCAATTAAAGCGATTTGCCAAAGCTCGTAAAGATCTCTTAGTTGCAGTGAATGAGATGGTGAGCCTTCTGATTGTGCTTTACTTGATTTCGCCATTGAACTGTAAATTTGATTTGCGAAACAATCACACACACCTTACCTGGCATACTTATTCTGGAATTTCCTCTACTTAACATTATTTATCAAGTATTGTTGTGCCAGGTGTTCGATGCAAGTTGTTTTTCCTTAGTTTGAGTACTAGACATAACTATTTCTGTCTTCTTGTGGATGCTGCAATTTTGGGAATTCTTGTCTAGATTGTCCCACTGTGCAATGTTCAAGATTGCTTTTCTTGTGCCTGAATTCATTAAAAATTTATGGGTAATAACCTATTTGGATTTTATAAATGCATAGGTGAGGCATATGTTTGAGGAGATTGACTACATTCTGGAGGGTCAAAATGCCGAGCGCTTTGCTGCTCTCTATGGCTCCGAGTCACGTAAGTCATTCCAAATTTAGGTAATTGAATATTCGTTTCTTATTTTGTGGCAGTCGTTCACTCCATAGATGGAGAAATTCTAGCTTGCTTGGATGCAACTCAAACTCTTCAATGTCTTCATATTTCACTATACATAACAAAGAAAGTTATTGCACCAGTTTCAGACTATTGACTGTCTAACCCTCCTAGAGTAAAGACAATAAAGAGAATCGTTGTGTTTATTACTGTAGGGACCATCTGATTTAGGATAGCTGTTCAGTGAAGTTAATACAACTTAAGTGTCTTTAATGTTGTTAAGGCAATATCATTAAGCGATGAAGAGAGCTTCCAAATGAGCTCACTGCTTATTGTTTTGTATGTTTTAATGCATGCATAAAGTGTTTGAAGGTCACTGCTTATGTCTCCAAATTCGAAGTTAAACAAAATAACAAAAGTAGGCTGTGGTTTCTCAACCATAAGTTCAAATGGAGTTATTTGCATTCTCAGATATGGCAGCCTTCTCCATGATTAGGAAGAGTTGTCTCATAGCTTAGTACCATATGAATATGGTGACAGCCGAAAGAAACGAGAAGCCTTTTTAATAGCTTTTTTATTACGATTGCTTTTTTCAGAGTCAATGTTTACTTTGTTTGTTTCTGCTGCTAACTTACCGTTTGTGTTGAATTCCACTCGAAATAGGACTGCCTATAATGTTTGTGGAACTTCATTACTCTTGGTTCCATGCTTCTGCAATAGTGCTCGTGGGTAAGTATTTTATTAAATTTTATTGTTGCTTGTCAGGTAATAAGAAAACACAGTCAAAAGATACCACTGCAAGTCATAAGCAGTTAGGTGTCCGAGTTCCTAAATTATATTGGGACCTAACGCGCAAAGGGGTCCTGACAATGGAGTGGCTTGATGGCATTAAGCTTACAGATGGTACTCGTATAAGAGAGGCCTCTTTAAACCGGAAGCAACTAATTGATGGGGTAATTGATATTCTTATAGTAATCATTTAGTAAGTGCAGTGTTGTTAGACCTATGCTTTTGTAACTGGTCACAATCTTTAGGGTGTTTATTGCTCTCTGAGGCAACTTCTGGAGGTGGGATTTTTCCATGCCGACCCTCATCCTGGTAACCTCGTTGCCACAGAGGATGGATCTCTTGCTTATTTTGACTTTGGAATGATGGGAGATATACCACGCCACTATCGTGTGGGACTCATTAGAGTGGTGAGAATATTTTCAGGTGCGCCCTTTCTCATAAAGATAATATGCTGATTGCTGTGTCTAATTTGTTTTTGTTTTCTTTTTGTCAGCTGGTACACTTCGTCAATCGGGATTCTCTGGGTTTGGCAAATGACTTTCTATCTCTGGGATTTATACCTGAAGGGGTTGATATCCAGGCTGTTTCAGATGCTTTACATGATTCCTTTGGCGATGGAACAAAACTATCCCAGGATTTCCAGGTCGTTATATTTTCTAAGGATGATTAGCAAAAGCTCCCTGAAGTTCTCCTCAATCTTTAAGACTTTAACCCCCTTCTCCATCTATTGAAATTATTTGTAAGAAGCAAATCTCATGGTGCTAACTGTATTTCTATATACAGAAATTTTTTGTTATATTTGAGGCAACCTTAAGGGATTTGGGTAAATAAGCTTATCTTTTATATGTGTTTGGAGAACTGTTAAAACGTTTGTCAAGTGCATATTATTCTTTTAGAAATTCCACTAGTATATGCTGCATGTGTAGAATATAATGTCTCGGTTTATTGAAATTTAATCTTCCTTTGGTATTCAGGGAATAATGAACCAGTTATATGATGTCATGTATGAATTCAACTTCTCTCTTCCTCCGGATTATGCCCTGGTTATAAGAGCTCTGGGATCCCTTGAAGGAACTGCAAAAGTGTTGGATCCTGATTTCAAAGTGGTTGAGAGTGCATATCCTTTTGTTATTGGTAGGTTATTGATGGACCCAAGTCCTGATATGAGGAAAATCTTGGGGCAACTACTTATCCGAAATGATGGCTCTATAAGATGGAATCGACTAGAAAAACTGGTCAGTATATTTTTCCCTTCAAGGCTTCAACAACATTTGAGTTTTGAAAATTCTCTGTGTGTTGTTTCAGGTTGCGGCAATATCACAAGAAGGTTCTGAAAGTGAGTCAAAATCTGAAGAAGCTTCTTCCGATCCACTAGGATGGAAGTCATTTGATATGCGCGCTGTTGCAGCTGCCACAGAAGATCTTTTCACCTTTATTTTGTCCAAAAAAGGTTCTAGGGTGCAGGTTTTCCTTATAAGGGACATACTTAAGGCAGCCGACACTTTTCTTGAGCAACGAGTTGTTTCTTTCTGTGCAGACAATAAATTTGAGGCCATGAAGCTGGGATCCGAGGTTTGTCTTACTCCTTGCATTAGCAGTTTCAGATTAGACCCCATCAATTTTGTGCATCTAGATTAAGCTGTTTTATCTTTTCTTCATGGATTGATTGGTGATTGAGATGGAAAGTGTTTTACAGTATTACACTTGCTATGGCATTGATCATTCCCGCTAAAAGATACACCAATTACACAACTAGTGTAAAACACCACCACGAGGTTAACTGGTTTGGCTGAGACGAGTCAGGTTTGAACTAGAATCGCCGGTATAACTCTCTATGTGTGTGAGAGAGAGAGAACGATAAGCGTGTGTGTGTGAGCGAAGAGAGAACCATAAGTGTATCCGTCTATGTGTATGTTTGAGAGAGGGAAAGCGAGAGACAGACTGACCCATAAGCGTATCTGTCTGTGTGTGTGAGAGAGGGAAAGAGAAACGAGATAGATTGACGGGACCATTCTCGTGTGTGTGTGTGTGTGTGTGTGTGTGAACAATGGTTCCTGATATATGATTAGTTAGCTCCTCATTAAACAGTGAGTCTCATTGCTCCTTATCGATTATCTTGATTCCGGTTTGTTGAAATTTGGCAGGACCAGGCAATGCTATCGAGAGTGGTAAAGGGCTTGCAATCTTTTAGAGCGGCAGTGAAGTTAGCTCCAGATGTATGGACGGCCATGGCCCTACGCTTAGCATTAAAACCTGAGTTTCAAAAGTTTGCATTTGACATAGTTTCAGCATTATTGGCTCACTCTTGTCACAGATTGCCTGATGCTACTTGGATTTGTATATCAAACATAATCCACAAACTTGCCAGCAACTCTCAAACTCTATAGCACCAAATTTTACTCTCTCCCTCTCTCTCTCTCTCAATTTTGTCTATGCATGATTCGTGGGGATCCTTGTTGGACTCTAGGAATGATGGGATTTGTTGACTAATGGTGATTATTGTCTGAAATCTGAATGCACAAATCAAAAGAGTAGTTATTTGCGGCTGGAGAAGATTAATTCCGCATGTCCAATTGACAATTTTGCTGTTGTAATACCTAATTTCAGAAAAATCTGATCTTTATTCTAAATTGGAGTTCTTTTCATTCTCTTTCCCAATTAATGAGGGGGCCCTAAGCCCCTAAGTTTATTTACTCTCCCTCAACATCCAAGTTCTAAGTTGTAAATCATACGAAACCGAAGCTATTTATTATAATACAAGTGTACGTACATACAACTAGGAGTTTAATCATCGAAAAAATAATGTGTAAAGTTTTTACTACTAATGTTTGTTGCGCATTTAGATTTTTAACAACGGGTTATTCAAGTATATTTGTAAAATCTTTTTCGCTAATAATTAAATTTTGAATTTTGAACATGCGATATCTAAATAAACTAGCATACCCACTAATACTATGATATACTCAATCAATAGTATTGTCTTTAAGATACTATAAATACAAGGGTGGTAGAATTTCTCCATCATGGAATATACTTCTATAAATATTTTTCTCACATATAAATCATATAATGAACACATGGATAATTGATGATTGTAATTAGGTGAGAGGGAGATTGAATGGTACACTAGTCTCTCTGCATGCATGCCAAGTGTTTGGCAACCGATATGCCCTTTTCACTTAACATTTTTGTCTTTGACCATCTCTCTTTCTTTAATTTTTCATCACCTATACTCAACTGTTGTAATATATTTTTAACAAAAGAAAAAGAGATTTTTAAAAGACATAACAAATTGTAATTGTTAGGAACATATGTATCATCATATATGGGAGTTGAAGACAAGAATAATAGAGTAATTGTTCATCCCCAATCAAAGACTCTTTTGGCAAGACCACAAACAACCCAAAAGGCCAAAAGAACAAAAGAACTCTTTACCAAGAAAACCAAGCGAAATTGCAGGTAAAGCTTGGATTTTTATTCGGTTTTGATGATTTCTTTTTCATGGAAAGTGACGCCAAATGCACAGAAATCAGAAGTTATCCAGAAAGTTTTGAAGGGTTCTAACTATATTTGATGAGGTTGACTTATCTGTTTCCTTTGATTGAAGCTACTCCAATAATTAATTGTTCTTGCAAGTTACAAAATTTTCTCCGACCTATTTTTTTCTCCCATGTTGTCCTTTTGCCCCGTTTACCTTTTCCCTCTTTAAAAGTTTCTTCCTCTATCTTTCATGAACTTCTCTCTACCTGGTCTTCCCTGCAGGTGTTCTCTCTTTCTAGCTCCCATTTCTCTTTTGGGTACATTCTAGCTTCTGTTTTTTTGTAGATACTTATTCGTACAAGGATACAATATTTGCATTTCGTGTGCTTCTTTTCTTTCTAGGTTTGGATGTATATATTGATGGGGTTTGGTGCTTTTATTTATTTTGGTTGTCTTTTCTTGTTTTTGTTATACACAGGTTGAATTCCAGAAGTTCTAGGCTGTAATGGTGTGATCCCGTTAGTTTTGTACCCTTTTTTTCAGCAATTCTTGCAACAATAACCATTTACCCCATTTGGGTTCTTAAGATTTAGTGAAGAATATTAACGACGACGAGAAGAAGAAGAAAAAATTAAATTTTTAAGAAAGGGGATTTATTGCAAAGGAATTTAGCTCAGAATTGGTTACATGGGTTATTTCAATTCGGTGTTGCCGCCGTCCACGAGCCAAGTTCACGCCAATGATGCCCCTGTCATCAGCGGCGGCCTTAGGTGATCCTTTAGCCCCGACCTGGTTTTTCTTGCTTCATGTTTTTATGTTAATTTTGGCGTTCTGTGATGAAGGTTTGATAATTGGTGATGCTGTTTGTTCAATTTAATGTTCTCCATTTTCAGACATGTTCATGTTTCATGTTTTTTGCGTAAAGTTGGTATTTTTGTGTTGAATGTAGATGTTTGGTTTCTGGATTTGCTTAAACATGCCTTCTGTTGTTACAGCACCGAATCAAGATTAACAGTTTAGGAAGGAAACAAATAAAATATCAATTTTGACTTGGAAGTTTTTCGATGCGTTGGTTCTATTGAATTTGTTGTTATGCATTGAATTGGATTCTTTATGAAATTTAAGTTTCTAACTTTAAAGGGAGAAAGAAAAGATTTGATTTTTATGAAATATTTTTACATATATGTATATGGTTTTCAAGTTTTCTGCATTCTTGATTGCCTATTTCTTGCCTATGGTTGGTAGGCAGCTTGATTTCTTGAAGCCGGTTATATGATTGTTATGATTGGTTGATCGAATCAAACTTTGCGTCATTTTTGTCGCATTGGCTGCAAGGGAAAGTGAAAGTGGAAAAGAAAGACATTCTTTGTTTTTTTCCCCCTTAACTGTATAGAATTTAATCCCACATGCGTCGCCTGTGTACATTTTGCTTACGCATGATAGTCAAAACTCAAACACGGATTGATATTGTTCTAATTGGCTTGTTCAGATTAATTTTCTTTTAATTATCTTGTATTTAATGTAATGCAGTCAAAATGGAAAGTTCAGCTACGGATATGCAAGTTCCCCCGGTAAAAGGTCTTCAATGGAGGATTTTTATGACACTAGGATTGATGGTGTAGATGGAGAGCTGGTTGGCCTCTTTGGAGTCTTTGATGGTCTCTCTCCCTCTCTCTCTCTCTCTCTCTCTCTGACACACACACACATTTTCCTTATATATTGGTATATCTACTGTCATGTGAGCTGCATGTGTCTACTTCGATCGTTTGCTGTATTCCTAGCCAAAATGTCTGAATTTCCATATCATCTTTTGCTAGAGAACAATGAAATTACTATGCATCTGATTTATTTATTTATATCAGGTCATGGTGGGGCCCGAGCTGCAGAATATGTGAAACAAAACCTCTTCAGTAATCTGATCAACCATCCGAAATTTATTTCTGATACTAAATCGGCTATCGGTATGTCACTATCCAAGCTTCCTTCTTATCTCGCTTCATTCAATCTTCTCTAGTTCTCTTCTAACGTGTTTGTGTTTTTTTGTGTCTTTTTCAGCTGATGCATACAGTCATACAGACTCGGAATTCTTGAAATCTGAAAACAATCAGAACCGTGATGCTGGATCCACTGCTTCAACTGCTATCCTTGTTGGTGACCGTTTATTGGTTGCCAACGTTGGGGATTCGAGAGCTGTTATTTGCAGGGGTGGCAATGGTAAGATTTACACCTTGATTACACATTTATATAGACTTAATTACATCTACACCCCTTCGGCGATTGCATATTACAGTTGGTACCTGCAAGTTAGAGAAACTGCTAAATCTCCATTAAAAATGTTTAAGTTACACACCCCGCCTAGGGGTGTATATTTGTAATTTATCCAAACTCTTGGGGATGGTTTCTGTAATTTTTTATAAAAAAGTTTAGTAGTTTGTAGCCTTTTCAACGTGTGGATAACATTTTGGAAGGGGTGTTGGTGTAATTGGCTATATATTTATATACACGTAAAGTAATGATCGTAGGATATCAGTAATTATCTGCATTTTACTGATAATCTGATATGATGATTTCGAATGGTTAGAATAGTTTAAATTAGGAGATTTAATTTTAACAAATGTTCATGTTGCAGCTATTGCTGTTTCTCGAGATCATAAACCCGATCAAACAGATGAGAGACAAAGAATTGAAGATGCTGGAGGTTTTGTGATGTGGGCAGGTGAAGAAAATTCTCTAATCTTTCCATTATTTCTATTTTTAATATGATGGATGGTTTTTTATTTTAATTTTATTTATGATTGGATTCTCTCTAACAGGAACTTGGAGAGTTGGTGGCGTGCTTGCTGTATCTCGTGCATTTGGCGATAAACTGCTCAAGCAGTTTGTGGTTGCTGATCCCGAAATTCAGGTTTGCTTTCAAGAGCTTCTCGTGTAATTAGGTTCCATTAAGTGTTTGCTAATTTTTTTCGAATGAGTGTACAATCTCGTTTAAGGAAAAAAGTAATGAGTTGCTGAATTATTAAAAATTTATTCTTAGAAAGAAACTTGATTTCGTACAAGTTGAAAAACGACCTCACAACCTCACAAGATACAGAAACTTATTCAAACTTTTCAATTAGCTTAGACAAACACCTCCTTAATTGCTCGCACTTTGTTCTCATCCACGTATGGCGTATTCCGTTTGATTCCATAGTTCCATTTTTGCATTCAAGTGAAGAGGAAAAGAACAGTGAATTTGGTGACTTTTCTGCGAGTTTTATGCCCAAATCTTCAGGTTCTATTAATAAACTAGACATGCTTAGTCCATCCTCTCGTTTCTTGATGCAAATCACAGGAGGAAAAAGTCGATAAGACCCTTGAGTTTCTTATCCTTGCAAGCGACGGGCTCTGGGACGTGGTATCAAACGAGGTTGCTACATTTGGTTAAATTTCTCATTTTTATAATAATAATTAAACTTTTTCCCCCTCATTCTACAGCCAAACAATCCACAGTTGTCTTATTCGTCCTAAGTTTGTTTCTCAGGAGGCGGTCTCTATGACTAAGCCAATCTTGGATCCAGAAGAGGCAGCAACGAGGCTGTTGCAAGAAGCACATCAGAGAGGAAGTGCTGATAACATCACCGTGGTGGTGGTTCGTTTTCTGGCGAACCTAGCAGAATCGTCTAACGCAAGCTCCACTTCAAAAGGAGAAGCCAAAAGCGGTACTTGCACTAAACTGTAGAAACAGAACATCTTAACTGATGTTTTAAGCCTACTTGGGAACTCTAATTATCCCTATAGCCCAAACGGGGTGTAAAATTTGAAGTCCATGGCTACTTTACACGAGATTGTAAGATGATCTCTATGTATGAAGTGTGTCGTTGTCTACAGTATATATATATATATATATACGAAATTAATCAAATTACTCGATTATGTAGTCGTGTTCGAACTCGGGTCTTCTGTTGTTCCCTCTTTATAAGCCAGAAAAAGGGTGTAAAGATCTGATCTTTATGGGTATTTTATGCAGGTGTTTTCAGAGAAATTGTAAGGTGATCTTCTGTAGTCTGAGAAATGAGCTCAGGTGTTAAAATGTTATGTATGCTTAGAAACATAGAATGTAATAATATTATTGTCATGATGATGGTTAATGCAGTGTCGGCACAATTTTAATTCATCGTTTGTGTTAATAGAGTGAAGATTTGAGTTAAATTATATTGTATTTCGGTTTTTAATTTTATCATTACTTTGTGCTCATCTTGTTAAGTATTTACTCCCTTCACAATCCTGTCGGATGAGAGTGTGGGGGCGACTCCATGTGAGGACCTCCTTCTCTTCTGCCCACTCTCCGTTCACACGGTTCTCAAAGGCACCTATAGTGAACGATTTTACTTTTTAAGCGCATGGGTGGAACTTGCATCGTTCTTCTAAGTTAAAAAGAAGTTGTTTCCATGTTAGCTAGCTTAATCAAATTTATCGTATGGCTATAATGCATATTGGCTTAATTAAATGTCTCGCATAACCATAACGAAATGTCTCATATTATCGTTAGCTAGTTTAACCGAGGTAACTAAGTGATTCGGTGCCATATGAAATTGATCATTGATATGGTAAGTTTAACACCTTAACGGTTCGATCTCACAAAACCCTCAAATAAAAGTAAACAAAATCAATGGAGAACACAACTTTACCCTCTAAATCATTATTTTGTATATGCTAATTGCATATCTTTTGTCACATATGTGTGTGTGTGTGTGTGTGTGTGTGTGTGTGTGTGTGTGTGAGCATACAAGAGGGAAGCGCAATAAACACATACAGAGCAAAAACTATTAAAAAGGCCTCAATAGAGTTACAATAGTGCACTCAACCCAGTTCAAGGATTATCATCATACCCCCTTCAACATTGAGGGACCAAAAATGTTCAAACACAGACTAACCAAAAAGAAAAGGAAAAAATAAATAAAAAAGGAGGGCAAGAAGAAATACACAGGAATAAGATCAAGCCCAGAATCAGTTTCAAAATGTCTAAGCATCATCATCATTTGCCGGTTTCCCATAAGTACATGAAATTTAAATAGCATAAGTTTGCAGTTTAGAGACGACCACCCCTCAGAGCAAGGACCAGGTGAAGAACAGAGCCGCCTTCGATGTTATAGTCTTTTGCAGTTTTGTCATCTCCGAGCTGCTTGCCAGCATAAATCAACCTACAATAAGAATAGAAGAATCTTGAGAAATTCCCATTTGCAATATCGATCAACACCAACAGATACGGACTAGGATCATGTCGCGACATTATCCTGGCATTCAATAAAGGAAGACTATATAATCTTTACTTGTTCTAGTTCCTTGTTTTTGGTTATGGCATCTTGTGAATACATGGTAGGGATCAAGATTTTACAGAGATAATTCATAGTAGTTTTCTAGGCATTTACAGGTTTTTGAAAATTAATAATAAAAAAAGTTTGCTTGAATAATTCTGAGTTTAAAGATAAAAGAATAAGATTTAGCGGTTGAAGCCAAAATAATTGAGATAAGAAGCAAACCAGTTTGAATTTTCTTTTTCCTTACAAATTAAAAGGAAAAACAGAGATCTCCCAGGTAAAATGGCAAACGAATTATAACACACAGCATTCTGATATCAGCAAACAAGTAGGTCAGACTTTTCATTTGATTTTATCTTAGTTTTTTTTTTTTTTAACTCACCCACAACCTTGCCCTAGAGAATGAACCCATTAACCACTTGGACCAACTCCGGTTGGCATTTGATTTTATCTTAGTTGATATCACTTACACATGAAAGTGTATAGACACAAGTATAGAGAGGTCTATAATACCAAGTAATAGTTCTTTCTCATAAAATATCTGAACTAACAGAATCTAGAAACACAAGCAGCATTAGGAATGAGTGTAATAAAGAAGCTGGGAAAGATCATAGATGAAATAGATTTTTAAAGGAAAAAAAAATTATAAATGACAAACCTTTGCTGCACAGGGGGAATTCCTTCTTTCTCCTCGACCCGCTCCTTAATTCGGTCAATGGTATCAGTTGGCTCAATATCAATTTCAATTTCTTTTCCCGTAAGGGTTTTAACCTTGATCATTGTCCCTCCCCTAAGCCTCAGAACAAGGTGAAGCGTTGATTCCTTCTGAATGTTGTAATCTGCCAAAGTTCTGCCATCTTCTAACTGTTTGCCAGCAAATATGAGCCTCTGCTGATCGGGAGGTATGCCTTCCTTGTCCTGGAAGCAGTAATTCCTGCATTAGTTTCAAAAGGAAGGTGCCACATGTGGCACATAATTGCATTTACCATAGCAATACTGTGATGAATTAGTGACCGATGACCCTTCAAACGAATATCATTTTTCAAAAGCTACTGCATGTTTTGAGCTGAACCGAATTAATTCACACTGCATCTTGTAACCATAAACAAACTGGATTTCCTAATAACGAACTATTGAAAGGAAAAGTATCGCAAGAACACCACCACATAGAAGTTGAACTTAAAATCATAACAATCTAAATCACTTCCCAGCCCAAGAGATCCTTCCCTCAACAAAACACAAGCATCATGAGTAATTTTTTCACAAAAGCATATATCAGTAAAAAGAAAATTACAAAATCCTAACACTACTTCCTATGATGTTTGCATGTTACATGCAAACTATTTCACTAATGCTTCCAAGCCCTTCCCAATCCACCAATCAACAACTTCTCAATTTCATACATGAAAATTCCAGAATACCTCAAAAAACCAACATCTCCACTCAATCAGCCAGTAACTTAATTTTCAAGAGCATCACTTTCGAAGTTAAACGAACAGAAATTCAAATTCGCTGCATATAGACCACCAAACATCTCCAAGAACACACACATAAAAAAACAAATCCAGAAAAGGAAAAAAAAAAAAAAAAGAAAAAAAGTAACCAAACAAAACCCTAGCTTCATCAATTTTCCAAAATCAGCAACCAAATTCACAATCGGAAACACAAAATTATCCATCCAGACAACAAATTCAACACCACCACACACCCAGAAACAACAAAACACCACCACATAACACCAACAACAAAAAAACAATTGGAAAACTACCTGAATCTTAGCCTTGACATTATCGATGGTATCACTGCTCTCAACCTCGAGCGTGATTGTTTTCCCAGTCAGAGTCTTCACAAAGATCTGCATCTTTCCCTCCTCCGCTTGATTTCTACGTCAAATTGTAATCACAGCGACTGAAAAGGAAGAATCTGGTGAGATTTACGTGGGAATTGAGGGTGTCGCGGTATTTATGGGCGAAAACAATGGATCGAATTTCCGCCATTATTATTATTTTGTTATTGGGCTATTGGAATATGGGCCCTACACTTATTCTCCGATTCCAAGCCCACTTGATTCCCACAACCACAAAATTCAAAAGCTAATTTATTTTTGAGATTTTATTTTTCTCTTTTTAGTATTTCTTTATTTAGATTGTTGCGCTGCGGCATTTTTTTTTTTTTTTTTTTTTTTGAGTTAGATATTATTATTTTTTAAAATAAGTATCTTATTCTAGAAAATTCCAAAGAAGAAAATAATATGATGTCTGTGCTGGGAAAATAGAGTACTACGCGCAACGGAAATTTAAAATAGATCGATTGTTTTGCTTACAATTTTTACACCAATCAAGAAAATTATCATTGCTTACAAATTTTGCACCAACACAATATCAAAAAAATTATATACTTACTTTAAATTGGATCGACTTAAAGTATATCTTGATTGGTAATCTACCGAATAGCACACGTGACATTTCACGAATGTCGGTTTAAACTCTAAGGGTTCAAACCCCTTGAATTTATAGGAAGGGGTTCAAACCTAAATTTCTTGATTCTCAAATTGTCTTGATAACTTGTTCCTAAGTTAAATTAACAACCCATTTTAATTAATTATTTTTCAAGAAACATTCCTAATTACCATTCCTTTTATAAATTCTAATCTAATTAGAATAATTATTTTAATAAAAATTAATTTTTAATTAGTTTTTTATTAGCGCATGATGTTAGGTTATTTCATGAGACTTTGTTTTTTTATAAAGTGGAGATTGGGGAAGTATATTGCAATTGTATATTCTTATGGAGATGGAGGAGAATACATCAAGAGGAATGAGAACATTTTAAAGTTTAAATTCCCAAAGACATATGGATATTTTATAAATATTAAGCATATTGTAGCTTAGATTGGCCAAAGAATATATTTTCTTTTTTTGGATATAATATCCCAATTAATTGGGTTCAACCTCTCACCTCTTAGAGAATCACGTAAAGTTCGTCTCTTGTAATCTAATAAGTTACCACTAGACTGTAGCACCCGGAACGCCGAGACGCCACACCCCCCGCACCATAAGTCCAGCTCACACATGAAATGGGTAGTCCATATATGAACCGGACTCATGGCGAACGGGTGACAATAAAAAAAAAAACTCACTAGCTAGGCAGGACTAACCCTCAAGCCAATCAAGTGCAAATTTAGGAATTCAAAGCGTAAGCATAATAATTCCATTAACATATATCAAATATCTCAAAAGAATTAACTTACAACTGTATATCAATACATATAGGTACCATATCTACATCAAAAGTATATATATATAGTAGTAGGTACCAACACTTATCAATACATTATCATCTCCAACATATCCATAACATGAAAATGCAATGCTAGACTCAACTCGACAACTGGACACGACTCGGACTCCCGCCTAGCACGCCACTGACAGTACCTGAAAAGTGTGAGGTGTCAGTCTACCACAGACTGAGTGAGGGGTTTAAAAATAAATATTCGTGCAGATAACATGTAGGTCATATTCTCGGGTAAAGATTTTTAAAATATAAATATACAAGTTCAATAATAATATAACTTCGCCCGAGAATACAACTATCAATATTAAACACTTGTTCATTTTCATGCAATCAATACATAGCGATCTCCACATGTACATGAACATGCTTGCTTGTTTGTTAATCATTAGGTGACCACGCAATTCAATTATCGTGCAATCATGCAGTAGTGTAATCATATAACACGTTCATGGAATGGAGTGCATGCAATCACTACATGGTTGGCTTGTAACATGGTAGGGTTATTTCTCCTGTGGTTGGACGGACAACCACCAGCTCTAAAAACTAGCCCAGCGCCCTCCCTAAGGAGAACCTGGCCAGGAGAACACGGGTACACGATAGGTCTTTGTTCTTCTTGTGGTTGGACGGACAACCACCAACCCGAAGACCAGCCCAGCGCCCTCACTAAGGAGAACCTGGCCAAGAGAACACACGATCACGATACGGTATTGTTCTTCCTGTGATTGGACGGACAATCACCAGCCCGAAGACCAGCCCAGCGCCCTCACTAAGGAGAACCTGGCCAGGAGAACACAGGTACACGGTAGGGTATTGTTCTTCCTGTGGTTGGACGGACAACCACCAGCCCGAAGACCAGCCCAGCGCCCTCCCTAAGGAGAACCTGGCCAGGAGAACACAGGTACATGCTTTCATGACATGACATGCTTGATTGGGTGCACACTAACATGACCTACTTGCTTGATTCATGAACAATAACATGCTTGGAATAATAAGAGCTTTCAGGAAATTATAAATATAAATACCTTTGGCCAAAAACCACGTAAAGGTTATACGGGTTCTAAATAACTAGAAATTAAATCTCACCTCGACACACCAACCAAAAAGGAAGCAAGAGAGCACCCTACGGAGCGGGCTCCTCGAAACCGGGACCGTGATCTGTGTAACAAGGACAAGTGTACATGAAACTCGACTCTTATGAACCAATTAAGACGCACGGCGAAGTCATAATCAAGATATCATGCAACAACAATCAAGGAGTGTCAAATAGGAGCATGATTATCAATTAAGCAAGTATATATATCACATATTTCACATATGGGAGCCAAGGAAGTGAAAGAAATGCAATAAGAAAGGTTTTGGTGAAGTTTGGCCAAAACCGACAATTTTTGGAAATGTACATGTTGTGGGAAAACTGGAATATCTTAAATTCTAGAAGTGGGAATTGAGTTTTGTTTATTGGATATGAAAGTAGACACATAGACCTTTCCAACGCTATATGGCACGTTTTCTAATTCAAACCGAGGTGAAAATGGCGTTCGTCCGAAGTTGGACAAAATGCAGGAAAGTGACACGCCCGTGTCACCATTTCAAGGCAAACCGTGACACCCCCGTGTCACGGTACAGAAAATCCCAACTCTCCAACATGCACCCCCGTGTCACCCAACACAAAGCAAAGATGACACGCCCGTGTCATCTGTGCGGGACAGAAAAACAGGGCAAAAACAGGGTAAAACTACGGGAATTGGCTCCCAAGCCTTCTCACATCAAACCAAGGCAAGAATTCACCCCAAAACTATCATATATCATGAATATATCTCACATATATCAATTAGCCACCATTTAATTCAATGAAACATGCATAGCTCATCAAGAATTCATCCATGAAACTAATATGAAGTCAAATGATCAATCATGCTTCACACTTCATGAACCCAAGTTATAAATGTATGAAACTAGTTCAAAACCAACATATAAAATCCATATAGCCACAAAGACATCACAAGAGTCATAAACCCTAACTTTGCTATCATAAATCCTCAAAGAAATATGCATGCTCTTACCTTGAAGATGGAGAAGATGAAGGGAAAGAGAAAGAGAAAAAATAAAGTCTTGGAGCTCAAATTCCTTAAGAAAAAGGAATAAAACTTGGCTTCCTTCTCCATGGTTTGATCGGTATAGAGGGAGAGAGAATGGAAATGTCTTTAGCTTGTCTCAAGAATGAAATGAAGAAGGTAATATATGTATATATGTATATATGAGATATAATTAATGTGTGATGAAAAGTCTTGGCATTAAAACTTATTTGCACATAAGCCCTTGTCTCTTAGGAATTTACAAGTTAGAGATGTATCAACTTGACATGTATGGGAGATGATTATATAAACACACATATATATATATATAGCTTCTAAAAGAATATGATGAAATGGAGTTGAATATATATATATGTTATGCTAAATCACTTAAATCATGCTTGGAAAATTAAATACACACTCACGAAATTGAATTCACGAAGTTATGATTTAAATCAAAATTGTAGGTATTCAATTCAAGAAAATTAAATGACGCAAATCAATTAAATATAAATCATGCCATAAATTACAAGATGATAAAATTTCATGTAAACACTTGATCAAATAATTCACAAATACCATGAAATACATAATTGAAAAACTGGGGCGTTACAATCTCTCCCCCTTAAAAAGAATCCGTCCTCGGATTCAAAACACGCCTGAAAACAAACAATGAGAGATTCCCCGTCTCTCACAAGGAACAAGGAGAGAGCCCCGTCTCTCGAGCAGCAATGAGAGAACCCCGTCTCTCGAGCAGCAATGAGAGAACCCCGTCTCTCGCAAGCAAAGAGAGTACCCCGTCTCTCAAACAAAAATAAGAGAATCCCCGTCTCTTAACCGACAATAAAGCAAGGAAGTCTCCAATACTCCCAAGCAACTCACGCAACACCAAATTTAAAATCACGTAAGGCACCCAAAGCAAGTAATAAATGTCTCCCACATTGGTTTCAATTACTCCAATTTATTTACCACAGTACAGATCAAGCACTTAACATAAAAATTACATAAGTTAAATTTGCATGGATGCATGTATCATGAATGCTATAAGTACCGTTCACCGTAGTTGCCAAATTTCAAAGTGTGAATTGTCGTTGTCCAAGATATGATCTGTCCTGAATGTAACTCAGTGTCCAGCTTGTCTTGGACCTCTTCAGGGTTCCCCGGTGAAACGATTGATGAATTCTTTAAGGAGTATCCTTAGATCCTTTCCAACTTGTACCGCTACCCAACTTCTTCAATCCTTATCCAAATCGGTGCTTAACATATCCCCGAGAATCACCACTCTGAGCAAACTTGATGATTCGATCCCAACCTTACGATTTATTACTATAGTCTCTCTCAACACAAATCTTTTCCCACCTTCCGTTCCTCTTGTCCGTTCATTCCCTTTTTACCCCATCAATGTTATATTCGGTAACTGGTCCCAAATTTCCTTAACCGTAGATAGAAGGTTCTTGATGATTTTTGAAATTTGAGACCAATCCTCCAATTATCACCCTTTTCGATTTGGTCTCTACTTAAGCTCCTTCTGTATTATCGTTGATATAACTAATAACTCGATGATATCGTCTTGGACCCTTTCGCACTTCACTGAATAAGTCTTGATCGGCACCATCCCCTTATATGGTAGCTTGATCCAATTCCCTTAGTTAATTCCATCTTAGGAGGTCACAGAAACTCCCATATAATTTCATCACTCCCAATTCGGAATTCCAGACATAGAGTCGTTCAATAAACTCTCTTCTTTATATCTCGAAAGATCTTTCCCCGAATTTGGCATCGTCACTTCTCTCTTAACAACTTAACCATTACCGTACTCTTATTCATTTCCAATGACCACCATTAGAATTTCCGGATTCTCCTTAATTTGCATCCCCGTTGTTGCTATTGACATGTTTCTTCGAGCACTACTTCCATCCTCCACTTCACCTCTCGGTCGTGCTCTCCCCCTTAAAATTTTTGCTCTCACATGTCAAACTCCATGAATCCTTCTTTCTTTGAAATTTTTGATGAGTCAACTTCCGTTTCTTTAATTCATTCCTAAGGTTTAATTCAAACCCTTCAATAGTTACTTCCTTCCAATCACCAACTCTTCTCTTTCTTTCTCTTCTTGAAATCTAGACCAATTTAATCCCCTCTTGTATTCCCACCCTTTCAACTAAAGGTAATCCCTCTGAGATTAAGGTTTCTCCAAAACTCTTCAACTTAGTTTCTTCGGTGTAGATTGTGCTAGCTAAGCTACATGCCCGGAACTCCCAAGATACCACCCAACTATTCTTCTCGTCTTGATTCGAGTGAGCCTTGATTAAAGAATAGCTTGATGAACAAGGTGGAATCATTCCCTATCAATTAAACACTAACCCATGCATGTTGGATTAACATGCCAATGCACTTAGTAAACAGTCAAAGATGCAACAATGCAACACGTTGGAGTAATTATATTAATTAAACATAAACGTACATATAGATAAAGAAAGCAATTAATTTAAATCGATGCATGATGCTCGTGCCATGAATATGCAGAACCTGTCACCGAGGTGGTAAGCTTTTAGCTTGATGACGTGTTCCTCATTCCCCTGATTGTAACTTTCTTTGAAGACATTGATAACTCCTTAGCTTTCCATGGTTTTCGAGTCTCCCTAATCTTCTTCATCCATTTGTATATCCTACGGCCCGAACGTGCTATTCTCGAACCCAAGGTCTTATTTGTCCATGGAGTTTTCACCCCCACGTTCTTCCAAGCATCGACCTCCAAAGGTCATCCGAATCCTCAACTTGATGTCCTCTCCGGTTAAAGTTCCTTTAGCTTATCCTTTGTTTCCGATCTACGCGCATAATTCACCCATGATAACGCTTTCCATTCTTGCTTGCTTCTTGATGTCTCCATGTTCCAAGGTTCCAAGGAGACGACGAGTTTTGTATTCCTCGATGCTCATAAGTCTCTTTGCCTTGCGTCCATTTGTTGTCCCACGCTTGTATTCGTAGCAAGGGAGCTTCCATATTTGACCTCATAATGAGCTTTGTGATTAACGGCTCCCAATCCTTGTATCTGAATTGAGTCGAATCCCTTTTTAACACATCATGTATCCGACTCCTTGAAGTTTCCCGATTTGGTCTTCCAATCACTCAACCCTTCCAAACTCGGAGTTTCAAAGGTGAACCTTGGGGCATTTACTCTTGTATTCGATGTCTCCAAAATCGGGATGGTGAAGAATTTCACACCCCTCTTGTTGTCTCACGCGTCCCTCAAGTTAGAACTTGAGTCTTTGCATGTCTTGTATGTTGAGAATCTTCAAGGTTTGTAGGTGGGGCATGATTGATGAACCTTCCCGTGATCCAAGCTTCCTCCCATGATACGAGCCATGATAGATAGTTACATTGGGCAAGCCGTGGAATTTGGACACTCGGCATTCAAGTTACCTTGTCATTTGTAGTTGGTGTGAATTGTAATGCATGATAGTAGTCTATATAAGAAAGATCAATTCAAATATGGATGCATGAAGATTAGCGTATGCTTATGACACGCAGTTAAATGAATCAAGGCACATAGAATGCAAATTGCAACACTTAAAGCAACTAAATGGAAGCGTAGATTGTATACATATTTTAAGCAATTTCCAACAATTAGTGTCAAATATTCATGCCAAAACGATGCAATGCACACATTAACAAGTTGTTCCTATGCCGTGCGACCTAACTGACTCAAACACGACTCAAGAACACCGGTTTTGCAACCGGGCTCTGATACCACCTAAGATGTAGCACCCGGAACGCCGAGACGCCACACCCCCCGCACCATAAGTCTAGCTCACACATGAAATGGGTAGTCCATATATGAACCGGACTCATGGCGAACGGGTGACAATAAAAAAAAACTCACTAGCTAGGCAGGACTAACCCTCAAACCAATCAAGTGCAAATTTAGGAATTCAAAGCGTAAGCATAATAATTCCATTAACATATATCAAATATCTCAAAAGAATTAACTTACAACTGTATATCAATACATATAGGTACCATATCTACATCAAAAGTATATATATATAGTAGTAGGTACCAACACTTATCAATACATTATCATCTCCAACATATCCATAACATGAAAATGCAATGCTAGACTCAACTCGACAACTGGACACGACTCGGACTCCCGCCTAGCACGCCACTGACAGTACCTGAAAAGTGTGAGGTGTCAGTCTACCACAGACTGAGTGAGGGGTTTAAAAATAAATATTCGCGCAGATAACATGCAGGTCATATTCTCGGGTAAAGATTTTTAAAATATAAATATACAAGTTCAATAATAATATAACTTCGCCCGAGAATACAACTATCAATATTAAACACTTGTTCATTTTCATGCAATCAATACATAGCGATCTCCACATGTACATGAACATGCTTGCTTGTTTGTTAATCATTAGGTGACCACGCAATTCAATTATCGTGCAGTCATGCAGTAGTGTAATCATATAACACGTTCATGGAATGGAGTGCATGCAATCACTACATGGTTGGCTTGTAACATGGTAGGGTTATTTCTCCTGTGGTTGGACGGACAACCACCAGCTCTAAAAACTAGCCCAGCGCCCTCCCTAAGGAGAACCTGGCCAGGAGAACACGGGTACACGATAGGTCTTTGTTCTTCTTGTGGTTGGACGGACAACCACCAACCCGAAGACCAGCCCAGCGCCCTCACTAAGGAGAACCTGGCCAAGAGAACACACGATCACGATACGGTATTGTTCTTCCTGTGATTGGACGGACAATCACCAGCCCGAAGACCAGCCCAGCGCCCTCACTAAGGAGAACCTGGCCAGGAGAACACAGGTACACGGTAGGGTATTGTTCTTCCTGTGGTTGGACGGACAACCACCAGCCCGAAGACCAGCCCAGCGCCCTCCCTAAGGAGAACCTGGCCAGGAGAACACAGGTACATGCTTTCATGACATGACATGCTTGATTAGGTGCACACTAACATGACCTACTTGCTTGATTCATGAACAATAACATGCTTGGAATAATAAGAGCTTTCAGGAAATTATAAATATAAATACCTTTGGCCAAAAACCACGTAAAGGTTATACGGGTTCTAAATAACTAGAAATTAAATCTCACCTCGACACACCAACCAAAAAGGAAGCAAGAGAGCACCCTACGGAGCGGGCTCCTCGAAACCGGGACCGTGATCTGTGTAACAAGGACAAGTGTACATGAAACTCGACTCTTATGAACCAATTAAGACGCACGGCGAAGTCATAATCAAGATATCATGCAACAACAATCAAGGAGTGTCAAATAGGAGCATGATTATCAATTAAGCAAGTATATATATCACATATTTCACATATGGGAGCCAAGGAAGTGAAAGAAATGCAATAAGAAAGGTTTTGGTGAAGTTTGGCCAAAACCGACAATTTTTGGAAATGTACATGTTGTGGGAAAACTGGAATATCTTAAATTCTAGAAGTGGGAATTGAGTTTTGTTTATTGGATATGAAAGTAGACACATAGACCTTTCCAACGCTATATGGCACGTTTTCTAATTCAAACCGAGGTGAAAATGGCGTTCGTCCGAAGTTGGACAAAATGCAGGAAAGTGACACGCCCGTGTCACCATTTCAAGGCAAACCGTGACACCCCCGTGTCACGGTACAGAAAATCCCAACTCTCCAACATGCACCCCCGTGTCACCCAACACAAAGCAAAGATGACACGCCCGTGTCATCTGTGCGGGACAGAAAAACAGGGCAAAAACAGGGTAAAACTACGGGAATTGGCTCCCAAGCCTTCTCACATCAAACCAAGGCAAGAATTCACCCCAAAACTATCATATATCATGAATATATCTCACATATATCAATTAGCCACCATTTAATTCAATGAAACATGCATAGCTCATCAAGAATTCATCCATGAAACTAATATGAAGTCAAATGATCAATCATGCTTCACACTTCATGAACCCAAGTTATAAATGTATGAAACTAGTTCAAAACCAACATATAAAATCCATATAGCCACAAAGACATCACAAGAGTCATAAACCCTAACTTTGCTATCATAAATCCTCAAAGAAATATGCATGCTCTTACCTTGAAGATGGAGAAGATGAAGGGAAAGAGAAAGAGAAAAAATAAAGTCTTGGAGCTCAAATTCCTTAAGAAAAAGGAATAAAACTTGGCTTCCTTCTCCATGGTTTGATCGGTATAGAGGGAGAGAGAATGGAAATGTCTTTAGCTTGTCTCAAGAATGAAATGAAGAAGGTAATATATGTATATATGTATATATGAGATATAATTAATGTGTGATGAAAAGTCTTGGCATTAAAACTTATTTGCACATAAGCCCTTGTCTCTTAGGAATTTACAAGTTAGAGATGTATCAACTTGACATGTATGGGAGATGATTATATAAACACACATATATATATATATAGCTTCTAAAAGAATATGATGAAATGGAGTTGAATATATATATATGTTATGCTAAATCACTTAAATCATGCTTGGAAAATTAAATACACACTCACGAAATTGAATTCACGAAGTTATGATTTAAATCAAAATTGTAGGTATTCAATTCAAGAAAATTAAATGACGCAAATCAATTAAATATAAATCATGCCATAAATTACAAGATGATAAAATTTCATGTAAACACTTGATCAAATAATTCACAAATACCATGAAATACATAATTGAAAAACTGGGGCGTTACATAGACAAAGACCCTTCACTATCGGCAAAAAATAGGGTTAATTACATATAGACCCCAAGGGAATATAAAAAATTACAAGTTGTATCCCTCTTAGTCAAAAAATTACATTTACACCCACTCACGTTTGGAATAATTACAGTTAACACCCAAATGATAGAGGTCCGTTAATTTTTTGATGACGTAAGCAAAAAATAGCTCTGAAATACCAAATTTACCCTTATATAATTTTTGATGACATGGGTTGCCCTTAATAAAATTATTGGGTGTCTTATGTAATATATAAAAAAGGTTTGGGGGTTTATTGTAATTTTTTTTAATTTTATTTCATGTAAAAAATAGCCGTTGGAGATAAAATAAAATACATGTCCATCCTTCAATTTTCTGTGACAATAAAATACAATTTCCTAGTATATCTTCCACGGCAAAAAATACTGATTGCTTCTTCACTCTACAAAATATAGCATTCATCAATTTTGCATACAAATCATAGTGAAAAGGCTGAGTTAATGGTTCACAAACCATTAAATTAGCAAATACCAAACACTAATCAAAGTAACAGAATATAAATGGTTCACAGACCAGTAATAGCAAAAGTTCATAGATAAAACATGATGGTTCACAGACCATTGAAATGACCATAAGGTATTTTAATAAACCAAAACTTTCATTGATTAATCGAATCTTGAGTTCCAACTTCTCCACCCAAATTGTTCATTTGTAGCCTTGGAGCTCTAAATCTTCTCGGCCCAGTTTGTCTTCTATGCCTTGAACTTGATGGAACATGCTCTGAAGTTGCAGTTGACGCATTGGTTATTGTTTCGGGTGTTGGAACTCCAGCATTTTCATTTGTATTGGTGGTCGAGGCACCATCGTGAGATCTCTGAAATTAAGATTAAATTAATGTGATAATATTATATGTAATTAATCAGTAGTAATATTAAAGGAATAAAATATGGAGTTATTAAAGCAAACCTGACTCTGTGGACATCTTCTTTTGTTGTGTCCTAGGACACCACAAGTTCCACACTTAAGCTGCCCTCTTTTCTTTGATGGTATCATTCTTGGAGCTTCTCCGACCTCTCTGTTTCTATGCTTCTTGGGTCGTCCCGGTTGTTTTTTAACGATCGGAGGTAAAAGCTTATCTGGATGAATGTTTTCAATTTCTGGCCAAAAATCTGGATGTGGGATACCCTTGATCCTGTTGGTGTAGCCTTGTATGAACTTTGATGTAGAGTAATTGGGATCAACATAGTCTTCCAAATTATGTCGTTTGTATGTCACAGCTGTAGCTGCATGCCTACAAGGGATCCCGGTTAAATCCCAAAATCTGCAATTACAGGTCTTATCCAATAAATCAACAATATAATGATGATTCTCATCATTAACTTGAAACTCATACATCCCACCAACAAGTATGTCACATTTCGCAGACTGTTCCTTTACAACATTCAAAATCTTCATTACCCGACTAGTAACTTTAGACTTCCATCTTCTTGCTCTTTGATACCTCACCTCCAACCTATGCATTAATTTTCCTCTTATGCCGTCTAAGAGCTTTTGAATTGGTTGATCTCTTAGATTTCCTATCCAGTGGTTTAGGGACTCAGAAATATTGTTTGTGACGTGGTCATTCTTCAATTGTGTCCCAAAAGCATGTCTTGCCCAAGTAGAAGGACAACCAACGTTCATCAAGTAATCGTAAGCTTGTGGTTTCACTTCCTTAAGTCTGTTCATTGCTTGAGTGAAACCAGCCCTAGTGTAAGACCTACAGGCTGCCCAAAAAAGCTTTTTTACTAAAATTCCAGCATATTTTCCCCTCAAATTGGCATAAATATGCCTGCAGCACCTTCTGTGAACCACTGGCGGAACAAGATTATCAACAGCTGCTTCCAAACCCTTAAAAAAAAGGTCAAATTATAAAATGATGCTATCAAAACTGTAAATAATAAAAAATGTGAAAAATAAAAAAAATAAATTCATACCTTTTGTCGATCACTCATAAAATGCCATGGCCTTTCATCAAAACCACCCAACATCTCAGACAAGTTGTGCAGAAAAAAGCCCCATGATTCTGTATTTTCAGTTTCAACCACTGCAAAAGCAATTGGGTATAAACCCATATTTCCATCAATACCACAAGCTGAAAGTAAAATGCCACCAAATTTCCCTTTCAAGTGACATCCATCAAGGCCTATGAATGGTTGACAAGCTTCTAAGAATCCCTTTGCTAATGCATTGATGCCCATGAAAAATCTCTTAAATGCAGGTTCTCTTGGAATATTACCATTTGCATCATTGAAGTATTGAAAAGACACCACACTCCCAATATTTGTTTTGGCTATCATGGCTGCATATTTGGGCATTAAAGCATAAGATTCACCTGGTCTTCCTTGAATTATATCCAGGGCCTTCAATTTTGACCTATACAATTGCATGTAGCCAGGCTTAACTCCATATTTGTCCTTTAGTTCTTGTTTCAAGCCTTTCATTTTCATGTCGGGATGTGCTCTCAATATAGGTACCAATTTCTCTGCAATCCAGTTGGCATTAGCCTCTTTGACTTTGTCCACTCTTAGGCAATGATGCACATCTACAATGCTCTTAATCATATAGGTAACACCATATGCCATTGGAGATGCATGAACTCTCCAACTACAATTTCGAGCTGCACATTTCACAGTTACCCTTGCTTTCTCATTGTGTAATTTCTTGATTTTAATACCAGCTCTTATACAATATTCTTGCAAAGCCACTCGATATGCATAAACATTAACATACACACCATTCTTGCGCAAATTAAAACTTTCATTAGGATTATCAGGTACCTGAGTTTCTGGCATTGAAGACCATCCTCCCAAAGGATCTAGAGGTACATTAGAGTCTTCTGACCAATCTGCATGATCATCAGATTGATAATCTGAAAGATTATTGTCACTCTCAGATGGAAGTTCATTTTCGCTTTCAGGATTTTTTGTCACATCCAATGAAGAATCTGAATCTGTAGAATCAGCGACTTGCTCCTCCACTTCAGCAAAGGGTGGTGGCTCAGACTGATTTGCAAGAGATGCCTCATCATCAATGTCCAAATCTTCTACATTCACACCATCATCCTCAAAATCAAATAACCCATCTTCAACCAAGTTATTGTATTCATTAAAAGGATCCTCATTCACTTCCTGTTGGCTCAATTCATTAACAGCTTGTTGATCATTTTTATTGAGATTTTTTGGATTCACCCCTTTCAACATCTTACACATTTTCATTCACTGGAAATATTAAAGAGAAATTTTCAATTTATAGACAAAAGCAAAATTATTCAAAATAGGTATATACAAAAAAAAAAAGTAGTTCACGATCTTTAATATAATTGTTTAAAGAATTACGATAAATCTCTACGATCTTTACTCAATAAATTTAGTTCACGGCATGTTTTCCACAATAAATTTCAAAAATTCCAAAAGCCCTAAATTCTACATCTCCGTTTTAACCCAATACGTAAGAGAAACCCACAAAATTAAACCAACCATAGAAAACTATCCGAGAATAAGAAATCTGAACTCAAAAAATTCTAAATTTCAAAAAAGGATTCAAATAAAGATCTAAAATTCCAAAAAAAAAAAACAAAGTAAACACACTGACTATAAATCGACACAAAAAAAGTGGGTTTAAACCCTAACATGAAGTTTTGAGAAATAATCCACAAAAAGATAAGAAAAGAACATATTCATGCTTCGATCATAACTAAAATATTGAAATCCTTACAACTTGCCTTTTTCTAGTCAGACGAAGTTCGCGGAAAAGCTCCTGAAACACGACCTTCAAGTATTTCGTTGTTCCTGTCACCATCCACCTCTAAACGGTGGATTAAGGTTCCAAATATCGATTTTCAGAAGTTTATTGTTAACGTGAGTGAGAAGATGAAGGGTTTCATGGTTTTCTGAAGAAGGCGGGAGAGAGTTATTGAGAGAGAAAAGTGAGAATAGTTTTCTTTTCCTTTTTACACGATGAGGTAAAGTGAGAAAAATGAGGGGTTTTGTGTCATTTACAATAAGTTTTTTAAATAATTAAATTAATTCAATTTTGGTAGGGGCATAACGGGAATTTAACGATTTTTAGGAATATTCTGTTAAGTTTTTAACAGATTCCTGTGTGGTTGGGTGTTAACTGTAATTATTCCAAACGTGAGTGGGTGTAAACGTAATTTTTTGACTAAGAGGGATACAACTTGTAATTTTCTATATTCCCTTGGGGTCTATATGTAATTAACCCCAAAAAATATGATATTTTATTTGTTTATGCTCAAGACTTTTGGACTTTAACTTCAAGTCTTCAACCAAGCAACCCAAGTTTTAATGGGTACACATAGGGCTGTCAACGGGTCGGATTCGGAGCGGATCTGAACCTCCCGAATCCGAATCCGAATCCGACAGCAAAGTTAGCAAACCGAATCCGGGTCCGAATCCTATAGGATTCGGATGTATTCAGACCAAATCCGCATGAAATCGGATCGGATAATCCGACAAAAAAATCCGATCCGATGTCAAATTTAACTTAAAAAAAAAGAGGCAGCGAAAGAGATGGTGTCGGCGCCGGCGCAAGATGTTGAACGGCGCTGAACAGGAACAGCGTAGGACTGCGCACAAAGAAGAAAAGAAGAAATCTTGCGGCGAAGAGAAGGAGAAGTCTCGGACATAGCTCGCACAAGGAGATAAGGAGAAGAAAGAAAAAAAAAAAAATAGAACTGGGACAAATCTTGAAGAGAAGAACACACGCACCGAACGGAAGAATGCATAGGAGCAGAAGACGGCGGAACAACCCAGGAGGGGAAGAACTTGATGGCACAGAATTTGGGAATAATTTACCCTAGATTTACTTTTTTATCTATATATACTGTATACATTATTAGAAATAATGTATAATATTGTTATATAAAAGCGTATAATTTAACTTTAGGAAAACGTGCTAAGTAATTCCTCACATATGATAATATTATTAAATTATGATTATTACTATTGCTAAATATATATTTATAAAATAATTAATTTAGTAAAATATCGGATTCGGATCTTTAACGGATCGGATTCACTAATTCCATATTCGCTCCATTTATTTCGAATAACGAATATTTATAATCGGATATGATCCATCGAACATTTTTATCGATCGAATATGTCAAAAATCGGATCGAATATCCGTCGGATTCGGATTAAAATCCGATCCATTGACAGCCCTAGGTACACATACATCCCATTGGGCTTACTGGCCCACTTTACAAGGAGTATTATTGGAAAATCATTTTTAATTTCCACTTATAAAATAAAATAAAATAAAAAAAAGAATGAGAATTACAATTATTTAGCATAGTTAGTGCTTGTCATTCTCACACAATGCCCGTTTGCCATCTTAATACTGCAAAATCTTGACGTTGACGAAAGGATTAAGAATATATAAATTTCATATTAATTTATATTCAATCGCTTCTGTTCTGTCATACTTCGTCTCACATTACTCTATTGTCAGTATCAAGTGGTCCGATCTTAAAATTTGTACGTGTCATTGTGATCGAGCTAACGAAAACCTACTTAGAAGAGGATTGCTTAACGAACCATGATGATTCTTTTTTAACCTTTTTTAATCACTATAATTTATGTATATGGTTCTTATGGCCGAGAAATGATGCTATTTCCTTTAATTGTGGGTGATGAATAAACAAAGTTTTGGTAAGCTTTATGATGTAATTGCCCTAGAGTGAGAATTTTGAAATCACATATTCGGTATTTTTAATTTCTAAAGGTGTGAAGCTTCGCAACGTAACCAAAAATTCGGAGTTAATATCAACCTATGATACACGGACACTTTTAAAAATATCATTTTATCATGTGGTGTCATATTGGATACCGTGTCCAATACTACTCGTGTGAAAAATTTAAGAAAAAATCTGTATCGTCGTGTCCGTATCCGTATATCATATGTATTAACTTATAAGAATCTAGCACAATACCCACGATATATATCACAACTTAATATATAGAGATGTATATGTTAGTACATTAATATGAATGATATTCAACATGAATATCCGACACCATATAGACAAAATGAAATCGAATTTTTTTGTGAAGTATTTTTATATACACATTCGACATTTATGTAAACATAACAAGAAAGGTGGGTCAAAGTTTAAATTTATCTTAATATTTAAACAATAATCAAATTAACAAAGTAATTATGTATTAAGTCATGTGCTAATTATCACATCTTAGATTATGATATTTATCATAAATTTAATTATTAAAACATAAACCATATGTTAGTCACTTTCTTGTCCAAATTAATTGGAGGGATAGCAAAGTTTTCCACGCAATAATTATGAGAATTTTGAAAGAAAAATATTTAATTAATGGGTTATCCTTTGCCCCACTCCTTTTGGAAATTTGGACTGACTTTTGAGTTTTGATGTTGTATGAATAAATTATTTGTGGTTCTGAGAGATTGGAAATCCTGCTAGCCAATCAGGTTTCAGAATTTGATAACATCATGGCCCCAAATAATTATCCTATAGTGCT